>JAWNOM010000484.1:16412500-17012500 GCA_035045965.1 Drosophila aldrichi | reverse complement strand
TCACAGCTGGAGCATCATTTAACGCTTGCAATTGCAATTGTTGTTGTTGTTGATATGTGGCACACACACACACAACACAGAGAGATGTATGTGTGTGTGTGCACAGTCACAGTCATCAAATTTAGATCGTGTTCTGTCATAAAAAGCCAACACATCGGCACACATAGCAAATTGGCTTAAAATGTGCTTTTATCATCTAACGGAAGTTGTGGAAGATTTGGCTTACCCGCTAGCTGTGTCCGCCCCGTACAGCAGCTCACTCCCGTTCTCTCCCTCTCTCTCTCTCTCTCACACACACACACACTTTAGTTGTTCAAGTTGCACTCACGTTTCTCTCGTGCTCTCAATTATCGAGGCACTGAACCTGCACACTCGAGTCGCAGGACTTTTGGGCAGGCAACAAGTGTCACAAATAAAAAAAAAAAAAATCGAATTAAAACAAAACAGAGCAGAACATAAAAAAATATATATATGAATGGTTTTAGAACTGCGGTTCGGTATTTTGGTATTTGGTGTTGTTCGTTGTACGTTGTACGTTGTTCGCTGATTGGTGCAACAACCAACGTTGTCGAGTCGCGCGCACAAACTAACAAAGCGGCCCACAACAATAACAACATGCGGCAGCCAAGACGTTCACAGAGAAACCAAGTAGACCAACACTGTGCTACATGCACACCGACAACGATAATACTCTAACTATCGTGTAGGCAGAGAGGAGTGAGGAGGGAAGTATGAGAGTTGATAGCTAGATATTAAATCTCATTAAAGTATATTCTATATATTATTGGCTTATATTATAGCATGTGAATACCATGAAAAACGATATCTGAAATTTGTATTTATTTTCTTTATATATATACAAAGCTTTTATTTTTATTGATTTATTTTTTTTATATTTAATTTTAGTTATATATAATTACATCAATTTTAAATCTTAAATCTCTACACTTTATTTATAAATAAAATAAATAATAAATAAAATTTACAATAAACATTTATATACATAATATATGTATAAGAACACTTTCAATTTATATATGTATTTAGCTTTTTGCAGTTTTGAGTCATGTAGTGCATATGCTCGCTGAAGGCAGGGTATTTCTCTGGAAACCGGTTGTCTTTGACGGCGTCGTCGCTGCTGTTGTCTTCGGAGCGCGCAGACGCAGCAAGCGTAAAGTTTTGTTGTTCTTTCGGATATGGCATAGAATATCGTTTGGATATTTTCTTTAACGGCTTCTCGCAACACACAAACACACACACACACGACACATAGATAACAGACACACACACTCATACGCATAGCTGTGACACGCGACATTTAAGAATTATATTAGAGCAGCATGAGGGTTTTTTTTTTTTTAACTTAACTAAATGCTTTTGAATTCTTAAAAAAAAAAAATTATTATTTAACTGTGCTTTTAGCAAAAATGTTAACCACAGTAATATCAATAAATACCGCAATTTTCTTTCTCTTAATAATTGCAGACATTTTTATCGCATTTTTCATATTCAAACTTTAACTGAAAATGTGTTAACAGCAGCTTTGAGGTGGCATTTGCTGCTAATGTTAGCCAATATCGTAAAATGAAATATCGTATGTTATTGAGTGGTTTGTGTGCCGGGAAACATTGCATACTTTTAGGCATGCCTTACTATTCGGCAACAGATGGCGCTGTACAACGTTATGGTTTCAAATTGAAGCAGAAATTGAGCTTCTACTTTAATATGACATAATTTTGCTCAAAATAAGAATATGAAATTTGAATGTTTTTCTAAATATTTAAATAGTTGTAGAAAAAAACAAATATATAATAATATTGCCAATTATAGAAGAGATAAAATGTATAATTATTTATTGTTTTTATTGCTGATATCTTGGATGTTACTGGATTTGTTGCCTTAGATATTACTACAAATCAAATTTACAAAGCAAATATAACTCAAAATGCATTAATATGCATAACAACTGTCTTAAATGATTGCTCAAGGCAGCAGGGCAAAGCTCGCTAATAAATATCTAACTGCATTTACTTATAAATACATACATATACATATATCTACATACACATACACATAAATAAATTTCGAAATTTATGAATGAATGGCTGTGCATTTGTGTGAATTTGAATTGAGTGTGTGTGTGTGTGTGTGTGTGCGTGCTGGATTTTAATGAAATTATGATTTCATTTGTAGTTTCGCGTTTTATGCAAAAATATTATCACAGAGCTTTGTGCAAAGCGCGTTGCGGCTGTTGCCATTTGCAATGCTCGCTCAGCGCTGGTTGCCAACGGGTATATTGGATTACAGGCTTTAGCTAAGCGAGAGGCACTGAGAGAGAGAGGGAGGGGGGAGAAAGAGGGGGGGAATCCGTATCAAACAATTTGATATATGATTTTCGTTTGATGGCGAACGGATATTGGACAGTCGAGTGCACTCGACTTTAATTGTTTTTAGCTGTTTCGTTTTATTGTACGTTTTCATCTCGTTCTCTTCCTTTTTTTTCTGCGGAAAACTTTCATCATTGAAAATCATAAAAGTTAAAGCCAATTTTTGGGTTATGTTTTCGCTGCACGCACAAAAGTTTCGACTCAGACGCAACACCCGCGGCTTAGTGCACCAAAAATAATATCTAAATGTACGCATGCATATATCTGCATACAGTTATACATATATAGAGCAACACAGATAGATATATATATAGTTATACGAACAAATTGTGTGCCCTTTTTGTGTGCAAAGTTCAAATTGAATGCCGGAAGTGCTTTGCGATTGCAAATGCAAGTGTAGATGAGGCGGCATAGGTGCGGCAGGCGGAAGGGGTGCAGGGGATGGCGCACGCAGCGAATGAAGCTGTGCCACAAGGCGCAAGAGCAGGGGCAGGGGCAGCTCGGGGGTAATACGCTGATAAACGAACTTGAACATTTTTTGACAGTTGTGCGTATAAATCTTGAAATGTTTTAATTTGCTTGCGAATCGATTTAAAGCGCCCGCCAAAAAAAAAGAAGAGAGAAAAATGAAAAAAGAGATAGAAAGAGAAGGGAGATGTGAAGAAACCAAAACAAAACGAGTCAAAACGTAGCTGGAGCAATGGATTCGTAGTCGTTCCAGCATCGTTGCGTATGATTTATGAATGACATTTTAGCTTACGGCTGCCCTAACCAAGCGAGAGTCGCATGCATTTCATTGACTGCTTGGCAACATTCGAATAATATGCCAAATAATAGAGGTAACGGATGTTAAGCTTGTGAGGTATATATGTATGTAGATGAGTCAAGAACTGGGCGAAGGTAAAACAAGTAAGAAAGCTCTAGTCGAGACTGCTCGACTAGGAAATCAACTGAACTAATATTTCAATGATTATTCGCGTCTTTCTAACACACACACACACAGAGACACAGACACACACACACACACACACACACACACACACACACACACACACACACACACACACACACACACACACACACACACACACACACACACACACACACACACACACAAACACACACACACCGAGAGAGACACAGACACACACACACACACACACACACACACACACACACACACACACACACACACATACACACACACACACATACACACACACACATTTGGTATTTGTATTTAGGTAAAACGAAGCTAGAATGCTCACAGCAGCAGAGAGCGTTCCCATTGCTCACTTGAAGCTCGACTGCCACGAGCTCTACCTGCCGTCGGGCTCAATATTTCAGAGAGACAGTGCTTGAGTAAAAGTGTCGCTATATAAAGGGCAGCAGCTGCAGCATTTCTTCAGTCAGTCTTCAGTCGTCCAGGCCTGGCGGGGGTCAGCGCAATAAAGTCAAGTAGAGTGTGTGATCGATCAGCTAAGCATTAAAGACGTAGAGGAGCTACGTAAAGGAATTACGTAAAGGAAATACGTTGAGGAATTACGTAAAGGAAATAAATAGAGGAAATACTTAGAAGAAAAAGGGAATACTAAGCGGAAATACTTGGAAACAATATTAAAAGAAAATGCTTAGAAGAAATACTTCGAAATATGTAAATCGAATACTTAGAAGAAATAGACAGAGGAATAGTGCTGAATCGTCGCCTTGATCAAGAATATATGTATATACTCTGTGGGGTCTGCCACGCCTCCTTCTGCCTGTTACATACTTTTAAGAAAACCATTATACCCTGATTTCCCATTTTCAATGGGTTCAGGGTATAAAAAGTATAGCATACTTGTAGGATCATAAGATAATTTGTTGATTATAGCAATTGTAGCAGCTTTTTCATTTACAGATTAAATCTTATTCGAATGTGCACTCAATTCATCGCTTTCGCTTTGGTTCAGGGTATTCCCTGTTCGTTGTGTGGTCAAAGTTTGTTTTGTCGCTTTTTTGGTGCCGCGCGAATTAGCCAAAAGCTGTTGCCGGTTGCCGTACGCGAAGTGTTTACCTTTGAAGCGTTGCAAGCGCGCCATTTTTTCTGTTATTTCACTTGGTATTTCTCTTTTTCTTCTTCTTTTTATTTTCCTTTTTTTTCCATTTTATTTCCATTCTCCAGTCAGCGGCGAGCAGTGACCAGTTGGCAGTTGGCCGTCGCCAGTCGCCAGTCGCCAGTTGGCAGTTGGCAGTTGGCAGTTGGCAGTCAGCATTGAGCATTGAGCAGTCGCTGGGCAGCCAGGCAATTCATATCATATTTTTGCACTGACCCCCAGAGCAGGGCCGACCAGACCAGACCAGACCAGAGCAGTGCGGGGGCGAGGGACAAGTGGAGCGAAGGCAATGCAAAAGCGGCTCTTCGTTTTTGCTCTTGGCGTTTATAGATTGAGTACTTTATCAAAAAAACGAGACATCAAAGCGTATATCATGTCAGCTGCAGAAGTGCAGGAATGAGAGAGAGAGAGAGAGGGAGAGAGAGAGTGAGAGGGAGATATGTTGCATTTGCATGCAATGCCCATATCGATGCCAAAACCTTTTTGTGCCGCAGACCAAGCCAGACCAGACCAGATCAGACCTTGCCCAGTAACCATAACTTAGCCAATGGCCAATGGAGTTGTTGTTGTTGTCGTTGTTGTTGTTGTCGCTTGCAGCTGGGGCGCCATTTTGTTTATCTTTGTCGCTGAGCGGGTGCGAAACCTGCAACAGGCCAGAAAGTTAGGCAACCAAAGGCAACGCACACGCACACACACACAGATGTATGTATGTATATGCGAGCATGTATTGTCTTTACTTTATTGCTTCAATACTAGTTGTAACTGTGCGTATGTGTGTGTGTGCGTGTGCGTGTGTGCGCTTATCAAGCGCCAGGCATCTTTATGACGCCGTCTCCAGCAGAACACTCCGCCTCCTGGCAGCTCGCTGCTCGTCACGCACTGCTCCCATATTCTTGCTCCGATTTGGATCTCGGCTGCCGCATGATCATGCCACATTAGCTTTATATGCGATATGTAAGCTTCAAATGGGTCTCAATGCTCCGGCATCAATGGGCTGCTTTTGTTTTCTTGCTTACAATGCACTGCACATGCGCCCTGTCCCCAGCCCCTGCTGCTGCCCCTGCCCCGCTCCTGCTGCTGCTACGGCAAATCAGATGAATGTTGCGTGTGGCATATGTAAAGTACTTGGCTAGCTTTGATTTGTGGCAAGAGCCATTGCATGCGGTGCAGCTGTGATTCCCTATCTAACGAAATAGCACACCTTAAGTTATGCTTAAAGATTCGATTTACTTTGATTTGAGTTTGGAATTGTATTTGCATTGCAATTTGATAATATTTCCAACAGAGAGAAGAATCTAAAGAGCATTTCTTCTTCTTCTTCTTCGTCATGTTGTGCTCTGGAGAGGAAACGATCTGTTGAGGCCGTGGCCATCATAGGGCAGGACCACAGCAGGAAATCACAAATCACACGCGTTTTTGATTAATTTTGAATAAATGCAAATAGCAAACACAGAAGATTCGCACATTTCGCCAAGGCTATGCCACTGACAGATGCCCAAGAGCCGGGTCCAGGTCCAGGCGCTGGACACGACTGGAGCAGGCAGTCGGGCATGTTGCATGGGGCATGGGGCACTGCTCGCTGATTCCATTCTTACGGCTGTCGCTTTTGATAAATTTGACGTGCAACGTTGCGGATTGTGTCCTTTGTTGTTGTTGTTGTTGTTGTTATTGTTGCTTTTGCGTTGAAAAATAACTTGTTGTGATAATTTCGCTGGGGAATTTGTTGCGCAAATATCAAAATAAAATTAATTTCGTTGATTTTTACACACACAGACACACACACGCACACATACACACATACACAGATGCAGAGAGAGACCTCAGTTAGGCCCTGCACTTGCCTCGCATGCTGCGCAAGCCCAAAAGGATCTTGATCTCTGCTCCGCTTGGCTCTGCTTGTATTTTATGAATGGGTCTGTGGCCAGCTCGCTCTCTGTCTCTCTCTACCTGTCTCTCTCTCGCTCTCTCTCTCTCTGTCTGTGTGTGTAGATCTGTAAAGATTCCCTGCCGTCGTTGCACCGGAAATTGAAATTTTAAAAGTTTTGACGTTTGTTTAGTTGCTTTTATTGTTGCTGTTGTTGTTGTTGTTTCATCTTCTTTTTCTGTATTTTTTTTTTACCAAATTTGTATTTGGTTGCTTTGGCTTTGTGCCTTTGCCATTCATTTGTAGCGCTCGCCTTGCTTTATTTATGCAAACAAATGCGTTTAAATAAAAGCAAGCTGGAAATTGATGTGACCATAACACGAGCCAGTTCGACTTCAGATGCCCACGAAACTGAGGCAAAACAGCCAAACAACAGCAAAATAACCAAATATTAATTGACTGGCCGACTCGCTGATCGGATATGGTATATACATATATATGTATATATCTATGTATGTATAAGTTTATATATATATATATATATCGTTTTTTTTTATTTGCCATATATGCTTCTTTTTTTTCTAAATATATTTGTACACCCATCCGTCTGTCCATCCGTCGCTTCTGCCCAGTCAGTCTGTGCTCGTATAACGTTTTCCGTTTCCGTTTCCAATGCAAAACGCTTTGAAAATTTGCATAGCCACGTCTGTTGGCCAGGTTATCGGCGGTCGGCGCATATCAATTTTTGTTAATTTAGGCGTGGTCGCGACATATTCACTCTGAAATAAATATATTTGTATTAAGCAATAATTACAAATATATATACATGTATTATTCTATGCATAACTTGTTAATATTTAAATGAATGCAAAGCCCAAGAGCATAACGGGACATGTTTGGCTAAAATATATGTGATATGATGATCAAAAAAATTAAATAAAAATCATAATTATAATATATATATATGTATATATAGATATTAAATATATAGTGCACTGTATTTATCAGATTTTTTTATTGGTTTTAAGTTATCTTATCTTATCTAAAAAACTAAAAAAAGCTGTTCAAAAACATATTTAAAATTTGGCTTTAATTTTCCAAATTTATGGATCTGTAAAATATAACAAATTATGATAGATCATAAATAATATATGAATAAAATTAGGTATAAAAAAAAAACGAAATATATAAAAATATTAAATTAGCTTATATTGCCCAACAAAAAAGTGTGCGAAGCTTTGCAATTGTACGGATACATTAAATAGCAAGTATATATATATAGATATATACAAATATTATATATATACATACATTGTTTTTACTAACTTTAACTGATTTAACTAAATATTCTCTATAGAGTATTATCACGCCTGCTTGATCAGATATTTCAGTGCAAATTCATATATTTAGACACATGATTCAGAGATAAATATTAGTTTTATACATAGCAATATATCATATCGGATCTATGTATGTATGTGTGTATTGGAGCAATTGATGAATTGAAGGATGAGCGCTTTGTCAATGCAGGCAGCAGCTGCCACATTGTCAATATCCGCTGAACAGTTGAACAAATGTGCTGCAATATCTATTATATATGCATGTGTGTGTGTGTGTGTGTGAGTGTGCGTATGTGCGTGTCACACATATTGAATGCGGCATCAAATAAATAATATAAAAAATATTTGCATTTTTATTGAAAATTAAAATAATTTTTCGTGCTGTGCACACACACACACACACATGTGCACAGTCAAACACAATTTATTTATATTAAAATAGAAATTTTAAATAGAAAATTACGTCGCATTCAGTTGTGCATATTTACAGAAACACGCGCGCAGCTTTATATATTGAACGACGACTGCAAAACAACAACAACAACTAAAAGTCGGTATATATAAGTATAATATTAAATATATACATATATTTAAATGGAAAATATATAGAATGCGAATATGAGATACTACTCTCCTAAATATTTAAAAGCCAAATAAACCCGATTAAATATTACCTATTTATAGGAAATTAAATAAATATCTCTAATAACTTTTACGTATAGTCAAACATACTCGAATTTGCTGATTGATTGGGGAACAGTTTACAGTAGTGAAAAAAACTAGAGTATTATCCATGACTCTGCACTTTATAGAGTATTATGAAGAGCTGTCATGTAACATCTATGCGTAACTGTGAGTGAGCATGTGTGTGTGTGTGTGTGTGTGCGTGAATTGCTGATGCGTCAATTTGTTGTATGCAGATGAGTTGTCATGAAAGGCTCCTCCGGGTAGGGATGGGGGGAAAGCTGTCATAAAAATGGTTGTTGCTTCATTTGAGCAGCGCGTATGCCAAAGCAGCAGAAAAAAAAAATGAAAAAAATGAAAAAATGAAGATGAGATGTGGAAAATATGTGATTATAAAAAAGGAAAAAATAAATTGCAATTTAAATTATATGTAAAAGCGTAAATTATTCAAACACTCATCACGAGCAGATTTCGAAATTGATGTCTAACATACGTAAGAATCGCTCGAGCCACTGCGGACTCTGACAAATTGGATAGATGCTTATGCATAAATCAAGTCAAGTGCATATATATTTTTCTAATTATCTACGGTATGTCGGAGAAGCTTGAGTGCAAATCACAATTCACTAGATATTTTTGGGCAAGCTACATACATATATAAAAAAATGCATTGCATTTGATTTTTCTAATTCAATTTTTTAGAATTAAATATAATTTAATTATGGAAAAATATTTAATAATATATTAATAATATTTAAATATTTAATTTTAATACGTATTTAATACAGAAACTTGATCTTTGTACATATATCTTTAAAGGTTGATTTTCTATAATTATTATTAGATGATTCCTCAATTATATATAACAAACTCTAATTCTGTAGTGCAGCGAATTGAACAGCGCTCAGCTTGTACAAATTGATTTTTCTATATATTGTTTTTTTTTTATTGTTCTATTCACTTTATGCGCATATATTTGGAAAAGAGTCCCGAATTTATTTCAGACTGATGCTCGCTCTGATTGGTTGCTGTGGCTGTGTCAACTCGATTCTCAATTGCAGATTGTTTTGCTTTCGCTTTCGGCGCTGCAAATTAACAAAATGCAATTCTAATTCAAATATAAACTTGATAAACATCAATTGCTTATACAAATATATATCAATTTATTAAAATTGAATAAGATCTAAGCTGGCCAATCATAACAATAGACAGACGATTCAATCGAACAGTATTTCCGATAAATCTATATAGTCTATAGACAAGTCATACTTTATTATCAGCTATATTTTTCATTCAATGCAGACTTTAAAGTACTTTACTCCGTAAAAAAACTGATAAGCCTGCAGCTAAAATCCGAGAGCATTTCATTTCATTGACCTGCACGAGGTGCGAGAGGTGCGAAAATGTCAATGCAACAAAAGTGTTGTAAAAGTTTTGTTGTTGCATTTTGTGTGATATGCGAAAAGCGCATTAAACATTAAGCGGCCACAGCGAACAGATGGGAACACACGCCGAGTGAGACAGAGAGAGTGGTAGAGAGAGAGCAAGCTATATGTACATATGTGAATGTAGAAGCTGACAAAGAGCTGCGGAGGCTGCAACAACGAGTGGATTTGTCGCTAAGCTCGACAGCTTAGTGTGAGGCACACAGCTGCTGCCTGGTTGCACTTTGTACCTGTGCCTCGGCCATCGGCCCGTGCCTCTGCCGCTGCTGCCTTTGCTCTGCAACTGAGACAGAGTTTGCACCCGAGTGCGGCCTGTGGCAGCGGCAAGTGTCAACGGTGATTTGCATACAAAGCCAGCCAGCATGGTCTTTAAACATTTGTTGTTGTTCTTGTTGTTGTTGCTGCTGCGCGTGCGGCTCATCATCATTTGTCAAGCCACAGCTCGGACCGCAACAGAGTCGAGGACGGGCAACAGAGACAGAGACAGAGACAGCGACAGCGACAGAGAGAGAGAGTGCCAAGTGCGGGTGCCGCTTGATAGCTGATGGGTTCCGGTCGCTTTGCTATCTTAAATCACAAAAACAGCCTCTGCCTCTGCCTCTGCATCTGCCTCTGCCTCTGCTGCTGCCTCTGCCTCTGCCTCACTCTCATTATGTGCAAAGGGTTTTAAGCTGGCTCTCATCGTGGCAGCCTCTTTAGCTAGTATTTCGATTTTTACCTGCGCCCAGTTGTTGCTCAATTTTGCTGACTTATTGTTGGCAATTTGTTTGCCACGGCCTAAGCCCACATTCTGCTGTCAGTGCGTGCTCAAATATTCCGGATCAGCAGCAGCAGCAACAACAACAGCAGGAATCCTGCCAACAGCATGAATGCCAAGACTCAGTTTTGTTGCCTCAAAACTTGGCTAAAAACTTCAAACTTACTTCAAACGAAATGGAACTAAGACAAAACTCGGTTTTACTATGCTTAGTTGGCATATAATAAAAAAGGGGATATTTGCTTATGAATTTTTGTCTATATATATAATTATATATGTGGTTATAGTTTAAGTATATGTACAATATATTGTTTATCTTATATTATTTTCATTACAGTTTATATTAAATATATATATTTGAATTGACAATAAGAGTGGTTATACTTATATATCTGCTATGCAGGCCACACTCTATATTTAAATATATTTAAATTAAAAATTAAATTAAATTAAGTTAATCATGCAAAAAAAAAAAAAAAAAAAAGAATTAAATAAATAAAATAAAATAAAATTTTATATATATGTACATACATTAAAATATGACTAACTAGAAATTAGTATTTTTTTTTAAATAATAAAAAATATTACATATAAATAAAAAAAAGAATTAAAATAAAATTAAATGCTATAAAGACATAGCAGTGCACTAGTCGGATATACCAAGTACCAAGCAATACTCTTTGCCCTGTGGAAATATCTCAAAATTTCTCTGTAAATAACCGGCAAGCTGATACTTCAATCATTCTCTGTCTCACTTCTGCATACATCATATACATATACACATACATACACACACTTCAACGTCGCTCTGCTTACTGCATTTTAAATTTTCAAATCTCGAGCTATATTCACAAGGTTGGTGTTAGACGAATGGATGTATTCACAATGTATAAATTCAGCTCTTTATACCAATTCATCATATCCCAATTCAGCATTTATATAATATTATATGGAGTTTGATGCGCCTTCTTCTGCTTTCGACACACATTTCAATAAAGACAACATGAGATTTGCCAAATAAAATTAAAATTTTTCCATAATCATCTGTAATACTAAAAAGTTCTCAAAAATTTAATCGATAGAGAGTTTCGCTTTCAAATGCAGTTGTCCAACAACAGAAGAGAAGACATCAGATCACATAGTATTAGTTTTATAATTGTAATAATCATGAAATTCTTGATTTTCTTGGGGTTCTCTCATTTCTTACGTGATTAGCCCACTCTCGGAGGAGGCGGCAACCGCAGCAGGAGCAGCAGCCAGAGCCAACGAGCACGCATCAACGCACTTGCCAGCCGGCAGGACATGGGCAACGGACGTGGCTGGCAGCGGTGGCGAGTGTCAGTGTCGTGTGTCAAGTGTCGGCGCTGACGAGGCAAGTGTCAAGCATCTGAGCTGGTGACTTGAACCTGGAGCCAAATCTCGCCCAAGCGCTGACGTGGCAGGTCACCGCCCATTGTCGCCAGAGTGGGCGTGGGCGGGGCAGCAAGGATGTGTGCGAGTGTGGGAAGCTAGAGTTGCCGGACCATGGCAACCGGGGCTCGAACCGGCACGCACACGAGCACAAATAATCATAATAAAGAAGCAGAAGAAGAAGAAGAAGTTAAAGAAGAAGAAGAAGAGGAGAAAGGTCCCGCTGCTGCTGTGCCATAGGAAAATCGTATTTCACGCTGTAAACCACAAGGGAACGTGCCAAACACCGCAAGCAATAAATGAGATGATAGCGATGAGAGCAAAAATTGTGAGACTCGGCAGCAGGGCCGGCTGGGCAGGACACTCGGACGGCAGGACAGCGGCCGAAACATGGTGACATTGTAATAATTATGCCAAAGATTATCCTTAGACCTGCACACGCACACCACAACCAAAGAGCGAGAGAGAGATCGAGAGAGGGAGAGTGGGAGAGTGAGAGAGAGACCAAGTGCGATAGAGCATTATGGTGTGAGGGCGACGACTGTGCCGCAGGATATGGCAACACGATGAGCGCAGGACATACGCACACACACACACATACACACACACTTAGCGCATCGCTGACGACGTTGGCAGCCGCGAGCGAGCCGCGTTAAGTAGATGAGCTTCAATTTGTGTGCCTCCTGCCCGGGCCTGTTAGTCCTTCCGTCCGTAGTCCTGCGACTTTCCGTTCGTGCGTGTGTATATATATATGTATGTGTGTGTGTGTGTGTGCGTGTGTCGCTGTTGCCAAAGGTCCTGTCCTGTCGTCAACGCCTGTTGATGTTGATGGCCTCCGTGCACGGCGGATATCCTGTAACCAGATTTGCTCTATGTGATTAAGTAAGTCATTGAGATGGTCTTGCTGCCGATAAGCCAGCCAACCAGCCAACCAACCAGCCAACCAGTCAGTCAGTCAGTTAGGCAGGCAGGCAGGCAGGCACAACAGCCCAAGTGCTGCCCCGCCCACAGGGTAAGACCGGGCGAGGCCAGGCCAGGCCAGGCCAACAACAACAACAAGCATTCTTCGACCCACACTCGACCTCGTGTTGTTGCCCTCGTTAATTGTTGTTGTAGCGCTTTATGATGCCCTCGGCTTTTATCGCCTTTGCATCTTAAAGTTAACAAACAAATGGCGAAAAAGAAAAAATGTTAAAAAAAAATAAAAATAAAATAAACTTAGGCAGAAAACAGCGCACGAAAAAAAAAATACAAAATAATGGAATTTCGAATAGATTTTCAGCTGCGTTTACTGGGGCTGAGCTGGGCTAATTAACGGTCGCTGCACACTGGAGCTAAACTCAAAGTAAATGATAAAAATGTATAAAATTTTAAAATTTAACAAAAATTAATATTCGTATATAATATAATTTACTAAAATATTTATTAAAAATGTTTGAATATTTTAATTTGTATGGAAAAAAAAAATGCTGTTTGATGTTGGCTATACACTGTGCTACCTGTGGACTGGCTGCCAAACTAATTTCGCTTCATTGTGGGCGTGGCAGACAGCACTCGTGACAAAAAGATGGACAGGCCCAGTAAACAAATGGCAGGCATCCAGCTAGACAGAGCGACAGACAGACAGACAGACAGACAGGCAGCCAGATGGCAGCTGCTCGCTGGGGATGTTAAGGGCACTGATGGAAGTTCGGGTGGTGTGGGAGCTGTGGGAGCCGGGCGACAGTTGGCTAGCTGGTTGGCTGGTTGGCTGGAGAGTCGCGGCGGTTATGCCATGGAGCCGACATTGGGTGCCCAAATCGTCCCCATAGTTTTGTTTGCTGTTAGCCTGTCCTGCTTGTTGGTTTTTCCAGTCCCAGCTCCAGCTCCAGCTAACTGTTGGCGACTTGACTGACGCGGACACGAAATAAAACTGACACTTCAAGCGACAGCAGCAAAATGTATTTCTGAGTGTATGTGAGTGTGTGTGTGTGTGTGTGTGTGTGGAACAGCAACAACAACAAGATACAAACGAGCAACTATGGGAAATCTCATCAGAAATCAACCAACAAGTCGCGTCACAAGTCACACCAAATTGTCAAAAACTAAAAGAGCAACAACAACAACAACAACAATAACTATAAAAGAAAAGAATTGAAAAAAAAAACACTTAGAACATTTCCAAACATATTTTCAATATTGAAATTTGAAATTGAATTTCTTTCTTTAGCGAGCAACTAATTAACTGCAGGCAAAGCAATTTTCCCGAAACTGTAAAAAAAATGAGGAAAAACGAAAAAACTAACAACGAAAATTTGAAACTGAAGCGCAAAAGTCATTTGGAAACCACATTTCCTGAAGGTGACGGCAAAGGTGAGGAGAAAATGACTCTTGAGGGAGTCTAGATAATTTACGCCAAACTCTTGTCTGCCAAAGATATTTCAAAGTATTTTTTTTGAGAATTTTCTTTCACATATTCAGCAATTGGAGTTCTTCTGGTTTCTCGATCTTCTTCTCAATTGCTGGAACTAAATTTGTATCCACATTGCTGAAAGTATTCAGTAGATCTACTTAATTGATATCAGAAAATATTTAAATAACATTCTACATTTTTATTTTCAATTTGTTTTCAGTTGAAAATTTTGAGTTTAGTTAAAATAAAATTGAATTTATTGAACAAAACCAGTTAAATGTATATGTATTACATTTTTCATAATTAGTTTGAACCAAAAAAAAAAAAAAAAATAATAATAATAACTGGAATACAATTTTGTATAGGCTTCCCTTTCAATCTACGTTAAAAATGTTCGTTAATGGGTGGAAATAATTAAAATATTTGAGTAGTTATTAGTTATTTTAAACTTGTTTACATACAAAGTCTTGTTTTGAGCTATTTTCATTTCAAATACAGCAAATTCTTACGCTTTCGATATCAATAAATCCCTCTCTCTATATGCAATAGAAATCAACTTCATTTGCTAAAGAGCTCAGTGCACTATCATGTAGACACACATATGTATGCATATACATATAAATATAAATGTATGTATATACTATCAGAAAATATGTGCTATAATAAACATTAATTACTCTTCTTCCACAATTGATACTTCTGACGTCCGACATTTTGAGATCGATAAATATTGCATCCCTTTGTCGATCGCTGCCATTGCCGTTGCGTAACTCGAGCTGCTTGCTGCGTTGCTACGTTGTCGTCGTAGCCGTTGCTTTATTTCCCAGTGCGTTCCGTGTGTTGACCATGTGACTTAATTACAGAGTACACACCACTTGCCAGCGGTTGTGGCAGTCTCTGCAGCACTGACGCACTGGCAGTGGCTGTGGCAGTGGCAATGGCAGTGGCAATGGCTGTGGCCTTGCTGCTGGCAGTAGCATTTGTAGCTGGTGTTGAGTGCATATGAGTTGCTTCGACTGGCATCGATATGGGATACGGGAGTGACAGGGGAAGATATCGGGAGCCGGGATCCGGTAGCTGTAGCTGGTTGTAGTTGTTGCCTGGCCAGGCCAAGCCCTGTCGTGCGCCTGCGATTAGATGTGGCCGTAAGATACGCGCACGTTTATTAGATTCCATTAACTGATTGCAAAAGGCTTATATATACACTGGCTCTCTCTCCCCCTCTCCCTCTTTCTGTGAGTGTGCATGCAAAAAGCATGCATGCCACGCCCACAGCAATCGAGCGTAGCACCCATTTGCCCGGCCGAACCGGACTATCGAAATCTATTCAATTAAAATGCAAAGCCCATAAATCGCATAAAATATTGCATTTTAATGCACATTTTTCTCGCTTCGCTTTTTCTTTCCACTATTAATTTCTTTGTCAAACGTCTAATTTGTCGTACTTAGCGAAGATTGCAATCAAAGTGCCCTCAGTGTGCACATCGAGGAGGCGGCGGCACGCCTCCATCTGATCATCGAAGTCGCATTTGCAATTAAATTTAAATCATTTATGATTTGCACTAAAAATCAATTGGGAATTAAAGTAATCAGGAGCAAAAAATAATGAAATGCAAAAATACACAAAAAAAAAAAAATAAATAATAATAATAATAAAATCGAGTTTATAACTCTTAATAGCTTCAGCAGCATGAATGGTTTTGTTATTAAGTAATAAAGTAATTACAATTTAATCTCATGCGAGCCAATACACAGACACATACTTCATATATGTGTGTATGTATGTGTGCAACTGTTCATATAATAGAATATATATATGTGTATATAGATATATATAAAATGTATTTGCGGATTTGTGTGTGCTCCGCGTATTAACATTACGTGTCACATTTACATGGCATATGTGCAGCGTGCCCAACGAGCCCTGCCCAGTGCCCAAAGGGGCGTATACTTTACGTTATGTTTTTTATTTTTTACCAGCCCAGCCAACGGATTTATTATTTAACCATATGCACATAACGCATATGCACAGCTTTTGCCAATCATGACTAAGAAACAATATTTACGACAATAATTGACTGCTAAAAAGCTTGAACTATATAAGAGCTAGTAAATCTCTTTATGCTCACTGCAATATATGTAAATTAATATTAGATATTGTTGTTAATATAAAGAGTCAAGTTTTCTGGTTTTCGCTGTGTACAAAATTAGTTGCAGCAGAGAGAAGCGAAGCAGCAGAAGTTTGGAGTTGATTTTACACTGTTTGATTTTCCTTTTTCTGAAGTGGAAGAAGCTGATGCAACATTGGATTTTATAATATAATTTTTATATAAATTATTCTAGAAATCACTCACATTTAGAGTACCGATGTCACATATAAAAGAAAAAAATAAAATAAATAAAAAACAAATAAATTAAAAAATTTCTGATATTGTAATGCTGAGTTGGAATATGAAACTATATAATATAAAAAGTATTTTTAATCAGTTTCACCAAAGTACGCCTTGTGAGCACAATAATTATTCAGTTTCAGTTAAGACTTTAAATTAGAATTTACTTTATTGAGATGCAATTGGAATTTTTAGATTTCAGTTGTATTTTAGTCTTTCAACAATTTATGTAATTTATTTCTTAATTAACTAAAAAACATGACGAGTTATGATGCCTATGCAGTTGAGTCGAAACAGATTTTTCCCTATGTATAGATCTTCCTTCAATATCTTTTAACATTGAATTCTTATCCACATTGCATTTATTGCTAAAAAAATAAAAGATTTAAAGCTTTACTAGTTTGCCACAGGTATTACTCAATCAATTTAGTGTTCTTTTTGTCCGCAGTTCTACGTGGCAATCAGGCAACGGCGTAAGGAATTTAAAATTAAATAATATTGACGAACTGTTTACATTGACTGCTGCACAATGGGAAGAGCAAACAAACGGGTGGAAAAATACGAAATGAAGCTGAATGTGCATATGCTTAAAAACTCAAATATTTACCCAAACTGCAGAGGCGTAAAATGATTATTATTATTATTATTATTATTACTATTATCGTCATTATTATTGTAATTGGACCAGCAGGGGCAACAGCACAAACATCTATAAATGAAATTAAAAAACATAAAAAAAAAAAAAATGCAAAAGGAAGCAAAGGAAGAAAAAACAACATGAGAACTGCAGAAAAAAACAAAAATAATTGCGACAACAAAATATGTACATATGCAACAGCAAAAAACAACTCGGCAACATGTATTAAAAAATAAATTGAAAAAAAAAAATAAATAAATAAATAAAGAAAATTAACAGTGAACACTGAAGTTGAAATGCTCTTGTTGTTGGCTGTAATTGTGGCAGCTATAAATGTGAAAATGTTGCGAATTCAATGAAAAAACTATAGAGTTTTTACAAATATAAGGTCTGTCATGTTCCCGATTCAGCTGATATGTGTGAGGCTTAGTATTACTATATATAAAGCCTATCGTTGGGATTTCGTATGATTATTAATCATGTAGAACCAAAACCAGGAGGATTTGTAGGGATACCAGATACCGGTCGAATATGCACAGCCTTATATATAGCTATACTAAATATGATACTATTATGCCCAACTGATATATATGAAGAAAAGCAAACTACATGTTTATTTCTTATCCTCTAAGTAGAAGAGTAAAAGCTTATCAAATATATACATATGTATGTATAGATGTATAGTAGTAAATATCATGATGATATAGTTTATCAATCCAGTTGATAAATATGCATATCCATATTGTCGGTCACATGAGCTCTCTTCTAGCCAAGCGATAATTGATGTTTCACTTAGCCGGCGCAATGGCCGCTTTGAGTGTATGAAAAACACAAAGCAAACACATGCAACATGTATATGGAACATTAATATATGCACACACGCATATACATGCATACATACATGCAAAATGTATATTGATAGAAATGGCAACATACAAACATACACACACACACATACATATATATTGTGTCCTATGTATTGCCATAGTTAAAGCCATTGTTATTATTTTTATTTTTATGCAAGTTGTTATTGTTGTTGCTGTTGCTGTTGTTGTTGTTGTTGTTGTTGTTGTTGTTGTCATCACCATCAGCAAGTTGCCATTGTCGCCAGCTCTCGTTAATTCAAATATTTATTTATGGCAATAATGACAAAATGCATTTTGCCCATCAACACGAAAGCAATAAAAAATATTCAGCAAAAAAAAAAAGAAGAAGAAGAGGAGGAGCAGACAGCAGTCTAGACGGCTCGACTAAGAGATATCCTGCACAATGCAAAGCAAAGCTAAAGGGAGGAAATTAGATTTGTCTCTTGAATGAAATTTGAATTCAACTGAAATCGGAATTGCGAGCAATTATTTACGTATATTCCTTTGCTCAGTTACAGTCGTGGCCAAAATATTGTAGACCATAGTTGAAGAGCTTAGATATCGATTAGCCCCCTCGGCCAAATGGGGTCTAATCTGAAGACCAGTGGCCAAAAAAATGCGACACGCTCGTCGAGCAGTTCAATGAACGAAACCGGAACGAAGCCGGAGCGAAGCGCTGAGCTTCGACTATTACATTCAGCATAGGCAAAGTGAGAGCGGGTGGCGGGCCAAAGAGGGGCATAATGCATATTAGTGCGAGCCGAATGAATGGGCCAAGTTAAACGCTCAGATTGGCAGCAGCAGCAGCAGCAGCAGCGTGTTCCAGCCGGCTGCTGGGGAGCATCAAGCAAGCAAGCAACATCAAAGAGGAGGCAACACACGACTGACATAATCGAGACAACAACGAAGCTGGACGGGAGTGCCTCGAGTTCGAGTTGTTGTGGATTGGAGCTGCTGTTGCTGCTGCTGCTGTTGTTGCTGCTGCACCAATGCAATTTCATTTTAAAAGAAAAATTAACGCGAATTATAAAAAATAACCAGCAGAAGCACACACACACACACACACACAGCAAGAAAGAGAGAGAGAGAGAGTGGGAGCGGGAGCGGGAGACGTGGCAGGCGGGTGTGTGCTGGATATGGTTGCAAAACAGGAGTGCGCATAGTGCAGGCAGCAACAGCAACAACAAATAATTGGTAATCTTGCAGATATAATGATAATCACAACAACAACAACAACGGCAACAACAACATCGACAACAACTACAGAAGCAAAGTTGAGAGCTGAGCGAAAAGTTAACGTGCGCTGAATGTCCTCATTGAAGTGAAGGTAAAAATGGCAACGGCAGCCGACGCAATCGCGACGTGCTTGCAGCTTGTGCAGCTTGGCCATTTGATATTGGAGACTGTGCGGCCTGTGGACGGGCGACTGGGGTCTAAGCTCTGGCCAGGCACTCGACCCGGCTCTCGACCGCGCCGCTACGTGAGCAGCACGCGGCGTGATTACGGGCGGTTGCGGTTTCAGCTGCACAGCCTGTGCGCTTCTCGCACTCGTATAACCCAAGCAATTTTCAGTGCAACAACAATAACAACAACAACTGCAACTTCACATTTAAGATACCCTAGGAAAAAGAGGTAAATTTGGCTGGCTTGACAAACTGCTGCAAACATAATATGTCTATATATAATATTTTTTAATTTTTTAAGTTTTAGTAGTACTAATTATATATTATTTTTTAAGTAAATTATTATAATAAAAAATTTAATAAAAAATTACTAAAAATGAAATTGACTTTAGGGTGAACTTTTAAGTTTCTGCTTAGCCTGAATTTAAGCAATTTGTGCGAATTTTGTTCTCAATGCATTGTTAAAGCATTCCAGTCTCTTTTTCTGTCTACATGCTGAACTGATCGTCACTTTGACGATCAACTCTGACGATATAACATAAGTCTATTCCCACGTCATATAATGAAAGCAAAGGGCAAACAATGTTTTACATAAATCTTTAAACGCAATCGCTTCGATATTCGGAAGTTTCGTATAGTATATAAAGAATATATGTATAGTATAGACAGTTTATACAGTATATTTAGTATGTATAGAGTATAGAGTATAAATCGTATTTGATCAATGATTTGCACATGTAAATGAATCTCGCTTACATACCTATGGGTAATATATTATATATTGCTTTTAAGATCTCAGTTAAGTCTTAATAAAAGCTGAAATAAATATTTATTTTTGTAAATATTTATGCTTTCATAAGAGTTATATATGTACATGTCTTATATATGTATATGAAACCCTAGAGTTATCTTACAATAACTCTATATACCCCACCTATGTCACACTGCTGGGTATTTGAAACGGCAACAGCATCAGCAGGCAAGAGCAATTGCAACTTGTGGATAGTAGAAGTGCAATTCAAATGGCAACTGAAGCGGCAGCAGCAGCGGCAGCAGCGGCAATGGCAACGGCAGCCATAAACATAATTTCATCTCGGAAAACGCAGCAGCATATAAACTACTACTACTACTACAACTGCACACACACACATACACACAGAGAGGGGGCAAGGGGCGTTTGTGAAATCAAAATAAAACGATGGGCGTTTATCGTTATGCGAACTGAATAACTTCTGGAAGTTTGTTTTCTGCGATCTGCTCCTGGCTGATGGCTGCTGGCTGCCGGCTGTTGGCTGCTCGCTGCTGGCTGCTGGCTGGACCTGAATCTGAACCTGGTTGGCCCTTGCATTGACTATAACCGATTCACTTGCCTACAGCACCGCCCCGCCCTCACCGCCGCCTCCTCTTCCGCCTTACGCCTTCCCCACAAAACCCTTCGCCTGGCAGCTTTAGTAGTTTTGCAATTCAAACGTGCCACCGAAACGTAAAGTTTCTTCAATGTTTCCTTGGCTTTAGTTTTGGTCTTGGTTTTGGTTTAGTTTTCGTGTTTGGTTTAGCTTCGACTCGAGCTGCTGCTTTCTCTCTGTCTCTCTCTATCTCTCTCTCCCTTTTCTTCATATACATATCAGTATATACAGATATCTATATGTACTTTAGTTCTTTCTGCTTCTTCTTCTTCTTCTTCTTTTTTTTTGCCTGCTTGGCTCGCTGCTCTTCAAAATTATTTCCTGTGTGAGCGCGCCTTCTTTTCATTCTGGCTGGTTGGCTGTTTGCCTGTCTGTCTGTCTGCCTGTCTGCTTCTTCTGCCCATCTTTTTATTTCACAACTTTTATTTCTTTCAGTGTGTGTTTGTGTGTGTCTGTGTCTGTGTCTGTGTCTGTGCAGAGCCATTGAGTCACAGCAGCAAAGTTTGTGCGCCTAGCTGGCGGAGCTGTTGCCATAGATCTCAGCTCCTGCTACCCATAATACGCTGTTCGATGCTTATCGATACATATTGATTCGGATTAGCTGTCTTTACGGACTTTGTGGCTTGTCGGTGTGCTTACAGAGTTGCTTACAAAAGTATTTGCCACTGATGAGGTACACACTCCACCCAGACCATATTCAAATTTTGCATAGCAAGTGCTTTAAGTTGACATCGAGACAGAGACAGAGAGATGGAAGAGAAGGAACAATTAAAGCTATTTGCAGTAAATATTTCGAATTGAAACTTCGATCAAAGTAAAATAGAAGCTAAATTTGATGATAAACATTTTTAGTAGTCGTTCTAAGTTGATGCTAAAATAGCTAAGAATGTCATGTAACTCAAGTGAACGACTGCTGCATACCCTTTATAGCTGTGAGCTGCTGTTGAAATTAGCCTCAGTTAGCATGAGAGGGAGAGAAAGAGGGAGAGAGAGAGAGAGAGAGAGGGAGAGGCAGGGAGAGAGAGAGAGAGAGAGAGGGAGAGGCAGGGAGAGAGAGAGAGTGAGAGAGAGAGATTTATAGATTTGCAGGTTTACTATATTATTCCCATATATCATTTAATATTCACACTAGAGCTTGAGCTAGCATGAATGAGTGAGAATGTATCTATATAGAGATTTTCGCTATATATTATTCAGATATCCCATACTATATATACACATATCATTTAATATGCACGCCAGATTTCTTTGCCTTTGGATCTTTTGGAAATAATTTGCTAAATGCTTAAGAATTGATTGCCTCCTTTAGTTTTCTTTATATGTATGTTTTGTTGTTTTTGTGGTTGTTGCAAGTGTTGCGTTGCATGTGCGGCCCATATACAATGTGTTGAGTGTTATTAGCGCTGAGACGCATTTACAGTCGCTGTATGCGTGTGTGTATGTGTGTGTGTGCTGGGACTTTTATGCAGCGGGTCATTAGGAGAAGCTTTTTCATAGCCCCGGCTCTCGTCAGCCGTTAACGTTTTGGCTAATTAGCTTTTGGTCTTTTTGTGCGTGCAACGTTTGCACTGGCTGCAAGTATGTATTGTTGCAGCTTTTCCGCTTGCTGTTAGCCATTTGCCTTTTGGCCGTTTTTCACATTTGCTATTTGTTGCCGTCATCGTCGCCGTCTCTAATGAATTTTCAATTGTTAGTGCCGTTTTATGAGGTGTCCCGCCGCGCACTTTGTTGCGCAACAGTAGCCAGGGCATGCCACGGAACAGCTTCTGTTTGCTGTTAATGTCGACTGCAAATCTAATTACAAATCACAAATGGCCAAAACGCTCGGAATGGCCCATAAAAACCGAGCGGCCAGTCGAGCGCATTACGCAAAACGTTGCCCCCTCCCGTAACCCCTGGAACTCCCTCAACTCGCGATATCAAAAGAGTCACACACAAAGAAAGGGAGAGGGAGGGAGACAGGAGGAGCGAGAACCGAGAGCTGCAGAAGGTGGAACATGGAACACAAGCGGAAAATTGAAAACCCACGGGCAATCGACACTCCCATAAACTTAACTCAAAGAAAACTTTCAACTTCAAGTGCAGAGAGCGACGTACTCAATCACACGCTTTGCACCGAGTGCATATAGATTGCTGGAACTGGGAATGGAGATGACAGTTAATGTATTCAATAATTCCTAATCAAGCTGGGCCAATAGAGGTTTGCTCGGCAAAGGATGAACCTAATATTATTTATGCCGGTTCGCTTCAAGTGAAACATCCATTAGATTTATTAATTGGAAATTGTTTCAACTTGGCGTGATTTACAATTGAAAATTCTACTGATTGGCCAAAGTTCATGCTCAGTTACAGAATATATGAACTGAACTATGAACTATCAACTATGAACTATGATTACTCGTTTACCATGGGTTGAATTCGCATCTGCCATTGAAACAGCTATCAGCTGAGATATTTTAAGCCAAATACTTAAAAGAAAAGTTTTTCTGGGCATATTTGAAGTTGAGCAACAGAAGAAACGTAGAGCAATATGCATATATGATTATAATCATTAATATATATTTAAAATAGAATTTTATTTTTGCTACAATGTTGATAAGATGTACACTATCTATCGTAGTACTATCTATCGTATGTATTGGTTTGACCTACTTCAATCTCTGTGTTTCATAACTCTTGCTGATATTTAAGAGCACTTTAGTTTAATGATTTGCTCTAAGAATTTATTTAATATATATTTTACAATTATATTCATATTTAATACAAATAAAAATAGCTTACATCTAATTGCATTAAAGTAAGAGAGCTTGAATCTTTAATGTCTGCTTGGTTTGGTGTTTTTTTTTCCAATATCTTAAGTCGCAGCAAATGTGCCTCCAAGCGAAATCAAGTTACTTAACATAGCAACAACGTAGTACGCATTGCTGTTGTTGTTGTTGTTGTTGTTGCTGTTGATTGTTGTTGTCAGCGTCTGTTTATTACGCATACGACGCATTGGTTGCGTCGACGGTATCAAATCACAATTGGCGCCAGCGCACGTGACCGTCGCGACGTGCCAGATCTGGTCAAGTTGAAATGCAAATTGGAACTTCCGTTAAATTGATGCAGCTGGCAAGAGGCTGGCAAAAGGCAATCGCCGTTCGCAGCTCATGACGAGTAGCCGTGCATGGGCAATCATTGCATTGCGAGTGCAACAAAACAGCTGCCGTTGGCAATCGCCAATGCATGTGTCAGTGGCGATGGCAATGGCGATGGCGATGGCGATGGCGATGCGATGCCAATGCGATGGGTTGCTGTGGCAATGGCGCTGGCTGTCGCAGCTACAACCTTTGGCCAAAGTGCTCTGGCAGTCAATCAGACGTTGCAGCCAGCTGGCAGCTGGCTGGCAGCCCGTCAGGCCCGTCCAGGCCGCCTAGCCCCGCTGTAGCCCAGCCGAATGAGTTATGGGTCTTGAGCCGCAGCAGCTTTCCGACAAATGAGCTGAAACTGAGACCGAAAACCCCCGAGTTTTTGGGAGGGAGCTCTGACTAAATCTGTTCTGTTCGCTTGCAGTTTGATTTTCTAAATTGATTTATGTGTCGGCAGCGCTCGCTAAGTTTCTTTTTTAATGGCACGTTACGCTTTTAATGGCTTTTAATGCCAGTTCATTTTCGCTTTAGTTCTTTCTGGTTCGGCACGGTTCGGCTGCGATGCGATGCGATGTGCTGTGCTGTGCTGTGGTGCAGTGTGCTGCGATGTGGTGCGGTGTGGTTCAGTTCGGTTCGGTTCGGGCAGTGCCGCAACTTTTTGCCAGCGTGCTCTTCATTTGATTTATGAAAAAAGTTGCAGCTAATAAATGTCACATCAACGTAAGTGTGTGCGTGCCTGTGTGTGTGTGTGTGTGTGAGTGCCCAACCTATTCAAATCTCTGTCCCTACAGATTGCCCCTGTCCCGCCGCTCGCCCCCAAATGTTGACAGCTCCTTATCACATTCGTTAGCTGGTTAGAAAATTTTCTAATTACAAAACTAACATTTACAATGTAACTTAGAGACAAGCACAGTAACAACAAAGTGTAGCTGTGTATGTATGTGTGTGTGTGTGTGTGCAAACAAAGCAGCAGTTGGCAGCACTCTGCTTGTAAAATGGGCTTCACTGCGTGAGTGTGTGTGAGTGTGTGTGTGTGTGTCAAAAACAGTGCCAGGACGTTGATGCAACAAGTTGCATACACAATTAGCACACACACACATACATGCACACACATACACACACACACACGCACAGCGCACACATGAGCAACGAGTTCGTCCTTTCTGCTTGCTCTGCCTCGCCTGCCCCCTGCGTCCTGCATTCTGCGGCCTGTGTCCTGCATTCTGGCTATGGCTATGGCTATGGCTATGGCTGTGGCTGTCGCAGCGCCAGGAAGCGTCTGCTCAACTTTCAAATGCTGCTCGACGATACTCATAAAATTCCCTCCAGGTAATTTAAGTGTGCCTGTGTGCGTATGTGTGTGTGTGTGTGTTTCTATATTGTTATTGTGGCAGTGGACCTGGAATCTGGACCTGGGCTACGCACAACAGCAGAAAGTTGTCTCCTCCTGCTGTCCCTCTCTGACCAAGTTGCACTTTTGGCCACTTAAGCGTCATACACTAGACACCATTTGGATCATAGACGAATGGCCCATTAGCTCAACTAGAAAACTAATCAACCGATTGGCATATAAACAAAGCAATACAAAAATAAATATAATTAACATAAACAACATAGATAAGGCCCAGGCTGAGACTATGATATAAATATATGTATGTATGCATATACATTAATATGGATCTCTGAGATGAGCAGCTGAAATGACTTGGGCCTGGCTAACTACTGAAGCTATAGATGTCATTTAAGATAAACATTATATGCTTTGCTTCATATTCTTCTTTAGACTTGACTACTTAAGCATGGGCTAAAGTTTATAAAAGTTTGCTTAAATATAATAATCAAGAAAATTTCTTATTCACTGCCAACTGGGGGGAATATCGATAGCTATGTATATATACTACCTATACTATATACGGTGTATATACTATATACTACTGAAAGTGCTTGGCTTCATTTTTATAGCCAGTTGGAAAATCCCCTTAATATCAGATTTTTCGCATACTTTTGAAATTAGTAAAATGATCACATCCAGCTAGGAATGAGTCTTTATTATCATATCATCTCTCTCGTGCTCTCTCTCTCTCTCTCTCTCTTCCTTTCTCTCCTTTCACTCTCCTTCTATTTTAATGAATAGATTCTCAGATAGTTCATATATTATTATATTATTTGATATATTATGATATGACAGTCTCTTTAGAAGAGCATTCCATAGTCGTTGAACCTCAATTTGTTTATGCCTAAAGTACTTTGGCAACCGTTGAGCAGATTCTAGTCAGACTCATTGTTGTCGTTGTAGTTGCTTCTGTTGCTGTTGTTGTTGTTGCTGTTGGTAACGTTGACATTGCTTTGATTTGCTGCATTTAATGAGCGTTGCTGTTGCGCCTGCAAGTATGCAGATAAATTTTGGCAAATGCATTAAAACGTTATTAAGCGCTGCCCCTGAAGCAACTGCAGGAGTGTGCAAATGTGTGTGTGTGTGTGTGTGTGAGAGTGTGTGTGGCATGCATGTGTTTTAAATATTTAATTATATTTAGCTGCCTTAAGTACTTACAGTTTTGCGCTCTTAGTGACATAGGCACAGACAACGTCACTTGAACAAATAAGCCACAAATTGTAATCTAGTGGGCGTGTATGCGTGTGTCTGTTTCTCTGTCAATGTGTGTGTGCGTGTGTGTGTGTGTGTGAGGCTAACGCTGTGTGCACAACGTTGCGTATGATTAACATTTGCGCTTGGACAGCTCAAAACTGGCCGACGGCAAATCGTTGCGGCTGCCGCTGCTGCTCATCTAATTTCTTACGCAAGAATACTTTTAATATGGCAACACAAATTGGAAATTAACCAAAGCCATCGGAACTGTTGGAGTGTTGGTGCTGGTGCCGCCATCTTAGACAGATAGGGACAGCTAGCTGGAGCCGTCTAGTTTGCCATTCGCCGGCACAAACACACATACATACATATATTTCCATAAATAATTTTCATAAAAACTTGTTAAAGCTCAAGACAAGTGCGAGTAAATAAATAAATGTCTGCGCAAACAGCAACGGCAAAAAAACAAGCGAAAGGAATCCAAGAGAAATATTCTGAAGCTCGTTCGCTCATTCGTTCGTTGGCTCGTTCGCTCGCTTGCTGTTATTTGTTGCAGCTACATGTGGCAAGACGAGGACTTTATGCCCCGCAGCACCAAGTAAACACTCTTTTTTTCAGCATCTTCATTGCACTGAGCTACAATCCGAATGCGTGGCGTATCGATTGAGTCGCATTGCAATTTCAGTGCATTTAATTTATATCTGTATGTACATATGTACATACATAATCTGATGTAAAATAGATAGTTTATAGCAGCTTTATCTACACATAATTTCATACATAGAATAGTTTTCAATATCTATAATTCATAACATTCACTAACTTGGATTGCCTTGTTGTCATTCACGCATTGGTTTTCCTTTTGTTTTTCTTTTTTCCTCTTTGAGCTGCCTCTCTCTCTCTCTTTCATTTCTTTCAGCCATAGGCTTACGGCAAGCAGTAAAACATTTACCAATATATAGCCCTAAACTAAATGTCAAATGATTTCAGTGCTTCAAACGCTGTCTTTAAAGTGAGTGATCAAAATGGCTTAAGAATTTGTGAGAAAACTTGGAAATATTATTGAAATATTAAAATGAAATATTACATATCATAAAATTAAATATATACAAAAATTATATAATTAAATGATTGAAAAGACAGCTAAGGAGGCTCGGGATTTCCCCTCCCAGGGGATTTCCCCTATCAGGGGATTTCCCATATCAGGGGATTTCTCCATCAGGGGATTACCCCTCCCAGGGGATTTCACCTATCAGGGGATTTCCCTTATCAGGGGATTTCCCCTCCCAGGGGATTTCCCCTCCCAGGGGATTTCCCCCCAGGGGATTTCCCCTCCCAGGGGATTATGCCTTCCAGGGAATTTCCCCTCCCAGAGGATTTCTCCTGCCAGGGGATTCCCTTATCAGGGGATTTCCCCTCCCAGGGGATTTCCCTTATCAGGGGATTTCCCCTTAGGGGATTTCACCTATCAGGGGATTTCCCCTCCCTCCCCTCATATATTTTATTTGACAACTATTGTTATTTAATGTTTTAATTTGAATACTTTTTAATAATTAGTTATAGATATATATTGACAGCATATACAAATAGAACATATACACAGATGGTATAGAACTATATTTTAGCTTGAATTGATTTCCCTACTTTATTTATTTGTTGACTTTTGTTATGGCTTCTTACTACTGCAGGGCTTTGCGTAGCCAAGTTTATTTCACTGCAATTGCAGCGTATTTTTGCTGCGAGCTGTCATTGTTTCCTTTGGGTGCTGTCGACCTGCGGATTGCTGCAATTGCTCCTTCGCTTCTTTTGCACCACACACCCCACTACCTTGGCCCATCTTAAAGTGAGTGCCCGTATTCATAGTGGCGTTCGCATTCGCATTCGCATTTCAGCTTGCTTTCGCATGCTGTTTGCTTCGTTCGGTGCGGTGCGCACATTTTTCTTCTGATTTCAGTTTTTTTTTTCTCCATATATACATATGTATATATATACTTATTCTTACTTTTTTCTGTCTTTTTTTTGCTTGCATCGTTTTGTTCGGCAACTTTTCGTGGCCATAAACACGTACGCGTTGCCAAGCAGTATGGGCAGCTGCTTTTATCTCTTCACTCCCCGCACACTCACACACACACATGTCTGTAGTCCCAGCAGAGATCGTTGTTGTTGGAAAAACTCAATTTAGCTTTTTGCAACCTTACCAAAAAAAAAAGAGAAGAAAGAGAACGAAAAAGCGATAGAAATAGAGAGCGAGAGAGAGAGAGAGAGAGAGAGAGAGAGAGAGAAGCGCAAAGCGAAAGAGCAGCGGAAGAAGAAGAACAAAAACTAAAATTTTTTCTCGTGTCATTTTTCTGACTTGCTGTGCACACACACACACACACATACACATAGACACAGACACTCATACACAGAGTCAGTAATAACAGGAACTACAAAATGGCTGTCAACGTTGCTAACATAACCAAAAACGCCGAGCAGCTAGTGGCGAGCTACGAGCACCGCTCAAATGACTTTCTGGCAACTCTGGACGTGCCTCACTTGCCGCTTATTAGAAATCAAATCCCATAAAAGCCACACTGAGCCCATCAGCACCACCAGCAGCACCACCAGCCATGGAACGTTTAATGACACAGAAAAACTAACCCAACCAAAAACTGACTGACTCCCGGCCCTACATGCCAGACCGAGCAGATTAGGCATTGCCAAATGTGGGCGTGTTCAAAATACAAACATGCCCACACAGCGGACAGAAGCAGCCATATCGATATATGTACATATGTTTGATAGAAATCAATATTAAATCAAATATTAAACTAAGCTAAATTTTATAGATCATTGCTGAGAGTGTTACTGATCATAAATCTTATATTACTTTTATTACTATGATTGTTAGTTGAATAAAAGATCATCGTCTTTCTATGCAATTCACAAAAGCTGAAGCAAATTATAAGAAGACATCAATATATCAAGCACTTGCTATTCCTGAAAACAATCGCCTTTCTATGCGCTTCACATAATTTCAAGTAGCTTTGCCATACAACCACAAGCTGTGGCTGACTTTCCAGCCATCTCTCTCCCTCTCCCTCTTTTTCTCTCTCTCTCTCCCTCTCTCTCTCTCTCTCTCTTTACCCCCCTTTCTCTCTCTCTCTCTCTCTCTCTCACACACACACACACACATACACACTCATTCCACTCATATTATTCGCTTTTAAATACATTAGAAAGTAAAATAAAATTTGTGTATAATAAAAATCGTTAATTCCCTGCGAATTGTTTCAGCTTAAATGAACATATTTAGTTTATGTCAGGCAGCAGAGCAGAGCGACAAACAACAGTATTTATGATGGCCACGGGGCTCGATTTTGGTAGCCAAGATATGGCCAGGAGTGTCTGCGATGCAAAGTGACCATGGAGGACAGAGTCGAGTCTGTTGTGGAACCTTGTAACGACTTTCGCAATGACTTGCACAATGCCAATGCTTGTAAATCTGAAATATTGTCTTTGGCAGCGTGGCCCGAATCAGTGAGCAAATGGCCAAAGCCCGAGGGCAGCTGATATGTATGTGTTGCAGGCAAGGAGGAGAGGGGGGCTGGGGACGGAGCTTGAGTGGACAATGAGCTGACACTGCACACAGTTGCGATATAAAACCGAAATCGAAAACACACACACACACACACAGAGAAGCACTCACACATATAGAAAGTTGACTCGCCTGTGGTTCGTGTCGCATGAATGTTCGTGCTATGTATGTGTGTGTGTGTGTGTGGGTGCGTGTCGGTGTGGGTGTGCGTGTCTGTCGGTCGCAAATCTGCCCCCGGAGCGGCATCCAAGCAGAGCAGAGTAACAGTTGCCATAGCTTTAGCCATTGCCATAGCCATAGCCATAGCTATGGACTCGCAGGACATGCGGACAAACGGGACATCACAGGACGCAGGACACGGACACAGCCACTGACACAGCTACAGCTACAGCTACAGCTACAGCCATAGCCATAGTCATAGCTGGGCGGCTGATATTTTGTCATTTGTGTCACGTTCGCCATTCATGATGATTTCGTTCGTGATGCCCGTTCTCTCTATATTTCTTTCTCGCTTACGCTAGCTCACTCTCCAGCTCTCTTTGTCTCCCTTATGCCACACAGCATGTGCCCTCTCGCTCTAGCCGCTGTAACTACATTTGTATCTGTATCTGTAGTAGCTGTAGCTGTATCTGTATCTGTGGCTGGCATTTGTGCGCCATTTTATTTATGGAATGCAGCTACTCTGTGCCCGTGTGTCCGTCCGCCTGTCGGCTGTCGCCTGTCTCCGGTCTCCGGTCTCTGGTCTCTGGTCTCTGGTCTTCGGTTGGCTCGTTGGATCTTATGCCCGCTCCAGTTCCGGCTCCTGCTACGTGTGTTATCCTTTGCCAGCCAGCCAGCCAGCCAGCCGCACATTCGTTTTGCCCATTTCGAATGCCGCAATAATTCTCACGTAGCCAGCTTCAGCGTCAGCTTCAGCTTCGGTTCGGCTCTGTGTAAATGTATCCACTTTCAGCGTTTTTTGTGCAAGCATAAATTTCCAGCATTTTCCCATGTTCAACACAAAAATAACAAAACAAAATAAAGAAATAAAACAAAAAAAAGTATAAAGAATAATAGCAAAATCCATAGAACAAAACTTACCTACATATTTGGATTGCTCTATGGGTAGAGAGGGACGGCAAGTGAAAAGGAAAGAGATAAGCGCTGTTAGCGTCAAGCAATTTTCTATGCTAGCTTGCGAGGGCAGCCCAATGGCTATAAAACTTCAAATTCCTTGCAGCTCAGGCTGAAGTCAATTGAAATCAGCGACTAATGATGAGCTAATTCCCATCAGTTAATCAGCTTATAGACTGAGAACATTATTTCTTGTGGAGGAACTGCTTTTGCAACTTGACGTAGACATTAACTGTTTTATGATTTCGCACAAGGCGCGACGACTGATTTTATGTTTACCTATAAAGCTTAGCTAACAATTTTGCTTCGGTTTGCCGCCTTTCTATGAGATTTTCATGACTTTTAATATCGCTCTCTCTCTCTTTCCTTTTCATTAATTATCTTTGCTGGTTTCTAAAGTTTCTCTGTCTCTTTTCATCTGTCTGATTTTTGTTCTTTCACATTATTATCTTCTTCGATTCTCTAAGTCGCTCTCTCTCTTTCGCGCTCTGCTTCTCTCTATTGCTCTCTCTCTCTCTCTCTCTCGTTCTCACTCTCTCTTTCCCATTTACATTTACAAAGTATTTCCTCTCTTAAGCTCTAGTTACTACCCTCGCCATTGGCTGGCTTGCGGTTTCAGGCATCGTTTGGTTTTGCGCTGGAATAGGTAAGCTCCGTTTTTAACTGGCAACGTTGTCAAGTCCATGAGGGATTCCCATTTTATTAGCACACCAAAACTCATGAAACAAGCAAAGGGACATGTACTAGTTCACAATTTTCCTGACCCAACACGACAGGTTCCTCCACCTCCTGCTCCGCCTCCTCGTTCTCGTTTTTGTCCTCTTCCTTTAGCCCACATTTGGCATAGAGTCCAGAGTTCATGCCGTATTGCAGTGCACGGGAAATGTATTTGACAAAATATTTCAGTTATTTACTTTTGTCCACCATAAAGGCAGCCAACTTTTAGGCTAACAAGCAGACAGCCGGAAAACCAAACATAAATCTTGTTACATTTATGTGGCTCTAACACCTTTGTCTTTTTATACGCTGAGCCCAATCGAAAGTGGTGCAAGAAAAGGTATAATGCGTTGCGGCACGCGTATGTAACGTAATGGGAGAAGTAAATATCGGAGATTTTCATTTCAGTTTCATCAGATTACTTTAGAATAAATAATAATAATGAAAGTCATAAATATTTGAATTGGAAATCACTTTTAACTAATATATTTTTGAATACATAAATACTATTTATTTATTTAGTATTATTTATTATTATTTTTATTTACTAAAATAGGAATTTGAGCCTGAGATTCTATTTGAGTTGAGATTTAAAAATATTTTAGATATTTATTCCACTTCATTTGAGCAAGTAATTCCAATTTCTCAATCTTGACTTGTTCCCAGCGTATCTAGCAGTCGTTCATTACCGACCTGGAGGCGCTTGTTTATTTTACTTTTATTTTTTGGTAATCGCTACTGTTTTGCTCATTGTTGTTGTTGCTGCTTGTTTTTGTTGGCCAAAGTGTAAAGCAGGAGCCGAGAGATGCGCGCGCTGGTCCCGTCGGGGCTCTAACGGCTCTGCCCAAAAACCAAATGAAACTTTATGCATATTCAACTTTTTACATTATTCTTTGTGGCCGACGAAAAGTTGCAGTAACAACAGCAACAACAACAACAACAACAACGACAACGACAACAATAGATGTTCGGACTGAATATGCGTAATAAGAGAGCCAAACTGTAGAAAATCCATTTAAGAGGATATACATATATACAAATATATGTATGTACATATAGTGTGAGAGCCTAGTTGAGTCTTATATTAAAGAAATACAGTTAAGCGGAATTGAAGCTGTAATTGCGATCTTCTCTGTGGAACTTGGATGTAGTCAAGTTCTAGAATTAGTTTGGGCCATGCCACATTGTGTGGCAACAACTTACAGCTGGCGGCAGACATGTGTTAGAGTTGAATTATTAACCGGACAGCAGAACTGCAATGTTCTGATAACAATTTCTATTAATCCCAAATCGCTGGAGTGCGTAGAACTTTGACAAATTAAAATCAAGTCTGCGTACCTTTTGCATATGTTGCGAAAACTGTGTCGTTCAATGACGACAAGGGCCAAGGAGAGGGCGAAGGCGGAGGCGGAGGCGGAGGCGAACGAGAAGGCGTTGGCTGTAAACATGGACACAATTTATGCGCAAAATGTTCACAGTTTAATTTGACAATGCATTTTGCATGCTTCACTCAGCCGATGCACAGATAGAGCTGCACAGATACTGCCACATTTGCAGATGCACACAGATGCACAGATACAGATACAAAATGGCATTTGCCAAGCGAATGCAAAGTGCAGACGACGATAAGACCGAAAACTGAAGACTAAAGCTCAAAGCAGAGACACAGAGACTCAAATCAAAGCCAAAAACTAGACCATAAATAACAGTCTCTATATGAGTGTGTATGTTCGTGTGTGTGTGTGTGTGCTAGTGTGTGTGTATGTATCAGTGAAGAGGCTGACAACGAGCAGAGCAAAGGCACTGCAAACTGAGAAAATTTGCATTTGAATTGTTGACGCAACTAAATAAATGCCAAGTCGCCATGATTCAGAAATACTCTATCCCTTTCTCTGCCTCCCTCTCTCTCTCTCTCTCTTTATGAGTGTCTAAACGTAACGAAATCAAAAATCTGATCCAAAAACTTTCCAAAAATTTAAGGCTAGTGCACGAGCTTAACTGACTGAAGAAGGCGTGGCATGTGGAGGGTGTGGGGGGCGTGTGGGCTGTGTGGCGCACTAGCTAACTGTATATACGGATAGATATGCTCGAGGTAGAGGCGTGATGGGCGGGGCCATGCATGTCACAAAACTTGGAATGAATGACGTTACGTGAAGTTGACAACATGTCAAAATGGAGAAAAGATACCGTAAATGGACAGACAGCATGGGCAAGCGAGGGTGTTGGTGGCAAAGGGGCAGCAGCAGCAAGGGACGGCCGGGGCTGGCAAGGGCCTGCAAAAGTTACCTACGGCGATGGGGAGCAAGTTGCAAACAAGTGACATTTATGTTGCCAAAACAAATAACAAAGCGCTGCGGTAACTGCATGAGCTGGAGAGTGTGTGTGTGTGTCTCTCTCTCTCTGCATGTGTGCGTGTGTGTGTCTGTGTGTGGCAGTGCGGGCGTGCTGTTGTGCCACATTTTGTGGCACGTGAGGGGCAGCGCTCTCGCTCGCTGGCTAAATCAGAAATCGCAAATATTAGAATAAAGACTGTGCCATGTGCGAGCGAGACGCAAACAGAGACAAGACACACATGTGCAGCTGTTGCAGCCATATCAGTGCAATGCCAACACACCAACACACACACACGCACACACACTGGTGAGCCATTGTGTGCAGCGCGCACACGAAGCTAAGAACGGAGCTCAAATCTCAGGAAAAAGTATTTTTCCGCAACAAACAAGCAAAAGTGACACACAACAGCAGCTTATTGTTGCTGTTGTTGTTGTTGCTGTTGTTGTTGTTGTTGTTGTTGCTGCTATTGTCATTGTTGGTGCAACTCTTATGGCGCCAAGCAGTCAACGCTAGGCGTGGCACTTGCGCACCGCCCACACAGCGACAACGCTCTCAACTGTTAGCCAGGCTTTGATTTGGTTTTAAACACCCTATAAATTGGCACGCACAATGCGGGTATATCATTATTATTATTTATTTCTAAGAGTAAATAAATGTTATATATTTATTTTTTTTTTTAAATAACAAATTGCAAAAATTCTTTAAAATATTTATATTTTATTTTTTAATTTTGTAAAAATTCCTTTTTATTGCTAGTAAATAAATCATATTGTCTGCAGGGTATCTTGTAGTCGTCGATTTTTACGCTTTCTATTTCTTTCTTTCCTTCTGCCTCAATTGTTGTTGCTGCAGTCGCAGGAGTTGCTTTTGTCGTCTCATTGTTGTTGTTGTTGTTGCTCGTTTTGCGTCGCATCGTCGGCCGCTCCCCCTGCCTGCCCCCCTTCATATTGGTGGGGGCAGGTGGAGCTGGCCAGGGGAAGGCGGAGGGCGTTGCGCGCGTGTGTTTGCATATCTGAGCTCTGCGATCGCCAAGTGTTGTCCTAGTCGTGGTCGTCCTGCCATTGGGGCTGTCCAGAGAGAAAGAGAAAGAGACAGAGAAAGCGCGAGGGCAGATAGTGGGCGTGGGGCACTGGCACTTGACTCCTGGCCGCTGCTGCCATGTCTCGGCTACACTCGCATCCTTTTTGTTTGCCTCGTGCTTCGCGTCGCCAAAGCCAAAAGTTTATGGAGCGTCGCGGCTTTTGTTTCGCTGCTTTTGCTATTGTGGTTATCCTTGTTGTTGTTGTTGTTGTTGTTGTTCAAGTTGTTGTTGCCATCGAAGTGCCGTTTACAGTGGGCGTGGTGCTGTCGCTGGCGCTGTTGCTGCTTGCTGTTGGCCATATCAAGCAGTTGGCCAACATTTCCTTGCTACTCGTTTTTGTCTGCTCCAGCGATTTTTGATAACTGACATTTGTTTGGCGTCCGCCACGGCTACAACAAATGGCGCCGCAAGGTGAGCACCACCCGCGCCAGCACCAGCACCACGAAAACTAATATTCCTCTAGCCAAACGATTTGAATGTGCAGCAAACAGATTGCCAGCCCGATACGCGGAACTGGAGCAGCTGCGCCCAAGTTTGCTCAGATTAGAGCTCAGCTCACAGAAAACCCAAAGACAAGTGCTGAGCGGAGCTGGAGCTGGAGCTGAAGTCTTTGCACTGTTCTACAGCTAGCTCTGACCCACAGTCAACATATCAGAGCTCTACCAGAGGTGGAAAAAAAACACGTGAATACAAAAAACAAACAAGAGAAATAGATAAATTGTTAAGATATTCAATGTTTGTTTTTCAATAGACTTCTGTTTGGTAATTAATATTTTGATGGATTTATGAATCATTCAATAAGCAAGTAACATAAATACGAATCATTATTCGATCTCTGTGACACTTTAGCTCAATGGGAATCAAACAAATGTTCTTAAATACCAAATTTATTCGACTCTGGGCAACATTTCTATAATGAAATATTGCTAAATGTCCCCAAGTCAATAAGTCAATGAAATATTAAAATAAATAGACATGTTTCAAAATTAGCTAGCAAAGTAAACTCATTGATCATTGATCACGATGTAACTAAAGAGACTTTAAAGTGTTTAGGGACAAACATTTGGGATCAGCAGAAATATTTTAAATTAATGTTAACTCGAATACTTTCAGAGTTATGTTGATCAAATTATATAAATATTTGGCAAAGTTACGCGATAATAGGGAGTATTTCGGTCACCCAACTCCATGCTCCAGGTAGAGTTTAAAATCAACCGAATCGGAAAGTAAGTGGTGAAGTATTATATAGCTTTACATAGTTCGACTGAGAAAGGAATACAGTTATTTATACCAGGGATAAACTTTTCAGGAAAACAAAGCTTAGTTGCTGATAGTGATTAATTGGGCAATGACTTAAATAATACTAATTTCGCTTATATATATAACTGATCGCGCGTTGATAACTCTTTCGAGCATAGCAAATTTCTTAACAGCAACAGCACAGCAACAATAGCAACATCAACTCGAGCAACAACAACAACTATTTAGCATTAAATGGCAACAGCTGACAGGCGCAGGATTCGTGACACGCGTTGCGTGTATCGTGAGTGGGCGGCAGTGTGGGCAGGGAGGGGCGGACGGTGCGCGAGTAAGTCGGCCAACTGCAACGGACAAGGACATTGACAAGTGAAACATCAGACAAATGAGCGCGCGCGGTCTAAACACTAAAGCGCCAATACACACCAATACACACGCACACACACACACACACACAGTGAGAAACAAACACATACGCCAAATGGCAGACAGACGTGCTCAATGTGGCGCAGGACCAGGACAGGCAGAGGCAGCCAAGCACTTCACAGCTTAACACCCTAATGTGCAATATTTTTGACTCACACACACACACACACACACGCGTACACAGACAGATATACGCAAACACACAAAGCAAATGTATAAAAAGGAAATACAGAAGGCTGGCAAAGTTGCTCCCGCTTCCGCTCACGTTCCATCCCCACCCACTGAACATGCCCCAGCTGTCGAAGGCAAAGGCGCGACTGCGTTGCCAGCAGGAGTAGGAGCAGCAGGAGCAGGAGCAGCAGCAGCAGCATCACTCGCATCAGCGTCAGGCTTCAGCGGCAGCCGCCAAGCGCCACTCAGTCAGGCAGGCAGCGCTTTGCACTGCGTCCCGCAACTGTAGCAGCAGCAGCAGCAGCAGCGACAGCAGCACCAAACGACAATGGCGTTCACACGCACGCAAACACACTCACACACACACACACACGCATACAGCGAAAGATAGCGGGCGCCACCCACTGGCCAACAACAAAGCTCATTCACTCGCTCACTCACTCTCAGTCGCACTAGTGCCGGCTCGCTCGCACACTCACTCTCGCTCTCCTCGGGAGTGTCAAGCAGCTGCTGCTGCTTCTTCTTTCCCTATTTGAAGTTTTTGGTTCTTTATTATTTTTTTTTCTTGCAGTTTTTCGTGAATTTTTTTAAGGTTTTATTTTTGTTGCTTTATTTTTCTTTTTTCCTTTTTTTTGCTCATTTTTTATTGCGCTTGATCTTTGGCTTATTACCATGTCACGTTAAATGCGAACTGCGAACGCTGCCGGAATACCAAATATACACACACAGACACACACACATACATCTATATGTGTTGTGTTTTCTTTTTTTCGAATTCTTTTTTTTTTTTTGCCTCAATGCGTTAAAACGCCAAAGGGGCGTTGAATTTTTCTGCTTTTCTGCTGCTGTTGCTGTTGCTGCTGCTCCTGGCTTTGACAACGCTAACGACAAGACTCTGGCGATGGCAGCAGAGCCTGCTGCTGCTATTGTTGTTGTTGTTGCTGCTGTTGTTGTTGTTGCTTAAACTTGGGCTTTAAGAAGCTACGGCTACGACTTGCCAATGCAAAGTTGGCGCAAGCACAGAGCAAAAGTAGAAATGCAAAAAAAAAAAAAAAAAAAAAACACACACACACACACACAAACAAACACACACAAGTAAGAAAAGTTGCGACCAACAGTTGACAGTCCAAAAGCATTTGACATTTTACCTTGGCAAGGCAACAACTCACACACAGGCATACGCACACACAGAGACAACAAGCACACACTCACACTCACACTAGCACGCACAGGCACACACATGTGCGCAGACAGAGAGACAGAAACGTGAACGTGACTGTAACAACAAGAGCAAAAGCGCCAAATGTCACATTGAAAAATGCCATTGGTTCGACAAACTTTCTGCCCCAACCAGCGGCAGTGGCAGCGGCAGAGGCAGCAACAACAGCAAACAGTGACAACAACAACAATCGAATGCCTGGCAGAGAGGATGCGCAGCAGCAGCAGCAGCGACGGCGACATGCGAACGCCTCTGCCATGAAACCGAAACCGAAACCAGTTGCTTAGCAACGCCCCCTTCTAACCGCAAACGACGACGTCGACAGCAGCAGCAGCAGCAGCAACAGCAACAGCACAGCAACAGCACAGCAGCAGCAGCAACAGCAGCAGCAGCAATAGCAGCAACAGCAACTGTCGCCTCAGCCGCAGCCGATGCCGATGACTGCGACAAATGTCAGCAACAGACTCCATTGCTATTTTTGCAGCAAGACTGCGTGCCAGCTAGTTGTCTCGCTCTGGCGCAGGCAGCTGCATGCGCAGGGGAAATTGTTTGCCATTGAGCAGGCCGCGTGTGTGTGCGTGCGTCTGTGTGAGTGAGCGCGCATGCGATTCGTACACGAGCAGCACTCACAAGGGGTAGGACAGACGCGAGCAGCAGCAGCAGCAACAGCAACAGCAACAGCAACAGCAGCACCAGCATCAGGTATCGGACTCGGGTACCGGTTCAGTTTGTGTTTGGCTGTGTTTCGCCTTCGCATTGCCATTCGCTCGCGCTCGCTCTGCCGCCGCCGTCGTTGTCGTCGTCGTCGTCGCCGCCGTCGCTGTCGACGCAGCGAGTTTTCGGTGTGTTCGCCTCGTTGCTATTGCTGCCCGTTGTTGCCGTCGCCGTTTTCAGTTTTTGTTTGACGTTCGCGTGGTGCGCTCGCATGTTGCGGCCCGTTATCGTAATCGACATCGATACGTACCGTTACCGTTACCGTTGACGTTGACGTTGCCATTGCCGTGGCCGTGGCCGTTGTCGTTCCCGTTGCCGTTACCATTGCCTCTGCCGTTCTTTCGAAAGACGTTGCCAAAAACAAACAAAATAAATATATCAAACGAAAACAAAATAAGAAACAAAAAGCCGTGCAACCGAACACAACAACAACAACAGCAGCAGCAGCAGCCAGCCAAATTTGTTAAACAGCTGTTCTCTGGCACACTCTTCTTCTTGTTTCGCGGCCCCAACTGCTGTCCCGTCGCGTTGCGCGTCCCTACTGAGCGTCGCGTTTCGTTTCGATGCGATTCGATTTTTTTTCGAGCACACAAGAATTTGTTGCCCAAGTTTTTTTCAAGTGAGTTACTTGCCAAGGAATACAACAACAACAACAAAAAGCTTCGCCAGCAAAAGAAAGTGCCAAGTGGATTACTAGCAACAACAACAACATCAACAACAACAACAACAACAAGAAGAAGTTTAACAACCTATACAAATCAAAACAACAACAACAACAACAAATAAATATCAGCTGCCAGCTGTCGCGTGTTTTGCCGCCGGCATTAAACACAACACAACAACAAACACACACGTGCTCCACACATCTCGCGCGCTCTCTCCCACACACACACTCCCTCTCTCTCTTTGTATCTCACTCTCTCTTTTGCTCGCTCTGTCCTTAGGCTCCAACTCTCCCTCTCTCTCTCTCTACTGGTCGCGCCCGCATCCGCATTTACGCTCTGCCCCGTGTGTGAGTGTGTGTGCGCGTTCGTCGCGTCAGTGCGTGTGTGTGTGCGTCTCATTATCAGCGTGACCATTATCATCTCGCCCCCCAGCCTCGATATATTCGATAACAAAATTCTCACCGAGGCATCCAAAGCGCCCCTCAGGGCTGTCGCGCTGGCGTCATTTCTGGGCGACGGTTTTGCCGCCCTCGGTAGCCGAGCACCACCCGTCAAGGATCTAATGGCATTTGGTGCGGTCCTCCACACAAATCAGCACAACATAGGTGAGTAACACAGATCAGATCAAGGTCCAAAGACTTCAAATCCGTCAATTACCCAAAGGCATGCGCAATGAAAAAGATTCCCAAAAAGACATTTTGCTCAAAATGAATTTTTGAGAATTTTTCGATCAGTGATCTATATTTAAAGTAAAACGATCTCTAATCATACAATCGAAATTCTATAAAGGCTCAGTAAATAGAATGATCCAATAGCTGATCGAGCTCTACCAAAAGATCAGCATTTAAGCTGACTTGCTCAGACTAAGATTTAGGATACATTTCACCCAATTATCGATCTGTATATTGAGTTAAAATTTCTCTAAATATTTTATCTCAGTTTTCAAGTTCCTTAAGCTCTCGTATATTTAAAGATTTTCAAACAAGGATTAAATTTCTCTATATAACTTATAGCAAATTTTAATTATGATAAACTGAGCGAGTGGGGATTCAGTTTAATTTACTTTCTTTAGACAGGAGGCAAAAAGATGATATATAGAATATTTATAAAAAAAATAAAATAAATAAATATAAAAATATAATAAAATATATCATATTTGCTCTAATGTACTATAGATATATCTATAGGATTTCCTATTCGAATATCTAATGATTGACAAATTTAAGTGTCGTACTTTAATGTAGAGAAAAGATAGTTTACTTTGAAATTCTTTGTATTTCGTTTCATTTAGCTCAACATAAATCATAAGTTCTCGAAACGAAGTTTGTTTTGCATTAGGGATTTGTACTTGAATATTTTTCGTTTTTGAATTTGTAGAAATATCGCGTTTACAAATTGTTGCTTCACGAGCATTAACTATGCAGAGTGGGAGAGTGGGGGAGTGGGCGCACATGGGTTAAGATTGTGATTTGGCTGGACAGAAAAAGTTTCTCTCGTCGGCTTTGGGTTAAGCATGAAGCAAAGTTTTGCACTTTTGAACTTGCTGCAGGGTCGGGTATCACACCAACCCCAAGCCCAACACTGGACTGACTCCCTATCTCTCCCTCTTCTCCCACCGCTTCTTCTGATTCTTCTACTACTTCTTCTTGTTCTTGGTTTGCGCCCATTTTGTGCGCCTTTGCACAAGTTTTTGTGTGCGGCGGGCTAAAAAGTTTGCTGCGACTTGTCAAAAAGTTTTCTTGTTGTTGTTGCTACTGTTGGTTGTTGGTTGTTGTTGCTGCTTGTTGGTTGTTTGTTGGTTGTTGTTTGTTGTAGTTTGTTTGACTGTTTTGCTTTTGTTTTATTTCATTTGCTCTCATGTCAAATTTTCACTTTTGCTGACTGTTTAATGTCAGCCCAAAACTTTGCATTTTGTTACCCAGTTGACAGCTTTTGCTGCTGCTGTTGTTGCTGTTGCTGCTGCTGTTGCTGTTGCTGCTGTCGCTTCTGTTGTTTTTTGTTCTTTGTCCAAGTGGCCAACAAATCGCGTCAACAAATTTGTAAACCTGCTGATTTGTGCATGCACATCACCAAATGGGACTCAAAGCGGCCCATAAAACTGCCGACTTGCAACTTGCTGCTGCTGCTGCTGTTGCTCGTGCTGCTGCTGTTGCTGTTGCTGGTTGCAAGTTGGCAACTTGGCAGCTTGGCAACTGCCAACTGACGACTCATAAATTGCTGGGCTCGCTCGGACAGCCGCTGCACAGAGTGTGTGGCGGGAGTGCTAGGCGTGCCTCAAAAAGGGGGGCAACAGAAGTCAAAAGTCAAAGCTGTCAACGGCACTGAGATGCGACGCAACGGGCCACAGAGATGGGGCACACACATAGAACAAAGCGCTCGGCCCAAAAAGTCATAAAACATTTGCAACCTTTTTGCCTTTTCTTCTTCTTGTTCGTTGTGTTGTATCTTCTGGTTGCATCTTTTCAATTTTGTTGTTGCCATTGCACAGCAGCAGCAGCAGCAGCAGCAGCGGCAACAAAAGCGCAGCAACGCCTTTAACAAAGTTCGCCTGCTGTTCATCAACATTTATGACTGTCCCGAGTTGATGATGACGATCATCATCATCATCATGTGGAGCCTAGCTGGCTGACTAACTGCCTGGAAGCCTCAAGCTGCCACAGGCAACAATATTTGCTGTTACTGCTGCTGCTGCTGCTGTTGTTGCAATAGCAATTGCTGCTGCTGCTGCTGCTGCTGCTGCTGCTGCTGCCACCTTCGCCTGATCTTCTAGTCAACGTTAGCGCAGTTCCAAGTACGTCAACATTTTTTATGCGCCATTTTCTTCATCATTTTTACGGTCAACAGTTGCTCAAGTCAGTTTACGAGCCGCGCCAACAGCAGCAGCAGCAACATGAACGGCAGCAGCATCGACGGCAGCAACTATTCTTGAATAGACAAAAAGTTGTCAGTCTTAAGTCGATTCTATGGCCATTTTTTGCTCAGCTCCTTTGATTTATTGGGCAAAAAGCGTAGCCGGCAGCCGGCTGCCGCGTTTAGCCTCAAGAATTGCGCATTTCATGTTTGGCTATGCATTCTGTCACCGCCGACGCTGCCGCCGCCGTCGCCCACCGCCCAAAATGGGTGTGGCAAGCAGCTATAAATTATGAAGCATAATGAGCCGTTGAGATGCATAAGAAAACAAAATAAGAAAAAAACCCAATAGCAAGAGCAAAGATAGAAGAGAGAAGTCCACTGGGTGGCCGCCACAATTTGTGGGCAGTTAGTTGGACAAACAGCAAAAAGTCGAGTGTTTAAATGCCCTTCGAACTGAATTATCTGCAGGTTAACTGCGATACATATGCAGACATAGATATAAATATCTGTATAGAGTGCCAAACGGACACGCGACAAATAGCAAAGGCTGAGCCAAAGTTCTGGGAATTCGCTAAAACAAATTATGCGCCAAAGTCCCTGTCTTAATTGTTCCCGGAACGATCACAGCTCCCATGCTTAGCGCAGTCGAGTGTCAATCAAATCAAGTTGATTGCCTTGTTGCCAAAGCTTGAGCTTGCTCATATTGAGATGAAAAGATTTAAGTCACATGAAAATAGTTGATGCCGCTTCAAGTCTAAATATTACTTTGATGTGCCTTTCGCCTAGCTGCCAAGAGTCCAGTTGCATTTGATGACTCCTTTAAAATTAAAAAAAAATATTAAAAGAAAAAATAAATAAATTTATTAAATCAAATACAAAATAATACATTTTAAAAATTTGTATATAAAATGTTAAAAGAAAGAAGGAAAATATTTAAATAGAAAAACATATTAATTTATCAAATCAAACACAAAATAATACATTTAAAAAATTTAAATATAAAATGTTAAAAAAGAACAAAAAGTATACATATATATATATATATATATTAAAATAGAAAATAAAACAAAATATTAGCAAATCAAACATAAAATTATACATTTAAAAAATTATATAACATTAAGAAATAGATGAAAAGATGTAAAAGTAATTATTTAAAATTAAAAAAAAAAGAATAATAAAATAAAATAAAAATCAGATTAAGTTTAGATTTAGGTATTTTGGTTGTTTTTCCAATTTTGTGTTTTATTATTTCAGACAAATCAAATTTAGCTTACACTAAACTAAACTAAAATGGTTTAGGAATGCCGAATTGGAATATATTAAAAGTACAAATATATACATATATTCATTTCTATACATATCTACAAGCACTGTCAATTAAGTCGAGCACATTTATCTCTCTCCCGGCTGAAATGACAGATTGTTTTCTTGATGCCAAATGTCATAATACGAACGCGAAATTAGTTTAGATTTGAACGAAACTCGTTTCGGGCTGAGATGAAATGTAAAGCAGATATTGCGGCTGTTGGATCAGAATCGAAGAATATATATGCATATACATATATACATATATCTCTATTACTATAGTTAATGATAGCGCTGGCATTATAAATCATGGCTGCACGCCCGTTGGCTGTTATAGGGTAGCGAATGGCTGCCGATCTCTGGCATATTACAGATCTGAGACGCTGCCGAAAGCTGGCCAAAGTACAAATTATTTGACGGCCGTCAGGAATTGAATACTTATCGCTAGCTGTCTCCGAAACTCGGCGACTCGTCCCGTCCCATCCCATCCCGTCCCGTCCCGCTCCCTGGCTGACCTGATATGCAAGTTATGGGCCCCCAACTGTTGGGAACTTTTCCATTTTGTGCAGAACGTTTGGGCCAGGACTGTGCGGTGCAGGCCGCAAGCGGTGGGGCTTGGCCTGGCCTATGCCACGACACGGCCACATAGGACGTAGCTTTGGGGCCAACGTCGTCGCCTGTCTGACAGTCTATATATATATATTATGTATATATATTTTATACATATATATATATATATATTTTTTTTTTTTTTGGTATTTGCAGTTTAGCTTGAAGCTGAAATAGTAATTCACATTGAATGGCTTCGGTGGTGCGACTGCTGCTGCGTCTGTTCTCGTTTCGGTGCTGCTTCGTGGCTCTTTTATGATTTCTTTGCCGTTTTACGATTATTTTAGAGCTGTCAATAGTCAACGTGTGAGATAATTTATACGCCATAAATTTCAGTGCAAGCACAACTTGAGCCCGACTTCGCGTAGAACAACAATAATAATGAAAAAAAAAAAACAATAACAAAAAGCGCAGGCAGAGTTTATTTTTTTTTTAGCGGAAAGTCCACGAATGGATTCACTAGCTGAGGTTGGGACTGTGGCAGGGGCAGAGGCAGGGGGCAGAGGCTGCTGTCGACATCATCAACAGGTTCTATTGCGCTTTTTTATAAGTTATTGTTGTCGTGGTTGTTGTTGCTGTTGTTGTTGTCTGTGACCATTTCGACTGGTCCACAATTCATTTGTGTGGCTTATCGCCTTTTTGGCTTGATTTACAGCCCCGGCAATACCAACAACAGCAACAACATTAAATGCACTCAACAGGTTGTTTAACACTTGACACGGGACATTGGGAGCCATAAACCGAGCAACCGAAACAGACTTTGAAATAAATAAATATATTTTAGAGAACTAACCAAAAACCCAGAAATTAGAAGTCTATAAAAATAAAAAATAAAAAAATAACATAGTTGATTTAGTTTTTTCCTTAATTAGAGCTCAACTACGAGCAGCTGGCAACTGTTGTTGTTGTCATCGTGTTTGTTTCTATTATTCTATTTTTCTATTTTTTTTTTTCCAATTTGTTTTCTTGTTAGGAGTTTATTCATTTAAAATTTCGCTTCCGCCATAGCTGAAACGGTAGCCAAAGCCTCGGGAATTGATTTATAACCAAATGATTCGCCAAAGCAGAGAAACAGAGAACAACAACAACAGCAACAACTATTGCCCATAAACAATAAAAACAACCAATAAAACGAACAACAATTTGTAGCGAGTTCCCAATTGAGCCACTTGACGCGCTCTCACGCAGCCGCAGCCGCAGCCACAGCCGCCGTAGGGGGTGTGTGGGACGTGGGCCGAAGGGGGTGTGGTAATGAACTTTAACCCGGCAAGTTGCAAGTCCAAGTCAGGACAGCGTCGACTGGGTCTGGCCTCTGCCCCCGCCCCCGCCCCGGTTGCCCGTCTTGCGAGTTGTCTTCGGTTCGCTCGCTCGTTCGGCTGGAACCAACCAAGCCCAAAGAAAAACGATCGCAGCGCAGATGACCGCAGCTAAATGCGATTAGTTCCGAGTGCTCCGACAGCAGCCACAGCCGTAGTCCCATTCCCAGTCCCAGTCCCAGTCGTAGTCAAGGCAGCAGCGACTGCGAGAGCCACCCGACAAAGTTGTTCAAAACGATATAATCCTTACTTAATTGGTGAAACATGCTGTGAAAAGGTAGATGCAGAAAATATACGATGACAAAGAGAGAAAGAGAGCGACCATGAGAGAGAGATAAACAGGGAGAGAGAGATAGTGTGATCTTGAGAAAAGTTTGCTAAATATAGCTGGAGAGAAAGAGAGAAAGGAAGAGGAACAGATACGGAAGTATATGTAGATAAAATAATGTGAGGAGAGAATTCTCGCTGTGATGATTCAAAGTAACTCTATTCGATATATGGGGCTATAGTAAAATTTTATATATAATACTATATAGAATTACATATAAATTTAATGCATGATGGAATTTTATTTTGTTAATGTTAAAGAGTAAAAGTCTGAAATAAATATTTATATCATACTTTAAATATATGTACATTAAGGATTATCTATCTTTATGACTTATAGATTAGAACATGCATAGATTCTTCTGCTCTAGTCGAATAAAATATATTTTATATAGACAATATACATAGATCCACATATATCGATATTCATATACAAGAAATCTTCATAATTAAAGAGCTGAAATAAATTCAGTTTTCCCATGTAACTCACTTGATGCAAGTTGACATTTTTGCGTGGTGCTCCTATTAGGTTGAATATATATTTATTTTCCTTTATTTTCGGTGTGTAGCACTCTCTCCCTCTCTCTCTCTCTCTTCCTCTCTCTCTCTCTCTGTGTGTGCAGCAAGTGAAGCATTGAAGACGGTGCGGGCGTCCCTGTGAACCGGGCCTATATCATCAATAACCGAAAAACGCTCAACATAATGATGCGTGTAATGTTGCTGCTGTCGCTGGTTGCCGATCGCAGCGGCAACAACAACAGCAGCAACAACAACAACAACTGCAATAGCAACACCTTCGCAGTGTGTCTCCATCTTCATCTGAATAATTTCAGCTCGGTTCTCACTTTGCTTCTTTTCGACATTTGTTGAAGATCTCGCGGCAATCGGCAATCGGCTCTCGCCGCCTTTTGTTCGCCGCTTCGATCTCAATGAGCGGCAATTTGTTATGCGTTTTTATTGTGCGTTTATTAATTTGATTATGGCTGCATTATAAACTTGGCGGCAAATGGTATTTATAGGCATTCGTTGCCTGCACGACGTCCCATGTTGCCGTTGTTGTTGACATGCCGCACAGCAACATGTTGCAGGCGCCCTCTCATCACCAGCAACAACAGCAACAGCAACAACAACCAACAACCAACAACAACAGCAACAACTTAAGGCACGTTTTTACTTTTTAATACTCATATGCAAATTAATTAATCAAAATCGCGCGCATACACGTGTCGCGGCTGTTGTTGTTGTTGCTGTTGTTGTTGCTGTTGTTGTTGCCAAATCATTTGCGGCAAAACTTCAAAACGCAGCACAAACCACACGAAAATAACTATATATGTATGTGTATACATATATATGAATATATCTTTAGCTACACACATACATATGCATACATGTGTGTATTTGTATTGAAAGAAGAAGCAGCGGGCGGCAATGCCGTCGTCATTACCGAAGAGCAGCGTAAACGTGAAATTTGTTTGGCAACGAACCATAGCGAATTGCAACGCAACGTTTGCCTAACCCAAATTGAACCGAACCGAACCGAACCGAACCCGAGTCGCACCAAACTGACTCAATCTCAAACACAGAAGCGCCGTCTTGGAAAACAAATATAATATCAGCATTGAACTTCAGTTTAGTCAGCCTAAACTAACTTAGACTTAGGCACTGACTATATACATATATTCTCTGTCATATATCATACATCATAAGCAACTACTGGGAATTTAGTATATATTTGTATACCACGAACCCATTGGAACATCAGGATAGAATATATTTGAGAAAATGTATGTAACAGGCAGAAAGAGGCGGGATACACTATATGATATGCTTAAGAAGCAAAGCTGCAAGAATTGTTCTCTTTACTATCTTTGTGAAATTCTAAAACTTGAGAATCACCTAAATCTAAATGACTTGTGAATCTAGAGAAACTATGCAGATTATAATGGGAAAGCTGAAGAATCGTCTGACCTAGTCATTGCAAAGCTAAGGGATCTCCTGATAGTGCAGTTATTTAACTTATGAAAGCTCTAAGTGGCTGCATCATATGCAAAGCTCTAAGAGTTAGTGCAGATTGGCTTGATATATTGAAGTGTTGCGAATATGGAATATGAGTAATACGAGTATATATAATACTAAATACATATTTATATATCAAGTCTCCAAGTAAAACTACTATGTACATTACTCAACTATCAATACTAATGACTAAAAACCTTCCTTCATCTTCCTCTCTCATCTCTCTGCTCCACTAAGGAATGAACTCCAGTGCTCAAAGATCAAATGAACTCTACTCTAAGTAATTCAATTTGTGAATAAAGGAAATCTCTCTTTAAAAAATTCAGCTCAATGTTGTTTGGTCAGTCAGCCATAAATTTAGTATTTTCTATGAAAAACAAAAATCTTTTTTTTTTGCATATTTCTTGCACTCAACTGCAACAACTCAAGTAAAATTTATTACCATTTCTATGATGCTCTATATATATCTGGCTGCAAGTGCTGTAATCAGATAGCTCCTTCTCTCGCTATGCCGCTCTCTCCCTCTCTCAGTGCACAATCGATGCCGTTAACGGCAGCTGGGCAAGATTTAGCGGCTAGCTGCTGCTGCTGCTGCTGCTCCAGATGCTGGTGCCGATAAGGCAATGTTTCTGTGTTGACTTCTGCCACCCCAAGCAGTGTCCACGGCTCCAGCTCCAGCCCTATGAGGGTTGCTCAGCTCTACGTGCATAGACGCAGTCAAGGTTAATGCTTTGTCACAAAATCGCCCGACTGAACCCGAGATATGCTGATAAGAACATTCTGTATTTTCAGTATTTTCCTATTTTCGAAATTTTCCCTCTCACTGTGTGTGTGTGTGTGTGTGTGTGTGTTTGTGTGTGTGCTTAACTTTTTTTTTGCGACTGTTTGACTTTGGGCGAAAGTCAGCAAACCGAATTCCAGAATCAGAGCAGCGCATAAATTGCGCTTATCGCGAACTCTGCGGCAGCTTATGAAGCTAATGGCCAGGGGCAGCAGCAGAGGGTGTGTGTGAGAGAGAGAGAGAGGGAGAGAGAGAGAGCGGTGGGTGGGCTTTAGAGCAAAGCAATCAGACATTGCAGGGCAATTGAAAGTTTTGGACCAAAGTTTTGCGGTCAGTCGGCTGAACGCTTTGAGAGTTGATTTCAAATATCATTTTGGGCTGTCAAAGTCACATAACAAATTTCTCACATGTTGTTTATTATTAATTGCATTGCTGCATGCTGACGCCGGCGGGGGGGCATTAATCGGTTGGGCGGAGGTGGGGCTGCGGTTCTACACTTAAAAGCGATAAATTTGCAAAATTAATGTGAAAACCAATTAAAAGACATTTGATAGGCAAAATAGCCAAGGCAAACTGGAGAAATTCACAACAAAGCGAGAGAGAAAACGAGAGAGAGATAGAGATGGAGAGTGAGAGAGAGAGAGAGGCATATTCAAACGGAGACAGAGGCGTTCATAATTAGAATATAGCATAATATTATGTTACTAAGAAAATGGTTGTTGTTGCTGTTGTTGCAGTTGTTGTTGCTGTTGTTGTTAGGCCAGTTAGAAAATCAAAGCATTTTACAATCGCATCTGGCATTGTGCTTTGAACCAGCCCATTGCCAAAATTTCCAATTGCAAATTTAACAAAATGCACTTTGCAGCCGAGGCAATGAAGTAGCTACAATAGTTTGGGGGGCTGGGGAGGTGCGGCGCTGGGTGTGGCTGAGTGTTTGGGCCGTACGCTTTATTTGGCACAAAACTTTAAACCTTTAATCGCATTAAGCGCTGCCAAAGTCATTCAGCTAAATGGCTAGGGGCGTGGTGGGGCAGGGGCAGGGGCAGACGTGGCAGCGGCGGCGGCGGGAACATGCATATGCATGTGCATGTGCGTGTTGCAGCAATGTCTGCCACATTAAATATTGAAAAATGCAAATTTACAAATACATAAATTTTAAATGAATCGCCAACACCAAAAGCATTTAAAATCAATCAATGCGGCTGCAGCGAGCGGCTGCTACAAAAGTCAGCTATAGATTCTATATATACTATATATATACATGCTACATATATATGTATATATATAAATCAGATATACATATACATATATACATATATATGTAGTTATATATTGCGCCGATAGGCAATGTCAAGCCGACCCCAACGACCACATCAAACATTGCCAGCTTTTTGGGTGTGGGCCATATGTGTGTGCGTGTGTGTGTGTGTGGCTGCGTATATGTATGTGTGCAAAGGGTATTGCCTGCACAGCCGCAACTCCATTGATATTAACAAAATAAACAAGCAACGTCAGCGACATCAGCCGCAGCACTCTAAGAGCAGCAGCCGATGGGTAGGGAAATGCTGAGTGAACAGATAGGGGGGGAGTATGTGGTTTAGGAACCGGGGCCATTGGGTCGACAGCTTCGTCGCTTATGGCTGGCAGACGTCTGTGGATTTTAGCTGGGCTTCACTTTTGGCACAGACATTCCACAAATAATGTAATTGTTACAATGGATTCATAGAAAAAAACGGGGAATTTTTTGTTGGTTTTTGTTTTTGTTGTGCGTTTAGCAAGTTTTATGGGAGTCTGAAATATATTTTGTGCAAATTTATTTGGACAATTAATTTGATGTTGAAAGAATTTGAAAGAAACACACACACACACACACACACACACACACACACACACACACACACACACACACACACACACACACACACACATACACACACACATACATACACACACACACATACATACACACATACACACACACACACACACACACACACACACATACATACATACATACATACATAGACACACATAGGCACGCACGCATACAGTACTTGAGTAAAAGGAGAGAAGAAGTGCAGAAGATCATTAAAGTTGTCTATGTGTATGCAGCAGCTTTCATTTGGTATTTGTATGTAGGTAAAACAGAGCTAGAATGCTTACAGTAGTAGCGAGCGTTCCCATTGCTCACTTGATGCTCGACTGCAACGAGCTCTGCCTGCCATCAGGCTCAAAAATCGAGAGAGACAGTACTTGAGTAAAAGTGGCCCTATATAAAGGGCAGCAGCTGCAGCATTTCTTCAGTCAGTCTTCAGTCGTCCAGGCCTGATGGGGGTCAGTCGTACAGTGCAGTAAAGTGTAGTAGAGTGTGTGATCGATCAGCTACGCATTAAAGACGTAGAGGAAATACGTAAAAGAATTACGTAGAGTAAATACGTAAGGGAAATATGTAGAGGAGTTATGTAAAGGAAATAAGTAGAGGAAATACATCGAAATACGTAAGTAGACATACGAATAGTGCTAAATCGACTCAGCTCGTCATCCTGATCAAGAATATATATACTTTGTGGGGTCTGCCACGCCTCCTTCTGTCGGTTACATACATTTCAACAAAACCATTATAACCTGATTTCCCATTTTCAATAGGTTCAGGGTATAAAAATGAAAATAATAAAATTAATAATAAAAAAAAAAAAAAAAATAATAATAATAATAATAATAATAACATAATAAAAAATAATAATAATAATAATACAATAATATTTATATAATAATAATAATGGAAATAATGAAAAAAAAATTTTTTTATTTAAATTTAAAAAATTTTTTTTTAAAAATGAAAAAATATAAATTAAATTTTTTAGATGATGTAAAATGTAAATATTCCCTTTGATTTATTTATGTAGTTTTATGAGTGAATACGAAATCGTTAAGAGCTTTTTTTGACAATCCGTGTGAAACCACTCAGAAAATCCGTAAGATCCCTCTCTTGACGCTCTTGACGGCAACCTGTCCCATATTTAATCTAATCAACATGCAACTAACTGAAATGCATGCCCTTGTTAGGTTTGACAGCAGCATTTATAAACTTTGCTTCGCACTTTACTGTGGGCCACGCATATATTTCGTACGTAAGACTTAAGCTATGCCCATCTTCGAAAAAAAGTAACAATCAAATGGTTGGGCGGTTGCGTGGGGGTGGCTGCACACGCGGGCTGCACAGGGTGGTGGTTGGCACAGGGCAGCTTAGGCCGGGACAGGAGCACATCACTCATACGCTAAGGCTTATCATTGGCTATCTGTCTGCTGACAAACGCAAACAGCCACAACAGCTGAGCGCAGGACGAGCCGCAGGACGAACGCCACGGCACGGACGAGCTCGACGTGGAGGCTGGGCGAGAGGGCGCAGCGAGCAAGGCGAGACAACGACACGACAGCCACGCGAATCATGAAACGAGTGGGCGCATTTCACTGAACCACCCAAAAGCCGTGTGGCCGTATGAGAGAGACAGACAGAGAGAGGTCGTCTGAGGGAGACAGAGTGCCGCGCGTACCATTGATATGGACGCAACACAAAATAATAAAACAAAAAAAAAAAAAAAAAAAACACAAAACAAAAAACTCTCGAGCCTATAAAAATGAAAATCTGTGCGTCCTGACGACAATGTTGATGACGATGGCAGCCAGACTGATGGCTATGAAGATGAGAACGAGAGAAATGGAAATGGGAATGGCAATGTGAATGAGTATGGGAATGGGAATGGGATTGGGATTGGGCATATAGGGTATGCAGTATAAGGAGTATGGATCATGGAGTGCAGAGTGCATGGAGTATGGTAATGTGACTGGCCATGGATATGTTAATGGCCATGTTGACGAACTGATCGTGCAACAACAATAAGCCGCTTTTCACAAATCAAACAAAAAACCCGAGCGCTGCATGCAACCTGCTGAGGGAAGACAACGGACAGACGACAGGCGACGTTGGACATCAAGTGAGCTGGAAAGCAAAAAGTCTTCAATGCCAAGCAGCTAAGGCTTTGCACTGAGACTCTGTATGTGTGCGCCCACACTCCCCCTCCCCCCTCCACACCACCACTGCTACCATCTCACTCTTTTCACTCGCTTTGTCTTGCTTTTGCTCTGCTTTGCTGGCCTTTCCCCTGCTGCTCGGCTGTCTCGCATTCACATTTTGCAACGCAACATGAATTTTAATGCAGAGCAACAACAGCAACAGCAACAACATACTTGTTTTTCTGTTGTAGGGAGCAAGGGCGGCGTAGCTGGGGGGCAGGCAATGACAGTCGGTCGGGCATGGCCAGATATATAAGGCAGTTGATAGGCAAAGAGCGATAGCTGCAGATACTTTTATTTTATTTTACTTTATATACATATATATACTTTTTTGTTGTTGTTGCCTTGGCACAGGATTGAAGCGGGTCGGGGCATTGGGGTAGCTGACTGGCAGCCCCCACTGGTTTTGGTTTTGGAAATATAATGGCAAAGTAAACAGTTTCGCGATGGAGACGACGATGGCAATGGCCATTGCTTCTGGCTGCCGCCGCCTTCTTTCAGCTGGCTCTATGCTCGGCGAGGAGGAGCTGCTCCTTTGCTGCAGCGAAGCCTGCTCTCCACCTAGCCTCCTTCTGCACTCAGGCAACAACAACAACAACAACAACAGCAACAGCAGCAACAACAAAACTGAGCCACTTTCATGTCGCTTTGTGCGCTTGTGTATCTAGCAGATACTTTATATGCATGAGTTACAGAAAAAGAGGCGTATTTTGTATCTTGTGTGCGCATAAAATAAAAACAGCAACACGAACAACAACAACAACAATAACAACAAGAGAGAGAGAGTCAGATTGTATGTAGCAAAATATAAATATAAAATTTACATGGCGGAAATGGCTGAAGCGCATTCAGAGCTGAGAGCAAGACAGAGTTGGATGAACAAGTGGCTAAGAAAGAGATAAAAGATAAGCCAAACAAAAGAACAAAACAATGCAGCAAAGAACAGAGTTATGCATATATACATACATACATACATACAATAGAACATTCCCTTCATTTTGATTGCCTTGCAATGACAACTACTTAAAATGTTATATCGATAAACGATTCTTAAAGCGAACGAGCTGCGAGTATTTGGAGCAAACAAACATATGGAACAACAACTGCGAATCTATTTTCATACATAGGAATCTAGATATAATCGATAGCTATATAGCTGTATAGAAATGTAGATAAATGTAAAACTAGCCATGTAGAAATATAGTACATAGGAATCTTGCCAGATACTAGAGGTCTATAAGATACTTACTATATATTTATATATTTATATATACATAGATATATCCAGAAATATATCAATCAAGCTTGATCTACATAAATTTGTAGCTATTTAAAAACCTAGTCTATAAAGAGATGTTGCCCTGCATAGAAGTTTAGCTAGATTGAAGGTTTTTATATATAAATACATATGTATAAGTTTTATATATTTGCATTGACATTTAAATACTCGCCTAGAAACCGTACTACTTATATATGTATATAAATATGCAATCTAAATAGCTTAATCTACTAAATCCTATAAATAGAATTTTTATTATATGATGAATGGCTTGTGCTAGAAGCATCGACTACTCTCTATATTGGAATGTATGGCAAAGCATGTCTCGATAATTGATTCCTATGATATATTGCCATATTTCCATATCAGCGAATCCATCAACTATGCATAGATCAATCAAGATGGCAAAGTATTTTATGCCCTGAATCTGGTTCTGATTCTGTGATTTGTATTCCAATTTAAATCAGTTTGCCTGTCGATTAGATTAGTTCAATCCAATCAAATTCTGGAAAACAGTTAAGAACACTTCAAAGACCTCTGAGAACAGCTCGACTACTCTTTCATTAATATTTAAAATATTTGCGACGAAATCGCAACTAATTATGTAATTAAAATGTTAACAAGCCTGCAAGAAAGAGAAAGAGGAGGAGAGAAAAGAAAAGACCATAGAAATAGGTGTTAGATTCGTATAAATATTTCAACCGAATCAAATCAACAACAACAACAACTACAACATTGACGTCTAAGACGATGACGAACTTTAGCCCCAGACGCGCGAAACGCAACATTAAATATACTTTATGGATTTTTTGTAGACATATAAATATATATATGTATGTATGTACATATATTTAGTATATATAAATACACCTTCAAGGTGTGCTAGCGAGCTACTAATTTATTTATGCCCTCGTAGCCCTGCTGAATGTAATCAAAATGTCAAATCAGGCGCAACGAATCGCATTAAAAATAGCAGCTCAAGTAGCCAAGGCCCGAAAGAAATGAAAAGAGAGGAGAGAAAAACCGTCGGCACCGCATCACAAGATGCTTCAAACGGGGCGAAGGCGCAGTTCATGGAGAAAGGCAAATGCCAAGCAGGCATTCGTTCACTCGGATAGGTGACAACACCTCCAGAGACCCATAAAGGCTTATGAGTGCTCTTTAGCGTTAACGCATGTCTTTATGTGGCCAAGTAGTGTGCACGCACACATGCATATACATACATATACATATATATATACATATATAGGTATATATATTATCCATATCATGTATAGCTTATCATAAAAGTTTTCAATTTTTGGCTAGATTTTTATGTTTGAAGAGGAAAGAAATTTGGAAAACTTTTGCAAAAGACATGGAGATTGGTGGGTGGGGAGAGAGTGAGAGAGAGAGAGAAATAGAAATATATAGAATATTATAAAGATAGAGATAGATACATATGCTATGAATGATGCTTAAGGAGAGACATGAAGATAAAGGGAGACATAGACAAATATAACGGGAGAGAGAAAGACAGAAAGAGAAAGAGACAACAGTAATAGAGATAAACAGAAATATTGAAAGAGGGAGAGAGAATCAAAGAAAAAGGTCAAGAAAGACAGAGATAGAGCAAAACACACAGAAACGTGGGATGTACAGCGAGAAATGAGTGAGAGAGAGAGAGGCTTTGATATAGCTGACCAAGTCAGCAACTCTTCTATTCGATTCTCATACTCATTAAAATGCTCTTATTCGGCATCTTAAGATTCGTGAGTCTAAGACCTCATCAGCTATTCACCATTTTATAGCTCGGCAATTTCTTTTCATCTGCCGCTTTTCTCGACTGCTTAAAGCCACCTTTGCTAATCCGTTTTCAGTCTCTAGAGCTGGCAGTGCAGCTGCAGCTGCAACTTTGGCTCAGTGTGTGTGTCTAGCATTTTGGGTGCCTCATTAGCATTCGCAAATAGCTAAAAGCCGAAATCTAAAAAGAAAAGAGAAAACATCACTTTCCAGCGCAGAGCAAAAGCCGTTTGCAGTTTGCAGTTTGCAGTTTTCCGTTTAGCCGTCTTGCGGCTGGCTGGCAAACGGCATTACGCATACGCCGCATATAACCACAAAATGCTACTGGTAGAGCGCGCCGCTGCTGTCAACCACCATATCTTTCACTTTTCTGCTTTGCTTTCATTTCCATGTATTTTTTCTATTTTCTTTTCTTTCTTCCTTTTTTTTTGGCTGCCTGCATTTCTATTTGGATTTTTGCATAAGATTTGCTATCGAAAAAGAGCAGAAGAAAAGCGAGCGAGCTAGAGAGGGAGAGAGAGAGCGGGAGAGGGAGAGGAAGAGAAAAAATAATGATTGCGATTGAGCGACGGCTGCTGGTTTGGATTTTCTTTCTTGTGGCTTTAACATTTTAGTCACGTTTTATAGGGGGGGCCAAGGAGGCGCTGGCTGGGCTAAGGGGTAAGCTGGGCTGGCCCGGGCTGGGTGGAGATTTATACAATAGGCGTAACCAACATGGCGCAGCAGGCAACCGCTGCAGCACAAGTGCTTTTTGGCCCGAGTTGCAACAAAAGCTAAAGCTAAAGCTGAAGCTGAAGCTGAAACTGAAGCTGAGGCAGATTTTTTTGCGCTGATGTCGAATGAATTTTTCACAGTCCGCAGCCAAAGCAAAAAGTTGTTGCTGCTGCTGTTGTAGTTGCTATTGTATACTTATATATTGTTTTGGTCAGGCAGCTGCTGCTGTTAGTGCTGCTGCTGCTGCTGCTTCTGCTGCTGCTGCTATCGTCCATCCATGGTTGCTGCCTCTTGCTGTGTTTTGGGGCTGGCCTTTTGGGTGTTGCCCAGCCCGACCCAGCGAGCCATGAAGAACCTGCTGCTGCTGCTGCATTATAAATGCAGCTAGGTCTGTGCGGTTCTGGGAGTCGACTCGGCTGCCTGGACACACAATTATTGGCCTTTGTTGAGCGCGGAAAATGTTGTGCAAAATGCTTTGTACGTGCTTCGTTCTCCTTGCCAGCGGTCAATGGCTGCACAGTGGCCAAAAGAGATCCATGAACCTGCGATTGCGATTGCCATTCACACACAACCGAAGGGGAGCTGCCGTTTGGGTGTCTGTGTGTACGAGCGAGAGACCAAATCATTTTGTTGACAGTGAATTTTGGACGCTCTTTCCGTTGCCTAGAGCTGACTTCGTGCCTCATCGTGCCACATCGCCGCCGCGTCTCGTCCTGCCTTTGCCGCATCTGCAGTAGCGGCAATTTTTCCACATCGTTACATAAATTTCAGCGCAAAATAAATGGCCAACGGTAGCCAAAAGTGCACTCAACAATATTTAAATTGCGACACTTAAGCGGCAACAGCAGCAGCAGCAGCAGCAGCAGTAACAGCAACGGCGGCGTCTGCAAACAACAATTTGTCGCGTTTTAAAAACGCGCCAGAAGCAACGAAGGCAGCGACAAAGGCGACAACCGACAACCGACAAACAACAAACAACAACCGGCAGCAAATAGTGCGCAACAGAAGCCTATAACGAATTGTTAATACTCTGCCTCATAGAGATCATTTTGAGTAGAGTCTAAGATATCATCTGCTGCTTTTATATAGTCAGCTCTACAGTCAAATCAAAAGTTCTCCATTGCGATTCCCAGAACATTTCTTATCGAAACGTAAACTCTTTAAGCTCGTTAAGAGAATTCTCTTCTTTTTCTTTTTTGTTTTATTTTGGAACAGCTGCTGCTGTTTTATGAGCGATTCGCAAAGTTGGGCAGCCAGTGTAAACGCCCCGAAATATGCGAATGCGAAGACAACAAACACGTCTGCTCGCTGGGGCGAGTTGATGAAGATGATGATGTAGCGAAGCAACCGTTTAACCTGGGCTAAAACATCTTACGGACTGCAGCAACTGCTGCTGCTGCTGCTGTCGCTGCTGCGGTCGAACTCTCTGTCTGTCTGTCTGTCCGTCCGTCCGTCTATAAACGTCTATAACCTTCATTAAAAATTGTCTGCAGCGGCATAAAATGATTGATAACATCCGTCAATTTTGACATATGCGAGGTCTGGTACACAGCACCAGCCCAGCCCCCTCGTTCAGCCCCCCCCTTTCCCTCCTCCATGTTGCGACCAAGTTGGAGTGGCTGTCGCTGTCGCTGTCGCTGTGGCTGGCTCGCCCGCTCTTTGCTTGCAGAATGAGTCAATTCGTCAATCAATCAGTGTGTCAGTCGCTCATTTATAATGTAGAGAGCGCTGGCTGTCAGTTTGTCAGCTTGTTCATTCCATCATTTGTCCAAGCATTCACTCACTCAGTCACTCAGTCGTTCGCTTGCTGGCTCACCTATTCATTCATTCATTCATTTTGGCTACTGACACTCGGGGCGTATGAGCAACGCGAAACTTGTCTTTAATAGCATTATTAATGCGCTCGCTTGGAGTTGCTTCTCACCAGGCTTAGCCAGGATGTGAGGCCATGCCCTTCTGCCTTGGCAACCCTTTGCACTTGACTTGACTCGACTCATTCCTCCTGCTTGGGCATATAAAGTGCAAAACTTTTTGAATGAAAATAAATTTCGCACACACACACACACACACACAGACGGTCAGACGGTCAGACGGTCAGACGGTCTGACCGGTCTGTTACCTGAATATGAAGCTGCTGCTCCTGCTGCTGATGATGATGACCACGCCTCCGCCTATACATATATTAGCTGCGGTCCCGGCTTAAATATGCCCCGTGGGTGCAGCAAGTTTTTTCCTTTGCATTTTTGGCCAACGCAAAGCGGAGCTGCCTTTTGCCCATTGACTGATTGACCGAAGCGGCCCAAAGACAAAGAGAGGCAGGAGGCGAGCGCTGGAGATGGGAACCTCTTGGTGAACTATGGTTGGCGATTCAGCCCCCGGGCCGTGCTTGGCGTCTATCATTATACGGTTGCAGTTATCGGGGTGTGCGCCACGCCCAGCTCAGCCAAGGCAGCCCCAGCTGGCCGCAGGGTGAAATCGAGCCTCGGCTACAGTTCCAGCTCCAGCTACAGCTTTAGCTTCTGCTTAAGTTTTAGCTTCAACTTCAGCTGTCAGCCAGCAGCAAGCAGTCCCATTCACCATTCAAAGTTATTCACTTGTGCGCAAATATGCCACTCAGACGGACACTCTGTTTGAAAAAGGTGCAAATGAGTGGGCAGCCCTCGGGTGCTGCCACTGTGTGCGTTTGCCAAATTTGTCTAAGTTGTTTTACTTTTTTTTTGGAGAGATTGGCCATAGCCATAGCCACGCCCCCTGCTCCTTTCACTCACTCTCTCTCTCTCTTTCTCTCTCTCAGACTGTTTTGTGCATTTGTAAATTTGTGCATTTGTAAATTATATGCGTTGCGTGCACAGTGCACGTGAAATGTTTGCGCCCAGACAAGCATTGCTCATTTGCTCACTCACACACAAACACACACACACACAGGCACACATGTGCAAGCTTAATGAGCGTCGTCCGTCGTCCGGCTCCCTCCTCTACTTGAGGCACCTGCGAGGTGCTAATTTGCGCCTCAAAGGATTTTAGCGCTTAACAGTCGAGCGTGAGAGCGAGAGAGACAGAGCTAGTGCGAGGGAGTGGTACAGAGAGCACATAATAACAAAGGTCAACAATAGCACTCGAGCTTCGTTTTTCACTCGAAGCTAATTTCGAGCAGGGAATGCCCGTAAACAGCTCCTGCAAATTGCTTTGCTCACAATTTGAAACTTTTTCTCTGCTCAAATTGGGGAAATGCGGGAGTGCGAGAGGGAGGCAAATATATTCTCCCATTAAACAGTTTATTTTCATTTATTTCTCACCTACTGATATTTCTATGTACAAACTATCAACGACTATATTGTGATTCATTTCGATTTGCTTTCAGGTCGCAGCGAGCCGCCGGTCGGCGTTGGCGATCCGTGTGCCGGCTGCAATAAGCCGATATTGGACAAATTTCTGCTGAATGTCCTGGAACGAGCCTGGCACGCGTCCTGTGTGCGATGCTGCGAGTGCCTGCAGCCCCTGACAGACAAATGCTTCAGCCGCGAATCCAAGCTGTATTGTCGCAACGATTTCTTCAGGTGAGTGAGCTGGCGACTGGCGTCGGGCGACTCAAATCAAAGCTCAAACCAATCAATCAGCAAAGCAACCAGCCAGAGCAATCAATCTGATGAATAAAAGTCAAGTGTTGAACGTTAGCTCGACTCAGCATCACTTGGGCCCTTTGCCTTTGGCTCAAGAGTCCTTTGTGCGCTTCCATTTGATTTCACTTTGCATAGAAAATGTTCTAATTGAAAATAAAAAAAAAAATATAGAAAAAATAGGAAAAACAAAAGAAAAAGAAGAAGCAAAATGAAATGAGAAGCGAAATCAATTAACATGCAAAACACCTGCACAAATCAAATGAAATCAAATGCAGCTGCCAACTGCCAACTGCCAACTGCTAACAGCCAACTGCCAATTGCCAATTGCCAATTGCCAACTGGCAGCTGACAAAGGGCCTTGCACAATGGGCAATGGTTAGCTCCGGACACTCTGGACACTCTGGACACTGGCACAGGCAATCAACAACAATAATAGCCAAGACTCGTCGCCAGCTATCAGCAAACGCATTCACAATTCAGCTCCAGGGCATTTCATTTGCATCTTTTGTGACTTTAGCTGAAGCGCAAGAGTCGCTGGCAAATAGAATCGAAACTATTGAGCTTTAGAGCCAGTAACTGTAGGGACTGAGCTTTAAGTTGAGGCCTGAGCGAGTGTGGAAAAAAGGCTTAAAGGCAATTCCTATTAATTTGCTCTAGAGCCATTTGGGTTTAAGGCTTGCCCTTTACAGCAAGTCATCAATCAGTACAGTATCAGCAATCAATCAGTCAATCATTCAGCTGCTCAGTCATTCACTTAGTTAATCAATCAATCAGTCAGTGAGTGAGTCAAAGAATCAAACAGTGCTTAGTAAATCAGAAAGTTTAATCAGTTCAATCAGTCAATCAGTAAAACAATAATTCAAATCCACGAATTTTCATTCTTAATCAGTCAGTCAATCATATATTCCATCAGCTCGTATTATAACCAATCCATCAGTCAATCAGTCAGTCAGTTAAACTTTTTATCAGTTCAGTCAATCCTTCAGTTGCACCACTTAGCATTCACTTAGTCAATCAGTCGATCTGCCATCATTCAGAATATCCGGCTAATCCCAAGAACTTTACAGATATCTATAGCAACACTTTAATCGTTCCCAGAAGCTCTGCTAAATATGTCAACAGTATCAAACATTCAACTAAACACTCTAATCTCTTATCTTTTATGCTTCTCCGTTTCTCCGCCTTTCCGTTTTAGACGTTACGGCACCAAGTGCAGCGGCTGCGGTCAAGGTATTGCGCCCTCGGACCTGGTGCGTAAGCCGAGGGATAAGGTGTTCCACTTGAACTGCTTCACATGCTGCATTTGCCGCAAGCAGCTGAGCACCGGCGAGCAGCTCTACGTGCTGGATGACAATAAGTTTATCTGCAAGGACGACTATCTGCTGGGCAAGGCGCCATCCTGCGGCCACAACTCGCTGAGCGGTAAGTGCGGCCCGGCCGAAAATCGTAAATCTCTTCCGTTCGCTGGGGGCTCATCTATGCTAATTGCGCCTGCCGGGCAAGCGAGTGGGGCGCTTCATGTGCTCCATGAGCATCCAGCATCAAGTTTTGCCTATTGTTTTCTCTTCTCTCTCTTTTTTTTCATTTTTTTGAAGTGGCGTCTGCCTCGCCTCTAATGATATCAGCTATAAATACAAAATTGCGCATACGACGCGTGGAACAAAACACAGTGCAGAAGGCCAGGCGAGGGGGCGAGGGGACTGCTGTTGACGCTTTGGGTATATTTAGGCGCAATTTGCAATAGTTGTTATTATTGTTGCTGTTGCTGTTGCTGCTGCTTTGGGCAAATATTTTAATTTTTAGCCAACGCCGCGTGGCGCTGCATTTGTTTGCACTAATTGTTTATAGTTTGATATAGAAATATTTGCCATTCAAATTATCGTGGGAATAACTTTAAGCTTGTTATTCTAATTCTTGATATTAGTGGCCGGCATTGTTGTTGCTGTTGTTAATTCGCTTTGTTGGCATTGAATTATTTCGTATATATATATATATATATATTTTTTTTTTTTTTGTTTTTATTTTGTTGCTGTTTTTTTTTTTTTTGTCGCTGTGGTGTTCAGCAAACGTTTTAGCGTTTGCAGCTTCACAGCTAAATGCTTGGCAAATATTTGCAAAGCGCATGCATAGAAATACCACACAAACAAACACACAAACACACACACAGACAGACAGACACTTGACTTGAAGTTGACTTAAGTTCAAAGCGTTAGCAACGGCAACAAAATTCGAGCAGCGTATTAAATAGCAATAAGAAATTGTGTTTTATTAAAAGCATTTTGTTTGCATATTTGAATAGATTTTTCTTAAGCTCAAACTGGCTAATGTGGCAAATAATATGTATAAATATAAAATATATATATGTATATACATAAATGTAGTTATGGAGCTCAAATAGCTTTTCCTATTTACAGCAGCAAATTTCTAGTCTTTCCCTTTGGCTCTGCCCACTTGCAATATATTTATTTAGCTTTACTTTGACTCAGCTTCAAATATTTGTAGCTTTGAGGTTTGCTGGTTTGAACACATTGACTGTTTATATTAGTGAGGACTGACATGCTCTACAACAGCGAAAGAAATACTTCGATGCAGCTGGCAATTTTCCATATATTTTGATATCCATGCAGGCCAACAAATGAATTCTAGTTCCACTTGAGTCTGCAGCTGCTTTAATTGGCTGGCAAACGTTTTCACTTTTGCAGTGCGCTTTAAAGCCCAAAAAAGCAAAGTTGGCTAAGGCAGACGACGGCCTCGCACGGCCCTGGCTGAGGCAGTCGGGCTCAGAGCCGTCTGTAGCTTAAAGGTTCTGCTTTAATGTTGTTGCTGCCGAGCGACATAATTATGGGGGCCAATTAAAGCTTTAAATGCTGAGCACACACACGCACGCACGTAGAGTGAGAGTGAGAGAGAGGGAGAGTGAGAGTGAGAGCGAGCGAGTCTGTGACTGCTGTCACACGCAGCAACACCTCGCATTTCCTTTTTGGCTGCCGCAGAATATTTTCATTTTCATCATCTTTGTTTTTCGTGTTGTTGCAATAATTTTAAATTTTACAGCAATTGCTGTTGCTGCTGCTGTTGCTGCTGTTGTTGTTGCTGCTGATGTTGCCGGCAGTGGCTTTTGGGATATATTTTCGTAGCATACTTAGCGGCGTTAAATATTTCAACGCTGCCATTTTTGTTGGCGCTGCTCGCTGCATGGGGAAAGCAGCGACGGCAACAGCGACGCCCGCGACGACCGAGCGCCGACCACAAAAGAAAGCGAGAGGAAGAGAGAGAGAGGGACGGAGAGAGAGAGAGCGAGAGTGAGAGCGAGAGCGAGAGCGCGAGTCAGCATTCTCCTGGCAGCTGCGCACTCGCACGCATCGCAGGGGCGCTGCAGCCTGGCGTCTGCGCAGCGACGTCGCTGCCGACGCTGGCAGCGCTGGCTGAAACATTTGCCTTGCGCTCAGCCACAAAATGGCTGCACTTTGGCTGTATTTTTATATTCATTTTCGGTTGTTTTTTTTTTTTCCTTTTGTTTTCTGGCTGAGAGCTGCTGCCCCAATAAGTAGGCATGCTTTATGGTGCCTTACACACACACACACACACACACACACACACGCACACACACGCACGCACACATGCAAAGCAATTAAACAACATTAAGCAGCTGTGCGAGAATATTTTGGCTTGATTTTATTTCGGACATTTTTTGCGTTACGTTGGCCAAATTGTTGACAACGTCAACGTCGCTGCTGCCACTTGCCGGTGTGTGTTGTGTGTGTGCTCACGTGTGCGATGACTCTAGCGTCAGCGCTGACGTCAACGCTTACGACGACGCTAGCGCCGACGCCGGCGTCGACGTCCTGGCACCGAGCGTAGGTCATTAATGTTTTGATTTTAATTGCGTTAATTACGTGCAACGGATTTTTCACTTAGTGCTACGGAAAAGCGGCGCTAAATGCAACGCGAAAAATGCCGTCGGAAAGTGCGTAGAGAAAACGTAAATGTAGATACGAAAAGAAACTAAACAAATTGCGTATACGCCGCATTGCACCGTTGGCCAAAAGGAACAGCTATAACAGCGCATAATAATGAAAACAAAATCAACACTGATACGGAAAAAAAATATTGATGAAATGAATAATTGAAAAGTGAATTTATGGCTTGTCATAGAAATTAAACAGTTTGCCGAGCGATAAACAATGCAACGAACAGAAGGAAACTAGCTAAAGTGAGGAACAGTGAGTGTGAGAGACAGAGAGAGAGAGAGAGAGAGAGAGCGAATGCTCAAAAGAGAGAGAGAGAGAGAGAGTGAGAGAGAGAACAGGTCAAGTGCTGGAGAGCAAGTGATAAGCCGTAAAGATAAGAAATCAAACAGAAGTTAAATTTATGCAAGACATTTAGTAGAGTTTGAAGTTAAAGAGTGAGGAAGAGAGTGAGAGAGAGAGAGAGAGAAAGAGAGATTGAAAGACAGAAAGAGTGAGAGAAAGAAGGAAGGAGTGAGATTGAGAGAGAGAGAAGAAATATGGGAAGTAATATAAGAGAACGAAAGAGGGGCAGAATGTGACAGGAAGAAAGAGCGTGGAAAAATATGATAGAGTGAAAAGTGAGAGAGAGAGAGAGAGAGAGAGAGAGAGAGAGAGAGAGGAGAGAGAGAGAGGGAGAGAGAGAGAGATTGAGCGAGAAAGAGAGAGAGAAACAAATTGAAGAAGAACGTTTTAGTACACAAAAGATGGTAAAAATAAACAAAATATTCCAAAAACTTGCAGAATTTCTAAGTCCCTTTAGAGAGGCTAACAAGTCTCAGCTCAAGCTGAGTTATTTGGCTAGCCACGAAACGTATGTTAAGCTTAACAGTCAACAGCTTTTGGCCTGTTACATCGTTAGCCAATTGTCAGCCGCTTGCCAGCGAGTCAAAGCATATTTGCTGAATTTATTTTGATATATATTTAGTTTATTTATTAAATTACAATAAATATTTCTGCACATGCCAATTGATGTGGGCCACACGTCTCTGAGGCAGCTGGCCAACAAAAACAATAATATTTGCAGTCAGCAGTTGTTGCTGCTGCTGTCGCTGTTGGCTCTTTAAAGCCAAAATCCTGGCCACATTAAAGAGCGCACAACGGCAATGGCAAAGTTCAAGCCGACCCTTTTGGCCAGCTTACAGTTTACAGCTTTCAGCTTCCAGCTTACCAACTTGGCCCAGAGGCTGTCGTAGCTGCCACTGACCATTGTTGTTGTTGTTGTTGTTGTTGCTGTTATTGTTGTTGTTGTTGTTGCCTCATGGCCACATGAAAAATACCGCAGATTTACGGTTGTCGTTTGGCGGTGCACATAATATATAGTATGTGGCTTATGTGTGGTTCTGTGGCTCGCACTCTCCCACTCTCGCTCTCTCTCTCTCTCTCTCTCTCTCGCTCTGTTGGGTGCTTGTGTTCTGGTTGTTGTTGCTGCCCGCTGCTGCTGCTGTTAACCGTTCGGGGGGACTATTTTTATTTGCAGTTTCAGTTTTTGCAACTGTGGCAGCAACTGTTTGTTGTTGCTGTTGCTGTTGTTGCCGCTGCTGCTCGTTTCGGTCAGTTTGTTGTATTTTATGTGGCGGTTTTTTTTTCGCCTCTTTTTTTTGGTCATTGCTTAAAAAAAAAAAAACGCTTTATGGCCACCTTGCGTGTGCCCACCCTCCGGCCAGTTGCCTACAGTCATGTGTTGGCTACACACACACACACACACACACACTCACATATATGTAAGCGAAGAAAAATAAGAAAAACCGTTAAAGTTTATTTGACATTTACTTGGGCTATTTTTTATTTTTATGACTCTTTGGGTTATTTTATACACACACACACACACACACTTATACATTTATATGTGTGTGTGAGAGTCAAGAGCATCGTATGACCAAAAGCCGAAAGTCCAACTAAACCCATCTCAGCAGTCGGCGTGGCAGCTGTAACCTCTTTTCTCGCATATTTTCACATATTTTTCTGTTGGCTTTTTTTTTTTTTTGCTTTTTTTCATTACGTTTCGGCATTTTTTCTGTTTTTTTTTGTTTTTTTGCCTTTTGGACAATAAATTTGCGGCTATTTTTCGCCCAAAATAAATAAAAATAAAATAAAATTTGATGCTGGCGAACGATGCTGTTGCGGCGATAAGTCTACAGTCGCCCAGCCCCAGTCCCACCAGCTCCCTACTGACCTGGCCTGCCCCATCCCCACCAACTAGCGCCTGCCTCGCTGTCATATCTAATGCCAGACGCATTCGTAAATCATTTGCTTAAACACGCGTTGCCAACTATTTTACATAAAAGACGCTTTGATTTGTGAGCAGCGCCAACCGGAAGTACTATATAGCCATTTTTTTTTGCTGCTGCTGCTGCTGCTGCTTCTTCTTCTTCGTTTTGTGTGAGTCGTAAATCAAGTGAATACTCGCCGGCAAAGCGTATGAATCAAATGAATAATAGACCGTCTAGGCGAGTGTAGCTGCTGCACTGAATAGCGAATGTATTTGAATGTATTCATAGACTGTGGAGCTGAATAGATTTGGATTATTCGAATTGAGCATTGCAAGTTGAAGGAAATTATATGATATTTTAAGAGATGTGGGTTATATAGTATACAATGAATGCAAATTTAAATTAAATAAATTATTTATTGTATTTGTTTATCATATATATAGTTTACACCTATAAATAGAGTATATAATAATTCAAATTCATATTAGACTAAAATTGTTCTATGTATTTGAAAACATTTAAATGCACTTCTCAAAGAATGTACTCACAGATGATGGAATGATGAATGATTTGAATTAGAACTAGGGTACTCAATTTAATGAATATCATTCGAATAGATAGTCAAAAGCATAAATAGTCTATACAGAGAGTCTATATAGATCATATATATGTTGAATCTTTGGAGTGAGTTCATGAATGCATTCACAAATGAATTATTGCTTGGAATATTTATGATTCACTTGATATACTCAAATGAAGTTTCTGTTCTTTGGTATTGAATATAATATCTAACCAATTCATTTAGCTTACCGGCATTTCAGTATTTATGTATTTACGTGTATTTATTTAAATTACATATTTGATTCATTTTCGTTTCTCATTCCCACCTGCTCTCATGTGCGCGCTGGGTGTTATCTGAAATCGGCTTTTGTTTAAGACCTGCCTCGACTGCACTCGCACTCACACTCGCCCGACTCATCCATCAATATTTGAATGAGTGCGCCCCGCCTGCTGGTCGGCTATTCGACACCTGTCCTCAGGTTACGGGCACTCATTTTATACGACTTGTGCGACACGACGACAGTTCGACTGAGCTGAGTTGGGTGGGGTTCGGTTGGGTTGTTTAGGGTTAGATTGGGTTAGGTTGAAGTTCAGTTCGGTTTGGTTCGGTTCGGTTTGAATTAGTTTAGTGCTCTCTGTGTGTTATTGTTTATGGGAGTTTGGCAACGACTTGCGCTTAATGACAACTCGTAAGCATTCAAAGGGTCGCCACACATCGGCAACAATAACAACGACATTTAAGTGTCTAAGCATTGCGAGAGAGCCCCATCAAAGTGTTTGTTGATGATGTGCCAGGGCAAATTACGAGGCCATTGTCGAGCCCGTTGCCGAGGCGTTAAAACTAGAGCGACTTTTCGACCCAAACGACTGTCGAGTCGAGGCTTTATAGATTGGGCTGGCTCTGCCAGCCTGCCAGCCAGCCAGACTGCTTGACTGACTGACTGAACTTTACAGCCAACAGGCCCCATAGCCCGCTTTAGGCCCATCAACATTATAGTCAGATCTTATTATCTGTTTGTTTGCTGTTGCTGTTGCTGTTGCTGTTGATGCTGTCGCTGCTTGTCCCATAAATCTTCCATCAAAAATTGAGTGGCTATTAACCGAGAGGGGGTGGGGGGTGGGGCCGTGCTTAGTTAGTATATGAATTTGTTGCATTGTCTTCGACTGGGCATTAAAATGAAACAGCTCCAGCTACAAGCCAAGAATTAAGCTTAAAGTTTCGTCGTTGGACACATTTCTTTTCTCTTCTTCTTGTTCTTCTTGTTTCAAGCCAAGTTAAGGGACACGTCTTGTGAGATTTACGAGCGTGCGAGGCGTGGAAACTGCCCAGGCCATCATTTTTCTTTTCTTCTTCTTCTTCTTCATCTGCTGCTGTTGGTGCTGTTGGTGCTGGGTCTTCTGCCATGCTTGTCAGGCAACCCCGAAGGCTTTGGCCCCCAACCAAATCGAGGCCAGTCCAGCCCAGCCCAACCCCCAGGCGCCAACGGGCAACGTGTAATCGTGTCATATTTCAAGCATGGGCAACCATTTTGAAAAGCCCAACAACAACAACAATGGCACACAGAAAAACAGAAAGAACAAAAAAAAAAAATGGCACGAGACGCCAGAGGGCGCCACTGGTGCGTGGACTGTCGCTGAAAACATGGCGCTGCCAACGCCAACGCCAACGCCCCCTGCCCAGCCCACCGCACACTACCAAAAAACAACAACAACAACAACAATGGGAGCAACCCTGAGGCTCTAGCGCAGAGATAAACGCAACTGCGACGCTGACGCTGACAGCGACTGCGACTGCGACAACAACAATAAAAAAAGGCGGGCCGGCGACTAAGGCCAGAGCGAGACAGCGTCAACAAACGCGCGAAATGCGCCAAAAAAAAAAAGCAACACCAAGTGCAAGGGAGATAGATACAGCTGGCAAGAACGAGAGCGAACGAACGAGAGAGAGAGAGAGAGAGAGAGAGAGAGAGAGAGTGAGAGCGCGCGCGAGCAGAGAAATCGTGTTAGACACAGCGCTGGGGTTGCTGGTAGTAGGAGTGAGAGGGCGGAAGGGGGGGCACAGCTGGCTAGCACTAAGCCCCACAGGGTGGTTTGGCGGATTTGGCGTTGTCGGCTGGCTAAGAAAACAACAAGGCAGCAACAGCAACAGCAACAGCAACAACAACAACAACAACAATAGAAGCAGCAACAACAACAACAATAGAAGCAGCAAAAAATAGAAACTCAACTAAACGAAACAAAAGAATTGTGCGGCCATGGATGCTGCGAGTGGAGTTTTGAGCTATAGAACAGCAGTTCGAGTGTGTAGGTGTGTGTGGGTGTGTGTGGGTGTGTGGGTGGGCGTATTGGGATTGGGGGTTGCTCTGAGGTCGCAGCACAAATCCAACTGTCGAAACCAAAAGCACGCAAAGCGCCAGAGCTGCAGGTGGCGTTTGTAAGGCTGTTGGCTCATAGACTGGAACTGGCACTGGGAGTGATCTGGGCAGAGAGTTGACAGGGGGATGGGGGAGGGGGGCAGGCTAGCTGGCTGGCTGGCTGGCTGGCTTGACAGAGTGTTCAAGAGAGCAGAGTACATTGGATGCTGCTCGGGCGGGTGTCGGGGAACTGGTGAAGACGTGTGCTTCGTGCTGGCTATGCCAAAATGCTGAATTGAGGTTATGTATACAAAACGGAAACGGAAATGTGCAGAGCTTTGTGCACAAAATGTCTGTGGCACAGGCGGCGATGAGGTGGACAACACGGTGTGCGCTTGTCTCTCTCTCTCTCTCTCTGTGTATCTGTGTCTGTGTGTGTGTGTGTGTGTGTGTGTAAGCGGGGGTCGTGGAAAGGGGGGGCAACTTGTGCCGTAGGATTGTAGCATGAAGCTGGCTTAAGGCCACACAAAGCTGGCTAAAAGCTTAGAATTGCGAAAAATACGAAATCGATTTTGAAAATTCCTCCATTTTTTCTGCTTCTTCTTTGCTGTTTTGTTTGCTTTTCCTGCTGCCGCTGCCGCTGCTGCTGCTCGTTACCATAAATAAAATACAACAATCCTGGGCAAAGGAAATGAGGACGGGGGCGAAATTCTTGTGCTGGCTTTAAGCTTGAAGTCTTTAAGCTGTGGCCCAAAGCAAAGTTCAGAGCAAATCTTGGCTGAATTCCATTCGGTGAGATTGGCAACGGAACTGTGTATATGTATGTGTATATAGTAGATAACTTATGCTTATATTTTATATATATGTACATACATACATATACATAAGCGCAGATATTTTATATATATGTGGCTAAATATACATGAAAAGTTTTAGCTGCGTTTGGCTTATTTTAGTTTGTTAGTTTTGACTGACAGCCAGTTGACAAGTACAACGCACATCACAAACTACATGTGTGTGTGTGTGTGTCTGTGTGTGTGTGTGTGTGTGTGCAGTCACTGACATTCGCAGCGGCTTCAGTTGAGGGCTTTTACATGCTGCGGCTGCTTTTTGCGGTTGCCTGCATCGCTGACTGAATGACAAGCTGTGGCTATGTTTGTGTGTGGTTGCCTGTGTGTGTGTGTGTGTGTGTGTGGTTTTTTTTTTGACATTATAATTGTTGTTATTCACACACACATACACATTCGCATTGCTGTTTGTCCTTGCCTATTTTCTCTCAGTTTTGTGACTTCCTTTGGTCTGCAACTATCAAAGCAAATTTTTTTTTTTTTTTTTTTTGCTGCGCGGCCATTTTTATGCCCAGAACCAATTGAAAATGGGTTCAAAGGGGTTCTTAACGTATGGTAGGCAAAAAAAAGGTAGCACTGACTCTATATATATGTATCTTGATTATGTTGAAAGCTGAAGCGAACTCTGAGCAAAGTCCAGCTAAGGCTTTCATTTGAGCAAGAGCTAAGCGCGTGAATTTGAGGATTTCCTTCTAGTCAAATACTATTTAAGTGAGAAACTTTGTTAGCTATAGACTTCTCTAGATAGTTAGATATAGCCCTTATGCTCGATGTCTTCCAGTTGTGTCACGTTTCGGCTTCACTAGGTAGGTGCTCACCTGTATCTGTGGCTTTGCCTTTACCCCCGTATCAGTACCTGAGCGCACTTTCTTACACTTGGCCTGGTGTGTTCCGTATTCCGTATTCCGTGTTTGGTGCTTGTGCTTTGGTATTGCTGGCAAAGCCCGCACTTGGTGCGCATTTTATGTTTATTTTATTTGTAGTTTGCCTTTATTTTTACAGCCACTTTAAAGCTATTTTTAATGGGCTTTTACCACAGTGAGTAAGGGAGACACACAGCGACTGGGGAAACCTTTTTTATTTCGTTTTTTTTTTTGTTTTTGTTTTTGTTTTTGTTTCGGTTGTGTTTTGCTTTGTTTTGGGTATATATTTTTTATTTTCTTGTGCTTTGTTTTTAGGTTAACTTTTCAGACTTGACTTCGACTTTGAGGTGCTTGTAATGCGCGTGAAAATAAAGTTTTTCGCTTGAAAAAACGTTAAATAGTGGCTATAAATGGAACAGCAATAACAACTACTTACGATCAGCAGCAGCAGCAGCCGTTGGCCGAGATGCTAGTTGTGCGCTGCTCTCGGCCAACTATTCTCAACTCATTCTATTTGACGTGACTCATTTGCCTAGATGAAAAACTAGCAACTGCCAGCTGACAACTGGCAACTGGCAACTGGCTGCCAGAGCTGAGCCGTGCCCCGAAATGTGACTCAGTTTTTCTTTTTCGTTCGAGTTTTTCATTTTGTGGGTGACTCTCGATGCAGCCTCAGCCTGCCGCCAGTCGATCACTGAGTCAGTTTACAGCAACGGAAAATAAATAAATCGAAATATGCTCATATTTTACTGATAAGCCACAGCAAGCACGAAAACAAATATAACAAAAGCTGAAACATATACATATACATATATATATAGTTAACGACAACTGTCAGCAGTCAGTCAGAGCGTCTGGGAATTAGGGAATGAGGGAGTCGGGGAGTCAGGGAGTCAGGGAGTTAGGCAGTCAGAGTCAGTCAGCCATTCGAGTGGGTCGTTTTGCTCGCTAAGTGGGTCAAATGCATTTTCATGGCTCTTGCCGTTGAGTTTCCGACTCGAAACTGGAGATTGAAACGTTAATTATTATGATTATGGCCAAATATGATTTCCAATTTCAGCGCGAATGTGGGCCACAGCCCCAAGCAAGGCATCGATCGATGTGTTGCAATGGCTTCACTGACGACATTGCCATAGAGAGTAGCCATTAGAGAGTAGCTTCAAATGGATCGAATCCGAGTGCTATAACGTCTAACAGCCATATCATAAACTGATTTCAAACGAAGTCGAACTCGGTTTGGCTCGAAATGACTTGAGTAGGTTCTGAGAGCCTATGAGAGAAGGTGTGGAGAGAGGTGTACGAATATAAGTAGTCCTTATAGATAGTCCTTATAGATAGATAGATAGATACATACATAGATAGATAGACAGCTTGCATAATATTTGTGTTTAGTATTTATCGAATGCATTGCAGATAGCCAGAGCCGAGATGACATAAAAGCCGCCTGGCAGCTGTTGTCTTAATCTGTTTAATGCATGAAAATCCATCAAGTTTTATTTATCATTATTCAGAATGCGCTGCAGCAAGTACTCGACATGCCGTTGGCTTTCACGACTCTGGCGCTGGCTTTGCCACCTGCCCCGGCTGAATCGTGCTGCTGCTGCTGCTGCCTTTGGCCAGTTACCAAGTGGGCTGCTGGGGCTGCCTCCCATCAGTCCCACACTCACTCACTCACAGAGATCTTGCTCTCTTCTTCCAGTGCTACCTTTTCCGCCGCCCCCCTCGTTGCTGCTCCCGCATTGGGTCTTCGCATCGGCAGCTGCCATCAAATGCACAATTCATTTGCGCATAAATTTGCGCAGATTTTTACAGTCACATAAAGCTCGAGACGCTGCAGTTTTTAAGCCGGGCCGACGGCACTCAACAGAGGCTGCGACTGGGGCTGCGACTGGGGCTGGGGCTGAGGCGGAATGGCCATAAAAATCAGCAAGCTGTGACAATTTCACGGGCGTTTCTTTTGGCGTTCCGGGAGCGGAGCCCACGCGCCGCCGGCGCTATGCAAATGTCACAAATGATAAACGCAATGAGCATAAATAAATATAAATAAATAAATAAGCAGCCGGCAAGAGTGAATTACTCGCTATTCACCGATATGGCCCGACGGCGAGTTATGGCCCAGCGAATCGGCCGACTTATTTATTAGTGTCGCAAATCGTTTCAAAAAACATTTGCAACAAGAATCTTTTCGCAATAATTTCGTTCGTTTATGTGTTAATCGATTTGCTGTTGTAGTTTGGCTTGGCTGGGCTTAAAGCACACACACACACGCACGCACACACACATGGAGACACACATAAATTTGCGATACAAAACGAGCAGCAGCCTGTCCGAAAGCAAATTCGACTGTGATTTATATTTTTCAACTTTGTTTCGATTGTTTTGCTTGCAACGGCGGCGCGGGGGCAGGTGTTGCAATCCATCACACAAATATGTCAGAAAATCTATGTAGGCAAAAATGCTGACAGACAATTTATGTATAAACAACAACAACAACAACAAAGATGCAACACGAATTTGGGCTACTGAGCATGTGTGTGTGTGTTGTGTGTGTGTGTGTAGGAAAAATGTGTTGTTCCCTTTGAAATTGATATGTTTGACAGGCATCAGAGAACTAACAACAGCAACAGCAAAACAAACGCAAAAAGAAAACAAAATACAGTTGGAAAATATATATATATTGGTTGAGCGAAGGCCGCTGGGAAAATTGGAAAATGCAGGACACTGGCGTGTGTGACAGACAAATCAATGAAATTAGATACGAAACGAAGACAAACTTAAACAAGACTCGCACGGCCTGAAGTGCCACAAAAAAAAGTTAGCAAAGAGAATGGAATTTAACTGGATCAAGCCAATTTGCACACCTCGAATGAGCTCTCTATATAAATGTAATCATGCTATATACACACAACTCTTGCATAATTTGCCTTCAGATTTTGCCTACATTCATCTCAATTTCTTCAATTTCATTTGATTCATTAAAAAACATAATTTGCTTTATGAGGCGACGTCTTTGGGGCTAATTTGGGGCATTATTTTATAGCGATTTGCCAGTGCCACGCCCCCAACTGCGACTTGCTCGAGTCGCTCGAGCGCTATTGCCGCCCACCGGCACGCCCAGAGCCAGAGAACTCGATTGCTCACATGACAAATTGTTGACAACACAAGCTACAGGACCACACGCACCGCACACCGACTGAGGCTGGCAGACTGAGGCTGGCAGGAAACAAGGCCAACGACAGCACAGCAGCCACAGCAACAACAACAACAAGAGCAACATATCCCATCTCCATCTGCATGAATTGCAAATGAATTGATGCGCTTTGTTGACTTTTGTCAATTGGGATTATGGCCATGGACATGCCCTGGCTCGAGCCCGTCCCGTCCCGGCCCGGCGGTCTCGTAACCCCCTTGCGCTGCGCCCATAGCTGCGGCTGGCGATTAACAATTGGCTTAAACCGTGCCAAACAAAGTGTCGAAAAGCGAGCCTAAGCCTGCCCGGATCGGTATCGGTATCGGAATTGGGAACGTCAACGTAAACCTAAACGGGCCACACTCAATTGTTGTTGCTGCTGCCGTTGCTGTTGTTGCCGTTGTCGTTGTCGTCTACCTGCCCACGCGATCATAGATCAGAGATCAGCGCGCCTAGATTATGGTACAGCGAACCGAGCTCGGGGGATTTTGTAAAAACAGATCTTTTTACGGATTAAATAAACGGAGCACAGAGTGAAACCGTCGAAGCTGGCCGACGCACTGAATGACTGACTGACTGACTGACTGACTGGCTGACACAGTGACAGAAGAACGGCTGAGTTGTCGTTGTTGTTGCTGTTGTTGTTGTTGCCTCACAATCTTAAGCCGCATGACAACAGCATTTCAGAGACAAGTCGCTTGAACGAAATGAAATCAAAATAAATTGCAAAATCTTTCGAACTTCAATAATCAGCATAATACTTTGCTCCATGTCTCTTTACTTAGTTGGCTCTCTCTCTCTCTCTTCTACTCTTTGTCTCTTTCCGTTTCGCTATCTCTCTCTCTCTCTCTCTCTCTTCTCTTGAAAAATCAACTCTTTTAATTTTATCTATTACCAATTCTACTGCTTTGCTATTTTCTGCAATGTTATACAACACTACATTTCTTTTGTATGTCTCATTCTGTTCTTAACGACATTCGTAAACGTTTCACAGGCTGCAGATATATTAAATAAATATGCATGTATACGCCACATTTCTCTTGCAAAAAGTCTGAATATATCTTAAATCGGACGCCATTTTGTTTCAGTTAAGTTTACCGTTGCTGTTGTTCTTCTCTTCTTTTTGTGTGCGTGTGTAGTTTTTTTTGTTTTGTTTTGTGTTTTTGCATGTCTTTGAGACACCTTTAGCGACCCTTTTGAAGGCGCGTTGAAATGAAAGAATAACAGAACACACATACACACAACAGCAATAAAAACAACAATAAAGGGAATGGGGCTTGAAAGTGAGAGAGGGGAGCGAGAGAGAGACGGCAACAGAGATAGGAAAAAGACGCAACTTAGTATCAATTTCAGATACAACAGCAAAAACAAAAAAAAAGAAGAAAAGAAAATAAAAATAAGAGCAGAGCGCATTTAAAATATTGTACAATACACACACACACACGTACACTCACACACACACACACACATTTAGCTGTAGGCCTGGGTGTGCTCTATGTAAATCCTTTTTGGCACAGCTCAACGCGTTTGCCAGGGCGCGTTGACTGAAAATCCTGTTGCTTTAGGCGACGGTGACGTCGACAAGCACAATAACAACAACAACAACAACAGCAGCAGCAGCAGCAGCTACGGCGAGAGGCAGAAAAAAAAAAGGTCCTGCCCGTTAAACCAACATGGCAAAAAGGATCACTTTACAAATGCCCACAAATGCGGCCGGTTTTGATGCGACTTGCGAGCAATTTTGTTGCCGCTGTTATTGTTGCTGCCATGCCAAGCGGCATTTGCCACAAGCGACAAGCCACAGCAGCAGCAGCAGCACCAACAACAACAACAACAACAACGGCAACAAAAACAACAACAGCAACAGCAAAAGGTAACAGAGCGCATTGAGCTCAAGCCAAAAACAGAAAAGAATAAAAATAAATACAAGAGCAAAAAGCAAACCCAAACTCGAACTCGAACCCAAAACCGAAACTGAAACTGAAACTGAAATCGACTCTGAGCCTAGCGCAAGCCCAACCCCAACCCTTAACTACCTTGCCTTATACCTTAATCATTTGAAGGCGCCTTTGTTCCTCCTGCCAATCAAAACAATGTCTTGGTCGGACCTTCGCCAATGGGGAATTGGGACTGGACACTGGACACTGGGACACTTGGGACACTTGGAACTGTGTGGGGGGCTTCAGTAGTATCTTCAGCACAGGCCCCCAACGTAATTGGTCATAAATAAGAGAAGAGCACTTAACCTTCTACAGTTACCAGAAGCTAGGTCTATAATAACCGCTCGTTTCTAGGCCAAAAACCAAAACTCAGGCGACTTAGTCCTGATGCTTCCTCAATGGAATCGTCATTACAATTGTAATTATTAGTTAACTTGGTATTTTATTTATTGATACCTCTTTAGATATAGATGAGAATATATATAATATTATAGATATATGGGGTATTCTGAAGAAATCAGCCTAGTTAGTTAATGACTATGAACTTTAGCAGGACTCGACATCAATTCTGTGGAAATATGTCAATGGTTGAGCTTAGCCAGAAGTATTTCGAGTATTTTTCTATATAATTGCCGGCAAGCAATTGATCGAAAATATATTTTCCGAAATGTCAGCGGCAGACGTTCGCCTCTGCTGGCATTTAATGTCCGTCGACAGCGACAGCGACAGCTGAGCGGAGGGCAACACGTCAAGGTCAGTCGGTGGGGTGGGGGGCGCATAGCACGTGTTCGCGGTGTCCGGTGCACCGATTGTCGGCTGCCCATTGTGAATGACAGTTTGGCAACTCCACTTGCATTTCCACTCACACAGCTCCCCTTCCATCGCCCCTCCCCCATCTCCACTTCCACTTTCTATTTACGTTAACTGTTCCAATTTCATGTGCCTTCGGGCTGTCGGCGTCTTGGCTTGTTGTGCCGTTGTCTTTTGTGTTAGTTTGTGCTTGTTTTTCGATTTATGTTGCGTGCAGCATTTAAAATTTATAGACAAATACTCGAGACGCCCCACTGAAGACGCCCGCCCACCCACTGTATACCGTCCCGCCCCATCCAACCACTCTTCACTTTTGCCCTTAGTCAGCCACTTGGCATGCCCAGCGATGTGTAAAGTGTGGCATGCACGCACACTAACTCCCCCAACCCCAACGCTCGCCCTTCCCCCACGCAATCTCTCTCTCTTTATCTATCTCCCTCTCTCTCTTTCTGCTAGAGTCCTGCTCTTTCGCTCTTTGGGTGCTACCCTCTGGCCAAATGAAGTTGCTCACTCACCAACACCCACCTACACCCGCTCACCCGCCCACCCACAGCCCCTTCACCCTTCTGCTGGCCGCACAGTTCATTTTCGTTGGCATTTTCATGTTTCCCTTTTTGCTGGTTGCTTTGCGCGCTTTTCATGCTTTGATGCGGCGTCACAAATTGTTGTGGTATTTGTAGTTGTTGTTGCTGTTGCTGCTGTTGTTGCTGCACCCTCGCAAATAGTCAACAACAGCAGCAACAGCAGCACCAACAGCAGCAACAGCAACTGAAATTCGTTTGTTTAATTCATTTGGCGTTCGTTGCCTTGGCTTTAACTTTGGCTGTTGGCTCTTGGCTCTTGGCTGTTAGCTGTTGGCTGTATCTGTCGGCAGCATTTCCTTGGCCGTCAAACAAAGTCTGCTCAAAGTGTCAAAAACAGTTTTCAGTTTTTCGGTTCAGTCTTCCCTCCGAGTTTTGTGGCAGTGCCTGGGCGGGGCGGGTTGGGGCGTGCGATTCTGCTTGCAGTCAAACAATTGCAAAACTTGACGCTGCACTTTGCACACAATTCAACAGCAACTGCAACGAGAAGAAGAAGAGGAAGAGGAAGAAGAAGAAGAAGAAGAAGAAGAAGCATTAGAAGAGCTCTGAAACAGCAGGCGTCAAAGCATAAATTGCATGACAAATAAACTGTCAGCTACTCTCTACAACTACTCACTCTCTCTCTCTCTCTCTGTCTCTCTCTCTCTCTCTCACTCTCTGCACTCGAACAATGGCAATGAAAGTGACAACAACAAAGGCCAAACGAAATTTGTGGTTCGCAGATTTGTTTGTGCTCAGCAGTGCAGCAGCGCTTCCCCTTCAGCATCCATTAAGTGCAATCACAGACAAGACACACACACACACACACACACACACACCTGTAGTAGTTGCACCTGAATTCAAATCAAAGCTAGAGTTTTTTAGGCAGCTTACAATGAATTGGTAAAGTTTCTCTGAAATAGTTTTGGCAGCTCTCTCGAAACTGTCTTTAGCTAACTTGGATAATTACAATCCTTGGTTAGCTCTTTGCACAAATTAGCAATAATTATCACTTAATTTAAGATAAAAAGTCAATAAATCGATATCAGTCCAATAGAAATTATAATAAATACATATAAATACGAAAAGAGTAACCAAATGAAATATATATAAAATTGCTGCAGCTTTTTGCAAAGTGAGCCGATATATCAGTAAAAAAATCCCATTAATCTATTGCGAAATTTATTATCCATCGCTAAGACAACGTTGTGAATAGTCTGGTCTTAGGCACAGGAATACTAAGGCTACCTCCAACTGGCTATCCTGGCTAGCTTGCAGCTCACTTTGAGTTTCAGCTTTGTGCCGATGCAAGTCCGATTACAAAACAGTCGCGCAATTCGCTGGAGCAGCTCAGTCAGCAACTGCAACGGCGACGACAAGAAGTAGAGTAGAGAAGAGGAAGCAGAGACATATCACACATCTGCAATGGGGAGCCAGGAGGCAGACGGATTAGAGCCGGCGCACTAAGCCGAACGAACGACAGCGAACGAGGAGTTGGGGGCTTCAAGCTGCAACTGAGAACCGAGAAGTGAGAGCTGAGAAGCGAGAAGTGAGAAGTGATATTCAGGCAAAGGTAAAAACGTCAACGGCCGTCAATGGGAATGGCAAAAGTAAATCCCATGGTCGAAAGATGTTTGCAGCTGTGGCTGAGGCGCAGTCAAGTTTAAGTTGAGGCTCTTGCAGAACCAGGTGCATATGTATCTTGACTTGTATATAGTTCACATGAGTATATGCGAGTGTGTGTGTGCGTGTGTGTGTGACAATTCAAATCAGCAACGCACTGACAGGAATTAACCTAATTTTACAGCCAACAAACTTGAGCCGCAGCCACGCTGCGCCGCCTCTCTCTATGCCTTGCATGAATGAAGATGACGACGACGACGATGACGATGACGACGACGACGACTCACGGATACTTTCAGTATGCGCTCATGTAGAAAATCCAGCGATCTGTTCCACGTCCATGCCGCATTTTTCATGCCGCGTACGTTGTGTGCACTTAATAGTTGGCCATAAACACACGCTCCCCGTCCGCAAGGCCCTGCCCAATTTCAGTTTCAGTCCCAGCTGAGCCGCAACGCAATTCATCGAGTCGCTCGATGCTGCTCCTGCTGCTGCTGCTGCTGCTTCTGCTGCTGCTGCTGCTGGTGGGGAGCATCATCATCATCATCTTTGCGTCCCCCTAAGAATCGTCGAGGGTTGCCAGCTACGGCGGCAGAGTCGATTTTTCTGCATCGTGAACCACATGATGCAAAACTAATTCGAAATTAATGTGTGTGCGCTTTGTCTATGCCCTCTTCGACTGGCGTGCGGGGTGCGCGGTGCGGGTGCGGGGTGGGGTAATTTGCCGCTAAGGGTGTGAGGGTGGCTTAGCCACACAACCCCTGAGCCACTTGTGCACTTGTCACCCGACAAGGTGTATTTATTTAGTTGCTCATCGAAATAGCGCACGAAACTCAAGTCGACGTCTTGCGAATAGGTGGCAACCCGGACTAATCAGTAAGCTCGGGCCAAGTCCGATGTGACAACCCTGACTAATAGTTAAGCTCTTACTAAAGTATACGAAATGCAATTCTCAAATGATTTGCTAATCACACATGGCTGGCAATGCTGTCAGCCATAGATGGCAATACTATCGTATACGCTAAAAGTGGAGAAATATCTACAGTGGACGCTTTCGATTGTGGTTGATAGCATCAGCGATAGCTCTCCAGCTCCACAATATACACTAAGATCTAAAAGATCATTCTCGATATAGTTGGCAACCCTATCAACTGATGTGGTACTGAAATAGAGGTGGCTCTGCCTTGGGTAATATCAGATAGAGAATATCGAACACTCACCTTTCTCTAGATCTCTCTGATATCTAAGCTCTACTCGGCTCATTCTATAACTCATTCATAATTCTGTCATATGAAATACTTTCAACTTTATTATTGTAATATTTCCAGATCTATTTCCATGACTGTTCCCTGTTTATTATTCCTATTTTGTAGTTCTCTGTCTTACACAATCTGAATTAGAAAGCTTTTAGCCCTTAACTACATATATGTATATAGTACAGTTGCAGCTTATTTTCTCTGTGTTCCATTTTCCTATGTTCTTAGATAAGTAAACCTAGCTGGCGTGTTATCATAGCCGTGAAGTTACGTGTGTCTAAAAATATGCAAAGCATTTGTCAAGTATTTTCAGGGGTTGGGCGCAGGGTTTTTTGAATGGGCTTAACTGAATGGGACTTGGCATTGAAATCAGTTCAGGGGTGGAGGGTGGAGGGTGGAAGGTTGGGGGGGATGCTGACAACGCAATGCTCGACTGTTGCAAGATGCGTTGCCAAACATCGCACTTGACTATGCAAACAAGCAAGTGGGCGTTCAATTGGGGGCATGGCTGGCCAACATGCGCCACTGTTTATTTATTTGCCAGTCCTCTGCCCCCCCCCCCCCCTCTCGCTCTCTTTCACTCTCTCCATCCCATTGGCTGTCTGTTTGTGTGTTTGCTTGGCTGTCAGTCAAACGGATGGGCTCAAGGCTCAAGGATGCTGTCGTTGCCGTCGCTGCACTTGTGCGACTTCCTCGAGAACGCCGCTGGCTGCTGTTTGCGCTGGCCAAACAGAGCCGTTCGCCATGAACGGGCCTCCTCCACACAGGGGGCAAAAGGCGACACACAAAACGCGAAATACAAAAAGCGAAAGAAACGAAACGAAACGAAAAAAAAGTAAAAATTTACTATATATATATTTTCCTAAGCGAAAAATGAGTGTTTGAACTTTTATGGCTGCCGGGCAGGCGCTGCCAGACATCAGGGGGTGGCAATGTGTGGCAGAGGGTTGCTCTCAATGGCATAATTGCTATTGCTACAACAACAATTACAAACAACAGCAGCAACAACAGCAGCAGCAGCAGCAAAGGTTTTTGTGGCAATCAAATGAAGTGTTCCTGAATGGTTTTCAAAGTTAATTTGAGTGATGCTTCAGCCAAGTTGTTGTTGCTTTTGTTGTTGCTGTTGCTGGTACTGACAACCCTCCTTGTGTCGCACACACATTGAACTGTAACGTCCTCCCTCTCTCCACTGCCGTGGCGAGTCGCCTTCAATCGCCCATCGGTCGCGTGTTTATTAACATGTGTTAACAACAACTTAAAGCGCCCATATGGAACGCCATGGCGCGCCATGGACCAGGCTTCCATGCCATATTGGATGGTTCCGCTTGTGGTCCAAGGGTTTCCCTCTCCCTCTCGCTCTCGATTCTATTGTCAACTGGCGACATGTAAGCGATGCTGGTAAACACTTCAAGTTTCCGTTTCGTTTCACTTGCTGTTGTTGTTTGGGTGGTTGGGTGGTTGGGTGGTTGGATGGCTGGCTGGCTGGGTGGCTGGGTGGTTTAGCTGGCTGGTTGCTGCTGCGGGTCAATTGAATGATTACAAAGAAACGCTTGATCTGAAAATACAACTACAAAGCAGTCTTTGAGCTGCCTGAAGGGTGCGCACCTGACGCAACTTAAGCGAACTTCTCTTGAACTTGAAGCTCTCTCGTGGGAAACTTTTTCTTTTCGAGGGAAGAACAAACAACTACTTGAAGCTCTGATCAGATTGTAAGCTTTCCTTCAAAAGATAAGCAGCTTAAGTGCAGCAAGCACTGAGTTCTTAGAGGTTAGATGCGAGGCAAGACCTACGGGGGCTTAGTTGAATTATTTTATAGGTATAGAGCTCATTACTCATTCCTTCATTGTCATGAATATCTGAAAATCGTTAACTTCTTTTGTAGCCAGAAACTAGAAATTCCTTTCTTCAGGCTCAGGGATCTCTCTCTCTCTCTCTCTCTCTCATCCCCTCTCTTTTCAGAAGTTTTCTTCATGTTTAAGGAACTCTCTTCATCCCTTTCTTCCTCACTTAAAATTAGTTTTCTTCATGTTTAGGGAACTCTCTTCATCCCCCTCTCTCTTTCTTCCTCGCTGAGAATTCCCTTTTATTGATATCGAAAGTTTTCTTCACGCTTGAGGATCTCTCTTTGTCTCCCTCTCTCCTTCTTCCACGACTCCTTTACTTGCTAAATATGATAGTATGGATCTTCACTTCTAGTTCTTTTTTTCTGTCTGCTTCTACTGAACCTGTCACTCGTTGCGCCTTTCAGACGGCTTTTGCCTAATGCCTAAGCGGCCATCAGCTCCGACACAGTTCACAGAGTTTTGGCATTTCCGACTGCAGCATCGCAGCAATTTTGCAATTTTTTCCGCTGTCCGAAACGCTCAACAGTTCTATCACCTGAGTGCAATTAACCTTCACTCGTTTGCTTGTCCGCTGGCCTGCTGTCTGGCTGTCTGACTGTCTGGCATATACGCATATTAGCATTTGTATTTGAATCGAAGCGGGTTCTCTTCCTGCTCGTCACTTGCGATTTGGCAAGCGATACACAGCTGCATTATGGCCATCATCTGGCTGGGATTTGCATGCTGATGCAAGAGACAGCAGCTCGTAATGCGTTAAGCTCTCCTTTGGCTGTGGCTGTGGCTGAGGCTGTGGCGATGCCACTGACTCCAGCTCTATGGCTCTATGGGTCTGTTGCCAGTTGACTGTCTGACAGGTGGATGACTCGCCTGGGACTTTGAATTAAACAGTGACTGCTGGCTGCAACTGAGGCTAATGACTTCGAGCCGGGCGCCAAATTCAAGGCATATTGCGCGACATGCAGCACAAATCAGAGCCAGATCCGAGACTCACCCGCCCGCCTGCCAGCCTGCCTGCCAGCTACACCCTTATCGAGTCTGCTGGAGCTGGTGCTTGTGGGCCGCATCTGCTGCGGATTAGATTATGCATAATAAAGTGTAATTTATTTTTCGGCAAGTCTCAAATGCTGCCAACTGGCTGAGAGGCCAACTCGTGCAAGAGAGATTCAGGCTTGCCCAGGGGAGGGCCAGCAGCCGCAACCCTTAGTCAGGTGGATGCGCTGTCTGCAAACTGTCCCCAGGGGCGCAGGCACAGATTTGCTAAAAAGAATATAGAAAGAAAAGGGGGCTAGAGGGGCAGGGGGAGCTGGAGATCTGAGAAGACAATCGAATCGAGCCATTTGAGTGACACGTTTCAACGCTATGCCAATGGCCATGGACGACTCTGTGGCCTCGTGCGACGCTTATCTAGAGCGTTGCAGGATGACGATGATGTGAACGCGAACGTGAATGTGAATGGGAATGTGAATGGGAATGTGAACGTGAATGTGAACGACGCGTGTCAGCATTTTATATGGCATACAGCTCAGCGATAAGAGACGGACGGACGGACGGGCGTACCAGGCATACCAGAGACGGGTTCCGTTTAGTAAAGGAGAGGGCCTTAATCAACTTATTTGGGCATCAACGGAGCGGCAAACACCAGAGCGCTAGAACCACTGCGTTTGACACGTGACTCCATGGAACGAGCTAGAGCCGGAGCAGGAGCAGGAGCAGGAGCAGCAGCAGGAGTCGGATTTAAGGGTGGGGCAGGCTGCGGTGTAGTGTGGTCTCTGGGCTTGGGCTTGGGCTACTTAGTGCATGAAATGGCGACACGTGACCGAAACGAACGTTCGGGGCGTCGTTTTTGGCTTAGCCCAGCACAAATATTATTTATTGCAATTGTATTTTAAGTGGCTCTCGGCCCGTATTGTACAACAATTTGTTGAAGAATTCGTTACCAATTCGTTGTAGAGCTCCTTCCATTTGCATTCTACTACATATTCATAAATGTGTCTACATACATATATACGAGTATATATGTACATATATCAAGAGATGCATAAAGAGGGTAAAGAGAAACTCATAATCTTTCATCTCTCGCACAGATTCATTAATGGGCTCGGCGAGCGAAGACGAAGACGACGATGATCCGCCACATTTGCGTGGACCGGCGCTGGGATTGGGCGTGCTTGGACCGAATGGGCCAGACTCAGCGGGTGGACCGTTGGGCACCTCGGATATATCAGTACAAAGCATGAGCACCGATAGTAAAAATACGCATGACGATTCCGATCAGGTAAGTTCGCTTGATAAACACCGAATGTGTGTGTGGGGAGCTAAGTGTAAACTAACTCTGTATGTGTGTGCCCGTGTGTGTGTTGTAGTGAAGTGGATTGGCTTGCATCATTAACAGGTTTCCGTTTCGATCCAATACATATGCATGTAGACAAAGTAATGAATGGAATCGAGTGGCATGGAGTGGGAAAGCGGGCCGCACTTTGTAGACCCGACGTCAGCCCCTTTTGATTAATGATTGGCAAATGATTATGAGCAGCTCACTCCAGAGCACATATCTGTATAGACATTTATATACACCACTATATGTATATCGAAATATGTTACTTATTTAACTATCATTTTCGTTGGTGTTTGCAGGGCTCCTTGGACGGTGATCCCGATGGACGCGGCGATTCTCAGGCGGAGAACAAAAGTCCCGACGATGCCAACGGCTCGAAGCGACGCGGACCCCGCACCACCATCAAGGCCAAACAGCTGGAGGTACTGAAAACGGCATTCAATCAGACACCGAAACCGACACGCCATATTAGGGAGCAACTGGCCAAGGAAACGGGACTGCCCATGCGCGTGATACAGGTGAGTCTATCTTCTCCAACTGCTTCGAACTAGGCCCCCAACGAACCAAACGCACTAACTGTTGTGCGCTCAGGCGTAGCCAACAACTGTCAGCTGCAGCAGACCAACATTTTCGCTAGATCCAGTATCTAAAACAAAGAACCAATGGGAGATCAGCTCTACAGAGTCCTCTGCGAGTCCCAGCTACCAAGGAAAGTTCTACGGGAGGGATCATTGTAGTGTTCGAAGGGATATTCAACAGATCAATAAGATATCTTGAGTTACAGTCCTCCCTCCTCTAAGACTTTGCAATAAACTTTCTCTGCTCATATGTGAGTAGAGGTAGCCGAATAGGGTTAACCTCTCTTTAAAGTGACTTATAAGAGATTCAACTTGGTTTTTTATTCAAGCGAAATTGAAGCATTGAAATTTTGCGCTTTAACGATTCCAAATCTGTCTTCAGGTACGCTGAGCTGGGGCTCGGCCTAGCTGGCCCCCAGAATGACCAAAGAAAACAAAAAAAAAAAACTAAGAAAGAGACTGTGGTTTGGCTTTGGTTTGACGTGGTTAGTTTTGCCGAGTTCCTGTCTGCGTTTCATCAGCATAAAAAACGCATAAATTAAGCGAGTTTCGAGTGGCAAATGTTTAAACTAAAGCAAAGTTGCGGCTCCCGAGCCAGTTATTGTTGTTGCTGTTGTTGTTGTTGTTGCTTTTCACATTTTTTTAAAAGCCAAATCATAAAAAATAGTCCGCCGCGATATTTCAACGTCGTGGTTGCCGCCTTGCAACGCTTCATTGCATTGCTCTTTCGCTGTGGTTTTACGAACAACAACAACAAACAATGGAAAAAAAATGTCAGTAAAAGCAACAAACCAAATACAATAAAAATAAAATTAATGCCGGCCCCACAAAAGCATCTATAAGGCGGGGGCGCGCATAAAAACGGAAGTTCATTGCGCCGAACTAACTGCAAAAATACAAAAAAAAAAAATAAAATAAAATCAAAAACACAAGAAAGAGTCCCAAAAGCAACATCCATATACCAAAAAAATTTAACACCCCCCTTTTTTCCCCTTTAAAAACTTTTTTTTTTTTTTCTTTTTTTAATTTTTTTCCCAACCCCCTCTTCCTCAAAAAATCTAAAAAACCCCTTAAAAAAAACGAAAATAAAAATTACCCAAAAGTTGTCAAAAGTATTTACACACTTTTGTTTTGCGTCATAAGTACTTACACAAAATTTAAACAATGTTTAGTGGTATTTGTTAATGCATTTTTTTTGGATTTAGGTTTTATATAACAAAAGGCTTATTTATTTAAATTATCATTTAATTATTCCCCTTTGCGCCAGCTACAGCTTTAGCCTGACTGAATTGATGCCACCAAGGATCGGCCAAAGTCAATGTTATTTTGCACCAAATTTTGGTGGTATCATCCGTTTTCTGTCTTTGATGATAATCTGTTAGTTTTCATGAAAACCCAAACATTTCCCTCGTTTAGGTGCGGACTTGCGCAGACCAGGGCAGAACGGCTTCGTTAAGTGCCTCAAAGCTCGGTGGGTATGATTCTTTATGGCAAGGAGCAATATCCTGCTGCAATACTCAGTCGCTAGTTGTAAATTATTTGTTTCCCGTAGCAAGAGCATGTTTATTTATCATAGGCAGCTATTCTGATTGACTTAGAGTGCCTTTGGTCCCTTTGTGGGGGGGGGGGGGCTTTTTTTTTTCTCGGCTGTGTATTGTGTTTTTGTGTTTTTTCGCCAGATAAATCCCGGCAGGCTCCCGCTTCGGGGGGGGGGGGGGGGATTGTTGGGTTTGTGTCTGCGGGTGTTTTTGTGGGGTTGGGGCGTTGTCGGGTTGCCCCTATCTCCGCCTGGCTGCCTATGATTCCTGCCCTGGCACGAATTAATTCCCCCGGGGCTGGGGGCCCGGCCCTTGCCCTCTACCCCCCCCGCCCCTGGGGCCCGCCCCCCCTCCCCCCTGCCCTCCGCCCCCCCCCCCCCCCCCCCGTGTGGTTTTCGACCACCCTCACCCCCCCCCCCCGACCCCCCCCCAAGTGCCACACCCATTTGGCCCCCCCCGTGGGGGGCCCACCCCCGCGCGGGGGGCCGCGCCCAAGGGGGGATATAATTTTAATAAAAAACCTTTTTTTTTATATAACCCCAAACCCCAAAAAAAACAATACCAAACCCCACAACACATTGTATTATTTTGGTATTGGTCCTTCTGCCGCAAACCAAAGGGGGGAAAATCTTTTAACCCCCCCGGGGGACTTTTTTTTCGCCCCCTTTTTTACGCGTGCCCCGATTTTTTGGGTATTTTTTCCCCCCCGCCGCCCCATCGAGGGGGGTTTTGCCCCACAAATCAAAACCCGCCCCCAACCCCCCCACCCTTTTAACCAACCGCCGAAAAATGCTCGGTGTGTAAATACTTTTGACCACCTTTGTATATATGGTATCTTCGAATTTGTGTGAAATTTTGGCTGAGAATTTCTACAGTTCCAAAAAGCTGCATCGCACCGCCCATCGAAATAAAAGGGCTGTTCTCAAGGCATTAAAAGAGTAGAGAGAGAGAGGTTAGAGGTAAAAGCGCGGCCAGAAACGTTTAAAAACTTTAACGAGCTTGTGACTGCCTCGCCATGAGAAGCGCTGAGAACGGCGCTCGACGGCTAACAGCCATGTAAAATGCAAATGTTAGCTAACATGCGATGCAATTGTTGCCAATTACGGCCTGCGTGAAAATGCTGACACGGAAAAGAGGAAATAGCCGCGGCAGATGAGCCATTGTCAAACGACGGCTTAGCCGGAGTCGGCTTTATTAATTGCAAGCGAGCATGTTAAAATGTTGAAGTAGTTAGCACAACGACTGAATAAATGCGGCTGTCGTTGGCTAACAAAACGCCCAGCAGCACAAAAGATATATAAACACGGTGCATTAATAAAGTTTATAGTAGCTGAGGAGGCGAGAGAGAGAGAGAGAGAGTGGAATCAGCTTGAGTAGATTCTCTCAGCATATGATCAGAGTTAGTAGAGCAAAGCATTGACAGCGGCTGCCGATCGATGACAGGATATTATTGGCTTGCAATTGATATCCCTGAGCTGGCTGTCCGTCGGACTGTCTCGCATCTGTTGAGCTGTCAGGGATATCCGCAGCATATGTGTGCCCACATTGAACACACAATGAATGCACTGCGATTGGGTGCAACAACATCATTAGCGCTGTGGCAGCGCATTGATATGCACCTTGTTCTCGATTTTCAACAGGTTTGACTTACAAATTTTCAATGGCACGCCTCCCGCCCGCTAGAGCTCTACACAGATGTTGAATGTGCTCGACTCTCGTTGCGTTTCCCACAAGAAAAACGATGAAAAACGAAACATTTAACGGGGATTACGCATGCGCAACCGTTGTAGGGGCACAGCCAGTGGCCGGGGTACGGGGTAGAGGTCGAGAGACAGAGGTAGAGGCAAGGGCAGTGCCGCCTTTGATGTGTCATTGGTTACAGTTAAAGGATATTTAGGCGGCGTGTCGCGTCTTTTTTAGTTGAGTCTTTAAACGCGACAAGTGTGACACAATCAACACCTCTTTATGGGCAACAGTTGTTGTTGTTGTTGTTTCTGTTGCTGTTGCCCTCTTCAAATCTAAACGAAAGTGACAAATGCCAACAAGTTGAAGAGGAGGCGACGCCTGCTGACGATGTCGCTGACGTTGACTTAATCGCCTTGCTTCGAGCAGCTTACAGAGACACACACACACGCACACACACAGCTGTGCGCTGTCAACTTTTGCATCTTCATTAATGTTGCATTTTTGTTGTTGCTGATTCTGCGTTTTTTTTTTTCAATTTTATTTAATTTTTATTTTAATTTTTGTTTTGTTTTGTTGTTTTTTCTCTCTTTAACTTTTTGCGCGGCTTTAAAAACTTTGCGAGTGACAAGCAGCTGACAGCTGAATCACTTGTTGTTGCTGTACTCTGTTGTCTCTTGTCTGTTGTCTGTTGTCTGTTACTGCAATCAACAATATCCAATAACAAGTTGTCAGTCAGCTGCAACTACCAGGAAAATGCATGCGGTGCGCCCAAAATGTGAGGCCATCTGCCCTCAGCGCCTTCAGCGGACAGAGACGGGGCTAGAAATGTTTGATGTTCGTTCGGTAATTTGATCTGTGCCTGGTGGCATCAAAGAGTTGCCACAGTTGCCACAGAACGTGCAGCAATTTGTTGTCCGCTTTTGCTGCAACATCTAACAAAAATGTCAACGCCAAGCAGTCGAGCTGTAGACCATTTCTGGGCCAGCACTGCTCGCTGCTGTTGCCCAGCATGCGCCACGTCTTATAATAAATTTTACAACAACAACAACAGCAACAACAGCATCAGACACAGACAGAAGCAGCGTGACACAGAAACTTGCTTAGAACTTTGCCGACAGCGCACAGCGGGACAGCCCTGACACGCCTCCCACTTGACTGGGGAGGGGGAGGGTGGTGGCGGCGTTGGCGGTTGGGGTTTTGGGAGAGAAATTTTGCATAAATTTGAGGAGCTGCTGCGATTGGCAGGCATAACTTGTTGACATGACAGGTGAGCTGCTGCTGCTGCTGCTGAAGATGCCCAAAGGGGTGAGAGAGAGAGAGCGAGAGAGGCCAACTTAGCCAATGGCCAGTTGAATGGCCAAGACAAGGCAGCCGCACCACACCACACATAAATCATTGGCATGTTTTGAGCATTATAGCCAAATGGCTATCACAACATCATCAAAAAAAAATCAACCAAAACAAAACCAAAAAAAAAAAAAAAAACAATTCCGAAATAAAAACAATAATAATAATAGGCAAAAGTTTTTGATTTGATTTTATAGGCCCACAAATTTGTTGGCCAACTCCCAATGGGCCAAGTCAATTTGTAGTTCGGCTCAAATGCTACTTGACTACTGCTAGCTGCGTGTGACTTTAGCTGTTAACGACAAGTTGATGCCGATCAAGTCGGCCGATTGCGGCGCCATCAAAGTGCGACAATAGGCCTAGGCCAGGCCAGGCCAGGCCAGGCCTGATGTGCCAAAGCCAGCCAAGGCCGAATGTCGAAATTGATGGCGCCTTGAAACCAATATGAAATACAAATCCAGCTTGAGCAATCATTTGGTTTGATGTCGATTTGAAAATGGAGCAAAGGCTGAAGTAATTAAAATTGTTTATTGCAAATGAAATTAAAACTAAAATAGAATATAATAATGTACATATAATATTATAATTTTAAAAATTAATTTGAGTTAAGACTTGAATTTGTGCCTTTTCATCAGCTTTGCTTTAATTTTGAATATTTTCCACATCTCTCGAGCTATTTATCCACAATTTGTTTTCCTTGAAACTCTGTTGAATTCCTCCAAAAATGAAATTAAATTAAAATTTGTATACTTTTAGATTATATTTAATTTCATTTCATTTTTTAAAAAGGCTTCCAAGATGGTTTTCATAGAACTCTTCTAAGGATTAGAAATGAGGATTAGAAATTAGGTACAATTGAATTTTTTTCATGATTATTTTATACAGCTATTGCTCTTTATTTTTATTTAGTATTCAAGTCAGCTCTAATTTAATGTCCTTTTAATATCATGTACATGATTATTTTATTGTTTAGTGGGGGAAAAGAAAGTTTTGCTCAATTATCTATCGGCTGCGATTATCGGGGCATTCAATCGGCTTTCAGGCCTGCCACAATATTCAATTTGAAGAGCTTGTTCACACTCGATTTGTCAACAATAAAAAGTAAATAAATGAAATGCCCAGATCTTCAATCTATTATAATAAAATCAGAAAATAAAAGCCAACCGTGGATATGGCCTCAACTTCCGGCAAGACGAAGGCGATCCAAACTGTCACGACTCGCATCGTGCAACCTGTTGCAGCTAGAGATACCGGAGCACTTGGCCCAAATGGATCAGCCATTAGGCCACGGCTCATGTGACTTTCAGTTGGCTGCCCTTTCGGTGTTTCTTCTTGGGTGCTTGGGGCTTTTGGACTCGTTCGGCTTTTGTTTTAATGCGTGCGCTCCATTTACGCCAACGTCGAGCAAACTAAGCTTTGAAAAATTATAAACAAATAAAGGGAACGATCGGGGAGGTGAGAGGGGGTACGGCGGATCAGCGGGAGGCAAATCATACGGATGACCGCTCGAGCTGGAGCCCCGCTTAATGTGGCGTGCGTTCGTTCGACTGGCGCCACTCGGCGACGATCTGTGCGGAGATACAGCTAGACAGCAGCGGCGGATGTGACGGACAGAGACGGGGAGACGCTGGCAGTGGCGGTGACGGTGGCGCTGTCGCCGCGAGGCATTTGTCAAGTGTCGCCCAGACCAGAGCCGCTCGCAGAGGCGTTTATTTGTCAACATACGAATCTCGAGCGCGTTTCGAGTTGATTTACATTTGGTTTTATCGCAGCGACGATTTATAATAATTTTTTTTATTCGACTCTGGGTTAAGTTTTATATTTTTCTGATTTTTATTGTTGTCGGTTTCTTTTTTTTTTGTTGATTTGCATTTTGGGCCACGGAAGTTGACAAATTTTTAGTTGTTCTGCCGCCCTCACTTTGACTAAGCCCGTCTCTGTGTCTCCCGCTCCCTCTCTCTCTCTCGCTGTTTCTTTGAAAGTGGCGTTAAAATTGCTGCACTAATTAGTCGAAGATTCGGTGAACGACGCGTTTATTAATTGAGCGGAAATTGTTTGATTGCATTTCACGTTTTATGGACAACAAAATAAAAACTGTATGAAAATCAACAACAACAACAACAACAGCAACGAAATAATAATATAATGAAACAAAAAGAGTCTTGAAACTGTTGATCGTGGCTAATTATGTTATCTGCGAGCGGCAACCGCAAGAGCCAAGTTGTTGGCCATTTGAAAGCAACAATTAGACTCGTTGCGGCCAAAACAAATAACAACAGCAACAAACCCCATTGAGAAGAGCCACAAAAGCGGCTAATTTAACGCATTTACCCATGGAACAAGATGTGAAGAGCTCGCCGCTAAACAAAGCACAGACACTGGAGGTCAAAAACTGAAAATGGAGTTGGCCAAACTTACAATTGGAGTTGGAGGCTGTGGCCGTGTCTTAGGCGGCGCCTGGGCCAAGCATGACTTGGCATATATACAGCTGAGTTCATGAAAATAGTAGTGCATATATACACACACATACATACACACATATACATACATATATTGATATACACCAGCCAGGAGGCTGAGGGAGGGCCGAGCTGGGCGAATCTGAAAATTATAATTTCAACAACTCATCAGCTGGCTATTAATTCTCTAGCGACCAGGCGCCACAAATAAAGAGACAGCGAGAGCAATAGAGAGAGAGAGAGACAGAGAGGGAGAACACACAAACTGAAACTCACATTGAAATCGAAACCAACATTTGAGAGCATTTCAACAAGGGTTAAGCGAGAATTGCCTTGTCACGCAGCCCGAGGAGCCGCTCAGCAGCTACCTCGACTTGCGGCTGACTTGACTGATGAGCGGCAGCAACACCTACTAAACTATGGGAAAAACAACAGCTACCAATGGCCAGCAGCAGCAGCAGCAGGAGCAGCCAAAGTTAATTATCTGTTAACTCTTACTCGAAGCCAATTCACGCCTGTCTCTACAAGTATATATGTACATATGTATGTAGATACCCCGATATATATCTCTATGTACATATATCGTACAGCAGCTGTGGCCGGTAGTCGGTAGTCGATAGTTTTTGTTTTAGCTGGTAGTCCATGTAGAGCCGCAATGGGGGCGTGACAGGCGCTACGATAAATGCCCAGTCATGGCCTCTCAGCAGGTTCGAGCCAGGCCAACAATAGCCCAAAAAATCAGCTAATGAAACGCAAGTGCACGCAGTTGTACAGAGTAAATAAAATAGTGAGAGAGAGGGTGCGAGAGAGAGAGAGAGAGAGATACTATAAGAGTAGTTGCAGTAATGCTGCTCATAGTTCATAGTTGAGGTGAACTCTTAACGATAATCAGATCTGAGGCAACCCAATGAAGCTGCAGCTTCCTCAACTCCAGCGGCAACAAGGGGTTAACGCTGATGAGCATCTTAATCTAAATGCTCGAATGGTCGATTGCTCGTATGCCGACTGCCGCATGCTCATATATCGCATTGCAAATGGAGCCGCAGCCAAATCATGTCAATCAGCGCGCGAATACGTGACACACATTTGCAGCATGCCGCACGCTGCATGCCCCCAAATGTGGCAGGCGGGGGCAGGCATCGAAATCGAAACCCAGCGAGCCCAAACGGGTCACAATGAAGCAACTTTGACTTTTGGCTGAGCGCTTGCACACAAATTATATGTTAAGCTCTTTAATGGGGCCACGGAGCGGGTTGAGCGCGGGGCCAAACGGCGGCCAAAAACGGGGCGATTGGGGCGAACCCGAGCCCCACCCGCGCCGAGGAGCTGCCGTTTAACATAATTTGCTATAATTTTCAACACAACGCCGAGCCGAGGAGCTGCCAAGTGGCAGCCGCCAGCCAACAGGGCCACCTTATCCACATACCCTCCAAACTTGCTATCGGCCCTATACCGCTCCCTACCCTCCCTCTCGGCCTATCGTCTGCCCTCCAGTTGGTCCGTTCGACCGAGTCAAAAGCGCAATAATCATTTTGTTATGTTTCGCTTGGCGTGGGGCAGGAGAGCAGGGGAGAGCAGGAGAGTACGCGGGCTGATTGCTACTACGGCCATTATGTTACGTTGTTTGCCCTTTTATGTCAGGACCTAACCTATAATTTAACTAAATGTTCAAATGTTTTGCGAGCAGTGCCGCCCCGTCGCCCCCCGGCCGAAGCTTTGGCCGCCGCCTGCGCCTCAAACAACAAATTTGTTGAAAGCTACACGAAATTGAAAACAAATTTCTCATCTCTTGTTGCGCCTCGTTCCCGACAGCCGAACGACCCAACATCCCGACTTCCCAACTTCCCCAATTGCCGCTCTCAAGTGCGGAAATAAAATATTATAAGCGCTGTCCAAATTACCGCAAAACAGCCAACAATTTGGCTGGCAGCGCATTATATCATATTATATCATAACATATCGGAACACAGCGTAGCCCAGAGAGCTCTTGTGAGGCGCAAGTCGAACGTCAGGATCAGATAGACAGCCAGCAACAAAATTAAAGTTCGATCAGTCACAGACGCACGCAGACAGGCGAAATAAGGAGCGCAATTTACAGGGGGATCTGAAGGGAAACTTTGAAAACATATTGAAGTGTATAATGTATAGAAAGTAAATGATGGAATATGCTGAAGAGTAAGCAGCAAAACAAGTTGGAATATTGCAGAACATGGAGAGACATAAGAACTAAGCTGGATCTATATGCATGTCTTTAATCTAATGGAAGGAAGTTACAGGAGAACTAATGCGATGAGGCATGACTTTTAAGAGCTTTTCATACATTTTGAGGTTTTAAGAAGAGCAGGTTCCTAAATACGGGCAGACGGGCAGACGTGCAGAACCACGGACAAGCGAACAGTCAGACGAAGTGAGGAATGAATGAACAGACGAACAGGCATACGGATAGACGGACGGACGGACAGACCGACTAGGGGATGAACGAACTGAGAGACCAACAGAAGGAGGGACGGACTGACAGACGAGCATAGCTAGATTGACTTTGCCGTTGATCCTTATCTGCCTCTCTCTATATACAATATATAGCCACTATGTAATGCTGTACTGGATCTGCCACGCCTTCTGCCGTCAATAACACACAAAGCCATTCAAGTTCCATGCAACTTCAATAGAGTATAAACATATTGCTGCGCACTGTTCATAATGGATCTGGTTCTAGCTATAGCTCGGCCGTTGACTGTTAACCGCACTCCATGGAGTGCCCCGGCCCGCCCACTGCGCCCACCATTTGCCACTGTAAACGCCCACACGCAATTGCCATTATTCTCTTTCAATTTTTTTTCACTCGCTCTCCACCATTTTCTTTGCCATTTGTTGCTGTTTTTCTTTGTCGGGCAGCAAAACAATAGCGAAAAAAAAGTGAGAGAAAAAACAACAGAAAATACTAAAGCTTCAGCTGAATTGCGAAAAAAAAGAGAAGAATGGAAACATTGCGGCAAAAACAAATACCAAAACAACAAACTATTGTAAATGCATATTTTAGAAAAGAGTTGTTGCTTCTGTTTTCCCTCCCCATCCTCTAGCTGAACATTTTCTAGTTTGTATTTCGCTCAATTTTGTTTCCCTTTATTTTCATTGTTGTTGCGCATATGAAAATGAAAAATTGTGTGACCGCAGGGACCAGAAGGGGCAAATAGCAAAAATAAAGCAAACAAACACACACGCATTGACATGTGTATGTATGTGTTAGCATACGTGTGTGTGTGTGTGTGTGTGTGCGTCGTACCTTGCCTTGGGCAATGGCCAATGCGGGTGCAGGGTCTGCATCTATGTGGTTTTATTTATTATCTTGCGGTTTCCAAGTAATTGAAATGTGACGTCTAGTAAACACAAACAACAAACTGAAATGGAACTAGTTCTGGTTCATTAATGGCAATGGAGTCATTTTCTGTCAGTGTCTAGCAAAGGAACGTATTAAATGTTGGCAGGAATCTGCGGTTGGGGAAGTGAACTAGTTCAAGTTCATCATATGATCAGCGCAGTAAATGGAACTAGTAAAGGTCTTAGAATCCACATATATTTAAATGTGTGAATGTAATTTATTACATTAGGACACTGAAGTGAACTAGTTCAAGTTCATCTTAGGCTCTGCGCAGTTCTTGTTAGTGCAGTAACTGAATCAGCTCAAGTTTCATCCGTAAATTGAAGCACTTTCGGCTCATTAATATCCAACTGAACTAGTTCCAGTTCATTACGGGCTCTTGCCTGCCATGAGAGTGGTTAATGCTCAGCCAACACTCAAAGTCAAAGTCAAAGTCAAATTCCGATTCAGATTCGAGCTCAGTGCTGCTGTCAAGGGAGTCACACGCTTGACCAACTGCTCGACACGGACTCGGACTTAATGTCAAACGCTGATCTGAGGTGGAGCTGGAGCTGGAGCCTGTGGCCAGGTTGGGTGTCAGGCCATGCACAGCGTGTTACTTCCTTTTGTGTGCATCCTGTGCGCCGACAGCCGCACTCAATGCTCAAATTGGAGTTCTCACAGGCCGAGAGGCTTTTCTAGTGAAATGTGTGCTCGTTGTGCCACAAAATGTCAATTTCTTGATGGGAGAGAGGGGAGAGTGGGGAGTGGGTGGAGGAGAGTGGCTGGAACAGAGCAGCCCAGCTCATATGCATGTCTATGCTGTGGCTGAGGCTGGCGTAGGTTTCGTCCGACTTGAGTTCATAAAAATGCTCCGAAATTCAAATGAACTGCAGACGACGACGACGACGACGACGACGGCGACGTCGGCGTTCATCATTAAAATTCACGCTTAAATTGCCTCTTAGAACGGGAACGGGAACAACAGCTGCTGATGATGCTGCTGCATGGCCATAGCCCAGGCCCCCAGACGCTGAATCCGCAGAATCTAAGCCAAATTCATTGGAAACTATTTGCCAAAAATATATAAAGAAAGACAGACAGACAGACAGACAGCCAGGCAGACGGACGGACACACAGAATACAGCAAACTGAAAAAGGAAGAAAAACACAAAAACCAAACACATAAATCAAATCATTTCATTGAGAAAACTTTGCCATAGCTAAAATGCAAAGAGAACAGCACAGAAATCAGTTCAAGTCCAAGTTGAAAACAGTTTCGTTGACCGCCAGCAAAAGATCATTAAAAACGCGTCCAAGATATGAATATTAAAATGCCAAAAAGTAAAAAAATAAAGAAGAAAACAACACAAAATATTAAAAAAAACGATGAGCCCAAAACCAAAAACCAAACTAAAAAAAAAGGAGACAAAGCGCGGCCCGGGCAAAAAGCGAAATGCGAAAAGGTGCCACTAAAAATTTTGAAATATGTTTTTATTTTATTACTTGGCATGCTGTGCACGGTGCTTCTGGAGCACCCGAAACGATGCAGAACCTCGTAAAATGCCCCGATCCGCTGTACAGAGCGGAGCTGGGACCGAGGCTAGGGCTAATTTTGCAACGGCCGCCCGGTGTGGCTGGCGGTAGCATCAATGCAACAACAAAACACAGTTGGAGGGGGGTCGCAAAGAGGAGTGGGGGGCCTCACTGACTGACACACTGGCCATACTACAGATAACATACAACATACAACATATAACAAGCAACATCCAACATATAACATATAACATTGCTCACTCTCCGCTCATCTATCCGCAGGTCTGGTTCCAGAACAAACGATCCAAGGAGCGTCGCATGAAGCAAATCACCAGCATGGGCCGTCCGCCGTTCTTTGGCGGCGCGCGCAAGATGCGCGGCTTTCCCATGAATCTCTCGCCGGGCGGGCTAGATGATGGACCCGGCTTTCCCTACTTTGCAGCAGACGCTAAATTCGAGTTTGGCTACGGCGGGCCCTTCCATCCGCACGATGGCCCATTCTTTCCCGGCCATCCCGGCGGACCGATGCCCTTCAATGCGCCAGGTAATATAGACATAACATGAAATATTACCAAGAATACAATATTATCCAACGACTGAAGAAGTTAGCTTTGAAAAGTTATTAAATTTTAGCTTATCTTTAGATGAATATGAAACTGAAGTCATATAAATTAGGAATTGTATTTTAATTATTTTTTTCATTCTTTAGATAAACTAAATTTAGTTTAAATCGTTTTCCATTAGCCTTAGTTTCCCTTATCAGTAGAGCTAGCCTTTTTTTAGCCAATTTTTAATAACAAACGAATTTTAATTATTGAAAGAGATAAGCAAATATTTTACAATAATAATAAGACTATAATAATATACTTTACAGTAAATATTTGAAATAAAACTAGAATATAGAAGTACATCCAATTTACTCCATATGAACTCCTGCCTTTTCTATTAAACAAAATATTGAAACAATTTCCAATTTTCTGACAAGAATCAGTAAAAAATATTTAATATAAATTCTTGAATCCCTCTAATTTATATAAAAAAGTAGTTCTATTTACAGAGAATTAAAGATATGTAAAAATTAAACTGTAAAAGTATGCTCAAATATCTAACTCTCTCTCTCTTTCGCTTTCTCGCTCTCTTTGTGAAATCAAACAGGTGGACCAATGGATCACAGTGGTCCCATACCTATGGTGAACGAATTTGGCCTGACGCCCGAGTCAACATTTCTGAGTCAGGCGGGCGCACCGCCAATGCAGCTGCAGACGGCTGTGGGGCCGCCGCCGCCGCCACCGCCAAATGCCGCCGAGCACTTGCTGCAACAGGCGGCCGCGCAGCAGCAGCAGCAGCAACAGCAGCAGCAGCAGCAACAACAGCAGCAGCAGCAGGCGGCTCAGAATGCGCAACAAGCAAGCCAAACGCAGCAGCAGCAACAACAAAATGGCCCGCGCACCGCATCTCCAGAGTTCATGAGCTCGGCGAACTTCAGCGAACCGCAGAATATGCAAAATGAAGGGCTTGTTTGGTAATATACAAAACAGTTGGCAACGCGCCTGCTGTTTCTCAAGACCTACACGCAGCGGCAGCAGCAGCAGCACCACCAACAACAACAACAGCAACAACAATACGAGGAGGAGTAGCAGCTAGAGCCAGAACAACAGCAACAATAACAACAACAGCAGCAGCAGCAGCAGCAGCAGCAATGACAAAGCTTCGTCGCGTCGTCGTCGTTGTCGTCGTAGTCGTCGTCGTCTCTGCCGCCGCCCACTGCGCGTACACTATTGCCATCTCGCTTCGCCACACTAGCGACTCGTAAGCAGCACGCGTCGTATTCGAGCGAGAGGGCTGTTGCATTGTGCGCTCGCTCTCTCGCAATTCAAATGAGGAGAAGTCTCGTCGTCGTTGGCTGGCCCTGCCCCGCACCCCCGCCGCAACGCCTAGCCCATAAACCAAAATGCGCTGCCTTTGGCCAAAAACAGCTGCTCAGCTTTGGTTTCGTTGTTTTTATTATTATTCTGTTTATTGTTTTAGTCTTCTATTTTTTTTTTTACGACTGCGCCAAAATATTTGTAAATTATTTTTAAAAATTCATAGCGAAAACAAAGCAAAAACAAAACAAAACATGAAAGTAAAACAAAATCTCTAAATGTACATTGAATGGGCGCTGCACATAAAGCTATATACATATATATCTATAAATATTTATATATATATATATATATATAAATATTTATATATATATATATATATACATATATAAATGTTTTTTTTTTTATTAATCTAACTAATGCAAGGAAAGAAAATGCTAAAAATGTAAAACTAAAAGAGTAAAACACATTACTAAACGTCTTGTCTGTAATAAACTATTTATGTGTATGTGTGTAAAAAAAAATAAAAAAAAAATATAAATAAAACGAAAAACATTAAAAACAAAATCACAAATACGTAGCCTAAAAATCGTGTTAGCAAGCAAAAAGAAAAATTAAAAAAAAAGAAAAAAAAAAACGCTAAACAAAATATATATATATTTTTTTTTTTTTTTTTTTTTTTGTATATTAGCACATTTTTTTATAATTAAAAACCAATTTGTTTTTCTTAAATTTTTTTTTACTTTTTTTTTTATTATAAAAAAAGATATACAAATAAACATATTTTATAATCGTTGTCTAACAACATAAACGTAACTAGGCATGTACTTGTGTAGTTTTCTAGCCACTAAGTTCACATATATAAATATATATATACATATATATTTCGACATATACATATATGTGTGTATACAAAAAAAAAAAAAAATTAAAAAATAAATAAATAAAAAAACGAAATATATAAAAAGAAGTATATATATATATATAAAGGAAAGGCGTATGCATATATATAAATATTGTATGTAAAGCTATATAAAACAGCACACATAGTAAACTATTTTTTTTTTTTTTTTGTGGTCCTAGCTTTTAAGCAACATAATTTATTATAAACAAATCTATGAATGATAAATAAAGCAAAAATATATATAAAAAAAAACAACAACACACAATATTTGAAAATGCTAATTAAATGTAATATCAAAATGTAAAACTAGCAAAAAATATATATAAAATATTATATATATTAAAAGGAAAGTAAAAGAAAAATTAAAAAAAAAAACAGATATGCAAAATCTAAGGAGAAGTCGAAAGCAGATGCAAGAACAGCTATAAAACAAATATAAATTTCTATATATCTCTAAAAAAAAAAATTATATATATATATAGAAAACATAAAATGAAACCAGCTAACGATATGAGTTTTCAATTGATATTATTATGGATTGGCCCCGGGAACTGAAGCTGGGCCTGGGCCGGATCACCCTATTACACTTATTATTGATATAATTATTATTATTATTATCATTATTATTATTATTATTATTATTATTATTATTATTGTAAAAAGTATTTAGTGTTAGCTTAATGCGTAAGTTTATTAATTGATGCAAACACAACAACAACAGCAACAGCAACTACAACTACAACAAGAGCAACAACAACCACTAGAAGACGCATAAGGACATCCGTATATTTATCATGGAGAATCTTTTAGAGAATAGTTGGAGAAGCCAAGCAAATCAATAATAAACAAACAAAGCAAAACAAAAAAAAAAAACAAAAAACAAAACAAAACAAAACAAAATTGTTAACAAAACAAAAGATGAAAGCAGAAAAGCTACAACAAACGATGAAAAGAAAAACCTTTGATGAAAGGGAAAGATATGGAAATAAAAAATTATGTAAAAATATTTGCCGTCTTTTATGAATTTGCAAAAAGAAAAAAAAAAAGAAATCAAAATATATTTTTATTTATTGCAGATGCTCTAGATTTTTCATTTATAAGTCTACGAGTTCTGGGCTAAAAATTCTAATTTTTGTCATATTTTATATACAAAAGTATCTGCGACTAAAAGGTACTTTCTGTATAGCATATGGAACTATAAGAATAGTCTTATGATTGCATTTAAAAGGTTTCAGATACTTTTGTATCTGTTAATTCATATTATATATCTCGCAGAGTTAAGTCTTAGATACTTTTGCAACGCCTAATCGATATTGTTCATCTAAATTGATATTATAACCCATATAGCTCTGATTGCATTCCATAACTCTCAGCTACTTTTATATCTTTCGAAAAACATTTCCGTGTATTCGTAGCTTAAAGATACATTTCATTTGATTTCATGTTTGGGCTGGCAATAACACAACGCAGCAGCAATTAGGAAGTGTGCACATTACATCTTAAATCGTTACCTTAAACATAAACACACACTCACACACACACACACACACATACATATATAGATAGGCATGCACAGCCATAACAACAATAGGCGTCTCGAAACACACACCGACACATGGGAAAGTTAATATGCGTGGCTAATATCGGGGCAACATTATTAATGTTGTGGACATGCACATGCGTGTCTGTTGTTTGCCAGCAGAGCCCCAGCTCCAGCTTCGAACAGGAACCTTAAGCGGCTCCACACTTGAAATGCTCGATGTTGTGGTTCGTGTGCGTGGACTGCAGCTGGTGGGGCAGGGCGGGGTACCGCGGGCAGTGAGCAAGGGGTTGAGCACAGGACAGGCAGGTGGGGTAGGTGGGTGGTTGACTGCGCCTTTGTTCGACACATGTGCGCGCATTCACACCTACGACTAGCCTCAAGAAACGAGCAACGGGCAACGGGCAACGGGCAACTGGGGCCGGAGGTTTGGGGCATTAACGCACAAGCTATGAACAACGAGCCGAGCTCATACGAACAATATGCGATGGAACGTTCAACGTGCAGCGTTGGATGTGGCCCGGACACGGCAGCATGATAGCATTTAATACAAAACAATGCCATAGAGCGCATGTTGCTATTGTTGCTGCTGTTGTTGTTGTTGTTGCTGTTGTTGCAGCTGACCAACATCTCTGGCCATGACGAATTCGGTGCCCAAATACATTTACAGGCGTTGCAAAACGAGCCACGCACTGCCTGGCCAATGGCTGGGCAATGGCGGGCGGCAGCGGTGCTGAAGGCCATGCAACGAGCCATGCAGGCAGCCAAGCAGCCAGGCAGCTAGGCAGGCAGGCATTGCACTGCTGTGAACTGTGAGGTATATCCTTGTCTAAAACGCATATTAAACGTCCATCAGAGCCAAGCAACAGCAACAACAACAACAACGTGCTATGTTCAATCTGTCCAGCCATCAATCCACAAAGGCAAAAAGGACTCGGACTACCCAGAGCTGACGTGTGACGTGCGTTTATCAGTGGCTGGAGAGTCCGGACAGGCCAGGACAGGATGCAAGAGGCAAGAGTGTGGTAGGGGGTGGATAGCAGGGTCTGCCTACCGCTTGACTGATGGACATTTGCCATGGCCAAAGGGCGACGCAGCCATGAATGGCATGGTATCTACTCTCTCTCTCTCTCTCTGGCTCAACTACAGCCCTTGGCACGGCTCGGCTCCGCTCTGCAATGTTTCCGTTTCCGTTTGTCGCCAAAAATGAATTTGTTAACATTAAATGGCATTCTGGCACAACTGCGACCCCGCCCACTTCGCCCACACACAGCAATTGCAGCACAGCTCTAATCATCATTCATAGCACATGCCATGTCGAGTGAGGGCGGCGGTGGCGGGGGCAGCTGGCCATCGTCATGATAAATGCTTCCGAACTTGCAACTTAGTCACGCGCTTGGCTAAGCCCGATCATCATTTAGAGCAAACATTTATATGTACATATATATGTATGTATATGTAAACATATATGTATATATACATTTGTGTATATTTGTGTGTGCATGCTAAGCCACAAAATTGACTCTTAAAGATGCTTTGATCGGCTAATGGGGTTTGGTCTTTGTTGTTCGTTGTTCGTTGTACGTTGCGCTCGCCTGTTGATTGCTGATTGCTCGCTCCTCGCTCTGACCAGGCTAATGACTCAATTTTTACCAAAAGCAACAGCAACAGCAGAAGCAAAAGCAAAAGCAAGGCCAATTATGCGTCAAACAACAACAACAACAATAACAGCAACACACTCGCTTCCCATTCACAATTAACAACATGACTCAACTCGCTTGTAGCTGCTGGCGGCGCAGTGAGGCGGCAGAGCCTGCAGGAAGTCGCAACTTGCAACTTGCAACTGGCAACAGCATACGTTGCGTGCGTGCCACGCAATGACAGTCAATGGCAAACTATGTTTGATTTGAAGCTGTCGAAAGCCAGCTCAAACTTGCAACAACAACAACAACAGGGATTGCTACATGAATGGGCCGACAACGAATGTCTGATATCCTTATGGAGCACACCAGCAGGAGCAGAGCTAAAGCCTGGCTAGTTAAAGTTGAGAAATCATTCCAACAATTCAATCTAGTTTCTAGCATATGGACAAACATTTTAATGTACCACAGACCTCATCAAGTCGTCGCCAGATTCAGTGGCAACTCATCATAGCAGAGCTCGACGCTTGACAGCCTCACGCAAGTGGAAGCTCCAAGTCAATTAATATCTCTAATGTACGGCCAAACAGACTGCAAATGCCCCGATGGTCGGCATTGCTTAGATCCGAGTAGAAAGAAGCCCGACCTAGAGCAAATTGAAAAGCAGACAAAAAGTGACAGTTCACATGGAACTGAACGGAACCGGGCTGCCTACAGCTGAACTGAACTAAGCCGGAGCGGAACTACGCTGTGCCCAGGCTGGTGGGTGGAGCGAGCAGGAGGCGGGAGGTTGGGCAGGCACAGGAGCTGGGGCTGGGGCTGGGTTAGTTTCGCTACTGTTGCTGCTGACATGCAAACCTACTCCAATTTCCAGGACGACGTGCCTGCCAAGTGTCAGGCGAGGCACAAAGATTTCGCTATGCAACAACGCTGACACTCTGTCCCAACGGGGAGCTACGGCAGACAAAGAGACACACACAGGGAGCGAGAGAGAGGGAGAGAGAGAGAGAGAGAGAGAGAGGAAGAGACAGAGAAGCTAGCGCACAATGCCTTCTCAAACTCGTGTTTTGTCATTAAAGCGCTGCAACTGCAAATGCCAAACAAAAGCAACACAGCAACAACAACAACAGCAACAACAGCAACAGCAACAACCACAACAGGCAGCAATTGTTGTGGGGCTTATTAGTTCGGCTAAGTGGTCGATTGTTCAAGTGGTTGGCCACAAAAGTTTATGGCTTACCAGCAATATGTTCGATAATGCCAAACAGTTGGCAAGTTGTTGTTGATGGAGTTGTTGTTGTTTCTACATCTCTTTAATCTCTAGCTCTGTTCCATAGAGCCTTGGACATTTTCGCTCTTTGTCTAAGACTCGTTTGATTAGCACATTAGAAAAATGCACAGGAATCGATTGGGACTCAAGCTGCTTTACACTGTCCCATCTAGGCTACTTAATCTACAGTCCCCTAAACTTGCTAATATTATTATATAACTCTAAATAGAGTTATTTATTATACCAGATCCTCATCTTTGCTCGCACAATTTATAAATTTTCGAATTTCTGCTTAAGGAAACTCGCATGAAAAAGATTTAAAGATTCTTTACTGGCGCACCTCGTAGACGAGTCCGCGCATGGAGTGTACGGGCCAGCCCATCTGGATGATATATGAGCCAAGAGCTGGGACGTCAGTTAACCGTTTGTTTGGGTCGCCCGTCTCCATTGGCTTCCACACATGCAATGCTACTGTGCTGTATTCGGTAATCGGTATTCGGTATTCGGTATGCAGTATGCAGTATTCGCTATTCAGTAGACAGGTCTTGGGTCGGTGTTCGGTGTTTGGTGTTTGGTTTTCGGGCGCGTTTTCATTGTGAACACGCAATGTCATTTCACGCTAAGCCCGCGACATGGACGTGGACGTGGACATGGACATGGGCATGTCCAACTGCGGCGGCCTGCTCCTGACGAGCTGACTCGAGGGCACGTAACAGCGGAAGCCGACGGCGCTTGCGCATGCGTAGCAGGGGCCAAAGGCATTGGCTAGAGTGTGGAGGATGGGGGGTGGGTTGAGAGACCCGCATATGTCAGCGCTCGAAAATGTGTTAATATTTGATAAGCTCAATATGTGGTCGAGCCAGAGAGCTGCCACCTGGGGAACCCTGAGCACTGGGAGAATTGCGTGTCGCATGCACATGCATATGCTCCAGGTACAGCTACAGCTCCTGCTACCGCTACCGCTACCGCTACAGCTCCTGTCCCAGCTACGGCTGCAGCCACGAACCCGAATGACACCAAAAACCCCGTAAAGTTGGAAAATTGTTACGAAAAAGTATTAAAGGCTGTCAGTTTGACACCTTGCACTGCCGTTGATGCCACAGAGGACATCGCCGCTGCCTCGGCTCAGCGATTGGACATGCGACGCTCCAATTTCAGTTTCAGCTGGCCAACAACTGCAGCGAGGGTAGCTCTACACTCACTTTGCTAGAGGGGGGAGTCGCGTCTGCGATTAGAGTTCTATGTAGTTCGTAGTGATTGGAGATGTGAGAGTTACGAGGGAGCACTCTGAAGACTTTTCTTAAGTTGAACATCTAGCTGAAGTGAGCATGGCATTCTATTAAATTTGCTGACTGTTGATATATGTACTGCTCTACATTTGATGAGAAGCGCCGAGAAGAGCGCTTGGCATTTTAATGAAGCGTAACGGCGCCAACAGGGACAACATCAATTTGCACTAATCTCTCGACTCGACGCACTTGAGAGAAACGAAACCGAATTGCCATCTTGATGCGAAATGCTTGCCATGCCTATTCTCATGCCCTTGTCCACATCCACATCCAGATCCACATTCAGATCCACATTCAGATCCACATCCACGTGCATGGCCATTGCCTTGGACGCTGGCTGTTCCGTTCCGGTTCGCAATTCTCAATGCTCTCGGTTGGCATTCAGATGGAGCGCTTAGCGCTACGGTTAATTAAACGATAATTTCGCATGATTTTAGTATGGCAGTCGGACTTGGCGGTGGAACTTGGCTCCACTTGTTCCACGGAAATCACAAACGGGCCACAGGACGATTCTGATTGCTCGACTGAGCGCCTGAGCATAAAGCGCTTAAATGGAGCGTGCCGCTGCTGAATTTCAGCTTATTTAATGCAAATGAAGCGGCCATCTCTCAACCGCAGTGCCGCAGAGGCAGAGCAGCAAATCAGACGCCAAGCTGCTGCACGACTCCCCTCCTCTCCCTCTGATAGACCCACTCCCCATGCCACTGGCCATGGCGCAGACCATTTCACAGTCAAGACAAACATGCGTACTCGCATACGAATGCGTATTCGCATTCGCATTCGCATTCGCACCCGTGTGTACATATTGACAGGCACTGTTGACGGCTACGCTTGCACCCGGACATGCCCTGCCCTCGTTCTCCTTCTTCGCCTCCGCCTGGCCGACTCCTGCTCGTCCTCACCTTGCCCCCTGTCCACTGTCTTTGTCTCAGTCAGTGTCTCTGTGTCTGCGTCTCTCTCTGTGTGTGTGTGTGTGTGTGTATGTGTGTGGCTGCGTCTTTGTGTCTGTAATCTAGTTCAATCTATCTAGACATCTAGGTGGGGCACCGACTGCCGCCGCTTCCTGTCCCCGCCTCCTCCCCAGCTGCAGCTCCAGTTCCTGCCCTGCTGCATAGGGCCACACACTTTTTACGTAGGCAGGCAGGTTCGGTTGTTGTTGTTGCTGCTGCTGCTGCTGTTGCTGTTGCTGTTGTTCAATATGTGTCGCTGACACGTGTTCGTTTCGGGCGACAACAGACAGCTTTATTACACGAGTTATGAACACACAGATACAAACGCAGATACATTGCACGCACACTCTGAGAAGAGGCGGCAAATTTACATGCATCACATCGCCAAGGTGTGTTTCGGTTGTTCCTTTTGTTGCTGTTGCTGCTGCTGTTGTTGTTGCTGTTGTTGTTCTTGCTCAATGTACGTTGAAATTTTGATGCACATCAATATTGAAATTAATGCAAATTACAAATATCTAATTGATGACTGACAACCTGCCGCCCCATAGATACCCTGCGTGTGTGTAGAAAGCGCAAATCAACATGGATTTTGAATAGATGAAAGCCTTCAGATGCTGATGCGCTTTAATGGTGACTCAGCTTAGCTGGCTTTAAGAGCAGGAGATAGATGTGGCTACGTATGCTCCACTTACTGATGAAGCTAGCTCCATATTGGAGTCAGTATACTTTTGTGTATAAATAATTTGTTTTTAAATGAAATTTTGTTTGTGTGGCTTGATTAACTGGTATTTGAAATTCGCTTCCATTCTACGTCTATAATAAATACTTCAGCCAATATTCAAATATTTTTTATTGTGATTTGAGTGCGCTAGTAGCAGTTGGCGAAAAGGCATTAAAGCTAATTTGCAAAATGTAGCTCATCAATAAAACTCTTTTTTTATGATCAACTAAAGACAAGCACGCACACTTAAGAAAGTTGCTTAATTGTGTGTGTGTGTGTGTGTGTGTATTATGAATTTTTATGGTTTTTTTTTTTGCGCTTTGGGGCGGGCAACTGGAGAAGCTGTTACTTGATTTTAATGTCTTTTGTCTGGGGTTTTGCTTTTGTTTAGTCTTATATTGTTTCTTTCTTTTCGCTTTTTTTTTTTTTTTTTTTGTTGATCTAAGCGCATTTTGTGAGGTTCCCTCATTTCTGCTGAACTTGTGCAAAACGAATGTGTTACAACAACAACAACAAAGTATTCACATTGAATTGCAATAAAAGCAAAATCAACACAAAAATCGTAATAAAATCAAAGCAAACAATGCGAAAAAAGCGACAGACTGAAACCAAAAGCAAACACAGACGAGCATAGAGAAAGGAGACAGAGACAGAGACAGAGAAAGAGAGAGAGCGAGTGTGTGAGAGAGAGGGAGCAGAACAGAGTTGCTATTCCAAAATATACACGAATGTATGAGTTTGCGAGGGCATATCTCTTGCTGTATATCTTCATAAGCTATATGAATATATGTGTGTGTGTGTGTGGGTATGGGTGTAGGAGTGTGAGTATGTCCATGTGTGTGTTTATACAACCGACGCCATATTTAATAACATATCAATGACTATTTCATTTTGTTGTGTATTTGGTTGGGCAATTTAGATGACAGCCACAAAAACTATATTGCTAGTTATATACCCACACTCTTTCCCCCACTCTCACTCTCCATCTCACCCTCTCTGTTTCCCTACTCAAATACCCCTCGAGCACTACCCAAGTTTTATGACATTCGCCACACAAAAGGAAAAATAATTGTTATCACAATTCTCATATGCCTTTTGTTCGTTCTAATTCAATTTTTACAAATCGTTTTTCCTAGCCAAAATCAAAGGAGAAAACTTATTTCTATATCTATATCTATATCTATATCTATATCTATATCTATATCTATATCTATATCTATATCTATATCTATATCTATATCTATATCTATATCTATATCTATATCTATATCTATATCTATATCTATATCTATATCTATATCTATATCTATATCTATATCTATATCTATATCTATATCTATATCTATATCTATATCTATATCTATATCTATATCTATATCTATATCTATATCTATATCTATATCTATATCTATATCTATATCTATATCTATATCTATATCTATATCTATATCTATATCTATATCTATATCTATATCTATATCTATATCTATATCTATATCTATATCTATATCTATATCTATATCTATATCTATATCTATATCTATATCTATATCTATATCTATATCTATATCTATATCTATATCTATATCTATATCTATATCTATATCTATATCTATATCTATATCTATATCTATATCTATATCTATATCTATATCTATATCTATATCTATATCTATATCTATATCTATATCTATATCTATATCTATATCTATATCTATATCTATATCTATATCTATATCTATATCTATATCTATATCTATATCTATATCTATATCTATATCTATATCTATATCTATATCTATATCTATATCTATATCTATATCTATATCTATATCTATATCTATATCTATATCTATATCTATATCTATATCTATATCTATATCTATATCTATATCTATATCTATATCTATATCTATATCTATATCTATATCTATATCTATATCTATATCTATATCTATATCTATATCTATATCTATATCTATATCTATATCTATATCTATATCTATATCTATATCTATATCTATATCTATATCTATATCTATATCTATATCTATATCTATATCTATATCTATATCTATATCTATATCTATATCTATATCTATATCTATATCTATATCTATATCTATATCTATATCTATATCTATATCTATATCTATATCTATATCTATATCTATATCTATATCTATATCTATATCTATATCTATATCTATATCTATATCTATATCTATATCTATATCTATATCTATATCTATATCTATATCTATATCTATATCTATATCTATATCTATATCTATATCTATATCTTCATCTATTATAATAATAATAAATAAATATAAATAAACTTATTTATATTTATTTCTTATTTATATTTATTTCCGCCTGTCTTGCTCGATATTGAAAAATCAAAATCAGTAGACAAAACTTCAACTTTATGCTACTTTTCCTAGTGTTTCCCCCTCTCTCTATCTCTTTCCGTGTCTCTCTCTCTCCCACGTTCCTGCTCCCTCTCTATCTCTTGATGGATGCGCCGCGGTTTGGTTTTGGTTCGAGATTTGTTGGCGCTTTGTGTTTGTTTTGTGTTTAGCAGACAAACAGCAAAAATGAAAATCAACAACAGATTTGCAAAAGCGCTGAAGCCTCGTTTACCCATCACACACACACACACACACACACACACACACATAAACAGTGCCTCCCCCAGCCCACTTCTCTCTTGCCTCTGTTTGCGTCCTATGCCAGCGGTTTTGTCTCTAAAAATATCATAAATTCTTATTAAAATTTTTCATTTATTTATTTTTGCAGTGCTTTATTATTTGTTTTGCCATTTGCTCCCACATCACACACACACACACAAACGCACACTCACAGCCAAGGCAGCAGCAGCAGCAGCTGTATAAAAAAAATGAAATGTATGCAAAAAGGAAACGGAAAGCAAAAATTTATGTGTGTGAAGCATTTAAAAGCTTTACAAACATTAAAATGTCTGTCTAACTGTGACTGCGTTTGTGTGTCTGTGTGTGTGTATGCTTATCGGCATCAAAAATTGTATGTGTATGTGTGTGTGTGTGTGTCTCATGTTTGCGCAAATCGTTAGAGCGAAGAGTTGTGTAAATATTTGTGTGAAAAATTTTTCCGAACGTGGATTAAAAACTTTTGCCATGTTGCTTGGTTACAGTTTTCTGTGACAGACGACAGACAGACAGACAGACGGACAGACGGACGGCCAGACGGACGGACGAATGGACGGATAGAGCACTAGAGAGTGAACGAGAGCTGCTGCAATGCAAATGCATTTAGTTCGACGCTGGTTATTTTGTAGCTCTATCTGTTCTATCTATTACAGATTTATTTTGAAAATTTTATTAGCATATTTATTTACTTTTAGCAGCGTGCGTGTGTGTGTGTGCCTGTGCATGTGTGTGTGTGTGTGTGTGTGAGTTTTGAGGTTTTATGTCGCTCTGTTTGGGTTTTGTGTTTTGGTTATTTTTGGCATTACGCATACGCCGTGTGTTGTCTGAACAATTTTGCGAACGGCTGGGTCGACGGAAACAGTTGCTGCCATTGATGAAGCTTAAATATGCATAGCATTTAAAACAAATAGCCATTAAAGGCAGCACATACTAACTAATATTACATATATTCATGCACTCTGCCAGCAGATGAGATGAAGGCTAGCCCAAAAGAAGTCAACATTGATTGATCTGAGTCCTATGATGTCTATAGACTACATATATGATAAATAATGCTGTTTAGTCTCGATCAACCCCTAGCGCAGCTAAACTACATTGAGTTACTTTGTGAGACTTTAGCTAGCAGTGCTAAATGGGCGAATGCTTATCATTATTCGAGGCTTATTACACGTTCCATTTCGCAGCAGCGACTAAATTATAATTCGAGCAACTTTTGCAACTTTTGCAACTTTCACAGCGCTGGCTATGGCCACGGCTAGGGCTTGCATGGCAAGAGGCGAGTGTCCAATCAAAGTTAGCCTATTTTATTTATGCCATTCAGCGCTGGGTTTCAGCTACGCAGCGGCAGCGTTCAACTTTAAATTGAGGCAGCAACTTTTTCACTTTAAGCAACAACAGCAGCCGCAACAACAACAACGGCAACAACAACAGCAAACGGCAACAATATAACGCAGAAGATGGAAAAAAAAAGTGTGAAATTTTAAGTACTTGGAGTGCCGCTGGCGCATCCACAGCCGCCACGAGTTGTGGAGGCAGTCAGGCAAACGAGGCGTGGCATTCACGCTGCCACCTGGGTGGGCACAGACATACACACAGACTCAGGCAGAGAGAGAGAGATACAGCAACATACATACGTATGTATATATGTGTATATATAAACAAGCAATACGTATTCATAACGCGTATACGCCATGTTGTTGTTGACAGCCATTTTGTAGATGTGCGCGCCATCGCCGTCGCTGTTGCCTCGCCAGGCACCATCCAATTCTAGCTCCCGCTCCAGTTCCTACTCCAATCATCATCGGCTCCCGCTCTGACTCTGACTTTGCCATCTCTAGCTCGGCGTCGCCCCTTTTCGGCTGCAAATTCAACGAGGCGTTCGTTTATTTGAGCAACGGCACCTTTGCGTGGCAAAAGCTCATTTGGGGGCGCACCCCGCCCAGACGCTGGGCTCCTGCGGCATTGGGGTGCAGGTCGGGGTGGTCACGTAAATAAACACAGCTCAAGCGCAATATATTGACGATGTTGAAGCGGAAGAGCATCATCATAGCGGTAATCATGTTACCTCAATTCGAAATGAATTCATAACTGAATTTTCGCATTTTCCACCCCAGATACCCAACTAACCAGACCCCGGCCAGACCCTTGAGCGCTGCCAACGTCAACTGGCTAACCCTGTGTCGCCCTGACTCCCCCCCTTAAAGCTCTCTCTCTATCTATGTTTCTCTCTCTCTCTCTCTCTCTCTCTCTCTCTCTCTCTCTCTCTCTCTCACTGGCAGCAACAGCATCAGTCAGTCCTGGCAGCAACAGCAACAGGGGGAGCTACGGGGAGCAGAAGTCGCAGAGCAGAGCAACAGCCAGCACCGAGAGACAGACGGACAGACAGCAGGATATATGTAGAACGTGTTGCTGATGGGCTCTCCTGCCTGTCCTGGCGTTTGTCAAACCAAACGAAATGCTGTTTTAAAGTGTTCTTCGCGTGCTGGCAACAAAACATAAAAATACACAAAACAAACAGCGCCACGCACTAAGCCGCTCACTGAACTTCATATGCTCTTCCAATCATTCTCGATCTCGATCTTATTCTCTCTCATTAAAGATCAACTGAATGACTATGATCGTCGCACAGCCCAAGCTTTAGCTTTCAGCACTAACCGGCTAGGTTAGTGAAACATAAGATTACAAATTACAGATAATTAAGGTATATGATAAGGACTTCATTCCGATATTAGCTTATCAATGATATGAGATAAGAAACAATATAACACGATCTAATGACTATAGCTCTATAAATAAGTCTATCGGACATAAAAACACATGTCAATCGATTTAATGACTCACTTGTGAAAGCCCTTAAGAACATATACATATGTGTACAGTAATAATAACTCCATATCTATTGCGGCATGAGTTGGAAATTCCGAAATGAGATAGAGAGCCAGGCCAAGCCAAGCTGGCCAGGTAATCTGCTGTATCCCATGAGAGTGTATAAAAATGGCAAAACTCGTTAACTGGGATTCCATTGCGCTGGATTGGCAGCCTGGCATCGTGGCAGCATGGCATCGTGGCAGAGGGACCATGGCCGGGTCCTGGCCTCGTCATCAACACGCCATCACCGTCACCGTCACCGTCACCGACGGATTTGCAACTGGCTGAATGTGTTGGCTGAGTGGTGCCTGTCTGCCGGTTGGGTGGTGCTCCCTGCTTGCATTCGGGTCCTTGGGCGGGTGGTTTCTATTTGCTACCGTTTCATGCTGGCTGACTGGCTCACTGGCTGCTGCTTGGACGGCTTGGCTTGTGTCCGCCAGCTTGTCTCTGTAGCCGACGAACGTATAATGTATTTTGTGCTATCCTGAAACTGGTTCTAGGCATGCATTTTATCTTGTTGTCGTCATCCTTGTTGCTGCCGCTGCCGTTGCCACTGCCGTTGTCACTGCTAGTGTTGCCAATTTAGCCTATTTCAGGCTAGATCTAGTCTATTTGATAATAAATCCATTGACAATGAGTGCGGGATAGAGTAGACAGAATTAGAGGCAGGCTACATATATAGAAGTTCTAGTTCTTAAGAGAATTGCAAAGCAATAATAATTATAAAAATATAAATGTACACAAGCCATTTAGTCAACATATGTTTATACTCCTGATCAGCGTTATCCGATTTAAGTATGAGTATTTGATTACCTATATAACTGTATGACTGTCTCTCCGTCTGTTTCTCTGCGCCTGCCGCTCAGAAGATCATTTAAGTTGTCCATATGTATGCAGCAGCATTCAGTTGGTATTTTTATTGAAGTAAAACGAAGCTAGAGTGCTCGTAGCAGCAGAGCGTACGCCCATTGGTCACTTAAAGCTCTATTGCGACGATCTCTACCTGTCACCGAGCTCAGCATTTGAGGGCGATTTGGTGTTTGAGTGACAGTCGCCCTATATAAAGGGCAGCAGCTGCAGCATTTCTTCAGTCGCCTAGGATCAGTCATGGGGAGCAGTCGTGCTGTGCAGTAAAGTGAAGTGAAATACTAAGAGGAAATACTAAGAGGAAATACTAAGGAGAAATACTAAGAGGTAATACTAAGAGGAAATACTAAGTGGAAATTATTGTTTGATTATTTTGTTTGTATAATTATTATGATAAGCAAAAGTAGTTCACTGCAAATAATTTTTAAACATATTATTTATTACTTTTCGTATGTTTTCTTCCATTGTTCACCTAGCCCGCTATTCTAGCACTTTTTGCACACATTTTAGCCTGTTTTCGTCTACTATTAACCAGAATCCAACTTGTTTCGGAGCTCAATAGCTGGCAGCACTGGTCACTGACGCTGCTGTTGGCGCTCATCCTGCCCATGTACAGGATGTTGCTCGTTAAATTTTCTTTATGAAGTTAACTGTAAATGCTGCGACGTTGCCTACCAGTGGAGCGCAGCGCCTGCCCCGATCCAGCCACGCTGCCACTTCAATTTCATTGCGAACTGCGCAAAAATAAAATGTAAGAAAAAGGCAAAAACAAGCAGAGCAAATGCAAAAGAATTACCATGTAATGCAATTTCGCAGCTGGCGCATGGGCAAATGTTTAAAGCTTTAAGGCCACGCCTCTGCCTCTACGTTTGCCTCTGCCATCGCTTGCCGAAGATCAGAAGCAACAGCAATAACAACAACAACAACAACGGCAACAGCAACGACAACAACAAGAGCGCATTACACGTGCCATGAATTTCCATTTTCAAAACAAATGCAAATATTTAAATTGCATTCGCGACAGTCACCGCCATTCGCCAAAATCTCTGTTGCCTCTGGCAGCCACCCATCGCGCACCACTGCCACGCCTGCCCGCCCACCGCACACTTCGTCTAACATTGCCTCGCGAGGCAGCAGCAGAAGAACATGCACCTTAAATCATTCGTTCTACAAACAGATAAATTATGTTTTACAAGAAAATTCACAAAATACCAAAAAAAAAAAAAAAACAAAAAACAAAGAAAAAATGAAAAGAAATTTATAAGAAAGAAAATATAAAAAGTAATACAAATAAAAGCTATAGAGGAAAAGGTGGGCAATGGAAAGCCCAGAAGTGCGAGTCACAAAAGAAAACACAAAGAAGAAAACGCGACGGCGATTAGGCTATAAAGACAACCCAAAGCCATTGCAACGGACTCTCAGGATTCCTTTTCTTATATCTTATATCTTATATCTTATATCTTATATCTTATATCTTATATCTTATATCTTATATCTTATATCTTATATCTTATATCTTATATCTTATATCTTATATCTTATATCTTATATCTTATATCTTATATCTTATATCTTATATCTTATATCTTATATCTTATATCTTATATCTTATATCTTATATCTTATATCTTATATCTTATATCTTATATCTTATATCTTATATCTTATATCTTATATCTTATATCTTATATCTTATATCTTATATCTTATATCTTATATCTTATATCTTATATCTTATATCTTATATCTTATATCTTATATCTTATATCTTATATCTTATATCTTATATCTTATATCTTATATCTTATATCTTATATCTTATATCTTATATCTTATATCTTATATCTTATATCTTATATCTTATATCTTATATCTTATATCTTATATCTTATATCTTATATCTTATATCTTATATCTTATATCTTATATCTTATATCTTATATCTTATATCTTATATCTTATATCTTATATCTTATATCTTATATCTTATATCTTATATCTTATATCTTATATCTTATATCTTATATCTTATATCTTATATCTTATATCTTATATCTTATATCTTATATCTTATATCTTATATCTTATATCTTATATCTTATATCTTATATCTTATATCTTATATCTTATCGATTAACGACAGCATATCCAATGGACGCATCTTTATGCTTTTATCGTATTAAAGCTTTAGTTTTATACAAAACCGATGAGCTCCAATCGAAGCGTATTAAGCTCCAAACGAAAGTAGCCAAACAAAACGACGTCATGAAAATATGTATGTGGATGTATGTATGTAGGTGTATGTGTGTGCACATAAGTAAAAGTAGAGGGAAAATCATGGAAAATTTCCCAAGTAGTCAAAGTACAGCAACAACAACAACTACTGCGAGCACAGTGGCAAAAGAATAATGTGCACAAAGGCGTACTGCCAAAGATTGGGAAGGGGAGAGAGGGGCGACAGAGAAAAAGCAAACAGAGCCACGAGTGAAAAAGGCAGGCAGGAGGCAAGGATGCTATAGCCAAGGCGAACGTTGTTAAGTGGCAAGAAAGCGTTCAGCTCTAGAATCTGGGAAAGCGCACAGTGGAACGAAATCATAAACGCTCTGGCCCGAAAGATACTCAAGAGCTTATGATATTATTTATAGTTTATATTTATAATTAATCACTGAAGTAATTACGGCTTACTCTAGCAGAATCTATCATTAGCCAGATTGAATTCAAGTCTCATCTTCTATAGCTCTGCTCCACTGTGCACTGAAGTAGTCTCAATTCAACAGAGGAGGCGAAAGGAAAAACGAAACGAAAATGGCAAAGGAAATGAACCAAGAAAAATTACAATTCTCAACTTGTTGTTGTTGTTGTTGGGGCAACTGCGAGTGGGGTTGGAATTGAGTTTTGGTGCGCGGCGTCGTCGACGTCGACGCCATTTTGTATGCAGGTGATTTGGCAAACGGCAAAGCTGTATCTGTGTGAGTGCGCTAGTGTCTGTGTGTGAGCTTGTGAGCGTGTGTTTGTGTGTGTGTACGTGTAATTTTTATCTGGCAACTTTTATCATTTTTTATTTTTACACACATTCCGTTTGCCTTTGCACCAGCAAAATCTCATAAAGCTCGTCAAGGTAAACGGAAGTCGGGTGTAGATACACACACACACACGCAGACACACACGCACACACATTCAAGCACAGAAGTGAAAGAAAAATTGCGTTCAACTTTGAATGAGTTTTCACGCAGCAGCCAAAGAAATGAACCAAAGATGCGGCACACAAACGAAACGACTCTCTCAAGGCTGAAGGGCATAGCCCAAGCCCCAGCCACAGCTCTGTCCCAACCCGCCACACGAGACCCATCAAAGGCAACACAAACAGCTATTGTCATCGTTGTTTTTGTTGCAGCAACACAATTACACAACATTTAAAGGTGGTACAGAGAGAGATGTGCGTATATTTCACTACACATAGAGCTTGCCCCGCAAAATATGCCGCGAAAGGAAGACGTTTGGTACAAATACAATGAATGTGTTTCAAATCTTCTAGAGATACCATTACTTCAGCCATTACTAGCGGTAGCTAACAGATGTCCTCGCCAAGTAAGTCGTCCCGGAGCTAAAGTCCTGCTCAGTGGCATTGAGCTCTGACCTGATTCTTTTCACGGGCTTCGATTGAATTTTTAACACAATATTTCAGTGTATATGGAATCAAAGCAATGGGAAAATAGGAAAATTGTTAAGTGCTTGTGCTTCAAATTGTTAACTGTTTGACAGGAGTCTTTAAGACTTGCCGTTAAGCCTTTGATCAAGCTAAGTCAATAGGGCAATTGTGAGCTAAGCTAACGCCGTTCCCTTATAATAGTATCCGACCCGTTTAGGCAGCGAAACCTGTAACAGGCTTTAGCTAACAATGCGCCAATCGCATTCTATTGCCAGTTGTTTTCTGTGTCCACTCTCTTCCTCCAATGCCAACCCCCAATCAGCCCCAAGGCTGGCCGGGGTTAGCTGCGGCCCATGGCAGCCGTATCAAGTGGCGGACAGTCAAAGCAAATTTGGTTGCGTCGCCAGTAGCTATGGCCAAGGACCAGCAGTAGCCCCTATGCCCACTGGCTGACGGTCTGCTGAACGCCTCCGTGGCCTCACGTCAAGCTCGGCTCGGCTGGGAATTGTCAATGCTGAGCTTTGACTCAGGTGGCTGCCACAGCAACTGCCACAGCTTGCCATCAAATGTCTTCAAAGACTTTTCCTTCATTGGGGCGCAAGTGGAACAACAACAACAACAACAACAACAAAAATGTAGCTGGCAGCCATTTTGACTGACTGTTGGCTCATCCTGACGTCCTGCCGCCCCGCCGTCCCGCCGTCCCACCGTCCTGCCGCTTTTACTCCTGCTCGACTGGTTCCATCATTCTCCATCTATCTGTCCGTTCATCCGTCCGCCTGTTTATGCCTGAATCACTTTTGTAACTTTTGCCGAACGCAAAAGATGGGGAAGCAAAGAGACAGAGCGAGGAAGAGAGGGTGCTGAGGGAGAGACAGCGAGAAAACTCATTCTGAAATCATTTTTGGAAAATCGCCTACGGCTGTGTTTTGTTAAAAACTGAAAAACGAACTGAAATACAACAGAACAGAGCGCGCTGGGGGGCGTCGAGGAGGGGGGAGGGGCGTGGCTGACAGCATCTTCCTTTGCGACTTGTTTAACTTTTACTCAAGTGTATATATATATATTATATATTGTACGTATATATTATATGCGTATCTCTCTTAGCTGTGCACAAGGAAATCCAATGCCGAACTGAATATGCTCTAGTCAAGGTGTTTGGTTGGAGCTAAATAAACTTGGGATATGTCAGTGATCAAAGAGATAAAAGAGTTTTGGTCTTTCTCTGTCCTTCAACCGAATCGAAGATGAGAACTAAGCTAAGATGGCTAGCCAGCGGAGTTACGAAGAGTTAAGCAGAGAGTAAAGAGTAGAGATCTAAGAATAAGAAAAATTTTACATTTTGCCACGGCAAAAGTTTTTGACTGCCATTAAAAAAAATATATATGGAAAATTTGCATAATGATGATGTTGCTGGCGATGATGATGATGCTGGTGATGATGTTGTTAGAGCAATTGCCACAGCAGGCTAATCGAAAACGATACAGATGCATTTCGTTGGCCACATATGGCACATCCTGAAGTGAAAGGGAATGGGAGTGGGAAATAAAATCAAAGTAATGTGATATATGGGCAGGCGATTGTCTCTGTAATTAGATGATCCCCAAATCAGCCGCTAATTTTTCCGCAATTTGCTTAGTAATGCAATCTAAATACAAACAAAATAGTGCCCGTCGAGGGTTGATGGGAGGGTTGAAAGCGATGCGAGGCGAGGCGAGGCGAGCAGAGATCGACGGGCCGTGAAATACACACTCCAAACTCAATGGCATATGTACACACACACACACACACACACACGCATACATGCGCATACATACATATATGGCCTGGAGTGTTGCACATGTCCCTCTGCGGCAAAACAAACACGAGCCATGTCAAAGCCATCCAAGCGATGTCAGCGGCGCATCTCTCAGATCCCAGCGGGAATTCTGCCCGAAAATCACAGCATGTACCAGAGCCAAAAAACGGGGTTGGGGTATGTCCTTCGTTCTGTGTCGTCCTTCGTCCTGCGGCCTGCCTCTGCACTCTGTCGCGGCAGCAATCACAATCGCAATCGTTGCCGTTGCCGTCGTCGTTGTCGTGTCTGGTGTTTGGCTCTGACTGCGGCTTCGGCTTTGGCTTTAAGCTGGTGGTGGGGTTGACCTGTGCCCGCAGACCCTTTGCCATGCCAGCCGAGGGGCCCACATGCCGTGCACGCCGGTTCTTGTCTTTAATTTTCAGCGCATTTGGCTTTTATAACGTGATTATCAGACGATTTGATTTGGCGCTAAATGCAATTGCCAAATGCCAAAGTCAACGACGGAAACCATAGAGACAGACGCACTCACAGTGGCAGGAGACGCGACACAGGACAACAAGTGCCAACGGGGGTGTTCCATCTGGTCCCATCTGAGATATGTCCAAACAGTCGAAACAGTATACCAAACATTTGACCACATCATCCAGGCAGTTCTACTCTATTGATTTCCCGATAGCCAATCTCTGGCATTTCCAATTGATAAACTAAGTTAGGCAAGTTGATGGCATTTTTCTACTACTTTAGGCTAGTTACGAAGATTTCCGGGTGACAACTGTGCTGATATTTAAGGTGAAGAGATTTCAGTTAGTTTGCACTGAGAATTTGCTTCGTTCCTTATTCTATACAGACTTGCTTTTATACTAATTTTAGGGATGTTTTACCCTAAGCAAATTGATTTTTATTCTTGTGATTACTTGAACTTCAATTTAAAATGAAAAAAAAAAAACTGAGCAGCAAAATTCGAGCTGGCTTGAGTTCAGGTATATAATAGAGAATATAAAACTAAATCGGTATTTCCATATAACTTGCAATAAGAATCTTCGACTCTGAGGTTTAGATCTCTCTTTCAATATGTTTTTAATATGAAATGTTATTAAAGTCAAAAGGCAGTTTTCTTGTAAATAATAATCTACTAGGTATAGCACACGCACACACACACACAGACTCTTTGCACTCATGTGCAAGTGCAACAGAGTTAATGTCGATAGAGCAGCCTGTTGCCAGTAGGGCTCTCGACTATCTACGGGCGACACCATTAACACAGCTGCTGTGACAACACACTTCAGATGCAGTCGATGGAAGAGAGAACACGCAACACGCACTACGCACCACGGACCAAGCACCACGGGCCGTAGCCCACTCCGGACAAGCGAATCAGCAAATAAACGCACATAGAATGCGAATGCGAATGCGTATGCGAATAGGGATTGTGAATGTGAATACGATTGTGAATGGGAATGCGAATGCACCCGTCGAGACCTTCGGTCAGTTGTTTAGTGGCTGATGTTGCCAGGACGGAATGGAACAGAAACAAGTGGGCTCGACGGGGTTGTTGTTGTTCCTGTTGTTGCTGTTGTTGCGGCAGTTGACAGGCAGCAAACAGTGAGAGCGAAGGCCGTCGGGCGAGGGGAAAAGGGGCTGTGTCGACACATGTTGCAATCTGTAGTACGAGTGCGAATGCGGGTCTATCAGCCTAGACATGGAGACCATAGAGATGCGAGCAATAACAATTTTGTTGTTGCTATTGCTGTTGCTGCTGTTGTGGCTCGGCTCGACTTTGGCTCAATCAAAAACTCATCATTGCCATTGTTTGGCGCTGAAAGGCAATTTGATTGATCTTTTCAGCGCGAGACGGCCAAAGAGCCGCCAAGACGCAAACCCCGTCGCGCCATTGATCGAGAGCGCTGCATGGGGGCGCAACAGCAACAGCAACAGCAACATCTACAGCAGCAACAGCAGCAGCAGCAACAACTCTTGATGATCCGGCAACTAATTTTTCTTACCCCGCAACGCTTTGCGTAACGTTTTTTTTTTTTTTTTTTTTTTTTTTTTATAACAGATGCTAACTGGTCGACCAGGTCTTTGGGCACGGCACCCGGGGGAGTTGCCTTAGCTGTAACAGTTGCAGTAGCCAGTCCAAAAACAACAACAACAACAGCAGCAGCAGCAGCAGCAGCTCAGCAACAACACCTTGCTGGCTGCCACACAGGTCATCTATATGTATCTATATCTTTGGCAGTCAATCTCCAATGCCAGGCGAGGCGCACATAAATATGTAAAGCAGACAACAACAGCAAACAGCCAAAACATTCAAAAGCAGAAGAAAAAAATGCAAATCACTGAAGCTCAAAAGCCCAACGAGACGCCAAAAATGTAAAAAAAAAAAAAATAGAAGAAGAGAAAGAGGAAGAAAAGCCAGAGCTGGGCGAGAGATTGGACTGGATTGGATCGGATTGGCTTTGCCTTGGCTTGCTGCTGGGTGGGGTCGGGCTAGAGCTGGAGCTGGAGCTGGAGCTGGGGACTTTTTGTGGCAGGCAGCGACGCGTCGCTTTGCCGGGTGGTTGGCAGCAAAGTCAAGCCAGGCAAAAGTATTACAATAATTATGATAATCTATGCCATAAAAAAAGCACCACCCGAAAACTCAAATCGACACCAACAGCAACAGCAACAGCAACTACAAAGCCCATTTGTGGCTCGCCCACACACACACACACAAACACACAGGACTTAAGCTGTGGCAAGAGCAAGATATGCAGGGAATTAGCATACTTTAAGCTACCGCAAAGCAAACGTGGCACAGAGCATGAGACCTGCCACACAGCAAACCGAAATTGTCCAAATTTTAGATATTTGCATATATAGATGTATATACACTTGCAATATATAGATAATTTTGTATATATATGTGTGTATATAATTAATATATTTAGTTAAGCTGATAGTTTCTAGAGCTAGTTTATTAATCATATTATTTCAAATTATAATTATAGTATTGCATTTCGATTGTCAAACACAATTCCTTGGCTGTCAATAAAATGCGTAGACTAAAACATTGAAGCCCTCTAGAGCTTACCTCCGGGGCAAAATAGCATTCAATTGCGTCCACATTCATTCATTTATTTATTTATTCATATTAGCCATATTATAATCAATATAAGCCATATTTCCTTAAAATTAACCAGTTGCTCTGGACCTAATGTGTGATTAGGCTTATTTTAAATATTTATATATTTATGTCTTAAATGATAATTGCAAGTGAAAATATTTACATTCAAGAAATAATTATTAATTTTATTACATATAAATTTAGCGATAACAATAATTTAAAAAATTCATTAAATTTATCCTGATAAAATATAAAAATTAAAAAAAAAAATGAAAATAAATTGTTGAAAAATATGAATACTACTAAATATAATATATGTATATATATATATATATATATATATATATATATATATATATATATATATATATATATATATATATATATATATATATATATATATATATATATATATATATATATATATATATATATATATATATATATATATATATATATATATTATATATAATAATAAAATAATGTATATAATATATATGATGAAATCAAATAATAAATTTATATAATAATAAAAAAGTAAATAAATAATAATACAAATTTTGATTAAAATAATAATATAATACTATATTATGTGCACATAGACAAACATTATTTATTCTTATAAAATAATGTTTAATAAATAATATATTAATATATAATTAGCATACAAATATATTAACATAATGCAATGTAAATATATTAATAATAAACTACATATGTATATAGTTTGCTTTTTTTTATTATTATTTATTATGAATTTTCTATAATATAATAAATTAAAAACAAAAATAAATTACACAATAGTTTTCATTTTTCTTCACTTACTATATCTTATTTAATTCTTTATTCAGCACAATTAATTGTATTATATATATATTAATTATTATAAATATGTATATTGACTAAAAACAAAACAGAAAAGTTAAGGCAATACACTGAGAAAAATAAAGGGAAAGCGAAGCTGCTTGTTTCGGCTGACTTTAACTCACTTACAGCTTATCAACTAATATGGCTCCGCATCTACGTATTTGACATGTCTGGGTAGTTAAGTTTTGAAACGATTCGATAACCTCCGCTAATCCTGGATAGCTTTAGTTGGGCATCGAGAGCAGGTGCCCATTAAAGGTAACTGTTACTTTTAATGCGGCTGCTGTGTTAATGTGGCTGTTCTTACTGCTGCCTATTGCTGACTGCTGCTGACGACTATTGACTGACCGTGGGCCATTGGGACTGGCACTGGCTCTGGGAGTGGGTCTGAGGGCGTGTGCATGAGCAGGTGTGGAGGGGGGCAGCGGGGTCATCTGTAGCTTCAGCTGCAGTTTTTGAACATTGTGTGTTTGATTTTTATCTGTGTACGTGGCGTCGCATGGCGTGGCCATTCCGTAACGTCAGCTGGACGCGGGACCAGTTACTTTGACCGCCCACAAGGCACACACAGAGAGAGGGAGAGAGAGAGACTGAGTGAGGGAGAGCAGGAGAATGAGTGTGTGTGGCAGCAATGGCCACGACCCTGGCCATCGGTGCGCTCCACTGATCCAACTGGCCACATCGACATATCGACAACAACATTGTCCCCGGAGTGCGAATGCGAGTTGGCAACGTTGGCAGTTTCCAGTGCGATGACGCCTACATATCCTTGTGGCCTGCCAGTGTTGTTGTCAACATTGTTGTTGTTGCTGTTGCTGTTGCTGCTGCTGTTGCTGCTGCTGTTGTTGTCGACAGCCCATCAAAATCAGGCAACTGCGCTGCCAACGCTGCAAATGCTGCCAATGCTAGCGCTGTGGCAGCCGTTCCCTCAGCGCTCGTATTTCGTTTACAATTTGACCCTTGAAAGGCACACAGACAACAACAAACAGCCAAAACACCCACACACGCAGACGAGCGAGAGTTGTACAAGAAGTTTCTAGATTTTTACAACAAAAATTAATAAAAACATTTTCGATGATTTTGATGAATGAATAGTTAGTTTTTTCAATGGTAATTTTTATAAATTAAATATGTATATAAAAATGTATATACAATATAGATATTTATATTTATTTCCATTCATAAGTCAAGTACATAATCTATATTCTAAATTATTTGCGAAAATAAAAAAAAAATACAAATAATACGTAATGCATACCTATCTATGTATATATGTATATGCACATACTTTAAATTATAAGTCTTTAATCCATAAATAAACCGATTATTAGAAATTCACTTAAAACTTTAGAAGGAGCCCTCGCTAGCAGAGCCTGAAACGTGGCAATGGCCATGGCTGGGAGTCCGGCCGTCGCAAGGGGAGAGGCGGGTGCGCGGCAGCATGGAGGTGTGGAGGTGGTTGGGCAAAGTGTGAGTCGGACGACAGGTTGTTTCTGTATGGGTCTGGCAGCAAAGCCATTGCTATCCAATGGCTCCAGCAACGGGCTCCAATTCTCCATTTGCTGCCGTGGGTAGTTTTGATAAAACGTTTCAATGGCTGAGCACATAACAGTTGACTGGCTGCCTGCGCCGTGTCTCTCACTCTTTGTGTGGGTGTGTGTATGTCTCTCTCTGTGTTCGTATATGTGTGTGTGTGACAAAGACCATAAACTCCAAAAAAGCTCGACATACAACCAGGACAAACGTTGTTCCTGCTGTTGGCCCGATTCGCCTGCTCCAGCTACAGCTACAGCTGCTGCTGTTGACGATGCGACGCTGACTGGCATTTTGAGGGTGGCAGCGGTGATAAAAAGTTGTGCTTGTTGTAATAACAACAGCTCTCGATGCTCTGGCAACGACAACAACAACAGCAACAACAACAACAATGACAAAAGCAAAGGCAAAGGCAATGCCAACTCCCAAGCCGCATATACAAACATGCTCAAGTTTTTTTTTTGCCTGTGTGTGTGTGTGTGTGTGTGCGTGGGTGGGCGGGGGTTAGCCTGGGCTGGCATTTTTGGGGCGTGGCATTGATAGAGCCAGGGCTGGAGGCAACAAGATTGGGCGCTGTACGAGCCGGCTCAATGAGGCTATTTGGAATACAACGATTTCGCGTCGTTGTTGCTGCTGATGTTGATGACGATGATGATTACACGTTCACGATGAAGACTGTGTCTCTATGTGAGTGTGCCTGTGTGTGTGTATAGTTGTAGTTGTGCTGCAGATATTCATCGAAAGCAAAATGACAGCCTAGAGACACATTCAACAGCAACAGCAAAAGCAACAGCAGCAACAGCTCCAGAGCCAAGATAAGAAATGAATGACAGGCTAAGGAAGATGAAGAAGAAGAAGAAGAAGAACAAGAACAAGCTGCCGCACAAAGCACAAAACCGGGAGCCACAAATACGAGCTGGAACTGAGACTTCAGGCTGTAGCTGTTGCTGTTGCTGTTGCTGTAGCTGGAGACGCACTCCTGGCAGTTCCATTATGCTGCTGGCATATCAGTCAGTGTCAGTGTGAATGCGAAATTGCTTTGCTTTTACGATGGCTCGTCGAGTGCTCGTTGGCTCGTTGGTTCGTTGGCTCGTTGGGCCGTTCGGCTTGTTGTTGTCATTCGGTGGCACGGCAAAGGTACATAAAAGTAATGGCTAATGGATATTATGTACCCAGAACGTACCGTACTCTAAGGTAAGCACCGCTGCCGTTGCAGCCCGAAACGTTCCAGCCGCCCTACCAGCTCCATCGCTCCTCTTATAAATCACACACTGACGCATATTTCAGTGGCCCATTGGGAGACGTGCGATGATGAAAATCTCGCCGAAATTTTGTGTGCCAAATAGTAACAGCCGAATGGGGCCAACAACACAAAACATTTAATAATAATAATAATAATAATAATAACAGTCTGTGCAAAATGTGTGCGCCCAGCTTAGCACGTGGCAAAAGATTTGCAACTTGAGACTACGAAATTTGATGACGAACCACACCAAATGCTTGAGCGAGCCACTTAAACTAGTAACTACATTAGTTTAGATTAACTTGGCTCTGCCCTGCACTTAACTAGCAGCTGCCGAGGTTGTCAAGCCGTAAACTTTTGCTGCTGAATAGTTTCACAAGTTTTCTTTTGCATATGATCTGCCGGAGCAGATTTTTATTGATCTAGCTCTTGCTGGAAATCTCTTGGAAATATCCTTCAAATATCTGCCACGATGAAAGCTACCAGCAGCTACTGCAATAGAGCAAAGTTCAAGAGGTGCCAGAGTTCAGTTCAGAAAGAGCCATCATATCTCTACAGTATAGTATAATATAGTCTATACATATATATTTATATACTCATATTTAAATTCTCTTTAATATTTTATGCTGCTGCCAGAAATGATTTCGGAATATCGTGCATATAGAGTATATAAAATCTAAGAGCATGAATCAAATTTTAAGCCAGCCCACAAGCCTGCAACACCGATAGGAGCTGTGCAGCAAATACATGCAATGGCGTTTCAGTCACGTACCATAGGAAGAAGCCGGAGAGAGAGAAAAAAATAAGCAGAATTCAAACAACGATAAGGCAACCCCAAAGCAACAACAACAACAACAGCTTCGAGAGCAGCCAACAATTTCTTACGGGAAAAATGTCGGCCGGATATCAACAAAATATAGTTACAGCCCGCTTAACATGCTTATAGTAAATACGTAGCGTGTGTGTGTGTATTTTTTGGGGCGTTGCATGTCAAGAGTGTGTGAGAGAGGGAGAGGGAGAGCGGGAGAGAGAGAGAATTGGCCGTATTGGTGGTTGCCACGCTTTGGCGGCCATAAACCGAGTCCCAGTGCCAGCCCCAGCCCCAGCTTCAGTTCCAGCCTCAGTCCTAGCCCAGATCTCAGCAGCCCCTCAAACAGACAGAAACTGTAAGGCCGTGGGCCTATCAGTCTATCTTTATATCTTCCACACACACACACGCACGCAGAGCTCAATGAGTCCACATATATCAGTGTTCCATCTACGGCTCAGAGCTTCAGTCCTTCGCACCGTGGGCAAAAGTGTGCAAAGCCCAAGTGAAAGTTGATGAAATTAAAAGTAATTTTTTATATAAAAGAATAATAATTATTTGTTACACCTTTATGTTAGGCATATATCGATATTATATTTAGTATATCTGTAATAATAAGTCTTCAAATTGAGTGTAGTCTCGAGTATTTTTAGTAAATTGAGAGAATAAAATGAAGTAAATGAAGAGCCTAATATTCAATTTTTATTATTTATATTAGCTTATCATAAATTAAAATAATTATTTATAAAATATGTCATAGGATTGAACATTAGTTTGGTATTTTATTTAATTCACATTTCAACTTATATTAGTATTTTATTAATTTCATAATTCCTATCATTTTAGTAGTTTATTTATTACATATTTATTCCAAATTATTTTAGTATTTCTCACATCACATTTCCAATTATTTTAGTATTTTATTTACATCACATTCCGAATTCTTTTAATATTTTTTATTTTAGATTTCAAATCTAAAAATCTGAACATCTCTGGCTGGGCCAACATACTCCCTTCACTTGGTGCGCGAGTATGGGAAATTAAGCAAAGATTTTGACTATTTAGCACCACTGTGCCATTTCGGTGGCAGGCCAGGCTCGATAAGGCGCCCATCGACAAAGGCGACACCCAAAGCTCATTTGTTACGCTACCCGAGAGATGGCTCTGGCGCTGGCTCTGGGCTCTGGGCTTTGGGCTTTGGGCTTTAGGCTTGGGGTTTTGGGTTCGATTTCGGTTTTGAGTCAGGGACAACGCCTCATACAGCAGCAGCAGCAGCAGCAAATATTTTTGCTTCTATTTGTAATCCTCGGTGCTGAGGCCAGGGCGCAGAATTTTGTTACCTTTGGCACTGGCTCTGGCTCTGGCTATGGCTCTGACTCTGCTCGAGTAATAACTTTATGCTAAAGTCGTCAACCAAAATCGGACTCAAACAAGCATAAAACTTTGCCAGCTCTGTGTGCGTGTGTGTGTGCCAACCCTCGAGATAGCTTGGCCGGATAGTCAGGCAGTCAGCCAAGCGACGTTTCATGTCTGGCTCTGTCTGTAGTTATATCAGCGCCGTCATCATCGATATAAACTCTTGACTGACTGTGCGACTGACGAGCAGACCAACTGACAGACAGACAGACAGACAGACAGCGAGACAGACTGACAAACAGAGAAGACATAGGCGACGGCGGCAACGGAGGCGATGGCTGGTTAGATAGTCGCCCCATTTGCCATTCCCGGCTGGCAGCGCGCCTTGGCTCGGCCTCAGCGCTCATTCATCCATTCATTCATGCCAGCCAGTCAGTCAGCCAGCCAGCCAGCAAACCGATACACCGCAGTAATCGGTATCTCTCTCTCTATCTCTCTCTCTCTCTCTCTCTCTCTCTCTCTCTCTGAATGTGTGTGTGTGTGTGTTGGTGTGCAGCATTTGTGTGACTTACTGCATAACAGTCGGCAACAGAATCGAAGGCATGGCCAGGGAGCGGGTGGGTAGAGGCGACTGTGGGCGGGGTGCAATACAGGAACCCACCATGCGTATACGTAATCTGGTATTAGATTACTGATCCATGTCAAATCTTTGGCTTAGGTCCCGGTCCAAGCCCACGTCTCTCAGCAAGCGCGTCGTTTTGATTGATACGAAATAAACTGAACTCCAGCTACAGCTCCAACTGAATGCCAGCAGCCTGGCAGCTGTGTGAGTCGACTGTGAGCTGGTGTCGACACAGCTCTGGACACATTTAGCAGCCTCTTTCAGCCTCTGCCTCTCTTCCTCTCCCCTCTCCCTCTCCCTCTCTCTGTTACTCTGTTTCATCCTGTTCCTTACGCGCTGCTGATTTTATGCGCATCGCTTCCGCATCACAAGGCAGCCAAGTCCAAGCTGCAAGCTGATGGGCACAAATGCTGCCCCAACTGCCGCCTGCCGCCTGCCACACCCACCTCACCTCAGCTCACCTCCCACCCATTAACCAACTAAAAAAAAAAAAACTGTAAGAGAAACGAATGCATTACTTATAAAATTAAGCAGTGGCAAACGAACAAAACAGACAGAAGCCCAAAATCAAATCGAGGGCAACAGAAGAAGAGCTGTGCGAGCTGTGTGTGTGTGTGTGTGTGTGTGTCGCTTGTGGTGTGGCTGAACAGGTGAATTATTAGACAGCGGTACGGTGGCTACAAGCTAAACTGCCAACTGGCAACTGGCAACTGGAAATGCCAGTTGATTGAACTTTTTGTGGAGCGTTCGTCAACGCTGTGGATGTTGGCATTAGTTGAGTGAGAGCTGGGTGGCACTTGGTCTAGGATTTAGTGAAATGCCAAAAAACAACCAGATAAAGAACTAAAGGGACAGAGAGACAGAGAGAGTGAGAGGGAGAGAGTAGATAACAAAAAGCAATCTCGCACTCTGATGCTCTCACATTGAACTGCATCGCATGCCATGCAAATTGCGCTCGAGGACAGCGCAGTCAAAGATTGACAGCTCGATAATCGAAGCGTTTGTTCACATCAAATGTTCTGGAAGATCAACATGAATGTAATACTTAACTGCGGCAAGGGCTTTCAGCTACAGCTTAAAGCAAAGCCCAATGGCTCGTCGATGACCAAGGCGAGCAGGAGACCACAAATTTAACGGAGAAGTTTTTCTCTTTTAGCGAAAGGTACTTACATATATGAGTGATATATATATAACTGATCCAAGCGCAGGCATACAGAAATAGGTAAATATAAAGGAAATTTATTTTTCTATTTCCTGAAGCAATAGAAGTATTATTATAATCTACATACTAGTTAAGGATCACTCCCTATATGCATACTTACCTACTTAGGTAAAAACTCAATCTTGACCAGATCTCTTTGCTATGAGAGCACTATTTAGCATTTATTTAGTCTTAGGATCCAGTTTAAGTTAAACCAATTTAATGTTGATCTATAGATTGTATTTTGCAGCATTAATATTAATATTGTGCAATAAAAAAACTGCAAACTTGGTTCAAGACTTGAGCACAATCGACACACGAAAGTATCAGAGATTCACTTTCAGCCATGCTAAGAATCCTATTCTTCTTCGTATCACAAATTATTCAAATTAAACTAAACTCCCATGGCTCTATCATATTTCCTCTCCTTAGTCCTCTACCCGTTTGCTTCCGCGCTGACTGTATCAGTTTATTTACACTCGGTTATTTCAATAGACACGTTTGGGAATTATGTCTCCGCTGCTCAGGCGAATCTATATTCAAGCCAATAGAACAAGCAACCCCTCCCCCTTCCCCTACCCCTACCTACCTATCTATTCTACCGTCATTAATAATGCACAGTTTACGTTAAGAGGATTTTCAACGCCTCCCCAAGATAATAAGTAAGGACACACAAAAACGCAGCACGACCGCCCGTCAGCCCCAATTCTCCCCTCTACCCCACCACCACCCCCTCACCCTCACTCCTCTCGCTTAAGAGTCCCCCACGCATAAAAAGCAAATATGAAAATATACGTGGGAATATGATGTGTTGTTGTTATTGCTGTGCATTATGTTTATTGTTGCTGTTGCTGTTGTTGTTGTTGCTATTGTTGTTGCTGTTGTTGTATCGGTGAGTCCACAGCACGCCCTAATTTTTGGGCTTATTATTAACCAGCTCGCTTGGCTCTGGTTATTCGCTTGTCCTCGTTTTTGGTGCTGCTTTGTGTGTCGCCGCCTTTGACGGGGGCGTGGACTGCCAGGCTGCCAGGTTGCCAGGCTGGCAGGACGGAGGGGGGCGTGGTCCCAGTTAACGGCAACAACATCTGTGAAGATGCTGCCAAACGCCGAAACGCCAGCATAATTATAATAATCATTTCATAATCATATTTTATTTTAGTTGTATGGCCCGCCCGCTGCTCGACTCGACGACCCCGTCCCGTCCCCCTTGCCACCTCCTGCCCAGAGCCGCCCCTGGGTTGTCCCAGCAGGTTTCTACGCCTGCTTCTTTTTTTTTTTTTTTTTTTGTTGTCCTGCCTCCTTCTATATGTGTGTTTCTGCATGTTTTTTTTTTTCTTTTTTTTTTTGAAACAGTTGCCAAAAATGCAGAAGGAGTAACTTGGCGTTGGAGTCGGAACTGCGCACAGTGCCAGTGCCAGTGCCAGTTGCCCGGGCAGGGATGGACGGTCTGGAGTGCGACAGATGTGTTTCTCATTCGATTTTTAATATGCGGCCAATCTAACTGTAATTGGTTTGTTATTGTCTCCCGGCTACGTAGCATGCGGAGCTGGCAAACCTCAGGAGACTTTTTCTGCATCGCTTCCCGAGGGGTCGCTTCTCCCTCACCCTCCGAGCATCGTTCGCTCGCTCCCTCCCTCTCACTTTCTCTTGTTGCTGCTCGCTGCTCGCTGCTGCTCAGAGCTCAGAGCTCGCCTGCTGTGGTAAATATCTATCGTTTATTGTTATTGCTCTTGTTCGCTCTATTGTTTTCATTGTTCGTCCTTCGTCCTGCCCGACCTGCCGCCTCCCGCTCCCGCTTCTGCTCCTGCTCCTGCTACTCGCCTGTTAAATTTATGAAAAATGTTGTTCACACTTTCCTTTCGCAATATTCATGTGCAGCCAAGCGCCCGGGGTTAGGGCCCAACCTCAAGGGTGTGATGGGTTATGCCAGCTATCGCCTGCTGCCTTTACCTCAGCCTCTACCTCTACCTCTGCCTCTGTTACTGTTACTGTTAATGTTGGTGTACCAAATGGGTTACATGCTTGCACATGTTGTACTCCACCTGCTCGTCGCCTTCCTCGGCCTCGTCCGACAAAAAAAAACCAACACAAGCATCATCAACTTTTGGAGCGTTTTGTCTACGATTTTAATAGGATCAAAGATTTTGCTCGACATTGAAATGGACGCTCCTTAAGCCAGAGAGGCAAGTGGATAGCCGGAGAGGCGGACAGATGGCAAACTTATACAGTTTTGCTTTAGTTAAAAGTGCTGCCCATTTGTGTTTAAATCAGTGTGACCAAGCGATTTAGTTTTGTTTGACGTTATCTAAAGTAATTTGATTTGTATGTATTTTATTTCGTTTTTTGAGCATACTTTACTCAAGAGCTACCATATAATTAGATATGCATATAAATATTAGTTTTTACAAAGAAGAGAGTTTAATTCAAATGTGATTTGTATGGAATATGGTAAATTAAACTAAACTTTCTTTCTCTCTCTCCTTTTAAATACGATTTACAATAATTATTATATGCCAACTAAACAAAATTTGTTTAAAATTATCATTATATAAAATATAGATGAAAATATGTATAAAATAGGCATTTAAATGTAAATCATATACAAATCTGATAACGCTCTAAAGCTGCTTACGCTTCGCTATATATGTATAATCTCCAAATGCTGAGATGATGGTCTCTTTAATTAACTTTGTATACATCTATATGTTTAAGATCGAAAATATTTCTATATTTCGCTTCGCTCTATATAATTAATGAACTTTACAACATCTATATGTTTAAGATCGAAAGATTTCTATATATATAAACTCAATAGGTTCCTTCAGACACATAAAGGTAATCCCAACTTCTTACTTTTCAATCGAGCGAGAGCTAAACTTGTGGGTTCTTCTAGTCCATCAAATTGAAGTCACTCATTTCGCATTAAAATATATTTCGACTGGGACCGCAACGAGAAACTTATATGGCATAACGAATGCTGAAAGCCAAGCGAAAGGGTCAAATGCGTGCGTGCGATATGGGTTGTGGGGTAGGTGTGAGGGTGGTGCAGGGTTTTTGGATAGGACTTCTCGTCTAGCGGTTTTTGTGGGTGTGCGCTTTATGTGCGCTTAAGCCTCGTCTCGGGACACATCTGATATCAGATTTGTCGCCGTGTCACTGTCGCTATCGCCAGCGTTATCGCAACTGAGTTATCCGACTGAACCCACCATCTCCAGCACCGCCCCCGCCACCGCCCTCGCGCCACACAGGCAATGCCATTCCAGCTAACCTAACCAGCGCCTGTGCCCAGGGTCTCTTCATTCTAAACGATTGATGGCAGACGGCAGCAGGCAGCAGCTCCTGTCAGAGTCCAGAACGACACACACACGCATACGCAGCTTCATTCCCCCAACCATTCCCCCCGCCTAGCGCCCCTTCCTTTGCTCCTGCCACGCTTTGGTGAGGAAATGATAAATTGCGCATTTGGGAGTTTTAAAGGTCAATTTAGGGGTTAGTCTGTGCCTCTGCCTCTGCCTCTGCCTGAGTATGAGTCTGTCCTGCTTACAAGTTGACTGACAGACAGACAGACCGAGCCGAGCCAAGCCAAGGGCATAAAGTGTTGCGGGAGGGGGGCAGGGGTAAGCGAAAGGGGCATGAGGGTTTGATCATCTCTCTACATACATATGCAGAGAAAAGGGGCCAAGTGCGCAGCCCATAAACAGCGACACTTCAAAGTTAACTCGCACAATAAAAAATACTTGTACGATTTCTCACACACACACACACACACACACACGCACACGCTCATTTATATGATATTTGTAGCACATTCGTAACAGTTTATAAAAAATGGTAAGAGTATGCTTAGCTTTCGGCTTTCGGCAACAACAACAACAATAACAAAAAAAGGGGTTGCACTCGAGCACCACTGCACCACTGCACCGCTGGGCGGGCACATTTGCTTAGAGGATTTGCCAACGCCTGTTGACTTCTAGTTGGCATTTATATTAATGGCCTCAGCCTCTGTCTCGTTCTCGACTGCTGCGCGACTCATTTTTGCAGGTTCCTCAACGATCCCTGGTCTGGTTAAGCAGGTCATCCTAGAGGAATATCTACGAATAGCTTCAGCATGCACAGGATTCGCTCTACTTAGCCCCTGAGACTATTTACCATTTGCAAATATGATCAAATCTTTTTGTTGTCGAAGATCTGCAAGCAATGAAAAGAGCTGGATTCTGCAATAGAAATCTCTTCCAATAAGCTAGACAGTTCATACTGTGAACAGGGCATGGAAGCTATAGAAAAAGAATGGGAAAACAGTGTGGAGATGATCTTGAGATAGAAAGATATTTATATACGGAGACTACAATAGAATAGAAAGATACACAATAATCTGAATATACACAAAATATAAACAAGCTTAAAAACTAAGAGAACTATAACTGAAACCAAGTGGATTAGAATTACAGGCTCACAACGAAAATTGGCAGAACTTGACAGAACTGGGCTGTTCTCTATCCAACTTTTAGTGCAACACGCAGGAATGTCGACAGGAAAATAGACTGGAATATAGATAAGAATATAAGAGAAATGTGGAGACGAATATAGAATGGAATATAGACAGTTATAAAGGCAGAAATATATGCAGGAATATAGGATATAGCTAGCGGAAATATAGCATCAATCAATATAATAATAAGCTAATATTGTTTGTAATAATATTTAAGATTTAAATACTGTGGCACTTGTGCTGGATGCTGCCTGCTCAGCTTGCTCAGCAAACTGCAAACTGAGCCGAAGACTCGCCTTAAGACTCAATTCTCTAGATTCCCCATTTAATGCTAATTAAGGAACAGTATAAACATATTCCTAGAAGAAAAGACAGTCAAATTGGGAATTTAATTGTAAAGTGATGAAAAAGCCAATAATATTTATATTCAAAATAATAAATAAATATTAGTATTATCATTATTACGATTATCATTATTGTCATTTGTATTATATCATTATGAATATTATATATCATTATTTATTTATTTTTATTTTTTTGATTACACGCACAGTTGTACTCTTACCTTAATTCCATGTGTCCACCTTTCTCCCCCTCCTCCAGCTGTTGTTCTTTATATATGCATTTATACATATATATTGGAATCATCTTTGTGTGAGAAATTGTCCTGGACTTTGACAGAGCTGTCCGGATGGGTGGCGGGTGACGGGTGACGGTTGGCGGGTGGCTGACGGAGCTGTCGCATTTCATTTAAAAATTCTCATGTCAAAAGCACACGATTAACGCGTGTCGTGGGCGGTGAAGCGGCGAATTAAGATATTTACGCTAACAAAACCATCGATTCAGGGGCAGAGCCAGAGCCAGAGGCGGAGACTGAGCCAGAGGCAGAGGCACGGGCGGAGGCTGAGCTGTGCGTCTGTAGTTGACGCCGGCGTGCCCGCCTCGCTGTCGCACCGTTGCGCTGTCCGGCTGTCCCTTTAGCCGGCGGCACATCAAGATAACGGATAACGGATAACGGAACGTCAGAGTGTCGCTCGAGCAACCCAATTCCTGTTGCCGTAACCTGGTCTTTGACATCTCGCAGCAATTGTCAAAGTTGCGCTTATCGCAGCAGCCCAGCCCAGCAACCGGATGGACAGATCGTAGCAGCCAGCAGCGGGTGGAGGGGTGGAGAGTAGAGGGCGACAGCAGCGCCTGTTGGCACGTGCGGCCACGTGTCGAACGGTTTTACACGTGCCACAGCGCCGACGCCGCTGTCGCCGATATGCTGTGTCACGGATGCGAATGCGGATGCGGATGCGGATGTGGGCGTGGCGTCAAGTCCATCTCCGCCGCCGCCCGCTGCACACCTAGCGACGGACAAGTGGCAAAGGTGGAAAATCCATTTGCAAGCTAATTGCACGCTGACTAACAAATTTTGCAAATGCACAAAAAGAGTGAGAGAGAGAGAGAGAGAGAGCACCTCCACCTGTCTCTCTCTGTCTCACTCTGTGGTCATAAAAACATATGACAACATTTTGATGAAACGCATTCGCTGCAGCAAATGATGCAGCAAATGGTCCGCCGTGTTGACACTTGCCCAGAGCCCCGGACGGAGTCGGGGTTGATCCGGGTCGGGATTGCGGGCCGCCTAATCGGACTTGTCATGCGGTCATCAAAACAAGCGTCGCAGTCGGCGAGGAGGGTTCGCCCCATCCAATTGTCAAAATCAAAATGCAAAAACAACAGCAACAAAAATGTAAACGAAAAAAAAATCTTTTTTTCTTTTTGATTGTCTTTTTTTTTTTTTCTTTGTGTTTAACTAGCTTCAATTGGTTTTGTAACTTGAAACTGGGCGCGACAGGGTGGTTTAGGTGGGCTGAGCTTGTTTGACTGGGTTGTTCCCGTTCCCGTTCCCGTTGCTGTTCCACGGCCCCTCCCCCTTTTCCCTTCCCCTTCCATTTGTTTCTTTCTGTTCTGTGATTAAGAGCGCGCGCGCCTCCTGCCCATCGAGTGCTGTTCGCATGTCAGCAACAGACGAATATAGGCGAGATCAAGACTTTGGAGCTAATAATAGCGCAAAAACTACAACAATTTCAGATGCCAAAAAGTTCTTATCCCTTGAGCACAACAGAAATACCTAAAAATTTAATTAAATGTTAATTTACTACTTTCATAATACTCAAAAAAAAAAAAAAAACGCAAAAATAAATTAATAACATCTATATATACCAAGTAAAGAATAAAAACTAATATGCTCTTTTACGCTTAATATTAATATAAAGAAAAACTCAAATGATTACAATTTCAAATACAATCCACATTACATTAGCAGAGTCCTCTATTGGCATAAAGTAGAAGCTATTACTGTGAATATCGTAAAACTGGTTAGTGTCTTTGCTACTGTTAAAAGCTAACAGTGTGCGAAGAGCTTTCTGAAACTTGGTGGTTTGTGTCTTCGTTAAAGCTCATAGTTAACAGCACCTTGGCAGCCCTGTTAAGCAAAGCTGTTCGTGTCTTGGCTAACGTTAAATAAACAGTGGCTTAATGGAGCCACATAAACACTGTTAAAAGACACTCACTCAATCGTGCCGCGTAAAGTTCAGTAACAGAGCATAACAACTTTACAGACAGTTGCAAATGTGCAGCTTTTTATTCAATTTTAAGACATTTGCTACTGGTTAAAAAAAGTGACACTTCAGAAATATGCCTATAAGTAAATTCTACAAAATATACAAAATATTAATCCGTTTTCACATAACTTCTTACATAATACACTGTTGTTTATCTTTGCATTTAAAAAATAGAAATTGTTATATATGAACTTAATTTACCTCTTGCGCTCATATGGAAACTTATATACGGGCGCACTCTCTTTAGTGCCACGCTTCTCCTTCTTGGGCTTAAGAAGGCGTGGTTGCTTGAGCACATGCTTTATCTGCAGCTTCTCCTGGACAATGGTTAGCTCGCGTACGCGCTGTTCCCGCTTCTTTAGCTCACTGAGCAGCTGCTGTCTGTGGGTTCTGGTGCCCGGCTCCTAGACGAGTTGCAAGATATATATATTACATATTATATTATATGTATGTATATGTGTGCATTACAAAACTACTCACTGCGTTTTCGCTTGCTTCCAGACGTTCTCCCAGCGTGACGGGGTGCACTGCCTGCCGGAGCCCATACTCATTGAAGATGTATCGTTTGTTTTGGCCAGCTTTGCTATCCACGTCGACGAGCGCGGCGCGCAGGCGCTCCAGCTTGCGGCGTTCCATGGTGAGCTTCATTATGATGTACTTGAGATCCTGGGTCTGCATGAGCGCCAGCTGCTCAGCCGTGTGCTCGTCCTTGGCCTCCTTCTCGTGATGCTCATCGTCCTTGAGCTTCGAGTTGATCATGTGATGGTAGAACTCATCGGGATTCTTGTTCATGGCCCGCTTGTGGAGCAGCTTCAGAGTCTTCTCCTTGTGGTGGGCATCGTTCGACCGCTTCTTGTAGTCTTTCTTCTTCTCAAGAAGGCCGAGATGCTTGCGTGCCTCCGGCTGGTGGCGCTCGCGATGTACCTTCTGATTGCTCTTCGATGCCTTCTTCCATGACGACATTATTTATGTATTGCAGAAACGCAAGCAAACAATTGTTTATTAAAAAAAACGTGCAGCCGTGCAACAGATACTCGAAATTGCGTTTGCAGAGGAGCATAAATGCGTTTTGGTTAGCTGTCTATCGATTGACAGCTGTTTTGCGCGCATAGATCCATTTACATATGTATTTGTGTTATTTACTGACCGCTTACATCTGCTAGCTGTTATTGAGAGTAGGTAATTTGTATGTATGTTCTCTGTCCATAGTTTGCAGCAACACCTATTGCCTGTGTTATACGATCACTAAATTAAAAAGAAAAATTTTAGCTGTTCACTTGTTGCTAATTGCATTTGTGGGCAAAAGTTATTTTCTTTAACTATGCATATCGATAATTGAAATTAACAGCTTCTGTTGTTATTGGTGGAGTCTTCTGCTAAGTAGAGGAGCTAAAATGTTCGAGCTTAACAGTGCAGGGAATCGCACGTGTATTTAAACTGTTCGATTTGAGCGATTTGAATAATCCAGCTATAGTCTAAATCACCGGCACATTTAATTGCATAAAAATGGTGAAGAAGAAAATAGATAATCGCATACGCGTTATGATTGAGAATGGCGTCAAGCTGGGCCATCGCACCATGTTTGTCATCATTGGTGACAAGGCCCGCGACCAAGTGCCCATTCTCTACGACATTCTCATCAAATCCACCGTAAAGGCTCGCCCCACTGTGCTGTGGTGCTACAAGAACAAGGACGAAGCCATTTCCAAGTATGTAATGGCTCAATTCTTTTTTAATATCCATTGCTCATGCCTTCCATACAATGTTTCAGTCATGGTAAGAAGCGTGCCAAGAAAATCGCTCATGGTAAAGTGGACGTGAATGAGGTGGATCTATTCGACGCCTTCCGCGTGGCAACCACAATACACGGTCGCTACTACTCCGAAACACACGCCATACTGGGACGCACCTATGGCGTTTGTGTGCTTCAGGACTTCGAGGCACTCACGCCCAATTTGCTGGCGCGTACCGTAGAGACTGTCGAAGGTGGCGGCCTGATTATATTGCTGCTGAAGACAATGCAGTCACTCAAGCAACTGTACACTATGAGCATGGATGTGCACAAACGCTTCCGCACCGAGGCCCATCAGACAGTCACCTGCCGCTTCAACGAGCGTCTGATCCTGTCCCTGGCCGACTGCAAACGCTGCCTGGTGGTGAACGATGACCTAACCGTGCTGCCGCTCAGCTCCAAGACCATCAATGTGCAGCCGGTGAATGTAAGAATTTGATTTTAAAGCTTATTTAAACGAGAGCACTAAGTTTAACCTCATATATTTCGTTTATTTAGCCAGCAGACGTTGCGAAGTCAGAGAATGACAACAACTTGAAGGAGCTGCAGCAGAGCCTGTTGAATGTTCAGCCCGCCAGCGCCCTAGTCAGCCTCTGCAAGACCTACGATCAGGCCCATGCAGTTGCCCAGTTCATTGACGCGCTGGTGGACAAGCAGCTGAAGCCTCCAATGTCACTGACCGCCGCTCGTGGACGCGGCAAATCCGCTGCCATGGGTCTGGCTATAGCTGCAGCTGTCTCATTTGGCTATGTGAACGTGTATGTTACCTCGCCGCATCCCGAGAACTTGATAACGCTCTTTGAGTTCGTTCTCAAGGGCTTCGATGCGCTGGAGTATCAGGAGCATGCGGACTATACCATAATACGCAGCACCAATGCGGACTTCAAGAAGGCCATCATACGCATCAACATAACGCGCAACAGCCGCCAGACCATACAGTATATAGCGCCCAGCGATACGCACCTCCTGAATGCTGCCGATCTGCTGCTGATCGATGAGGCCGCGGCCATTCCCTTGCCGCTCGTCAAGAAGATGATGGGCCCGTACCTGATATTCATGGCCAGCACTATCAATGGCTACGAGGGCACGGGCCGCTCGCTGAGCTTGAAGCTCATCGCCCAAATACAGAAGGACAACAATGCGCGTCCGCCGCTGACGCTCAACGAGTCGATCCGCTACAAGTGCGACGATGACATCGAGCGGTGGCTCATCAATCTGCTCTGCCTGGACACGAGCAATGTGCCCGTTGTCAGCTCGGGCTGTCCGCTGCCAGTGCTCTGCGAGCTCTACTACATCAATCGAGATGCTCTGTTCTCTTACCATAAAGCCGCGGAGACCTTCCTCAATCGGTTAATGTCCATCTACGTGTCGTCCCACTACAAGAATACGCCGAACGACCTCCAGATGATGAGCGATGCGCCCGCTCATCATTTGTTCTGCATGCTTGCCCCGGTGCAACGCATGGATCAGTTGCCGGAAATTCTAGTGGTCATCCAGGTGGCCCTCGAGGGACAAATCTCGTCACAGAGCATTAGCGATTCGTTGGGACGCGGCAAGAAAGCTGCCGGTGATCTGATACCCTGGAACGTAGCCGAGCAGTACGGAGATCGTGATTTTCCCAAGCTATCTGGCGTACGTATCGTCCGTGTTGCGACACATCCCAACTATCAGCGCATGGGCTACGGCAAGAGGGCAATCGCCCTATTAAAGGACTACTACGAAGGATGCTTCACGAATGTGGATGACAAGCCCGAGAAGAATAATGACAAAGGTGAGTTGAGATTGACTATATTACTTGATCTAAAGCTAATGCTCTGTTTCGCTGTTTAGATGGCATTGAAGAGGTTGAGGAGGAGGAGCTGAGCCTGCTCAAAGAACAGATTCGTCCACGCAAACGTATTCCAACGTTACTCGAACGCCTGCACGAGCGCATGCCGGAGCGCATTGATTATATAGGCACCTCATATGGCCTGACCGCAGAGCTGCTTAAGTTCTGGAAGAACGTCGGCTTTGTGCCTGTTTACCTCAGCCAGAAGGCCAACGAGCTGACCGGCGAGCACAGCTGCATCATGCTGCACACACTGAAGCGAGCGCCCAGCAGCTGGCTGCCCCTCTACTTCCACGACTTTCGGCGGCGAGTGCTCAAGCTCATGGCCAAGACGTTCCGCGAGTTCGAAACGAAACTGTGCCTGGCACTGCTCAAGAACAAGTCCGTGGATGACTCCAGCACGACGATAGCCAAGCTAGACAAGCCCACGCTGGACGTCTACTTTCTGCCGCATGATCTGCAGCGCTTGGAGAGCTATGCGCGTCAACAGTCCGAGTTCCGCCTGATCATCGATCTGCTGTCCGACATCGCCCAGCTGTATTTCCAGGGTCGCATCGAAGGGCTTCAGCTGGATCTGGTGCAACAGAGCGTGCTGCTGGGCCTGGGCGTGCAAGGCAAGTCGGTGGACCAGATAGCCGCCGAGGTCAACATGCCGGGCAACCAACTGCTGGCCAAGTTCTTTGACGCCATGAAGAAGTGCAATCAGTGCTTCCGCACGGTGCTCGAGGAGCACATCGAGGGCGGCATGCTACAGGAGTCTCAGCTGCCGCGTGGTGAAGAGCTGCAGCCGCTCTCACTATCCATTGACCAAGAGCTAGAAAAGACAGCGCAGAAGCTGACCAAGCAGCAGCGAAAGGAACTGAAGCGCCTGAAGGCCGAGGCGTCATTAAACGAATACCAAATCAAGGGCAGCGAGGACGACTGGTCCAAGGCGCTCGAGAGCAATGGCAAAGACGCAACTATTGGCGCTGGTAGCGGCCTCCTTTCGGTGAAGAGGTAAGGTAGCTATCAAGTAGAAAGAGATATCAAGAACATGCGCTGCTCCTGCTAGCTCTTTCTCGTTTTGTATTGTGCGAGTGATAAGAAAAGTACATTAATGCAATTTCATTTCGATCTCTTCCACAGCGGCATCAAGCGCCTGGACGCGTCTGTAGAACCTCCTGATGCGAACTTGGGACCACCACTGACGAAAAAGAGCAAAAAGAATCCCAAGTTGAAAAAGAAAGTGGGCAAGTCGCTCATTTAGTGGGAACATTTGGGGTAGATCTATATTTATAAGGTTTCTTCAATAAAAAAAATAATGGAGAATTGACGTTAATTAAATCTTGATGGTGTCACTATTAGCCTTGGCCGCGGCGGCCGCCGCCTTTCGGCGATCGCGCAGATCCTGGAAGCTAACGCCGGATTCCTTGTGGGAGCTGCGTGGGAAACGCTTCACCTTGGAGCGCTTACGTGTGACGGCCACCGTTGTGGGCAGAATATTGCGCTTCTGCAGTAGCTTGAAGCGGTCGGTGAGCAGATTGCTCTCTGTCTTCACGTTGCGCAGATTGCCAGCCAAATCCTCGGGCATATTCACGTCCAGGTCGGGCTCCTCGAACTTGTGTCGGCCCAAGCGTTTCGTTTCGAACTTTTTACGCTCCGCTGCCGCTTTGCGGCGTTTTTTCAGGTCTTTCAGCTCTTCGGCCTCTTCTTGCACCTCAGCGCGAATGGATTTGATTCTGTAAATAAAATACATTTTAGCTATGTGGTTGCTTTTCTCAGGTCTATATTCCTTACCTATTTAGATCTGCGGTCTGTTTCTTAAGGGCCTTTTTGGCCTCATGCAAACGCTGCAGCTCCTTTTGCTTAAGCTCTTTGTTGCGAGCCGTCTTGCTCTTCTTCTTGTTCTCGACGGGCGCATTGACTGTAGAATAGTTGTCGGCCGACTTCGGATCAACCTCATCTTCTGACTCCGGCTCGCCATCCTCCTTGATACCCTCACTCATCTCATTGAGACGGCGCTTATCGCGCTCCTCAGGCGTTACCTTGCTGAACATGGAGGTGGTGACGCGCTTGAGATGCTGCTCCTTCTTGATAATGGACTCCTCACGCTCCACAACTTCCGCCAGCAACTCCTGGTGCGCCTTCAGCGAGGGATTGTAGCTCATGCCTGGATGCGGCGCCTCAAACTTTCTGTAGGCGATAAATACAGAAATCATTATCATGGAGATTCGCTTTGTCGATTCTTTGTAACTCACTTGGCCTTGGTTGTGTTGTGGTGCAGACTGGCATGCGTTTTGACCACCTTGCGGCCGATGTTGCCAGCAACGTGCAAGGCTAGATCACGACTGATCCAGCCCTTCTCATCCTTGAGGCCGGGTATTTTGTCCCTAAAGTCCTCCTCCTCCCAAATATCCTTGTCGACTTTAGGCAACTTTTTGCCACTTTCTCGAACAGCCAGTTCCTTATCCAGTTTTTCGTAGTAGAGCCCGCGATCAGTGTTCGCCTGTCGATGTCTGGGCTTGGTTGGATTACACACCTCCAGCTCTATGTTGCGCCCATTCTTCTTCTGCCTCACATGGTTTCTGCGGCATGGAATCAATTATAGTTGCTGTTTGATTGTGCTGTGGCAGCTCACTTACCTCTTTGCAATCGGATCCTGCACCTTGGATGTGTTTTCCAGTGCCTGATGCGAGCGCATGGGCTTCAGCGCATTTAATTTGCGTTTCTGCTTGATTGTCAACTGGCTGGGCACAGTCTTCTGTGGCGAAGCATCCACTACGAACAGATCCTCATTCTGTTTGTCTGTGAAGGTGCTGCAATCGGGCGAGACGACGTTAACATAAACTCGTGGTGCGAATTGTTTACCGTTTGCTTTGGCTTACCCGATGCGCTCTTCTTGGCGCTGGTCCTCTAGAAACTGCTCGACATCTTGTATGTCTGTCTTGCGCCAAGCGGCTTTATTCTTCTTTGAAATGCGCTTCCTTTTGGTAGCAGGTTCCTGCGCAGCCATGGCGCCAACAGTTCCAAGTAATTTGTGCCGCGACGAAAACAAAACTTCAATCTCAACACGTGCAAGCCGCTGTCGATGCACAGCACTAAATGTGAACTGAACGAGTGCCGCGTGTTTACCAACACTACCACTTACATTGAATGTTGTCAGTCAGCTGTTTTGTGGGCCACACACGCTTTGATTACAAACGACCCCAGCTGTCAATGCTAAATACTGCAAATACTGTGTTTGAAGGAATATATCATATATCAAATATACAAAAATACAGTGCACAAGGCTTCAACAAGCTCATCAAAAAGAGCTTAACTAATAAATGAAAATTCCTCATAACAACTTTTTGGATTTTAAAAGAGATTTTTCTAGAATTTGTCAATTAATGTCGGGAAATAGAATGTGGTGTAGGCAAGCCTTTCTAACTAAACTATCCATAAGGAGGTATAATTAAAGATGAAGTTATTTGATAAGATAATGCAATGTCATTCAAAATGTAATACAAATAATTATATACTTAATATAACACTTAGTTTGTATATAAAACGCCAAGGCTAAATATACATACAAACATATGTATGTATGTATGTATGTAAATAGCTAGACCGGCAAACTGTTCGCGCTGCCGCCACAGCTGATTGCTGGATGACCCACACACGCTGCAATGGACAGTCAGCTGCATGCAATAGATGCATAGCAAGAGAATACACTAATGCACACACACACCAAAATTGAGTGATTGCCATTTAGTAGTCAGTGCAGTTACACATACACACAGCAGTGCTTTGTACACTGTACAGTTACGTTTGCTTATCTCTGGCGCTTGGATGTGTTGATTGCTTTTCTTCAAAACAAAAATTTGGCGGAAAATTTAAAGTGCAGCATTCTAGTGGCCGCAATCAACTCTGATATATGTACATACATACATACATATATATACAAGAGTCTCACTTCAGCTCACCACGTCAGAACTTCGCTTGGATGTAAAACGATCTTGTCGCCGATACAAATAATTTTAGTAAACTTACATTCGCTCACACAGACATACACACACACACACACACACACACATGTACATAGCTGCACCGGCTGACGTGTACCTCTCGCAGCACTCGTTTACTTCATTTAGACGCGCCTGTTGATTACGCATTATCGAATTCCCGTGTTTACACAATAGTTTTATAAATCGCCATCAATTTTGAAGAACCAGTACAGTAGAAGCCCAGCAGTCGACACGATGAGCGAGCCAACCTTTGCCGACATCTCTGCCAAGTTCAACGAAGCCACCTTGGACGAGATCATTCAGAATGCCGGCGGTACTAAGCATACCTCGTACAAGTTCGGCACAGGAGGTAAGAAGGGTGACTCTTATCTGAGTCGAGTGTTCCGGTTGTGTGTCTATGGAGTCAAGGAGCCCGAGGGCGAGCAGCTGGAGGTGAATGTTATTGTCAAGGGCATGCCGGACAACATGCATAGGCGTCGCCTGTTCCGCTCCACGGACTTCTTCCGCAATGAGATACATTTCTACACAAAGGTCATTCCTGCCGTGGAGGCTTTCCAGGCGTCGAGGCAGCCCAAGCCCAAGAAGCCGTTCGTCGAATATCCCAAGTGCTATGCATCCTTATGCGATGGCGTCAACGATTTTATTGCTCTCGAGGATGTGGGCTTCCGTGGCTATCGGTCGCCCGATCGGTAGGTCGACGACTCCCTTTTTATTCCATCTTCTAATTCATCTTCTTTCAGCCAGAGCTACATCGCGCTGGAGGACGCACTACTCACCATGCGCACCCTGGGCCGTTTTCATGGCGTGGCATTAGCCTTCAAGGCGCTGGATGCGGACAACTTTGAGAAGGCCGCTAGTTCTCTGGAGGAGACCTACTATGGCGAGCATACGCGTGAGTGGTACACGGGCTTTCTGCAGCTGGCCGAAAACGTTGCCCTCGACGCAGTTACCAAGACCTTGCCCAACACCAAGTATGAGACCTTGGCCACCAATTTCCTACAGCCTCAGCTGTTCGATGATATGATCAACCTGGTATCCACTCGCTCCAAGCTAAGTGTCTTTGGCCACGGCGACTGCTGGACGCCCAACTTTCTCACACGCTACGGCCAGGACGGCGTTCCACAGGAAATCATCATCATTGACTTCCAGCTGGCTCGCTGCGCCTCCCTGGCGCTAGACATCAGCTTCTTTATGTACTCCTGCACCAGCCAGCAGCTACGCGAAGAGCACTACGATGATCTGTTGCGCGCCTACTTGGAGAGTGCCCAGGCGCTAATTACGGATCTGGGTGGCGATGCGGAAGCGGTCATCTCCTGGGAGTCGTTGCAAGAGGAACTGAAACAGTTTGGTCGCTTCGGCGTTGGCATGGGCATCGAATCACTGCCGATGTCGCTCATCGAGGACGACGAAGTGGCCGATCTGGAGGGCATTGTCGAGAACGCCGTGCTCACCGATGTCTGGAACATAACGCCCTTCGAGCAGCCCGCAAAGCGTCAGCGCATCGCCGAGATTTTCAAGCATGCCGTTGACCAGGGCTACATCAAGTAAACCAACGAGGCATCCACATCGTATATTCAAGACAATGCTTTTATGCATTATATAGACATGTGTAAATGTGTACCTGTATAATGTGTACCTGTATTCCCTGTATCTGTATTTCGGCTAGCGGGTAATGGACTCGACTGCTGCCCGTTATTATTCTTTACCTAATATGATCAAATACGGCAACTTGCTAAACAAAAACTCAAGTACTAATAATCATTAAGCTACAAAATTGCATGAGAAAATAAATATGTATGTATATATTTTTAGTTGACATTTGTTGAAGAAATTTTAGTACATGCATGGTTCATGAAAAGACTATATACCATGTTCACGAACCAGAAAGAGTGTAAATTCGTAACAACATATATTATGTTTTAAATAATACGTAAGCTAATGATTAGGTGAATTTTATAACAGCGTATGAATAGTTAGATATTCCACTTTTTACGTTGTTCAATGTATGGAACTATCACGTGCACCTCCTACGTGGGAGCACAGCTAGAAACTGTTCCCAGCTCTAGAAATTTCTATGCAGCCTGAAAATATGCTGCAAATAATGTAAGTCAAGGTTGTTTGTACTGGATATTTAAAGGAAGAAATTAAGAGTTTTAAATATTTAATTTTCATCATATAAATATTTATGGTTTACACTAAGGAGTTCGCGAGAAATTCTGAGCAAATTGTATTGACTTGCAGCAAGAGCTTATATACGCTATATGCTAAATACCCACTAAGACTATCAAATGTATCTGGTCTTTAGCTCTGGCAGTAAGAGAATTTTACAAGGTGTAAATAGAGAGATCTGTCTGGTAGAGCTAAATAACCCCTAAAAATCAGCAAAGTTCACAATGTCAGATCGTGCGTGCGTTCCCTCTTCTGACCTCGCTCGCAGAGAGCACGCTCTCCGTCGCTCTCTTTGACGCTTTGCTATGAAAGGCAGCGCGACAGTGTTGACAACGACAAAAGAGCAGAAGCTAGTTTCACATAAAACTCTAAATATGTAAATATATAAATAAATATAATCAAGAGAGCTTTGAGTTTTTTCTTTATTTTATATACATATATATCTTTGTTAAATTATTAAATAATTAAATACAAAATTTCAATAGCCTTTATATTTGTATTATAATATATATTTTGAATAAGTTCTCATATCTAAATGTAAGATTTTTCAAAATTAATAAGTTTTGCTATTAAATATTTGAAAAAAAAAAAATAATAATAATAATAATAATAACTATAATATAAATCAAAGTAAAAAAGTATACTATCTCAATTTAATTCAATTCATCTTTAATACAACGTATAATGTTAGCTTTAGCTAGAGTTTTTAGCGGTCAGTGCTAACGGGAAAATGCCGCCAGTTAGCCAACACTGGCACGCTGCGTCGCCTTAACACGGGATCGCTCGCGTTGCATGCCTCAGTCTCTCCACGCACGCGACGAGCTGCGGATCAACGCTGCGATCGTCGATCGCTTCAAAGTGGTTCTGAAATATTAGCATTAAACGCAACGTATTTACTATATTTTACAACTATTTTGTTTTTTTTTTTTGCGTTATTTATTTATTGTTCTTTACACAATTTTTTTTCTCGTTATTTGAAACATTTACAATCGCATGTGTGGAAAACGCGACGGCACTTGAAACGATGCCATTGCCATGCCTGGTTGTATACTTACCTAGATGCTTAAATATATACGATTATATACACACACAAGCCCACTCACACACGCACACACACCTACACACACAGGCACACACATAGTTTTGCATAGAATGTGAATTAGTTGCTCCGATACGTTAGATTAGTGAATCGCGAGTGATTTTATGTTAATTTTTTTTATGTTTTTATGCACTCAAAATCATGCAAAAGAAAAAGTGTCAACGAAATGAAAACGAAAAGTTTAATAAATAGTGAGTGCAAAGGCGACTAATTGATTGATTGATTGATTGTTAATCGAAGTGTAACAGCAACAGCAACAGCAACAGCAGCATCATCAACAACAACAACAATATAAAAATGCAAACAGCAAATTGAAGATCCAGCAATAACAACTCAACTATATATACATATATATATGTCCATATACATATATACATAATCAAACCGCAAACGAGCGAAAAAAATACGAAAAAAGTGAGTGATTTATTTAATACATGTATATACATACATACAAATATCTAGATATAAGTCAGATATGTACGTATATAGTGTCATGTTCATATTTTACTAAATATACATACATACATATACAGACCGACAGACGGACGGACAGACCCACAGATGGACCGGGGGCAGAGCGCACTCATGAGCTTTGCTACGGTTATGATTATGGTTATGCCCGGTTTCGGAAGCAGCAGCCCGCCAGTTGCCGTCAACGATCATCATGATGCTGCTAGCTCTCCATCTCTCCATCCATCTCTCTTTCTCTCTCTCTCTCTCTCTCTGAGTCTCTGCTGCGTTGCCGGTCTCGTTTCTGTATATGCGAGGGGGGCTGTGGCCGGCTCTGGCTTTAGCCTGGGGCTGAGGCTGAGGCTGGGCCTGCAGCCGAAATGAAATGGAATTAAATTAAATCAAATGATAAAAAATATAAATCGAGCGTAGAAACAGTGGCAGCCCTCTGTGCCAGCGGTCCAAAGTAGCGCAAAAAAAAGAAAACAGAAACAAAAACAATCGGAATCAGAATCAGAATCTGAATCGGAATCTGAATGAGAAACCCCCACAGTCCGACAACTGACTAACTGACTAACTGACAAACAGGCAAACTGTTGCACTGCCATTAGGGGGCACAATACGCATACAAATACAAATCGGTGTGCTCTCTCTCTATGTGTGTGTGTATATATTCATAGACGCACTACAGCTAATGGATATGCTCGACGTGCTATTAACGTGCACACATGCCATAAAGACCCAAAGAGCGGAAGGAAAATCCAAAGGGTAAACATCGGTAGCCGCAGCAGACCCTAGAGTCGGCTATCGACTGTCGACTGTCGACTGTAGACTGTCGAATGTCGACTGTTGGGTGTCGACTGTTGGCAGTTGGCAGTCGAGTCGGCATTTGGCAGTCGGGAGTCGGCACTTGTTGTGCCCTGCTCCTGCAACCGGTTGCCATCGGCCATAAATACATACATAGATAAATACATTGAACTCTTCTGCTGCCGTTGCTTACATAACGCGCGACCCTCCTTCATTTTGAATATGTCAAAAATCTGTCAGAATATAAATAAGTCGCCCTCCAAACTGCATCTGTATCCGTATCCGTACACATATCAGTGTCTCAGTCTGTGCCTGTATCTGTACCTGCTGCATCTGTATCTGCAGCTCGATTTGTTTATACATCCGTATCTGCATCTGTATTCGGAACTGGATTCATAACAGTAATTGTAGCTATGTTTGAAAGGTGTCCCCCTTGTCTGATATTGGATCTATATCTATGTATATCTGTATCTGCATTCCTAACTGAATTTCAATCCACATTTGTATCTGTCTTTGAAGCTGTATCTGTACCTAAGTATGTCTATATCTAAAATTGAAACTACACTTTAATTTTCATCTGCATCTGAAACCGTGTCTGAAATATTATCTTTATCAGTATCCGTATCTTTATCTTTACCAATATCTCTATCTGTATCCGCATCTATCTATGTATATCTATCAGTATCCGCATATTAAATTATATAAGAATATACATATATGCATATGTCTTAATTTGTATCTATTCAACAATATTATATATGTAGGTGTATATATTTTTTTCGCATAAATATATCGATGTTTCAATCTATTGTATATCTGTATACGTTAGGAACAGCATCTGCTAGAGTTATTAACATATCGCTTGCCAATCGATCGCCTGACATTTGACATTTGTTAAAACATGCATAAATATAAACATTCATACATAATGTATATATATATATTACACATATATAGATATATTTGTGTCTACATATATATTCAAACACTCACATATACATATGTACATATATAGCAACTGCTGCCCTCACATCATTCAGATCTTTTGTTTGTTTTGGCCAGAGATCTGCGAATCATCGTTTGTTGTTGCAGCTGAAGCGCTCACAACTTGAAAATATACCCAGTAACTAATGAAAGGGCGTAAAATCGTTTTCATTTTTATTCATAACAAAAGTTTTACAATATAAATGTATATTGCTTTATTTTAAATTCTATTACTCTTTCTGATTCCAATATTCTTTCAATTTTTATTTTATTTTTAAACACTCTCATTATCATACTACAGCGTATTCTATAGTCCAGTATACTCACTTATTTATCTTATTTATTTGCAACTTTTGATAAATGATTTGCAAATTGTTTTTAGGATTGTCTGCCTCGCTTCCATATTCTAAAGCTCATTTCGAGTAGCTTGAGGAGCAAAACAAAGAAATGTTTTTGCCCGAAAACTAATTTGAAAAAAAAATTTGACTTTGCATTCGGGGTATTCCATGTGCTGAGAATTGAAAATAAATCGCGCAACAGCTGTCAACACAAGCTAAAAACATTTTAGATGTTTTTAAAGTGTGAGAAACTGAATTTTTTATTGCTCAATTGTTAGTTGCAAAATACGTTGTTTACATTCTTCTATAAGAATACCTGTTGCTATTGCATTATAAAGGAAATACGTCAATTATATATATTCCCAATTCACTTGCAACTTTGCTATGAATTTTCTAGTTTCAATTTGAAATATGAACTACAGTTAAATCGGATTATATTTATTCTAGGGTTTTTCGAGGGGTGTCTCTATTAGGGTCTTACATGTTAAATGACAAGGTAGACATTAGAATATATAAAGTACATTTTTATCGTAGGGTATATAGATTTCTATGCTCTCAGCAATTACATACATACATACATCTCGTTTTGTTTGGTTTCTACAATTGTTTTGTATTGATTTGATAATAAAAATTTCGCAAGATGCGCGCACACACACACACACAATCAATACACCCACACAGTCACTCACACACACTAGCTGAGAAGCTCTAAAGATTTCCACTAAATCGTTGTTGAAACAACACTGATCAGTCAGCGTTGTTGTCTCTCTGTTGTTGTCGTTGTTGTTGTTGTTGCTCATGGCGCGTTTCATTAAATTGTTGTTTTTTTTTTTGCTCATGGAAACGTTTTAATGGCTTGTCGCGCGTGGAATTTACACAGCAATGAGCAGAAGAGAGCCAGCGAGGTACAGAGGGAGGGAGACAGAGAGAGAGAGAGAGAGAGAGAGAGAGCGAAAAACAAAAGCCAAAGCAACAACAATAACAATTCAAGTAATACTAATCAACAAAAACAACAATAATCATAAAAAAGTTGTGAGCATTCAGTTGACATTTTAATAATGTCTGTCTACATGCGGTTGTTATTGTTGTTGTAGTTATTGTTACTGCAAGTGTTGTTGTTGTTGTTGAACTGAAAGAATGTATGAGAATATTTGAAATTGTTGCTTAAATTATCCAAAAGATTTTAAAATCAATTTCTCAATATTATTTTTGGCATTTATTTTGCGCAATTCAATTTTTCGGAAGCTTGCACTAGACCGGACAAAGTCGACAAATGAGTTGCCCTATACACATATGTATATGTATATATAAATATACATTTGTACTCATGAACATATAGTACGACAGAGCACTAAATCTTCATGATAAATGTAATACTTTTAAAGCAATTTTAAATGAATATAGAGATTTTATGTAGTCATCTTGATGTTTATTATTACAATCTTAGGAACATATCCACAGAGGGTTTCAGATGGAAAATTTAAAAATATGTATTACGTTACTCGTTAAAATAATTAAAATTAAGAGAAATTGAAAATTCATTAGAATACAAAGTAATGGCTACTAAAAATGCATCAATAATATTTTAATGAACATCCGTATGTATATATGGACAAATGCTTTTATGATTTTATTTATTAATTTCTATTTCATTCACTATGTAAACCTAAAAACACTTGTATTATATGATATATAGATGCACATATTTATTATTAAATGCAAATTACTTAAAGTTTATTTGGCAACTTTGGCATATTAAATTTATATATTTTTCTGACAGAGTATCTTAGAGTAAGCTTGCATTTGTTCTCTCTACATACATAAGTATACCATATTGCAGCTATCAAATGCTTCGTTTTACTTTTTGTTTTTTGGCAAACATTTCTGGCGACAGCCGCCAGCTGTTGGCATAAAAATAAAAGAGTTTTGCTCACAGCAGCTACAGAATTGGCCAGCAAAGGGTTGTTCAGCGTGTGGCTAATAATATGGAATGATTTGCATATACCCTGTAGTTGAATGTTGAGCTATATGTGATATTTGTACTTGTCGGACTTAGCTAATTTTAGGATGATAATCGTATTAAATTCTTCTACTTCAACAACTGGATAAACCAGCAATGTATTTAAAGACGATATTTTATTATTTATAAAATTATAATAAAAACTAACGAATTTCAGAGCAGCAAATATTGCAAAGATTTGCAAATTTTATAAATTTGTTATATGGAATTCCAGTTGTTTTACTCATAAATATAGCACACTCAGCTAACGGCTCTTATTTTGATCTCAGCGACTTGCTTTCTTCAAGCTGTTGGACAGTTATAACTTTTTAGTCTTTTTCTATAAAAGGCTTTGCCAAGTTTAGTGCCGAAAGTCAAATCTCACCTAGAAACTTTACAACTTTCTTAAGAGAATCCCAACTCATCTAAGTATTACCAATTTTAGACATATCATAAAGTCTCATATAAGAATTTTGAATAATTTCGACATTATCAGTCAAACAGCATCAATTGATGGATCAATCAATTTGCTTCTTGCTTTACCCACCGAGCTAAAAGCTCGGGCTACACTGACTGACCCATTTTACGGCTTGCCTTTAACTGTCTCCTTCTCCCTTTCCCACTGTTTCTCTCTTACGCTGTCTTCCCCCTTTGGTTCGCTCGCTCTCCTTTCTGGTTGTTGAGCGGTTAGTTCAGTTTCAATTAGCACAAAGCTGAAAATGCAACATGATTTAAATTGTTGTCGCTGTCAGTTGTCAGACAAGAACGATAACAACAGCGACAGGGCGCAGCACGCCTCAGTCGGCCGCACCAAAATGTATCTTATAGATACATGTCTCTGACATAATAATGTGCGACTCTTATGCTCTGCTGTTGTTGTTGTTGTTGTTGTGGCTGCTGCCTCAATGTCTCTGCAGTTGCCTTTGCGTCTCTCAAGTTGGCATGTGTTTGGTTGGACTACTTGGAAATGCTCAAGAACTGCGTATCCCAATATATATATCTATATAAATATATATGTATATGTATGTGTATGTGTATATATAGATATGTAGTCTTGGTAAATCTCTTAGTGCGCTAAAAATACGCTACACTTGATTTTCACGTTGTTGTTCCTGTTGTTGCTGTTGCTGTTTTAGCTGACTGCGCTTTTCCTACTCACTCGACTCTGCTCGACTCGAGTCGTTCTCTTAACTGCCAGCAGTTGTCGCCGTGGCAGCTGCTGGTAGTTCATTTCACTTGCACGTAGCTTGTTGCTGGCCAAGATCAGGAGCAGCACCAAGTGCAGCCACAATTCACAGCAGATCGAGACTGAAAGCAATGTCAGGTCAGGGACATTTGAAATATTTGCTTTAAGTCTCAAGTGGCACAATTAAATACTGGACCCGTTTCTTTTTAAAGATTTATCTACGAAATTTCCACAATAAAAAGGAAATTAATTACAAATATCGCAAAATACGTTCGATATATAATTTAAAAAAAATGTAATAGATTTGAAAAGAAATTACTATAAATACAGATAGTTCAAGTATATCTTATAGAAAAATTGCTAGAATTTGCATCATTTCTTATATGAGATAAAAGATAAAAGACGCTCTTTGAAGTCTGGTAGAGCAAAAAATTGGGAGAAAGACAAGAAGAAGCTGCAAATAGAAAAACAAAATATATTTTTTATTGTGAATACTTCATGAAGTAATAGGTAAAAATGTATTATTTTATTTCATTGAACATTTTGTAATAATCAAATTTATTTTTTTGTACAGAGATTTTCATAGATTAGCTAAAAATTTTGTTTTATAAGGAATTTATTGTTATATTATTATTTATACATAAACAAATATATGTATATATATAAATATGCATAAAATGTACTCAGTAGCTAGCTAATATTGTGATTGATTGTATTCATGATTTTCTTTTTTTTTGTGTATGCTTTTGATATTTGTTTAGTTTAATTGTTGTGCACAGTGGGATGATTGATGGAATGACTGTCTAATTGAGCGACGGACAGATAGATTGGCACTTGGCCAATAAATAATGAAGACGGCGCAAATTGGCGCATTTGTTATGTTGGCCAGAGATCAAAGCACAGTAGCTAATAGACACACTTCTTACCATTTGTTACGGCTATACAAATGGACAGAGAACAGAGAGAGAGACAGTGAGTGGCTACATGAGTTGATATGGGCATGGCAGCGGAACTACTAGACGCAATAAACAGAAATCAAATACAACTAATAATTATTCAATTGGAATCGAAATGCATTTTTAATAGGCGCGAGTGGAAAACAGGTGCTACTCACACTCACACACACATGCACACATGCACACACACGCGCACACATAGTCATAGAGGAAATGCCAATGCCTTATGGGCCATTTCCGATTTGAATTTCATTAGAAATTAAAATTGTTGACCGGATCAGATGGGCTCGCTAAGGCAGCTAATTAGTGAGACGCTGCCCCCCACTCCCAGCGGCCCTTCCATGGGCATAGCTTGTCCCTTGTCAGCTATCAGTTTTTAGTTTTCAATTTTCAATTGATCGATTTCCCTTCTGCACATCACAATCAATTGATTGGCTGCAAGTGCCGAGTGCTGATCTGCTCTATGCTAATACTCTATATCCATGTGTTATGCAGGCAGAGTACAGTAAAACCCCTTTAGCGAGACGCAGCCGCACTTTAATGCTCTGCTCTGCTCGCCCGCTCACTCTGCCCCCCGCCCCTGGCTGTGCCCTTCTTTGCCTCGATGGTCATCATCATCATCATCAACATTATCATCATCCAGCTCAATTCGTCGGTTTACGTTCCCGGTGGCCATACGAGCAATGGTTGATTTTAATTAAATATATCTTCTTCCTGTTGCTGTTTCCATTATATTCGCGTACTGTTGTTGTTGTTTTTTCGTTCAGCTTCTGCTGCTGCTACTGTTGTTGTTGTTTGTACTCTATGTGACGTGTGTTTCATAGAGCTTGGCTCTTTTCCTATCCAGACTCACACACACACACAGTTTCGATTGTACCCCAGCAACAACAAGCTCAGCTCAGCTTTGATACCAACTGAGCGTTGATTCAGCTTTCAAATAAATATTCAAAATTAATCGAGATACTTTTAAGATCTTATGAGTTCCTTAACTTGTCAAGCTCATATAGTAAATTGTAGGCAATTCATCAAATTTCGATAACTTGCCTGAGCTATTCAGTCAAATTCGATTCTAGACTTATTTTTGCCTAGTTCCTGGTTTCCCTTGGCCTTAGAGTGTAACCAATTGCTGCAACGGAAGTGAAGCCCAGTGGCTGAGTGGATGTGGAACCACTGTTGTCATCGCTGCAATCCCAACCCCAACCCCAGCCCCATATAACACCCCCTCCGTCCTGCGCTGATGCACTTACTCCATTGAGTGACAGCCGCTGCATAAATAATAATTGTATGCCATTTATAATAGTTTCGTTGTCGTTGTCGTTGTTGTCGTTGTCGCTGATGCAAAGGAATCGGGAGACTGCAGCCAAGAGCCGGACGCCGGTCGCCGAACGCCGAACGCCGGACGGTGGCTGAGCAATGAACCAAAGCGGAGCCGATGCAACGGCGGGTGGCCGGGGCGGCTGGTTGGGGGCTTGGCGAAACGCCTAAGCACCCCGTTGACATTAAAGTTGATTGCAAACTGTACGCATTTATGATTATGATGACGGCGACGACGACGACGACGACGACGATGATAATAATGATAATGATGATGATGATGGCGTCGCATTATCGTCATTATCAACATCATTGGCTGCCGGTCGGCTTATTAGTTTGCCATTGCGCGCGCTTTTATGGGCGATAATCCAAGAGGGCTGCTTGAAGAGAAGTACCAGAAGGAGAAGGGCGATAGAGGCGGTAGAGTAGAAACAGGCCTTCCCTGTCCACATGCCCATTTGTCCAAATGGTGCACAGCGTCCCGCTGTGTTGCCATTTTCCATTAGTTTGCCACCCGATGTCAATGTGAGAGGAAAAACCAAACAACATTTCGCTGAGATTCCCCCCGCGCAGAGCTTAAGCGATGAGTGTGTGAAAAGCCTGGGAAAACTAAAAAGAATCTATAAATGTTGCCAGCAACAGATGTCATTTCAGATGATCTAGCTTCAATCAAGGCTAAATTCTTAAAATAAACCGGCTTTATCGCTAATCGGCATAAATTCATAATCCAAATTAGTTCGACAGTTCGAATGGGCAGTGCAAGGCAGAGCCAGGCAGAGATAACGCTCAAAATATTCTTTATTTAGTCATGTGCTCCACTGTGTAATATTAGATGTTATGACTGCACTCAGATTCGTAGGCTGCAAAGCAGATACAGCAGCAAAATAGTATTGGGACTTGGCTTGGCTTGTGGATAGAAATGGGCAAATGGTATACAGAATTTTCTGCGGAATTTGTCTGAATTTTCGTAAAGTTCTTTTATGCCAACTACGTTCTATCTACATATGTATATATTTAATAATTTGCGTAGATTTAATTAGCTATATATAAATATTAAATAAATATTAAACAACAAACAATAAAACTTCTATAAATGTTAATCGATTTGTCTTCTTATATTTTGTAGAGATGCATCCGTTAATACAACGTGACAGCGCAGCTAGCAGAGCAGCAGCAGCAGCAGCAGCAGCGACAGCAGCGGCGGCAATCGGAACAGCAGCAACAGCAACAGCAACGAAATTAACATCAACGAGTAGCAGTAAATGTAACAACAACAATAACAACAGCTTAACACTAACTATAATGCGACCAGCAACAAAAACAAACTCCAAATTTCACAAACGCCGACGAAAGCGGCAGCGGAGTGAACAGTACAGCAACAACAGCAGCAGCAACAGCAGCACAGCAACAACAGCAACGACAGCAACAACAGCAGCAACAACAACAACACTCCGTAGAAGATGTAGCATCCCATATCTAAGCAGAGCTGGCGCCTATCTGACGCTTCTGCTGCTAACTACAACATGTTCCTTGTGCGCTGTTACCGCCGCATCTACAGCCTCCGCCTCCGCCTCCACAGCCTCAGCCTCAAGTGCTGCCACCGCAGCTGCCGCACCCGCCTCTGCCACGAGCAGCAGCGGCAGCAGCAGCAGCATTGGCGGCTTTGTGCCGCCCAGTTCGCCCTGCGCGCCACAGCATTGGTGGGATCAGGTGCAGGACAAGTGTATGCCCTGCACCAGCTGCCAGGGCGAGATGATACCGCTGCGTCCCTGCCAGCTGCACATCGACACCGTTTGCCGCTCCATCTACGAGCTGAAGATCGACTGGGTGGTGCTGGCCAAGACGGAGCCCAACTGGAAGGAGGTAAGCTAATGTTCGACATGCCCCTGAGCGACTCACACTCAACGCCCTTGCCCTTTACAGCGCCGAAAGTCATCGGAATACGAGCATTTCGATCAGCCAACGCCGCTGCAGCACTTGACCCACGAGCAGCTGCAGCAGCTGCACGAGGAGGCAGCCGCTGCACTGCCCCTCGACTGGCAGACGGGCGCCCTCTTCATAGCGGTGCTCGCCTGCCTGCTCTTCTTCTCGGTCGCCGCCTGCATACTCATCCATCACATGCGCCAATGGCGCCGCATGGAGCGCCGACTGGACCAAGGTGAGTTGGACCAGATCAATGTAATTTTAAGAGTGAGTCGATGAGTGATGATAATCGAAACCACTTATTAATGAGGCTGCTCTTCATAGATTATACAACACATTAAGGGTTTACTACAGAGACCAAAAGAGAAACTCCATTTATTTAGTTTAACTAGAATTAGTTCCCAAATGGCTCAAGCATAAATGTTTAGTTAATCACACATACATATACATATTTATAATATATACGAGTATATATAACAATTCTTGAACCTAGACGTCATCGAAATCTGTATTAGTGGAGCGTTAGCGGCTTGGCCTTTCGACTCAACTTTCACACGGCTCAGCCACATGGCCGATGTCAACGGGCGGCGGATGAATTGAAATGCGCAACACGTTAGACGTTGCATTGCCAAAGGTTGCAGCGTGCTCGGAGAGTGAGTGCTCCGGCTGTTTAGCATGCCCGGCGTGCGATGGCGTGCTATTTGATTTCAACGAGAAAGCTGAGAGAAACAACCTGCAGCTGCGCTTGCAGTTGTGCGGCGGGCCCTAAACGTGGCCAGCACAGCAGAGCGACTCGTACATATTTATAAGTTTTGAAAAAAACACGACACTTTGATGTATGGGCGCTCCGACAATCGCCAGCGGCATCTCCTTCAAGACATTGGCCATGGCCAAAGACGAGCGTCCCTTTGCGCAGATTTCCAGCGAATTGCTGCACGAGCTACTGTGAGATTTGTTGGCCTGGCTAAGGCTGAGGCTAAGGCTAAGGCTAAGGCTAAGCCTGTAGGCCTGCTTAAGGTGCGGGGTGCCCATCTCCCTCTCTCTCTCTCTCTCTCAGGAGCTGTCCATTCGTCGCATATTAATGAACAGCTCGGCTTGGACCGAGCTGCGCCTGCGCCAAAGTAGAACGAAACGTCCAAATATTTGGCGCATGTGCGTCCGTGACGTCGACTGAGACGCGTTTTGCATACATTTGTTTACTCTTGTTGTCGTTGTTGTTGTCAATAAACTTATTAATATTTTTCGCCAGCTTTGAATTCCTTGCATTTACGTTTTTTTATTTTGTAATTTAATTTATTTACTCTTGGCACTCGTGTTTAACCTGACCGCAACATGAGCTCCGAAAAAAGAGAAGAAAAATAATATGAACAAGTAAGAAAGCTCTAGTCGAGACTGCTCGACTAGGAAATCCCCTGAACCTTTCGGAGAACTGATATTTCAATAATTCTTCGCGTAAAAGTAAAAGCAAAGGGAGAAGAAGTGCAGAAGATCATTAAAGTTGTCTATGTGTATGCAGCAGTACTCATTTGGTATTTGTATTTAGTTAAAACGAAGCTAAAATGCTCACAGCAGCAGAGAGCGTTCCCATTGCTCACTTGAAGCTCGACTGCAACGAGCTCTACCAGTGCTTGAGTTAAAGTGGCCCTATATAAAGGGCAGCAGCTGCAGCATTTCTTCAGTCAGTCTTCAGTCGTCCAGGTCTGGTGTGGGTCAGCGCTATAGAGTGAAGTCGAGTGTGTGAATTATAAGCATTCAAGACGTAGAGGAATTACGTAAAGGAAATACGTAGACGAATTACGTAGAGGAAATACTTAGCGGAAACACTGGAAAGCAATACGTAGAGGGAATACTTAGGAGAAATAGACAGTGGAATTGTGCTAAATCGACTCAACTCGTCACCCTGATCAAGACTATATATACTTTGTGGGGTCTGCCACGCCTCCTTCTGCCTGTTACATACATTTCAGCAAACCCATTATACCCTGAATTCCAATTTTCAATGGGTTCAGGGTATAAAAATGCCACAAACCGCAGCCGAACATGAAGGGTAACAAATTTCAGATATTTTGATAGATATATGAGTGTGAAGGTGACAGGCGGTGCATGAGCAGATGGAGTTATTCATATAAACAAATTGTTATATATTTAAATAAAGCATAAATATTGAAACAGTCAGGGTTCATTTGCTTAGCTAACATTTGCCTAAATACATATAAACTGAAAGTCATATATAGACATACATATATAGATCGTCATATATATGCAATATATGATTTACATTTGTTTATATTATAATATATCGTTTATAAAGCATAGTTCAGACTTGAGATTTCCAATGCCAAGCGATAAGTCCGCCTGCTCTACAGACACTGTACGACTGTACTCGTATGCGTTGATAATTGCTTTTTCCCTTATTTGTTGTTTTTGGCTCAGGCAACGATCTCTGTCCTTGACAATGGTATTTGCCTTTAGCCAATTGGCTTTAGTTCCCTACAGGGCATAAATTATGTATGTACTCCCATATGCCATGTCGACCCTCTCATATGTCACAATAAAGCAGCATATAACAGAGACGCAACTTAAATGAGGCATGCAGCATGCTGAGAGAGCGAGAGAGAAAGAGAGAGAGGGCAACTTTAACTTCGTCGAGTCTCCAACTTGTTCAGCCTTTTCCACTGATTTGATTCGAGTTGCTCAGCGAACTCACTTTAAAGTTTTATGAGCCAGCAGCTACATAAAGTGTTTGGCATTTCAAGTTTTATAGCTTTTCTAAGTGGCAACGAAATTGAGCATGGAGAACTTTTTGGTATTTTATTTGAAATATATGACAGCTGAACAGAACAATGAGCATATAAATGAAACGGCAACAAATATGTATATAAAATATGTACAAAATAAATATATAAGAAATATACATAAATTAAATACATAAAAATAAATAAAAATATCTAAAAAAAATATATAAAAAAATTGATATCGCATTATAAACAAAAATATAAAAATAAATTCAATATTCAATATGAAAAAATAATAATATAATAATAATAATAAATATATATAATGTCTATAAAATATATTAATATTAATAAACAAATTTTCCTTAAAGTCCATAGGTTTTCATTTAAAATCATTTTCAAAATGAATATTCTCACATATAAATATATTACAAAAAGTAAAAAAAATGAATAGAAATTTATATTTCATATTTTAAAGTTTTTTTATAGTTGAACAAAATGTTGTTGTAGAACTAGACTAGACTAGATTATTGTAAAATCCATTTTTCTTAGTCGACTCGCAAGTTGTTTCAGGTGCCAAACGAAATCTCGTAGAAAATGTTTTCAGATTGCTTAGATTTGAGTGTTTAGCTGCATGTTAAATCTGACATGAACTTGTACTGCTGCCTGTGACTGAAATTCGATATTCACAGTGAATTCGGAATATTTCCACTTGGCAGCTCTGCTCCACTCACAACTCACAGCTCACAGGTCGCAGCGATCTGAAAATCTTGAGTCTATCTATGTGTTTATCTAGGCGGGCATATATCATTTCGGCTGGCATTGCGAGTGTGTAGACACATGTTGTTCGATGCGCAACAATAATAAGGAGGCAAAGAATAACAACAACAGCAACAACAACAACAACAACATTGTTAAAGAGCGTGCATTTTCCACGCTTTTCGCGCCCATCCACCCACGGGCCGTGTCTGCGGGGCCAACGTGAAAATTTATGCCTTGCTTTGATAGGCTCCCGTCTTGTTTTTCTTCTTGTAATCATAATTCAGCGCGTGTCGACGACGACGTCAACGGTGACGGCGACGTCAGCGCAGACATTGGCGTCAGCCCACGCAGCGTTCAGAGTGAGCGAGTGCAAGAGTGCGAGAGTGCAGGCATGTCCAGTGTGAAAAATTTATGAAGCCACCAACGAAACGATACGTAACGCAAACAGCCAACTAATAACAACAACACACACACACACAAAACACTTGCCTAGGATCATAAGTTGAGCGTGTTACCAAGTGCAAGCATTGAGATTTCAAATATCAGCTCTAGCCAGACTTAATCCAGGACCGGAAGCAAACCTACACAAAGGGGAGAGAGATACCTAGTAGACAGGTACAAGACACGTACAACGGAAGAGTAAAGGCCTCCGCACCGTCTCGCCGTCCTCTGTCTGCGTGCATTTGTGTCTAGCTCAAGGACAAGCGGATGTTTGTAGACCGCAGAGTTGAATCACTTCCGCGGCGATGTAATCAAATTCCAAAATCATGTCACAGCCAGTCGAGGGCCATAAAATAAACGAGGGGCAGGAAATGCCACTGCACCACCACCACCACCACCACCAACAACAACAACAGCAACAACTGCATCTTTATGTAACAGATCTTTGTCAACTGTGTTCGAATCGCTTGCACTTGGTGAGTGCCACAGGCGCGGCATTTGTCTCTGCACTTCTTATTGGATTCTGTCACTTCCGTCGCACTCGTCACACATCTATAAATAGTTGGCGAATACTTCGATCCGTATGCTGATTAAATATTGGACCAGCTGGCTCGAGCTGTACAGGAAGTTGTTCGACTCCTTTGGTGGCACCGAAAGGTGTGACTGGGCGCACTCAAGCGCTCAATTGACAATTGTTCCCACTCCCAATATCTCACTCTCTCTCTCTCTCCCCCTCTCTCTCTCTCTCTCTTTCTCTTTTCATCTCAGTTGGCATTTCTGCTATTTGCATTCGCATTCGTTTGGCACGCGCTTAGTGCTTCCTTCAACTTGGATATGTGCAGCAGGCAATAAATTCGCCAGCTGAGCAAATGCAGATCGTACAACTGCAGCCGATCTTCGTTCCCTGCATTCTACGGCCACTCCAAAAATAGCGATGCGGTGCCCGTGTTGGCCCGAGCAGCGCATCGCACCGCAGCGACACTGAGGGCGGACACTGCACAGCCAGCGAGGGCGACTCACTTGGCACCTGAAGCAAGCTTGCCATTTGCGAATGATTCGAATGAAGCGAACGAGAAGTGAATGAGTGTCAGGCGAGGGGTATACTCTCTAGAGCGTCTACTTCTGCTAAAGTTTACTATATGTCACATAAGCATATCTAGCATCAGGTCTGCTATAACACTAGAATAATCTATCAACAAATTTGTCAATAACTCCCTTTATACAAGTAGTCGCTGGAGTCTCTAGAACTGCTATAGTTATTATTTTTATGGAGTAACTAGATATTCTACAATTTTCATAAAAAACTAATCCTTTATTATTAGAGCCTCTATAGAACACTAGATCTTCGATAGTTCTCTCTCTGTATGTAATTCTAGATTATTCTATTTCAACAACTTTTTAGATGTACTCTATGAAGTCATTGGATCTTCTAGATTTTATTAAAAATACAAAAGCAGAATCTATTTTCTGCCCAACTCATTTTTGATCTCATACATAGCATATTAAAATAGTTTATTTTAGTTTACTTACCATATTCTCATCGAATAAACATAATTCTTCAATTAATTATCCAATCGTTGTTGCAACAGACAAAAACAATAATAGATAGACTTTTAGGCAGTGATTTTTCCCATAACACCCAATTATTGATCTATAATTGTTGAAGTAAAATTTTTACTTTGTAGATCATACGCATCTGCCTAACCCGCCACTCGCCCCCTTCTCCCTCCCCACCAGGCTGGGCACTTGGTTTTTCTCGGATTTGCTGTTTTCTCTAATCAGTTTGCTAGAATCTTCTTATACCCATAGTTTCCACGGAAAATTCGACTGTGCCGCTTTTCCCCAATATACCACACACACACACACTTACACACACTCGCAGACAAAGATCTACATAAATGTATGTGTGCGTACGTAAACAGATAGATGGGAGTACTCGAACCTGTGGTCGGCCATGCTCTTCCTCTTCCTCTTCCTCCCAGAATCTATAGAGACTACTCATCCATATGTGCTTAATTTGCTTTGGCGCATTGGAAATTTTAAGCCTTATTGAACTGCGCAAATTTGTAAAATTCTTGTTGCTTTTCTTTCAATTCCGATTGGAAAATTTTCTTTCTGATTTTTCTCAAAAATTGTGTACGACGTAGCTGTTATAGCCGTCGCTCTTCTTCTTCTTGTGTTGTAGTTGTTGTTGTGTGAAAATTTTTGCTGGGATTGTTTATAATAAAAAGCAAAGAACCGAAAGGCAGCCGTCGCGTCTGTTGGGCAACGGAACTTAATTTTCTTGTTGATCTTTTATTTTATATTTCTGTTTCTCATTTCTCTCGTTCGCTTTTCAGTTTTTCCTCGACGCATGTCGATTTTGTTTTTTCACTTCTCTTTCCTTTTTTTTCTCTCTTTTTTTTCTTTTTTTTTTTTTTTTTTTTTGTTGACTTCAAGTTTTAAAAATAAATTATAAATTATCTGCTCTCTGGCTACGCTGGCTGCGCTGCTGGGCTGCTGTCTGCTTTCTGTTTTTTGGGCACGCCCACCGTTTACGCCTCCGCAGCTTGTTTACAAGTCGGAAATGCGCCGCAAAGGCCCCTGAGCGACCCCCTTTCAATTTCCTGGCATCGATCAACAAATGGCTGGCCGTAATAATTGTTGATCTGACAGCGCGAATACGAAAATATAATAAATATTTTAACAGCCTTATGGCCGTGTTTATGAAGGCCATAACAGTATTTTATTCAGTTGGCAAAAATTACAAATACTAGAAGAAGAACAACAAAATAATAATAATTAAATAAGCACATACATCTGGCTATTGGCAGACGTGATCCGCAAGCGATTCGAACCTTGAATGCACAAATAAAGACTTTCTATTTATATTATTTGCCATTGGGCCCTTGGGCGGTCATTGATGGGGCGATCGAAATTTTATTATTTTAAAATACAAATTGAAACAGAAACTCATTTTAATTGATGGATGACTTATTGAATGAATGGCATCAGTTTATATATTCCTTTGTCGACTGGTAGAAGAATCAAATAAAATAACATCTATGGCTTACTTTTAGCTACTGCAATATCTATGCTAGGTCTATATCTATATAGCTATATTTATCTATATATATAAGAATATCTTTCTATAGCTACATCTTAATCCATTCCGAATATTGATCTGTAGTTCATGCTATGTCTTTTAATTTATCTATAAGCTACTTTAATCGTCTTCGAATTAAAATAGGAATAAGGAAACAATTGCTGGATATCCAGTAGTCGAGCATGCCTGATATAATAAACTCATACACGAAATTCCAGATGTTGCTTGACAATTGCTAAAATCTCTTTTTCTCTCTCTCTTTCTATTCTCTTGTTCTTCGACGCGGACTGCCTGCAGATGTGGAAGAGTTGTCCACGAAGCTAATGGCCAAGCTGGCCGAGGTGCAGAGCCTGGACGGTGGCACCTTCTTCATAGGCAATGCGGATGCCCTGCGCGGACTGCCGGCCTCGGCAATGACGGCCGCCTCGGCGGCAGCGTCCGCTGCGCAGTCGAGCCTCTTTCAGCCGCAACATGTGCTGCTGCCTGGTAAGTGTGTCAAAGGTCAAACCACTTGAGATCGTCCAGTTCGAGTGCGTTCGACTGCGCCTGGCGGGGGATTGCGCTGAGCTGAGCTCAGTTGGGATGGGATGGGATGGGCTGGACTGGACTAGGTTCGGTTGGGTTGAGACGCCGCGGGATGGCATTCCATTCCACAAGCGAAAGAATTTCTTTTCATTTCTGTATATATGTGTGTGTGTTTGTGATTGTATTATTTGCATTTGTATTTGTGTTCTTTGCGCCTTTTTGGTCAAGGCGTTTGCCAATTTGCATTTAAATTGGCCATTGAGCCCGTGGGCGGCGGCCTCTTGGCGGCGACAATAGCCGTTTAATGGGCCCATCCAATGCGATCGCAATTGATTCCATGGCAAATGCAAATGAGAACGCGCCCGCACAGAATTTTAATACAATGGGGCCTACGGCTGTCACTCAGTTTTTGACAGCCACGCTTGTGGGCCACAGCTCAAGCGCATATGTATATACAAACTCTTGCTCACTCACTCATTTCTCTCTCTCTCTCTCTCTCTCTCTCATTTGCAGTGGAGAAACATACCAAGCATCAGGAGCGAAGAATTCTGAAGACCCTGCAGCCGGGCAATGTGTATATCGAGGAGAATCAAGGACTCGGCGCTGGCGTCTTGGCCAACTCGAAGGGCTGAAAGGGAATCAGCCAGCTGATGACCACTTAAGTGTACGTTAAAGTCTAGTAACACTGTAACAGCAGCAACAGCAGCAACAGCAGCAGCTGAAGCGGCAGGAACTACTTTGTATTAAGTCAACGCCGCTCATGGGAGCTCGAGAACTTGCAAAATTGGATTACGACTAAATATACATATATGAATATATATATATATATATACATACTCATATATATATATATATATAGCTCTTTTTTTTGCCTAATATTTAATTTAATGTGTTAATGTTGACTTGTTTGTAATGCAAAGGCACAGCAATTAATTAATATAATTAATTATTAATCATTAATCATTAATTTTTAATTATTAATTATTAATGAGGACGTTCAAACGGTGAGCTCGGCAAGTGGCCGCAGCTTCAACTAATTCTAAATGCAAAATTCAAATCTGTTTTGTTTGAGTGAGAAAGAGAGAGTGAGATAGAGGGAGAGAGAGGGGATGGAGTATGGAAAGTTTTTTTTTTTTTTTTTGTCTAAGTAAAACGAAGTTACAAACTAAATGAATACATTAAAATATGATTAACAAATTTTCTACTTAATGTAAATAATAAGGCGAGCGAACGGAACGAAACGGAACGGAGTGGAATTGAACCAAGCAATATCGGCAGCATATCAGCTACTATATGGTTATTATATAGTCTTGCATATTGTACATCAAACATTGTATCGCTCACACACACACACACACACACACATACATATATACAAATATAATTATATATAGGCGCTTATGGGAACATATTTAACGTATTTTAATTATAAATATTCTCTCTCTCTCTCTCTATCTCACTCTCTCTCTCTTTACATATATATATATATCTTCTTTTTTTGTATTTGTTCTTATCGAAATGCGAAAAAATATTCATTTAGGATTATAAATATTTAATATTTCATAATTATTAAATCGCATACGAATTGAAAACTAACCAATAAACAAATCAAAATCAAATCAAATGAATCGACGAATCGAAAGGGATAGATAGAGAGAGAGAGATAGAGAGAGAGAGAGAGAGAAAAATTGTAACATTTAAAGTCAGAGAAATTTTGAAATACAAAAAAGAAGAAGCAATGCGCGAATAGAATTGAGAATTGTTTATAATTTAAGTGCTATAAGTGTGCAACAATAAAAAGTTTTATGAATTAATTCACTTGTTTCAACTTAATTTCAATTTGTTTCCATGGTGTGAATTGAGGGCTTTCAATTGGGGGGGGAGGGGGGGCGCAGTGGGAGTAAGACAGGCGAAGGCTAACCTACAGATGGAGAATCGGGAATCGAGATGCTTTCGGATCGATATTTATGGCGTGCTGCTGAAACGTGTCTAATTTTATTCCAGCGAAAGTAATTGTATTTCAATATATTTATATATGTATATGTATATTGAATGAAATTTATGGACTTGCCAAACTGACGATTGATTCGAAATGGATTAACGATATAGTACATACATGCATATATCTTTGGATAATTCGAATGAACTCTAAATGAAAATAAACATAAATTGCTAACATTTCCATGGAAAATCCCATGGATGATTTCATTTGCTGATACAGTTCAAGGTGAATGTTCGGTATTTTCAAATTATATTTGCTGTAACATTCATGAATAACAATCAAATTTGTTAAAGTATAGTACTATGCATCACTATCTCTCACTCCTTTCTCAGTCCCTCCTTGCTTATTTTTCTCTATCTCCCTCTCGCTCCTTATCTCTTTTCCTCTAAACCTCACTCTCTCTCTCTCTTTCTCTCTCTCTCTATCTGCCTCTTTTGCTCTTCAGTTATACGTCTCTCTCTATGCCTCTCCATCGTTTGCCTTCTCTACTTATCCCTCGTTTTCTTCTATACGGCACCAGAGTGTCTGAGCAATCTTTTGCCACGCTCCCACACAGCACTAAACACATACATATATATATTATATATATTGCAACAATATGCATGGTTTTTGGACTGACAGAAAGGCGGGTAGACTGGCCGACCCATCGACCGACCGTGGGGACTGTTCGAATGGGTGCGTGCAAGGCAGGAAACGTCTTTCAATGGAAATGAAAACGAAAATGGAAATAGTAATGGAAATGGGAATGGAAATGGTTAGGGACTTGCCATACCCCTATCCCCCTGCACCACGCCACCGCCCCACCACCCTAGCACTAGGACCTAACTAGCCAATGCACTACCCCTATGTTTGGCAAAGCTGACAAAGTTGTTGTTGTTGTTGCTGGGCGCATTTGTGAAATTTGCATTTTGCAGTTTGCATTTCGCATTTGACGATTAACATTGAAAATGGAAATAGCAAACGACGCACGCCTCTGAATTTATTAATGTTGCTACAACAGTTGCACAATTAAATGCTTGTTAAGGCAACAACAATGTTGCTGTTGTTGCTGCTGTTGGCACATCAAAGCGCGCGTTTAGTTTGGCCAAGGCAAAAAAAAAAAAAGAAAAAAAATGTATGTATAAATAAAATGGCGATGCGCCGACTGAAAAACGCGCAAACATTTCTAATGAAAATCCAAAGACAACAACAGCAACAGCAGCAGCAGCAACAACAGCAACAACAATCGACACCCATTGGTAATTCCATGCACGAGCTGGGAGACTTTCTTGTTTGTTGCTGTTGCTGTTGCTGTTGCCGTTGCTAGTGTAAGTTTGCCAATGCTGCCCCCATGTCTTGACTGCCCAACAGAAATTAATTAGCTGCGACGTGGCATAAATTAGCAAAAACAAGAAACAACAACAATAACAAAACATTGAAAACCGAAACATTGAACAGCCGCAGCCGCAGTCACAGTCGCAGTCGCCGCTTGGCCAGTCGCTATCATCTATGCTGCCAACTGTATGAACTATATAGACCATAAAACTAGCGATCGATCGTGCATGCAACAGAGCTTAGGCAAACATTAATGAGTAAATAAATGTTTATTGCCATTGGATTTGCATATTACAAATTGCTTCGACTTCACAGTCTAAACATAGCTTAAGTACGGCTATTTATCATGCACTCTATCTAGCTAGATAACTATAGCTTTAGCCGATTTATTGTGCTTTATTTATAGAAAACTCTTAATATACTAAAAACTTACTCAAGAGATATATGAGTCCACTAATGCTTTTTTGTTGTTTGTTTATAATCGATGGAGCTCTTAGTGGCCAGAAGTTGATAGACGGACAATGCGACGGACAATGCCTTAAATCAATATACTGTTAGATATCATTGATTATATATGTATGTATGTATTACTTATTAGTTTTTCCTGCTCGCTCGTGATGTGAGAAGCATGTGTTAAACTTATGCTGTTTGTCTCTCTGTTCTTCCGGTAGATATTTGATTTCTAGAACATGTACTCTTTGGTAATTTCAATCTATAGTTGTAAGATAATTTGAATATGCCAACTGGGGCATGACAAATAAGTTATCAGGTCATGTGCATCAAAGTATACGCAATATATAAAATGAATGGAATGCTCGTTTCAGAGAGGAAGAAAATCTAAAATGGAAATTGCACCTGTTAATGTTATTTCCATTATTAAAGGGTTCTATATGAACACACCCATTTATACATTAATTTATTCATTATTTATTTGCATTACTATAGGCCAGACTTAAGAAGAGCTTTACGGCTAATTGGAATAAGACAGAATCAGAATACTGAATACTTTCTCCAATATATAATATATGTAGAGCAATTGCAGCTCGAAAGGGCATCCGGCAGTCCGTGTCGGCTGGGCGAGTGGAAGGTGAAGTAGCACAGCAAATGCCAATTGGCATGTGGCATGCGGCATGTGGCAACTGGGACGATGCAGTCTCAGCTGCGCTGAGCTATTGTGGCACATGCCAAACTCATTTCGAGTATTTTTAACATGCGACACGGCGTCGTCGTCGTCGTCGTCGTCGGAGGCAACTGCATTGTCGCAGCAGCTGCCACAAGATGTGGCTGCAACTTGGCGGCGCACTTGAAACTGATAAAGCGTCGAGTGTCGGACATAAAAAAAAAAAACAGAAACAGAAACAGAAACAAATTAAGAAAGAGAACAGCGGCAACAGCATAAACGGAAGCGGAAGGAAGTGAAGCCCGATTGGAAATACTAGAACGAGCCACGTGCAATGCTCGAAAGCAGCTGCGGGCGCCAAAAGGGCCCATTAATCCATATGCTCAGGTTTATTGTTGTTGCTGCTGTAATATTTTTGATTGCCAATTGATCGATGTATCGAAAATAGCGCCACGAACGTGTCTATTGAGTGGAATTGCTAATGGCCGCCAACGTTTTGGCAACAACATCGCAACGTTCCTGGCCACTGGGTGTGCCTTTGCCTCTATAAAATATGCGGCTATCGATTGGGCTAAAGGGTTAGAGGGGACGAGCGAGAATGGCGGAGGAAGAGGTGGGGCTAGTTTCCAGTTTCATTCACAAAGCGAAAACGTACCGTCACCCATTTGACGTTGGCCATTGGAATGCGACAGGTGTCCGCTTTTGGGGGCTGCCAATTAGCCGCTGACTCTTGGCTGTTCGCTGTTTGCTGTTCGCTGTTGGCGGCGTGGGGCAGGCCAAAATGGGCTGCCAGCAGCGTTTGATACACTTTGGTTATCGATATTGATTGACGATTTTGGCTATTGCGTTTCCGTTGGCCGAGAAACGAGCGAGACACGACGGAAACGCTGGCATTGCAAAATGTGCCGCGGGCTTCTTTGCCATGCTTTGTTTTCATCATTAAGTCACAGCAAAAGCAACAGCAAAAGCAACAGCAAAAGCAACAGCAATAGCAACAAGGTCTTTAGCTATTCATACATTGTTTAAACAATTTGAATGCAGCGCGTGAGCCGTTCTGCTGTTGCCCCAGCGGAAATTCGCAGACATTTGTGAGAGTAATCCCGAAACCGAAATGAAAAACGGATGCTGCACCAGGAAATGGTCTACGGGCACTTCCTGTGGTCCACGCAGCTCATTAGAAAGGCATTTCAATAATTTCCAACAAAGGGGTATTTTCTATTTTCTCACGTTTCGAGTAAAATTCTCAAGGCAAACAAATGCAAATATTCTATTAAGCAGATGGAGAATTTACAAATCAAAATTTATATATACATATATTGCATATTTGAAATTTCATTCTATTATATTCATTCACATGCAAGATTTATATATACATATATTTTTCCAATCAATTTTGAATATTAAATTTATATAAATATGTCTTAATTGTAAATATTTCATAAAATGTGATTTATTTAATATTAATTAATTAGTATTCATAATATTTACCTGAAAAATTCAAATTTCCCTCAAAATCAAAACTTAAGAAACGGCAATTGGAAATGAAACAGGGAATTTTAATAATACGTTACAGTAGTTTGTGTATTTGCTAAGCTTGCTGTTAAGTGTTTTGTATTCTCACTTGCGAAAGGTGTGTGGAAACGAAACATTTTGAAGTTGTTATGGACTTGGTTTGTATATTAGCTAAGCATATTGTGTTCACCGTTCCCTCTTTCGATATCGCAAGGTGTGTGTCTTCGCTACAGCCAGAGCGCTCGCATGCTTAGCTCAGACCTTCACCATTTGCAGCCAAGACATGAACACTTCTGATTGATATTTTCCAATTTGAATTTTTTAGCTTTGCTACTGCTGGCATTTTCTTTTATAACTTGAAAAAGAATGCGCATTTTAGATCTACTTCTGGCGTATGTGTAGTCTGTATAAAGTAATATGCCAGTTATTGTATTACTGTTCGCACATCATTTCTAAGAGACTTCTGGAAAGACAAGATGGCAGCAGAGACGAACAAGCAGAAAGCACAAGACACAAATCGACAACGGCAAAAATCTAAAAATAGATTTTGCAAGTTGGCGCAGCTGTGTCTGCAGCTGCCAAAATATACATGCATAAATATGTATGTATGCACGTGGCTTTGCAAATGTAAAGATGTATGCATGTATCTATTGGAATTTACTAAGAGTTTGCAATGGCGAAGTCAAGAATTTCTAGAATATTTTCATTTCTTTATTAGTTATGTTCGTTACGTATATATATGTATAAGTTTGATTTTTTAGTTTTGTGTGTGTTGGTTTTTAGTGTTTTGTGTATATGTATGCTGATTTTTGCTGATTTATGTGTGTGTGTGTGTGTGTGTTCTCTTTTGTGTGTGTGTCTTTTTCTCGATTTTTCTTCTTTGCTTGCAGCTTGCAGCGTTAAATGGGATGGATGTTGGCAGCCTATTCGACGCTGTTGTAGACGCGCTTGATGTCGGCTATTGTGCACGGGTTGCGGCACATTGGGCAATGCTGATAGGCCGACAGGCAGGCGTAGGCGCACTCCTCGCCAAAGAGATGGGCACAGGGCAGCGAGACCACGGGATGCTCGCCGAGCTTGCTCCATTCGGACAGACAGATGGCACAAGTCATATTGGCATCCAGAGAGCGCATCATTGCTTCCACGGTACGCTCCATTTCGAGACGAGTCTTGATCTCCATCTCAGTGTCCTTGATGAAGGCCTGCTGTAGCTCATTAATGGTGGAAACGTGCATCTCCAAGTTATCGCGCAGCTCTTGCACCATCTCTTCCTTCTTAGCCAGTTGCGTCTGAAGCAATACCATTTCCACAATAGTGCCATTAGTGAGTGGACGAATGCCTTGCAACACCTGACAACTGATCAACTGGCTCTGCGCTATCAATAGATCCACGCTCTTGGTCAGCTTGGGAGTGACCATATTGATCTGATTTATCATTTCCTCCACCCTGGCCGAGGAGGCAATAAGCATGGCTTTTTCCAAGGAGATTTTCGCCAGACCACGCTTCATGGCCTCCATCTCAGTAGCAAAGTTAGCACTCATCTCGAGCACCTGCCTCATGCTCTCTTGCTCCTCAGGATTCTCTGGGCGCAAGCATCGGCGCTTTGCTGGGGGCTCCTGAGAACGGTGCTCATTAGGACGCTGCTCCTGGTTTTGCTCGTTGTCTGAATCCATTATTTTGGTTACTTTTTAATTGTTTACTCTACCAGCAAAATCACGTGCAAATAAAATAAAACGCGAAAAAAAAGAAAGAAAAAAAAATGCAGAACGAAAAAAGATGAGCAAAAAAGAAAGAGAAAAAAAAATGGCGACTGCAAAAAAGAAAAATTGAATTGTAAAATAAATTTGGAAAACTTACTTAAACGTCTTTACTCGGTAAGCTCTGAAGCGGAAGTGAACGAGTTTCGGCATGTGTCGGAGCTCGTTTAGTTTTAGGGTTGCCAAGTACTCGCAAGCCAAGTACACAAAGCAACACTGTTACTATTGGGAGGACAAAAGAATGGGACCGTATTCGACGAGTCGACGATAAATTAAATCTGGGGAAAAAAATGAAATGAAATCAATATTATAATTATTGCTTAATCCTTGAATAATAATTAGAATTATTATTCATAACATTTTCAATATTATTTTTCCTACTATTCAATGCGGTATTATTTTTGGCTCCCAATTTTAACACACAGAGATCAGTTTGGGGCATTATTGGCTTAAGCTCTATGCACAATGGGGGTTTAGGCCCCATAATAAAGCCATATAGAAACAAAAAGTAGTCCGATTGGCCATTTAGCAACAATTATGCAGATATATGCATAACAATGTGACCGTATTCGATATGTCAAAATTACGCAACATACTAAGCTAATGCTAATTATCGATAAAAAAAATCGTTTATAATAAATATTAATAATAAATAAATTAAATAAATAAGTATTTATCCAATATGAATAGGTGCATTAATGCGTTCCTTTAATCGAGCTGCCTCGAACCCTCTCGCATTTGTCTCTAGCCCCAACATGGGGCAGGCAGCTGGGACGCTATTGTTTGGCATCAGGCGGCAAAATTAGCGCGATTTCCGCCGCAAATTTCTTGGAGAGGGGGGGGGGGCGGGGCTAACCCGTTAGGCGGACAAAACTATGGTCCAGGCTGGGGTTGGGGCTGAGGCTGGGGCAGCAATCACAGTGCGGGCGATGCTGGCGACCAACTTGCTAAATCACCGAAATCCGCATCTTTAGCATCTTAACAGCCAATTTGGCGGGTGGCAAGTGGCAAGTGGCAAAGCGTAGGCTGCAGCGAGCACTGGGTGCACGCATAAGGGACACCAAGCGAGGCAAAGACAGCGGGCGGATAATAATAAAAGATAATAAAACAAACGAAATGTCTGTGCGCCAAGGGCAAGCGAAAAGGCCCCCAAGACGGGATGCCCTGGCCCAGCCTAAATAAAAACACTTTGGGGAACAATAGACGCCCCTCCCACTCACACAAATCTGACTGTGCTAAAGGCAAAAACTTTTGCGACACCTCGCGGCATCCCCGGAGAGCCGCTAGGCGGCAGCTGAAGGAGCTGCGTGGCAGACGCCGCTGCTGCTCTGCGTTTGTCATTGCCATTGTTATTTAGCGAGCCCTGGAGCCAGTGCGAGCTCCTCCTGCAGCTGCCTCCAGCCAGCGAGCGCTTCATTATCTACATGCCCCAACCTCTAGAATCTGGCCCATTGTCTAGCGCCTGTCCCACTGCTCCGCACTCCGCACTCCACACGGATTGTTTAATTTCGCGTGCCGCAACGCACAATTACACCGGGAACACAACAACGGGCGATTCGACCACGTCCAGGTGAGCAGCCGGAGCGAATCACAAAAGCAGCTCAAATGTGTTTGCCCGCAAGACAAGAAAGAGTTTCGTATCACATTCACAGAGGTTTCCGGAACACCCACAGCTGAAGCTGGCTAATGCCTAAAGCTGAAGCAATTTCATGAGCTGCTGCAGTCAAGATTAAAGCTGAAGAATTCCTAAGGAGAATCCCGAGCAAGCAAGAGCAGAAGTGCATGGAATAAGAATACTAGGAACATAAACTCTATAGACAGAAGCAAAAAAAAAATTATCTCGCGCTTTGCTAGATGGAAACTCTCACGGAGATAAAATATATATTTAAATATTCAGCAAGTAGTAAAAGTATTCTCAAGGTTTATCAATAATAAAAGGTGGGGGGAATATAAGCTCTATGATGGAAAAACACGAAATGCACAACAAAAATCAATTTATGTTTCGTTTGGATTTCTCTCTGAGAGATTTTAATTCAGTATTTCGGTTTCTAATCAGAGAGTAACTAAGATATATAATATATGGATATAAAGTTGGTTTGATTAAGTAATATATAGAATAAAGATATATCTTTATTCTAAAGTTGGTTTGACTTCATTTGATGCAATTTGATGTGCTAAGGCGACGATAATTGGGGAGCCTTAGGCATGGGATTGAGTGTAGGCATCTACCAGGGCTTTGCGATAGGAGTGAAACGGCTCCCACTCGGGGCAGGTGCTCGGCTTTGCGGTGTTGTCCAGATATTTGAGCATTTCCAAAATGTCGTAGCCCAGCAGTGGGTGCACCAGCTGGCGTAGGACCTTCAAAAAGAGCAGATTCTCGGGCGGATTCGAGTCCTCCTCGTCGTCGTCGCCATCGTCATCGTCGTCGTAGGCTTCCATGGCGTAGCATATGCCGGTGCGGTGCAAAATGAGCACAGCCGAGCGGCACTTGAATCGATCGCCGTTAAGCAGATTACCAAACATTCTGGCCAGGTTGAGCAGCTTGCCAAACTGGAGGGAGTCGCCTGCCTGGGCGGTGCTTTTATAGGCAACCAGGATGCGCGTATACACCAGCTGGAGGCTCTGCATCAGCGCCAAGCCGAAGTCAATTGTGTTGTTGAGCATGCAGCGCTCCATGGTGGCGAGTATAATATCCCCGTAGAACGGATTGAACTGCAAAGGTAAATAAATGATCATCGGCATGAATGCATGATAGGCAGGGCAGGAAGGGCAAGGACGGAGAGCTCACCTGCTCATAGTATTGGAATATAAAGGCGGCACGCAGCACGGGCAGAATGTCGGAGAAGCAGAGCTTGCAGAAACCGGAGAGGATGCGGCGTTTGTTCTGCAGCAGCAGGTTCAGCTCCTTATCCCCGGCACCGGTCAGCTCGGCTTCCACGGCCTCACTAAACAAGAACTCCATCGCAAAGTGCTCCAGGGTCTTCAGCTCATCAATGGACGACATGTACTTCAGCGCGTTCAGGGCAGCGCGCCTGGTTTGGTGCCCATCCTCAGAGAACATCGCCAGCGTATCACACATGGAGCTGAAAGCCTGGAGTGCAAGAGGAGGAGGAGGAGGAGGAGCAGCAAGAGTATGTTGGCTGCGCAGCACAAGGGAAATGTGTACTTACGTCACAGCGGAGACTCACATCGCCGCACTTCTTCAAGATGTGGAAAGCGCACAGGAAATAGTCGTCCAGACGCTCGGCCAGCATCAGGTAGTCCTCATCCATCTGGTTGTCAGTACTGGCCGCTTCCTCGGCACGCTTCAGATCCCAGCATATGCTTACGAAGCTCATTTCTAGACAAAGAGTCAACGATTCATCGCAGAGCGTCACCATCGGTTCGTTGATGACTTGTTTCAGACACGCCATCACGGATTTCATCACCTGGAATCCGCTCAGATCGAAGTGCTCGTTGACCGACGTGGCTATACGCAGCGTGATTAGCAGCTGCTTGGCGCACGCCTTGAGGCGCGACTTTTGCATTTTCTTGACTGCCAGCTGCCAGGCGCTGGCCGCTTTCAAGAAGCCGTGCGCAGAGCGCTCCATCAGCTCTTTGCGGAGGTTGACGGCGACCTGCTCGTGCTTATGGATCAGGCGATGCAGCGTCGTTGCGCATACCCGCAGCGCCTTCAAGTCGGTGAGCTTGAAAAGGAGCGACTTCATCTCCCTGATCAACTCCTCGGCCTGAGCGTCCGAGCAGTTAATGTGCAGCGACAGGTCGAACAGAAACTCCATTCGCAGCGGATCCGGCCAGTAATGGTTCAGCAAATTGTTCATGGCCGGCAGTATAATAGTGGTTACCTGCTCGTCCGCTCCGTGAAGGGGCAGAGACACCAAGGCTTCGGTCGCCCGGCCAGGTGGCAAATCCCCGGTGACTGCTTGCCTGACACTTCGCGCCAGGATCTCGATGATCACGGTGACCTCTTGGTAGGTCAAGTTCTCCGGGCTCTTCAGTATATCCACCATGGTGGCCCAGTCGAGCAAACTATCGCTGACGCCGTAGAAGGCATCGATCAGGTACGGGGTACGCTCGTGCCCGAAGAACTTGACGAAGAACCTGGCCAGGGCCAGCACGCGATCCTTTGCGGTGGGCTCCCCCTTGAATCGAACGTGCAGCAGCTCGGCTGCCGCCTGACCCACTTTTCGGTTGGCGGAGAAAACCAGCTGCTCAATTAACTCGACCATGCTCTCGTCGACCACCTCCGGCTTGGCTCGTTGAATGCTCACGATCAGGCTAATGGCCATATAGGCCAGGTTGGTGTCGTCGTTTAGGCTGAGGCTCAGCAGGGTCATCCGGAACTTAAAGCCCAGCTGAAGGAAGTCCGTACGCAGCTTCGGCTTCTTCTCCAGCCCAACAATCGCGCACAGGCTGGCCGCCCACACCTTCGGGGAGCGGTCCTCGAGCGCCTCGAACAGATGCAGCATGCTCGTGCGACTGATGTAGCTCTGCGGAAACATCTTCAGCCACAGGCCGCACTCGGCTGCGCATGCCTCCCGCATTGCCTCTGCGACATCGGACTTGCGTTTGAGGAACACCTTCGTGAACAGCTTCTGCCAGATTTCGTGCAGATACTCGTCCTGCAGCGCCATCATGTCGTTCAGCGCGGTCATCATCTTCATTGCTGCAAGTAGACGCTGCTATAGCCTCAGACAGAATACCCCACCCGGGAACGCTTACCAACCAGGGTGCTCGTGTGCCGCAACGGCAGCACATCCGTCATGCTGGCGACAATCAGAAAACTAGACATGTAGTGCAAAAACGAATTCGGCACAGTCGTGGACATGCTGATGATGGAGTGCAGCAGCTCCTCGAAGAAGTTCATAACGTGCGCGGCAAAAGTGTGCGAAGAGTACATCACCATCACCGGCAGGCGCTGCATTTTCAAATCAACAAGATCAATATACAAAACAAATCATATTTAAATTATATTAGTTACATGGATTCATTCTGGACTCTAGATAAGTTTGAATGAGGCCAGAAAAGTGCGAGCTGCGCATGAGCAGCCGCATATAGCTAAGTCCTCTAATTGGAAAAACTAACTAACTATAACACTTTAAATTATATTTAATACATATGTAGATGAATTCTAGAAGCTAGATGCGTTTGAATGTAGTTCCCCACATCTATGCTTAAGAAGTGCGAGCTGCGCATGTGCAGCGGATATACAAAGCTGAATTCTGAATCATCATAAGAAGTAAGTCTTCAAATATGCCAATTATATAGATTGACTCTAGAGTCTATATAGATGTTAAAAACACTCTGCGCTTTCAGCTTATCTTACGCTTTCATTGAACTGATCTGAAACTCTTATTGAAATTCATTTCAGGCCCTTCTTATAGCATGTCTAATAGGATATTTATATTGTCATATATGTATGTAGCGAGTCGCCTTCTTGATCCACTTACATTCTCTACCTCAATATTGGCCGCGTTAGCGAAGATGCCAGTTCTTAATTGGTCATTGCGCCTCTCCGGCCCATCGCCAGCCTCAAAGACGAGCTGCATGAAGTTGACCTGCGCCTCCAGGGGTTTGGATATACACAGCTGGACGAATTCGATGCAAATGTCCTAAGAAAAAGCAGCGAGTAAAATGTACAAATTAAGTTCAGCACTTAAAACGTGCAGCGAGTCACGAGTGCATTTTTGGTTAGGTTCATCGAGTATTTACCTGCACGTTGTTGGTGCTGTTGCGCAGTTGATACAACATGCTAGTCTGCACGTCTTCATTATTGGGCGACATTACGATATCATTATCATATCCGGCATTCTGGATGTTTTCATCGGAGCTGCCGACAAATGCACAGAGTTATGACAGAGATTTTGCACAGTTACATTGCTCGAAATTTACCTTTCAAAAATATCTACTATCTCACTATCCTCCGATAAGTCTAAACCCTCGGAAGCCACATTAGTCTCATCATCGTTGTTACTCATTTTTACGATCAAAGTTTTATTCGAAATAATTAAAATTCAACTTAAGTCACAGAGAACACATGCGAGTTTAGCGAGCAATCTTCAGAACGGAAGAGAGCGTTGCCATCTCTATATAGGCTAGAGATGGGCGAATGACGATTCGTTACTCGTTGCATTACGATACGCAGCGCGAGCGAGTAAATGGCAACGCTTGAGCTTTCGGTAGCAGTTGGAGCTAATATGCATATACATTACATATCGATTTACGATTTCAATTGAAAAAAAAATAAAATAAAATAAGAAAATAAAATCGTAGTAGGCCTTGAAACGATTTCGAGAGAACCTTAAGGCAAACGAAACTAGAAATTCATTTTAATTTACTATATCGTATTGAACGCATTACCTAAAAAAAAAAAAATCAAAATTCACTTTTTATTACAATATCACATTAGAAAAAAAAAACAAAAACAAAAAAAAAACAAAAACATAAATTGTTTAAATACGCGAATTTCTTATTTTATTTACTTTCTGACTTTCTGGCCGATAAAGCTCAGCGAGTGAATAGATCACCGGTAACTCATAATGTGTAGATATTTTGGAGCACTTTCCAGGTAAGTCACGAGTGCATGAAACATACTTATTGTCTCAATGAACTGTCAATTAACTATCATCGAATAGGATTGCCATAACTATCTTTCTACTTCGAGTCGTCGACCACTGCATATCCTCGGTGTTAATTCGCATTTTTTTTTATTTTTTCATTATCTTATTTGGTTATTTGGATTTAGAAATTTCTATTCATTTCAATTAATTTGTGTTATTTTCGTTTATTGACGCTGAGTGAAATTGTTGAATTGTTGAAATATTGTGCGTGCAGTTTGTTGGTAAGTTGGAAAAAAGTTGTAACATGTTTCTTCTTCTTTTTTTCTTCCTTTTTTTTTCTTTTTCCTTTCATTTTCTGTCAAACGAAAAATGGAATGATCTAGTCGGCATTTGTATTGTGCAAGTCATAAGAGAAAACGTTTCGTGTGTGTGATTTGATTTTCAATAATTTTCTGTGCTTTTTTTTTCCTGCTTTCTTTTTTTCATTGATATCAAAGGAAAGGTGCTGAGGCGCTGCACATCGTCTTCCGGTTGACTTTCATTGGTCGTGCGAATACGGCGAAATCAAGAGATTTGCATAATTGGAAACTGATGACGTGGCCCGTTCCGGCGTCTGACTCTGCGGTAAGCTTCTTCACATTTGCAAATCTATTTGAATGTCCGGCTAGTTGAAAAGGGGTGGGGGGATGGTTGGACGGTGCAGCTAAGCGCTTAGGCTTCATTAGCTGCGTTTTTCTGCGGGCTGCGTTTTTCGATTTCCATCAAAAAGGGGACAGCTGCCGTATGCCGTATGCCGTATGGGCAACCGGAGCCCCGTTCTGGCCGCTGTTGTTGGACGGTGTTGATTTTCACACAACGCAGCGTGAAATTAGAAATCAACAACGTGTCCACTCGCCAACAGTGTGGAGGGGGAGTGGCGGGGGCATGGCTGTGCTTCAGGTGTGTGCGCTGGACAAATCAGTTTTGACTGCAGCTGCAACGCTGCGGTCAACGTCTGCCGTTGACAGACCAAATTAAAATGTCCTGATGCCATGTCCTATCCATGCCCCATCTATCGCTGTGTTTCATCTGTCTGCCACGCTCTGTGGGTGGGTGGGTGTTTGGTTGTGAGTACTCTGTGCTTCAGTTAATGACCAATTTGCCAGGCACAGTCGAAAGCCACTCATACTGTCTGTCAACCAGCCTCGCAATCCCAGCCAGCAGCTGTCGCAATTCGCGTTTCGGATTTGCTTTTTACAACGTCGCATTCATCAGGCTCGGGCTGCCTGTGCGATAAATCTTAAAGTTTGGAAAATTGGCAAGCAAATAAAATACGGGCCTGATAAGGCACAACAGCGACAGCAACAACAAACAACACGACGACAACAAACAACACCACAACAATAACAATCGCTTGGAGAATTACAACATGTCGCATTTTGTATACGAAATTTGAATAAATTTCAAATTCGTGAAGCTACGCCAGAAAGTTGGCTCTCAGCTACAATTAACTTTTAAGTATAGCATTTTACAGATACCACTGATATCGTCGAGATATACATACATACATACATACATACATACATATACACGAGCCCAAGCCGCACACCCACACAGGCCAACACGTTCGCGGCCTTGTGGTGCGAGGGGTTGGCAGCTTGAAAATAATTTCATGCAATTTATCATGTCACACCAGAGCCACAAGCCCAAAGTGCAGGCTAAACAACGACCACTGTATGCACTATAAGATGAACTTTAATAGATATTTAAGTGCACATATTATAAATGTAGTTTAGGTGTTTAAGAGTTGCCCTGAGATAAATTTCCAATTGCACTAAAACTAAAAATAAACTAAATAAAAACAATTCCATAATTATCTTTCATCCAGGCGTGCAGCGAAAAAAAAAAAACAACAAAACAATTTTATTTATAATTTTTGTATTTCATTTATTTTTGCTCAATTTAAATTTGAAAAGTGCGATCACTAATAGAATTTTGCTTAGTGCTGCTATTAAAGCGATTGCACAATTTATCGCCCTTGCGATATTTTAGAAATTTGAAATTTCAAACCAGCGTTTCTCTAGTTCCGAGAATTTTCAAAAGCAGCTGAGCCCAATTTTGGCGTGCATAACATTTGGCGTATGTTTTCTTTGTTTTGCGCAAAAACTTGTATATTCTGCAAATTTCGGTGGTTTTCCGGATTATTTAATAGTTGTCCAATAAGACAATAGGATTTATTCACAGTTGAGTTTTGATTTATTTTGTTTTGTGACCTTGAGGTATGTATGTACGTGTTTGTGTTTTATGCACAGCCAGTCAGCTCGGCACTTTGGCTGGCGTGGATCACAGTGTTTCTTCTTCGACTAAACAATCTTTTTTTAGGGTTGTTTGCCAACTTGGAGCCCGAGGAAACCTAGCTGAACACGTCCATCTATGCGCCTGCGCGCCGCTCGCATTTCTTCTGCCGCAAAAATCTTACAACCTGTTGCTGCACGTTTGATCTCTTTGCTGCATCTTGGCCATTTCTGTTGACCAGCTTTTGCCCACTGCATTTAGGTAAATATTTCAGCCGGACTTGACAGTTTCTACACCTCTTTTAGATGCTTTCGCCATCAACTACATAGTGTTTGCATTCAGTGAAAAGAGATCTTTAGAGGAGCGTCTATAATTTAGCAGTCCATCTGCCGTAGCTGCTGCTGAATGAGTTTTCCTTTTTCAAGGTAATGTGTCGATGGGTATTATATAGCCCTGATCCCTTGGCAGTCGATAGGCCGCTCAACCAGTTAGTGTTTTTTTTTTTGTACGGCAGAACTGCTTCAGCCCCTGCTCAGCTCGCGTGCCAAATGTCTCAACAAACCTCAACGCGTAGCCACAATGCTCAGCTTCAGCTTTAGGGTGTGCGTGTAAACAAAAGTGCGTGCGATTTTTGCTGCCGTTCTCTGGCATCCATAACGAATTTTTGCATAAATACAAAGCGGGCAGCGCTAAGGCTGCTGCTGCGGCTGTTGCTACTGCTGCTATTAGGCATCTTTTTGTTGCTGTTGCTGTTGTTAATAGCCAACCATTTATCTTGCTTAATGAAATTTGCGAAAAATCAAATGCTGAGCGCAGCATGTGGGGCGCATGTTGGTCGACTGCTGCGTTTGCCTCAGTTCGAGGGCATCTTGAAGCTCTGGCTAATCCACTGGCCGCAACCCAAGCTCGTGCTATCAATGCGAATGTCAGTGTCACGTGGCGCGCATAGCCGCAACAAAATGCCCTCTGCTCATCCCGTCCAGTTGAACAACATGTTTCGGCTTCGCCTCCTGCCATCCTCCTCATGCCAAAGCTCGCTCTGCTCTGCTCTCTTTATCATTCATGAGCCGCGCGCGTCACGTGCGCAATTAAATTGACGCATTCTTGACGGACGGATTCATTCTGTGGTACGCTCGTGTCGCCACCGCCGCCGACTCCTGCTAAAGAGCGGCCAGGGAATTGAGTCGGGCCATAAGGCACTTACGTGGCCAGCATCGCCTCGCGTTGACATCATTAATCACATGAAAATTGGTTTCTTGCGGTGCGCTATGAGAATGCTTCAAAGCAGCAGCAGCAGCAGCAGGAGTAGCAGCCTTTCGGCTTGTTTCATTTCTGTGGGCGAGGCGTACTTCTTACCTTTCCGGTTGCAATTGAACTCTGTGGACAAAGCAACAGAAATTAGCATTTTCCTTTCCCATTCACTTTTCATGGAAATTAATCAAAGGACTGAGCAAAGCCAAAGGAGAAGCTGAGTTGGTCTTGGGGTAGTTGCGAGAGATTATGGAATTCCATTGTACAGTCTTAGCTAGCTTTATACCTATAGACTTCCTCCCAGTTGGTGGAGCTCTGATCTGTTTTCAGCATATGCTGAGATATAGATACCCTTGATCAGTCTAGAAATTTCGAATGGCCAATCGTGCAGTTGTACGCACCCAGATCAGAGATTAGCAATAAATTTGGCGGAGTATTTGCGCGATGCCGAGTGTGGGACGTAGTCAAATGAATCCTGCTCTCGTCCTTCGCACGCAACATTTTAGGCCCAAGCGAAACTAAACATTTGGATTAGGCAAATAGCGAGCGGTGGGCGTGATGGCTCGTTGGGGGCGGTGCGGTTGGGCCAGGTGGCTTCGGATAGCCGCAAAAACCGCTAAACAGTCAGCGGCACCAAATGCAAACAGTTTAAATGTCATTTGCGGCGTTTGCCGAGCTGCGAGCAAATGTGAAATGGAAAATTTCGACGTGTTGGTTAAATAAATTTCGCGGCAAATCGCAAAAGGGCAAACCGCGTGGACCGCTTGCCTCTCACTCGGCACACTTCTCGCTCTCTCTCTCTCCTCCCCCCCACTGGTTGGCATCCTGGCAAACATTTGCAAATGTTTCAATGGCGAATGCGAGCCGCAATTGCCAATCGACGCCGCAAATCGCATTTTAAGCCTCGCGTGCGATTAGTTTAATTGCCAGCGTAGTCTGCTGTGGGCATGGTGCAGACGGGGCGGGGGCCGGGCAGCGAGTGCTGGCGCAACAGGACAATGCATACATTTGCATGGCTATGGTCGTGTGTCCATCCTGCATCCGTGTGTAAGTGTGTGTGTGTGTGAGCTCCCTTAATGCGAAAATAAGGATTAACCAATGAAATTTATAAATACGCAACTGCAGCAGCATCCACAACAACGTCCTGCATCCTGCCCTGTGTCCTGTGCGTTCTGTGCGCCGCGCGTAAATTGAGTGCATAAATTGGCCGCATCTCCGTCTGCGTCGCTTGGCCCGACAGGGCAATCTATTTTGGATTAAATCAAATCGAAATAAACGATTTTTAATGGCCAGCACGGAGTGTGCAGCTCCTTGTTGCTGCCCGCCCCAGCTCCAGCTCCGGCTCCTGCTCCGGCTCCTGCTCTGGCTCCTGCTCTGGTCACAGTGGCAAAAACGAGGTCATTAATTATTTCTTCAAAAGCAAAAGATAAGCCGGACCAGGCGACCAACCGAGCGAGCCAGCCAGCCAGCGACCCTGCCTGCAAATTAACCCCCAGGACTCGCATCCTTTTTGGCGTTTTGTGTCATTAGCTTAAAAACCGAAACCGAAACCGACGCAGGACAATGGTCAGCCTGCCCGGGCCAAGCCCGGCCAACAATACACGCGTACCCCAGCCAACTGTTGTTTGTGGCACCAGCGACGTCGACGCAGACGTCGGCATCAGCATCAGCGTCAGCGTCGGCCGCATGTGCCACAAAGATTAATTAATCTTTAAGGACTCATTCGTGTCCCTGCCTTGTTTGTGCTGCCCGCTTCACTCATTAGGCATTTAGGCATTTAGACATTTGCATGTGCAGCCGACACCAACATAAATTTATGGCCTCGGACCTTGGCCCTCGAGCTGCCCAGTCCCCAAACTCTCGCCAGCGCCATGCCCAGATAGTTCAGCCTCCGTTGAGTCTCGCTGAGGTCGCTCTCCAAGAGCTAAATGTGTGTATGTAGTGATGGAAGTAAGATGAAAAGTTTCTGCTGAGATGCGATGAAAGGGGAATTCTTTATAAATATAATAGACATGTTAATCATTAGACATTTTCAAATTCAATTCAGGGCATAATTAAAATTAACTTAATATGCAATGCAAGATTATATTCAATGTAATTTATACTTGATTCAATCATATATTGTAGACATTTGCAATAATCCCTATTCCTATGTCATTTCATCAGCTGCCTTTGCTCATTAATGTTCATCAAGATCTGACTGCATATATGTACATATATAATACAGGATATATAGTAATTTCTATAATCTAAAACAATATGATGCCAGATTTACCTTTCATATATATATAAATATATTTCTATAGACTCTCGCTTCACTCCCTCATGCTTATGCCCTTCGGCGGCTGCCCGTGGCCCAGATATACATCTGTCAAGCTTTGTTTCAATTTCATTGCGAGCCCCGTTAGGCATTTATTTTGATTATCAATTGACATTCATTTCTATTTTCTCTTCGCTTCTTATCGTAAGCCGCATGCTTGGCCCCATTGTCATCGTGAGTCATAAACGGTCTTTGAGCTGGCCGTGACCCCGTAAATGACCAGCAAAGCTTATGCCAAACACACACACACACTCGCACGCATACATATATGTTATATACTTAAGCTTGAGCCAAGATTTTGGCAAATTTCTGTGGCATGCCACCTCAGTGGCGCCATAACAACAAAGAAATGCCTGAAATACGTTTGCCCGCTCCACGGAGTTTTTGTCGCTCGTTTCATCTATAAAATATTTACAGCTGATTATTTGCGCTCACAGCTTAATAGCTAGGTGTGTCTGTATGTATGTGTGTGTGTGTGACATTTAGTGAAGCGCAAAAGTTATCCTTGTTATCCTTTGATGCCCCTACCCAGGAAACTGAGATTTTGTCGTAAATTATTAGCTCGCATACGTGAATTATTGCCGTCTAGAGTTTTCAGCTCTTTGACATTGATTGGCATCTGGGAATTGCTCGACGTTGTTTAGCCTAATGGGACAGCCCAACTTCAAGTTGAAACTACGTGAAAAACGTTTCGTTTGATATTTGTAAATGAATAACTTATACATACATATATTTATATATATACATACATGAGTATTCCTTTTAAAACTTAACAAATAACTTATATATATTTTTTTATCTCTTTCCACAGATTGACAAATTTCAGCGAGTTTGAGAAATATTCAACAAAAATTCATCAAGCGTTCTTTACCATAGTTTTTAGGTAATTGTTAACATTATCATTATCATGTTCTACTAATGACATTCTCATTTCCGTGCAGTTTTATCAATATTTTACTTTGGATCTATAACAGAAATACAGAATTTAAAATTTTGACACAAAAAAAAAAAAAAAAAAAAACAAAAAAACAAAAAAAAAACAAAATAATAAAAAATAAAAAATTAACAAAAAAAAAAATAAAAAAACAAAAAAAAAACAAAAAAAAAAAACAAAACAAAAAAACAAAAACAAAATAATACAAAATAAAAAATTAACAAAAAAAAAAAAACAAAACAAAACAAAAAAATAATAAAAAAACAAAAACAAAATAATAAAAAATAAAAAATTAACAAAAAAAAAAAAACAAAAGAAAAAAAAATAGTTATAATATAATAACAGCAAGACATAATCTCTATAAAACATAATAACTATAATATAATATATAAATACACAAATAAATAAATATAAATTTAGATATACATTTACATAAAAAAAAAAAACTATAAAAATAAAAAAATAATAATAGTTATAATATAATAAAAACCAAATAATAATAATAATAATTACAATACATATAATATACAAATAAATAAATACACATAACTCTGAATATATATTTACAAAAATATAATATAATAAAATAGACATAAATATAATATAATAAAACTATAACATAATATAAAGTTCATAAAAAAAAAAAAATTATATACAAAAATAAAAAAATTGGAAAAAACAAATAAATTGCAAGAACTGAAGACACAGACCCGTGGCGGATAGCAGGAAACCTTGCCAGGTGAGTGCACATAATCTTATTGAGAAGAATACAATACTATAATACATATATCATTAAGCTAGCCTGTAACTATATAAGGCTGTAGGAAAAGTCGTCTTCGCCCATTTACTTGAACTTCTTTTTAATGGCCAAAGTTGTGGGCATAAAGAGCGAAAACTTAGAGCAAATGAAGCGAAAGGTGGCAGACACGAAAAGGAGTTGAGCCGTTAAAATGATAAATGATGTGTGTGTAGCATTAGATGTTAGCGCCTCACACACTCACACACACACACAGCAGTTGTTGCGACAGATGTTGTCATAAATAAAAAACAGCTAGCGGAAGACGCGCTCTTCCGTTAAGAACTAGGCAAGGAAGGCAACACATGTAAATAAACACACTCGCATTACAACACACTCCCACACACACACACACACGCACACATACTGATTTATATGCGTGTGTGGTGGGCGTGGAGTCTGTTCAGGCCACATTAATGTCAAATCAGGCGCATAAATTGCACAAAACGCTCAATTTATTAAACGAAGCATGCTTTTTTAGGGACGGTTAGAGGAGGAGGAGGGTGGGGGGTGGGGCGTGTCCACGGGGCGTATGCGCGACAAGTGTATTTCGCTGGTTAATAAATGTCACAATCGGCCCCACAGCCACAGTCACAGCCACAGCTGAAGTCGGGCATTGTGTATGCATTGGCTCATTGCATGCATATTTTAGGCAAACGCCTCAATCGACGCCTTCTGCCCGAGACTTGGCCACGTTTGCTATGCGCACGTCGAGTGGCCAATTGTTCAAATTCTGAAATGCCGATTGCCAAAGCTGCCAACTGACAATTGGCAATTGGCAATTGGCAATTGCTTGCGACGCAGCTATCAATCGATTCTACTCACGGGCCGAGCAAGCGAGAGAGATAGTGAGAGAGAGAGCGAGAGAGAGGGAAGGGGATTTGGGAGCAATGGCAGCTTGCAAAAGCAATCAGAGCTCTGTGCTATAGAGATATTCCAGAGCAAAAAGGATCATAAAAATTTTAAAACGTTTTGTGTGAGCTGCGTGTGTGGGCGTTTGGGCGTGCCTGTCCGTTAGAGTCGACTACGCTAATACACAATGAATATAGAGGTATTCAAGATGAGTATGCATATATAGATGTACATGAAGAGAGATTTCTATGTAGATTTTATACACCATAGATGATTTGAACAGGATTTTCTTTTATGTATATATATGAAGTGTACATGAAATCTGTTCAGATCAAGTCTGTCTAGTCTTGCATCGATCTATTTGATATTGCATATATATTATAATTATATGGCATATTTTGTATATCATTTATATCAGTTATAAATACGACTCTATAGAGCATGCCTATTCGCATATGCCCTCCATGCTGATTTCCTTGCCTCTTTCGCGCTTTGTTTTGCAATTGCACTGACAACGCGCGCTGGGTTAGCCTGCTATACATATTTATATGTATATAAATGTGTGTGTGTGTGTGTGTGTAGGTGTCAAGGGTATTGTCCTTGCCCGGGCAATCTTTTTATCCTGCCATCCTCTAACCAGCTAGCCTGCCATTCGCCATCTCACGAACATGAGCGCTCGTTAAACGGATGAGTTAAAAGTCAAAAGCCCTAAAGGATTTTATTTGAATTGCGGTCTGTGCGCCAGTGTTCGACGTTCGCCCTGGTGGTACCCCGGCATCTTCATCCCTCTCCCAATGCGCGAGCAACACCTCGGCCTCTGCCTCGGCCCCTTCCCCTCCCTTCCCTTCCTCTCCGTGGCCGTGTTGTGTGTACCATGTTTTATTTAAAGTTTATCTCCGCTGCCTTTTGCCACTGCCTCAGCCACTTGCCGCTAATTTCGCGCCAAGTCTGCGGGAAAAAATATGCGCAGCATAAAATGTGGAAAAATATTTTGGCGCAAGACAAAGGAAAAACGTGAAAAACAAAAAGGGTTTTTCCCTTAGCCTGCTGGCTGTTGCTGTTGCTGTTGTGCAGCATTCGTCGGCACGTCGCATTTCAAAGCCGTGTTGAAAAATATTTGAAATAATTGCAAAAATGTTGCCTCTCCTGCGGATGAGAGATGATTTCCTGTGCGTCTTACACAGGAACAGGCTTAGGCCGTTCGCCCTTCAATATGCCAGGCACGTTCTGGGTGCAGTTGAAAGCGTTTTAAACTGGAACAGACACGTCTCACATAACACAAAGCTAAGATATGTATAAGCAGACCAATCCAAGCAGTAGCAATCCCTTAGAATATGTTTTCGAAACTATCGCTTAGCATGATAGAACACCAAATGTACATAAATTCATATACTTACAATATTTCCACAGCTTTGATTTTGAGATATTATATTAAAACATTTCATTTATTAAAGCATTTTAACATCATGACTGATCCTTCTGTTGGCTCATCGTCTCCGAATTGGGCAAGTCTTATCTCAAATGAGATCATGCCCGCCTTTGGTAAGTGGTTTATTTATTATCATCTAAGCATTACCGAACTATAACCATCTTCTCCATTGAGCAGTAGGCGACATTCCGCAAAGTACTGTGCAAGCTCCGGCTAGTACGGATCCAGCACCGGAGGCGACACGGGATCTACCGGTGCTGATGAGTAGCTTGAGTGCCACGATGTCAGCGTATACGCGGGTTTATCATCCCAAGGGCTCATATGCATCGCACCTGCTGTCTCTAGAGCAGGCGTCACGTCCGACGGACCCGAATCTTGAAGAGTACTACGATGGTGCCCAAATGCAGGAGGTCTATGACTACGAAGATCCTCAAGAAATGGAGGCGCGCATGTATCCAGGTGATTGCGGCGAGCCCAACAATATGAATGGCTGTGCCGGGGACCTCACTGCTCGGGTGGCACCGAATCATCGGCCCTTTCCACCCAACAATCAACGGGAGTATTCGCCGGACGTCGATCAGCAAAATAGGCAGCGGCTGATGCATCCTCAAATGCATATGTCGATGCCACCCCATATGCAGGGCCAAATGCCAACCCATATGCAGGGCCAAATGCCACCCCATATGCAGGGCCAAATGCCGCCCTACATGCAGGCTCAGATGCCGCCTCATATGCACGGTCAGATGCCGCCTTATATGCAGGGTCAGATCCCGCCTTATATGCATGGTCAGTTGCCCCCTCATATGCAGGGTCAGATGCCGCCTTATATGCATGGTCAGATGCCCCCTCATATGCAGGGTCAGATGCCGCCTTATATGCAGGGTCAGATGCCGCCTTATATGCATGGTCAGATGCCCCCTCATAAGGAGGATCAGATGCCTCCTCATATGCAGGGTCAGATGCCGCCTTATATGCATGGTCAGATGCCGCCTTATATGCAGGCTCAGATACTCTCTCATATGCTACGTCAGATGCCTCCTCATATGCAGGGTCAGATGCCCCCTCATATGCTGCGTCAGATGCCTCCTCATATGCAGGATCAGATGCCCCCTCATATGCAGGATCAGATGCCTCCACATATGCAGAATCAGGTGCCTCCTCATATGCAGAATCAGGTGCCGCCTCATATGCAGGACCAAATGCCCTCCAATATGCCGTTTCAACCGTATCCCCAGGTGCTATTCCAACTACAGCATTCGCCTCAGGATCTTGAGTACTGGGGTGCAATAAAAGAACATATCGATGGAGAGCACGAGCAAACGCTTAGACCTGATATGGAGCAGCAAATGTCACCGATGCTGAACCAATGCCACCAGGAAGCTCAAGCACAAGCTGAGGACCTTGAGAATTGGCGTGACATTGAACAGGTCAATATGACAGCTGAGGAGCAGCAGCACCCAGAGTACGCCATGTCTGATGTACCGCTTGAAATCAAAGGTCAAATAACACCGGAGCATCTGCAATACTGGCGCGAAATGGAAGAGCAGCAGAACGCCCAAAAAATGCACGACCAGAGGATGTTGCTCAATGTTGATCAAGAGGGCAATAAGATCGAGGAAAATGTGGCGTCGGAGCATCCTCCATCCGAATACTGGCCAGATAGAGATCAGATTATCGCAACTGTCGCTCCACACCAGCAGCAGCAGCAGCAGCATCAACTGCAACGTCCGCAACTACGTCCAGAGGACATACAGGCACTGTCTCGCGAGATCTGGTGCGATGTGGAGACGAACAGCAATGTGAGTGCACCGCTCTCCCCAAAATCGCCGCTGCCGACTTCGTATGATTACTGGCTTGACATTGAGCAATTGATCGCTTCATATGGACCGCATTCGCCACAGCCGCAGGAGCAGGGCGCATCAGCAGCCAATGTCTGGCAGGACGTGGAGGAGCCGCACGTTGCTGGCCAATGCTACTTGAAGGAGTCTGAGCGGCAGGTGTCACAGTTGAACCAAGACCCGGCACCGGTCTGGTGGCCCTCGGACAAACAGAGTGCTGGAGCCACTGGTGAGCCACTGTTGCCGTGTCCAAGCGATTGGTTGCCCGAAGGCGGCTCGGAGGTGCTTGATCCGCTCGTGCAGTTGGAACATGTGGATGAGCAAGGAAGAGAGCATCAGCAGCAGGTACCTGAATGGTGGCCCCCTGAGCATGCTATACAACAGCAGGAACAGCAGCAGCATCAGCACATGGGCTGGAGTTTGGAGAACGAACAGAAAGCCATGGCTGGACATCAGGGACCGGATTCAGTGCCAACAGAAAGTGAATATTGGAATGATGTAAATCAGGAGGCTGCTAGCCGTGAGACTCAAGCGCAAGCTGTCTTGCAGCCAAAGATCATAGATCCACCTAATGGCTGGTGGGTAGATCCGGCGCATCATAAGAGAGCACAAGATGCACCATCCTATCCTGATATATGCCTCGAGAAGGAACAGGAGGCTTACGCTGAATCCGAGCAGCAGCAGGATTTCCAGCAGCACGATTATCAACAGGAACCTCAGAAGCAGCAGCTAGAACAACAATATCTGCAAGATGAATATCAGAAGCAGCTGGAGCCAGAGGAAGAACAGAAGCAAGAATCACAGGAATTTCAGAAGCAGCTGCAGGAGGAACAGGAGTGTAAGGAAGAGAAAAAGGTGCCGCCAAAAACATCGGCAACACCCCGCGACTGGTGGCAAGCCGCTGCTTTCACTCCGCAGGTACGGTCACAGGCACAGCCGGTGCAGCCGGTACAGCCACGCAGCATTGATACGCCCGCTGAGTGGATGCCCTACTCTTATGGTGCGGTGAACGTGTCCCAACCCGTATCAGAGGAAAAGGAGAATATGGCTCCGCCAGGTGCAGAACTGAAGGCATCGTGTGCCAGAGTGATAACTCCGACCATCAGTAACAACGACAACAATACCAACGATGACGACTTTCCACCTTTCGAAGACTTCGCCCGCCAAGTGAGCGATTGCAGCCTATCCAGCTCGGAATATATTGCCACTTTGCGAAACCTTATGATACGCGCCCATAATCTGATGCTGCCCTTGCTGCGTGGCCGCTTCGCCAACATGTCCCAGGTCCAGATGGCAGCCTACACTACGGCCATTCTGGAGGTCACGCCGCTGCATCCAAGCCTGTTCTTACCCTCGGTAAGTAGAGCTGGCCATTCCTTGCGAGCCGTCAATAACATTTCTATGATTATCAGACCGTCCCCTGTCCCTGGATGGGCAACGGAGGACTCTTGCCACCCAGCCATCCGCATAGCTTGACGCCCCAGGATCTGGCACGCATCAATGTGAGTATAGGCCGGGACTTCGATTAGCAATTCGTTGTATATCTATTTGTAATTATTTTCCTCGCATACAGCCTCGTTCCTTTCGCGTTGATGTGGGCACTCAGACAGACCACCATTGCTGGTGCATGCACATAAGCATGTTCCCGCCGCCGCCCCTGCCCGTGCCTCCACCACAGCCGAGGCCGCAGGGCAATGCCGGACCACACTTTGTCGCGCCGAACGGACCGCGCATGATGGCGCCTTGTGGCACGGCGCCGATGAGTTTCTGGGGCAGACCCATGGGTAAGTGAACCGGTTGGGTTGAATTGCTTTTTCCACTGATGACCTTGACTTGCCTGTGTTTTCAGTGCCAGTGCATGCGCATCCCTACCCCCACGCCCAACAGGTGCCGCCTCCGCATGGCTCGCGCTACGGCTATCGGATCAATACCTACGGCGGTGTGCCCTGTCGCTTCAACAACGGCGGCAACAGCCGCTCGCGCCATATGAACCATATGTATAACCCGTCCTTGAATCCGAACAACCAACAGAGTGAAGACAATGCCAGCACAGACAGGAGCTCCAATCACGTCAGGGAACAGCCGTCGTCGCAGCGTCACCAGCAGCAAGAGTCGGATGACACAGAGATGTCGCCATCGTATCGCAGCCAGCACAACACATCAGTGCTTCGTCTTAGTCCGAATAGTCACAACCGCGAGATGGCAATACAGCAGCAGGAACAGCAGCAGCGAAATGAGCAGCAGCGGCTGTTGCAGGATCAGGAGCATACCACTACCACCACCGGCAGTCAGTCCAGCTCGCCAGTACTGCGCTCGGAGCAATTCTCGCGTCGCTGCCTGCATAGCAGCACCTCCAACAGTCAGTCCAGCTCGCTGAGTCCTCGATCCTCCAGTCACAGCTCATCAGTCATAAGCAACAATGACAGCGAGGTGCACAACTTTGATGGCAATGCGAAAGCGGGCGGAAGTGAGGGCGGTAATGCTAATAACATCGATGGCACTGTGGGAGTCCTGAGCATGAACAATGACAACACCAACACCAACAGCAACGAGCAGGGAATCAATCCAACATTGGCGAATGCGGATGCGGAAAATAACGAAGTAAATGTAGCGAGTTCGCAGAGTGGTGCAAAACCACCAGTTTCTCAGATCGGCGAGAATGAGCACACGGAAGCACAGACACGCCGTCGAACGAAGCATGCAAACATATTTCTGCAGCCGACTGGGCCGGTAATGCCCAGCATGCCCATGATGCACTTCTACGTGAATGGACCCCAAGGCGATGCGCCGCCGCTAATCTTCGATATGAACAACAGCTCAAGCCCGACTCCCAACTATGCTCAGTTCTTGCCGAACATCAATATGAACCTGAGTATGTTCAACAATACCTTGATCAACCCGATGACTCATCCGATCGGCAATCCTATGGGCAATCACATGGGCAACCCCAGGGTTAACCCAATGGGCAAACCCAGGGGTAACCCAATGGGTAACCACAGGGGCAACCCAATGGGAAACCCCAGGGGCAACCCAATTGGCAACCCCAGGGGCACCCCCAGAGGTAACCCGATGGGCACCTCCATGGGTAACACAATGGGCACCCCCGTGGGTAACCCAATGGGCACCCCCATGGGTAACCCAATGGGCACCCCCATGGGTAACCCAATGGGCACCCCCATGGGTAACCCAATGGGCACCCCCATGGGTAACCCAATGGGCACCCCCATGGGTAACCCAATGGGCACCCCCATGGGTAACCCAATGGGCACCCCCATGGGTAACCCAATGGGCACCCCCATGGTTAACCCAATGAGTAATCCAATGGGCACCCCCATGGGCAACCCAATGGGCACCCCCATGGGCAACCCCATGGGCAACCCCATGGGCACCCCCATGGGCAACCCCATGGGCACCCCCATGGGCAACCCAATGGGCACCCCCATGGGTAACCCAATGGGCACCCCCATGGGCAACCCAATGGGCACCCCCATTGGCAACCCAATGGGCACCCCCATGGGCAACCCAATGGGCACCCCCATGGGCAACCCAATGGGCAACCAAATGGGCACCCCAATGGGCAACCAAATGGGCACCCCCATGGGTAACCCAATGGGCACCCAAATGGGCACCCCAATGGGCAACCCAATGGGCACCCAAATGGGCACCCCAATGGGCAACCAAATGGGCACCCCCATGGGTAACCCAATGGGCACCCCCATGGGTAACCCAATGGGCACCCCCATGGGTAACTCCATGGCTAACCCAATAGGTAACCCATTGGCTAACCCAATAGGTAACCCATTAGCTAACCCAATAGGTAACCCAATGGGCAACCCTATGGGTAACCCCATGGTCAACCCTATGGGTAACCCCATGGGTAACCCCATGGGCAACCCTATGGGTAACCCCATGGGCAACCCTATGGGTAACCCCATGGGCAACCCTATGGGTAACCCCATGGGCAACCCTATGGGTAACCCCATGGGCGGCCCAATGAGCAACCCCATGGATAACCCAATGGGAAACCCGATGAGAAACCCGATGAGTAGACCAATGGATAACCCCATGGTGAATCAGATGCCTAATTCACACTGTAAGCCAAATTTCCATCCAAAAAGCGATCCAATGGTCAACCCTATGAGTAGCCCGATGTCAAACATGCATGCCATGCCGCCCGATATATCGGGCAATTTGAATTCGCCTAAGATATTACCCTATGGCCCCTGTAAGAATCCACACGAGCCCTACAACCCCAAGGAGATGCAGGATGCCATGAATATGAACACAGGTATGAATGAGAACAATAATGGACACAATGCCCCCTTAATGGGTATTCCGTATGAAGATATCAACCCGATGCTTCATCCCAATGTCTACATGGCCAACGATTTGTTGGGCACGACAGCGAACAATGGCAACATGAATGAGTATCTTAATGAAAGCTACAAGGAGACTACCGCACATCACGATGTAGCCGCTAACGCTGGCGAATGTGAATCAATCAACAAGCTCGCAGCTGGTGGAAAATCAAAACGAAATTAGATCTACAGACTTACTTATACCCACACCCACAAACACGAACACAAACAGACACACGTCTACTCGACATCGATTAATCGATTAAACATTAGTTAGTTAGTGATCTATAGAAATCGCAAATGCGAACGATTTTCGAAATTCATATTACTTTCCTCATATATATATAAATATGTATATACAACACGCAGACATAGAGTATGCATATTATATATATATATCATGGTCATGTATATGCACATATATATATCATAGAAGCAATCGATTGCATCTAAACACATTTATGATATTTGTAACCATACACACATAGACACAGCGCAGCCATTCGCAGACGCGAATTAGAAGAAAATAAAGCATACGAAGTTTTATCGCATTTATCTTTTATTTTACAGCAGCCCTTATGGGGTATACTTTCTGTATATATCATTTCATATTCATATAACGATGTGTAAATTTCAAATCGCTGCATTAAGTTTGCATTTTCAACATTTTACGTGTAGCGAAAAGCGTGAAACCAAAACCCCGGCCAATTGCGCCCACAAGGCTGAGCTACATCAAAAAAAAAAACAAAAAAGTGGCCTGAAAGGAGGGATGAGGAAGCGGGGTTTGGGTATGATGCCGTGTTGAACCCCTTGTGAACCCTTTGAACTCGCTGCGTGTGCAAGTTGTTGCTGTTGCTGTTGCTGTTGCAAATGCGAAGTTAAACGCCTTCAAGCTGAAATAATCGGGCTAATCTTTTACGCTGCTTGCATTTTAAAGCGCTACCCACTTTTTATTTCATTTTTTTTCTTCTTTTTTCCGCTTCTAGCCGGGCTTTACTTGACTCCAGTCAGTGGGCGCTGGTGGTGGACAAGGGAGTCAGGTTAGGGTTTAGTCGGTCTGCATTTCGCATGCATGCTTGCGCTTTGCTACCTCTGTCTCTGACCCCTGTCTCTCTCACTCTTTGGCTCTACCTCCCCCCTCTCTAGCCACATGTGTGTGCTTTGGTTTTTTCTTCAAATTGTAATTAAATGCGTCGCGCAAAGACAAATAAAATATAAAAAAAATCGAAATAAAAAGCATTTACAGGTAAACAATTTAAGCGCAAATAAAAATGTGCATTTTAATCAGTTCCATATTAAATAGAAACATTTTTTCTTATTGTATTTGAATGCAGCTATAGTCCGACTCGAATATGGAAAACAATATAGAAAAATTCCAGCATATGTTAATATATATGATATATAAAATAAAGATTTAGAGAGAGGAGTAAGATATTGAGAGAGAGAAAGAAAAGAGAAATAAGATATTGAGAGAGAGAGAGAAAGCTAAGGAAAAATGATAGCAAGCATGAAAGAGAGAGCGAGATGGAGAGGAAGTGACAGAGTAGGAGCAATACTATGCATGCATTTCTCTTTATAATTTAGTTAATAATATTCGAGTTAATTCCACTTATTGGCATTTCACTGTACAGCATTTATTTTAACATTAACTTGTTCCTTTTTTATATGTACTATATTCATTGGAATCTATAGTTTGACCAGAAAATTAACGCCTGCATGACCGCACTGCATGAATGCAACCGCATTGCTACATTTTTAATCTACAATTAACCGCAACTGTTTGGTCATCTGGCAGCAGCGGTGGGCTGGATGGGGTTGGGCTTGCATTTTGGGGCCGACAGACCCGGGTCCAATATCAATATTGATTCTATTAATTATAAAAACATTAAGTGCCAGCCAACAAATGTAATTAAACGCATTAAACAATTGCAATGTGCGAGAAATGGCGTTAAAATGCAGCTCGGCCACTGCAGTCGTCCTGGTGTCCAGTTGGCTCCTGGTTCGAGTTCACGTTCAGGTCCGGGTTCGGGTTCGGGTTCAGGTTCAGGCCACCCTGCTGATGCGCGCCGATAAGCACGTTTTCAATTCACATTCGCAGGTGGACGCCAGCTACTGCTGTTGGTGGGTGTGAGTGTGGAGGGGGCGTGGCCGGTTGCTGGGATTTGCGGCGCACGGCTGGCCGACTGGGATTGTCGCACATTAATGACGAAATTATTGTTTCAATTGCTTTCAACTGTTGTCAATGCAAATTTTATGCAAATATTTTTCGGTGCCATCGGACTCTTAAATGCCATTATGGCCAATAAGTCAATAATTATTGCCATGGCAGTGTGCTGCTGCTGCTATTGTTGTTGCTGTTGCCACGTTTTGTTGCAGCAACAGTCCACAGCCAGAGCCAGAGCCTCTGCCCCGTCTCCGGCTCCTGCCTCATGCAATATGGCCAATTCCCTGCATAGGCGTTAATTACTTTTATCTGCGCATTGTCACACTACAATAGCAATTACAACAACAACAACAACAAATGCCAACATTTGCTCAAATTCGTTTATTAATTATTATTATTCATGCACTTTTGTTTACTTTGGCCGCATAAATCAATGGCTCAATTGTTGTATTTAAATTAATTAGAATTATTTTTAGTTTTTTTTTTTATTTATTTACAACAAGATATGTTTTTATTAAAGAAGTATTAGCTGCAATGTTAACTAATTCATAGTAATTTTAGTAACTTTAAACAAAATATGATAGTCAAAATTCTGAATCCACATAGCCTTGATTTATCTATGTTATTATCTCTGAATGAGAGAATGGAAATTTGAGCACAAACTAAAAGCAGAATACGAATATTCTATTATGAGTGAAGCTGAACCATTTTATTACTTATTTATTCGCGAGATCAACTGAACCAAAATAATACTCGTTCGTTTTCGCTCTGAGCAAGAACATTTTAGTTCTTTTCGTTAATTTTTTGGGCTCTGTGTTGAGCTGCTCGCGTCACGCTCTTTTAGCGAACATCGTTTAGGGTGGAGCGATACGATAGATGTTCGCACAGCGAGAACCAGTAGGTGAGCAATTACTCACAAAGAAGTCTTTACATTACACACGAACACAACCTCGCATAGATACCAATACAAACACAAAAGACTTTTGGCCTCAACTTAAGAAAAAAGTTTTAAAGAATCGATGCCATCGTTTGCCCTCTGAGTATTTTCTCAGAGTGTGTGTACACTTACATACATAGTATGTACATACATACATATGTTTGTACTTATACATATGAAAATATCGAGAAACGCTCAAGAGCTTTATTTAAAAAGAAATACTTTTTCATTAATAATTCCATTGAAATCATAAGACTAGGTAAATATTATAAACATTAAAATTATGAGCTCAACTCTAGCAAAACTTTAATAGAATTTTTAGCATGGGATATTTTACTACATACATACATACATATATCCCAGATATTTACATAGTTTGAGCATTGGGGGGCATAAAAACTGGTTTTTGTGGCCTGGCGAAATGTGAGCAAAAGTAATTTATATGGCCAATTGGGCAGGAGAGGCCAAGTAACTAAATGGCTGGACTTTTCGCAGTAGCTGTTGCTGCTGCTCCCACTGCTGCTGTTGTTGCCACACTCTACGGTCTACGGTCCAGCTGTGGGTCGTATAATATAATTAATACTATGAATTACTTGAGCTTCGCACTAAGCCAAGCTGAGCGCCACACACAAACACCCAATGCGGGGAGCTGGCCTCAAATGGAGGCAGCGAGAGGGTCGGCTCGCTTGGCTAACAATATTTGTTGTTGTTGTTGTTGTTGTTGTTGTTGTTGTTGTTGTTGTTGGGTGTATTCCAACACGTTGCTGCTTGGTCAGCCACATGCACTTAATTGCTTTATGAGGCGGTCAGTCGCTTGTTATGGACTTCAATTTGATTTCGCGCAAGTGCCGGAGCAGCAAGTGTGTGTATGTGTGTGACTGTGTGTGCTGTGTGTGGCGGCTAAATGAGACATTGGGGATCAATTATTTTGTCGGCTCATTGCCGCAGGCCAAAGACAAAGGCCGTTGAACCAAACCAAGCCAACCCCACCCACTCGATCAATGCAGATTTTTCAGCTGTTGCCAAAGTTTTTTAATCATGCTGATGGTACGATAATGATAATGATGATGATGATGATGATGATGATACAGATGCTGATGCGAGAGACACGTACCAAGTGCGCAAATATTTTATGCCAGTTTACTGCACTTTTTCACCAAGGTGCGAAAACGCAAGCCAAAAGAACATAAATTGAATGAACTAAGAGGCCAATGGAAAGGGTTGCCCAACTGCAGGATACTCTGGATATGTGACTATGTTCTTCAAATAATAATATATGCATATTTTGTAGATTTATTTTCTAATACTTCTTTACTACATCCATCCCAGGCCTAGGAATCGTATCTAGCTTTATTTCAAATTGGCAAGCTCAGCAAGGAAGGTTTATCAAATCGAGTTTATGTCAATGGCTGCAGCTGTGCTGCCCAACCAATATACCCCTTTGCCTGTAGAAGCTACTATATATGAAGAAAAAGTAGCCGAGTAGCAAAAAAAAAAAAATCGAAAAGCAAAAACTTTGCAGTCGCGTTCCAAGTGCAACTTCCAATTGCAGTTCAAGTTGTAATGGCTTTTTGTTTGCCACTTCAGAGCAGCAGCAGGAGCAGCAGCAGCCGCTGCTCTACCTGTGGAAGGGGAGGGGGAGGGGGAGGTTGCCATGACAATGTGTTTATCATTTTTATTTTTCTGTGTCCTTCACTTGAAACGAAACTATTTCTGTCATTGTTAGAGGCATGTGACCGTTAGATGAAATGTGGAATGTACTTAAAAAGTGGATGGGGGGCGGGGCGACAAGTGCAAACGCTTAGGAGCCATGGCAATAGATTGAAAGTCTTTGTGGGGCCCACTGACCAGTGTCCAGGACAACGTCAGCTGAACGATTCTATAGATATTAAAATTTGTGTGCACATCATTTGATTTGATTTGATGTAATCATGCGTCTTTTTTTTTTTTGAGATATTCATATATGTATTATATCGCCATGGTAAATGGCTCAAAGAAATTTGTCTTAAAGTGAGAAAAGTGCCCCAAGGCAATGGCTGTGCGTGTGTGTGTGTGTGTGTGTGTTAATGTTGGCAGGCGTCTCAGACAATTATGAACTGTATGTGGTACATGGTATTTCCATTTCGGCACTTAAGTCAGCCAAAGTCAATTATAATCAACGCCCAGACCCCACTCCACCCCTCTCCTATCCTCGGCGAGCGACTGAGACAATTGCCGAAGCGTGTTGCTGCGCGTCTTTTTGGCAGCTGCCGTCACGCAAAAAGGATTAAAAAGCATTCACATGCACATATCCTCACACACACACACACACACACACACGCACCGAGCATCTGTGTTAACTTATGCAAAAGTGTTTTAAGACTTTGGCTGATTGGCAGCCAGGGAAGACAGCAGCGGCTGTTTTGCATATGAAAGATTAGGGAAATTCTGGCCGACGGCAATACGAAAAAGGTAAACTTAACTTGCATCACACATACGCACATATATATACATATGTACATATGTATGTTTTTATAAATTATCAGATATGCTAGATTGTACTTGTAGATACATACATACTTACATATATAACTATGTATGTATGTACTTAGTTGGGCTGTCCAAAGGCTTTACTCAAGAGCAAAAATGAGCTAGTGAGCCAAAATGAGTTAGTGAACCAAAACGAGCGAGTGAACCAAAATGAGCCATATTGAAGGAACAAGTTCAGTAGCTCATGAGCTACCCAAGTCTAACCATCACTAGCTACAGTAATGCTCAAGCATAGAGATATTTATACAAATTACAATTGGAACTACTCTATGGCAGAGTATCCCAAGCAGCCTCGGACCATTGGCCGACTAAGGAGAGGCATTACCCTATATACCGACATGCATACATATATACATGGGTACATATGTAAATACGTAAATGAAATGCTGTGCGTGCATTTTGCTGGTCTGTGGACAAACAATTTGCAGTCTCAATTACAATGGCAGGCGAAAAAGGGACAGCCGCAGCCGGAGAATACCGAGTGGCCACAAAACTTAATTGCTTTACTCTGGTGGGCAAAAAACAACTCTCGGATTCTTAATGCCATTCTGGATCAGGAGTTGGAGCTGCTTCTGCCCAGCCGTGCTCTTATCGCGGCGAGACCCAAAAAACCGTCAACATCGTCAACGGGCGTCGAGTTGCAACTTTTCTACCGCTGCTGCTGCTACTGCTGCTGCTGCTGCTTCTGTTTTTGTTTCTGCAACGCAAATTATATGCAAACGAGCTTAATATCCGGCCAAACAGACGCACATTCAGTCACAGCCAGAGCGAGAGAGAACTTCAGTCTCTGACCCACTCCACTGTCACTGGCAGCCACTCATAACTCTTGCCGGGATTCAGCATTTATGGCACCACACAGCACAGCCTTTGCCTTGCCCCATACGTGAGTCAGGCTGAAGTCGCAGAAGTCGCAGCAGTCGAATCTGCCATAGAGCTGAGTTCCAGGTTTCACTAAAGAACTTTCCATTTACTCATTATATAATTTTGTTTAGCGGGTTTGAGCTTATATACATATGTATGTACTGTAAGTATTAGCAGCATTTTCTAGGTCTATTTGAAGATGGTAATTTTTTTTCTTATTTTTTGTTTTTAATGTATATTTAGCAGGATTTTTCTAGCCCTTAACAACTGAGAATTATATTTATGAATATATATTTGTTGATTTTATTATTATTTTTATTATATTTATTATATTTTATTAATGTATTATTTTATTATTATTTTTATTATATTTATTATATTTTATTAAAGTATTATTTTATTATTATTACTATTAATATTAATGTATATTATTATTATTATTATTATTACTATTATTAGATTTATTACATTTATTAATTATATTTATTAACATATATTTATTTTATTAATAAATATTATTATTATATTTACTATATACTATTAATTAATTTTATTATTATTATTAATTTTATTTATTTATATCTACATATTTATTTTACTATTATTATAAAATATTTAATTCATGCCATTCATATTTGATATTAAATTATTATATTTATTAACATATATTTATTTTTATTATTATTATAAAATATTTAATTCACGCCATTCAAATTAAATATTAAATTGTAGCCCAATGCCCTTTACAAGTTGAGTTAGATGTTTTCCAGCTGCCGTCTCAATTATCACACGATAGCGTAGCTGTATAGTATGCATGTAGTAGTATACCCTGTAAAAAGAAGAAGTATTAATCTATCTAATCTATTAACTAGATTACATATAATTTATGTGTATTTGAACTTGTTCGACCTTCAATTGAGTTTTTATCAAATAAGAACTTAATAGTAATGCATATAAATGCCTCTGTATTGTATTCTATAACATAAACAGGGTATTCGGTAGTCGTGCTCAGCTTATAGCGAATGTCGCTATCATTGGGCATTTAGCATTTCATTTCAAGTTTGTCCACAAATAACTCAACTGCCGCACAATTTTTGGCATACAGCCCGCTCCTCTGGCTGTGTGTGCGTGCCTCTCTCTCTCTCCCTCTCTCTTTCTGTGTGTGTGTGTGGCAAACCGCCGCCTGATAATTTCTCTGCACTCGACTGATAACAACATTTAATTTAATGCCCGAGGTCAGCAATATTCCATTTATTATTGGATTAAATTCGGCAGCAAAGTTTTTGCCTCCGCCTGGCCATGGTGGGGCAGCATATGGGTAGGAGGGGGGGATATGGAGGCTGCTGGTGCGAGAGTCGTCTCCACTATCTGGAGCTGGGATAAGCGGCGGCTGTCCTTTGTCCGGCATATAAATTGTGTGCATGGCTTTTTTACAACTTGTTGTTGTTCTTGCATGCATACATACATATATTTATGTGGCACGCCCATAAGCGGCCAGGGGCTGGGGTGTGCGGCGCACTTGTCGTCGTTGTCGTAAACGACGCCGTCGCAGCCATGTCCTGGCTGCTGTTGCCAGTGCCCGCTGTCCGTTAGCCTCTCCCGCTCCCGCTCCTGCTCCCGCTCCTGCTCCCGCTCCTGCGACTAGACGACAGGAAATGTATTTCACATTTTTTATGTGTCGCTTTTTTCTGCGTGCCCCATGAAATTTGCATGAGTCGCAGCGGGCAAGGATCTGTCCAGGACGCTGCTGCTGCAGCCTGCATGCCACATAAACGACGGCCACTGGTCGTGGGCGGGGGAGGGGCGTGGAGGCTGACAAAATGCCCATAAGGGATTAGCTGCAAATCGCAGCCACGTTTCAGAAAAAAAACTGTTTCCTTTTTTTTACTTTTTCTTGCTTGTTGTTGTTGTTGTTGTTGTTGTTGTGGCTGCTGTCACCGTTTCGTCCTGTTGGCATTTGTTGCAAAACTCATTTAAGCCAAGTTATGCGCAGTATGTAAATTGTAAACTGATGTATGTGCGTTGTTGTTGCTGTTGATTTTTTTAAATGAAACTTAATTGTTTTAGATGCAAAGTCATCATCATCATTGTCATCGTCATCATCATCATCAACGGCAAGAGCGGCAAGAGTAACAGTCAAAACAAACAAATGCGGCGGAAGGAAGTATCTCACTCGAATCTCAGTCAGCCATGAAGCCCACACAGAGAGAGAGTGTGTGTGTGTGAGAGAGAGAAGCACACCCACACACAGACACATACACACACACACACATGAAATGAATTTATGCATGAAATTGTCGACGCCCGCGTCCTGTGCTCGGGATGCCTGTGGCCTATCGAAAGGAAATTGAAACAAAACCTCATTGGCAATACACACACAAACACACACACAAACACACACACACATACATATATACTCCCATATAGTGGCACAGTTGATGCAGTCAGACAGGCGCACAATTTCAGCTTCCGTGCAACAAACATTTTCGCCAGCTGATAACGAGTCCCGTCTCCTGCGCCCCGTCTCCTGCTGTTGTCTGCGCTAATGTCTCGCATGCGGGTGCCACAATTGTGTCTGAGCCCCAACTGCCCTTCGCTCTGTTTACAACTCAATCAACAGCAACTACAAGCAACTATTTGCCGATGCAACTCCATCGAAATCGAAGACTCTAAACGGATCGGACATATCCAGAGACTAACTAAATTCTCTCTCTCCCTCTCTCTCTCTCTCTCTCTCTCTCTCTCTGCTATATTAGTTGCCCTTGATTAGTCGGTATTGTGCCTCAGTTAGCCCTCAAGTGGGGGCATGTCTTTCATGCTGAATTATGGAAATAATAAAAACAAATTGACAAAAGTTTGTTGGCAAATTCCTGGAAGTGCAACGACAGGCCGACAGCTAGATGAATGCACTTTAATCAAGTTATTTGCGGGTAGCTCGACTGCTGTGGCAGCTGGCAAACTTGTGCAACAAATTAGTTACAGTTAACTGGGCTCGAACGCTCTGAGCGGCCGAGAGAGCCAAAGAGCCAAAACAAACACCCGCACAACCCGAGTCCATTCAAGCAAATCGCATTAAAGCTCATTTGTTTTGTCAGCTGCATACACACACATGCACACACACGCATGCAGACGTACATTGATATAAAACCTGCAACTGGCGGCTGTGGCAAGAAGAAGCAGCAACAGCAGCCGCAACAGCAGACAAAAGGCAAGAAACCAAATCGAAACTTTGAAAGATGCGACTTCAGTTGAAAACTTCTTGAATATGAAATTTTAGATGCCCTGCCCTGAGAGTTTATAGACTTAAATGGGAGTTTTTAGGGTGATATTTATATATGAAATTCTTGAGTGAATACATTTTTATTAAATTTTATGTTTAGCTCTCTTCAATGCACTATGGTCAAAAAGTCTGATATTTTGGCATAAAGTCATTTTTTTTATGTATTCATAACTGAAAATTTAACTTATTTTTTGATTATAGACACATTAGATAAGAAAAAAACGTTTTCAAAAAATTTTTCAAATTAGTCATTTAAATTTGGCGAGCAACTAAAGTCAGCTGTTTCAATGCAAGCTTAAATTATCGGTATGCAACCTTAAAATTTATTAAGCTTTGTCACTGTTTTGAGCGTGATTGTTTAAAGAAAAAGAATATTGTAATCATGGAAAGTAAAAGCAGAGGTATTTAAAATTAATGTGCAGTTTTAGTTTGTCAAGATTGTGAATGTTTAGCTGTGTATGTGCAATTGTTGTTGGTGTCTTTTTACTGGTGAAATTTAACAAATAGAGCCGTGTTTCGTGGTGTATTACTTGTTCTGAGCGCGCTTGAGCGCGCAACTAAAAACGACATGTTCAAGATTAATGTTTATATATTCGGAATTAACAAGTTTCCTCTGCCCCTTTTTGCCCCTGTTTGAATAAATTGGCATGTTGCAGCCAAATATGAGTTTCGGCGCTTAACGTTGCTGGAAGTTTGGGACAACAACAAGCGCGATGATGGTGCACTTATCATATGGGTATTGGAAAAAGTAAACAAATCTGATCTCAGTACTGCTCAGGTGGATATATTTACTGAAAAAATCAGGACTTTTCTGAATCACGTCAAAAAATACTTGCCGCAGTGCAATCGAATGTTGCAAAGATTTAAGGCTCGACACGCAAGGTGGCTTTCGCAGTCAATTACTTTGACGTTAGATGAAAATGTGACGGATCTGGCATCTTCATCTGCAATGGGTAGACCGAAGCTAAACTATTCAGATGCTGGAGAGCGCCTAAAAAGAAAGTTAGCATGTGACCTAGCATCGGATTCAAGACATGATGTGGAAACAAATGGGTCTCCATATAAACATGCCCAAGCAAAACGGTAGTGGCAATAGTAATGATGGAAACACAGCCAGAAGAGCCTTCTCTAATACCCGTTTGTTTTCATCAGTAACAAACTTTGATCAAGCCCTGCTACACAATTTCTTTGTGATTTTGATTACCATTTCGTCTCACTATTCTGTAGATGTTGACAAATTTAAGGAATTTTGTAAGAGCACATTAGCCTACTAAACACCATGGCTGATGTGTTTTATAGAGCAATGGATTCATCAGATCCGCTTATATCAAGCATATGTCTGAATAAAAGATAAACTCAAATAAAAAAGAAAAATCTTCCACAAGATGTCATACATCTTCTAAAGGCAGTATCTCCGCCGACCCAGAAAACTATTAATTCCGATCCGGAAAATTCAGATTCGGATTCTGATTTAGATCACGAATCTGACTGTGAAGAGCAATATAACATTATTTTAGATAACGAGGAAGAATAAAAAAAATGTATTAAAAAAAAAAAAAATTTTTTTTTTAATAAAGTTTTTTAATGTGCTGGGGCAGGTGGGTGAAGACATGGGCCAATTAAAAAAAAAAAAAAATCCGAAATTCTATAAAAATTTAGAAAAAATATGTACCAAATTTCAAGGCTCTAACTTTAAAATTGGACTTTATGCCAAAAAATCCGACTTTCTGACCATAGTGCAATGTTAGATTTCTGCTGTTTCAAATTGTGTTATTTTGGATATATACTTTATGCCCATTTCATTGGGTCTTGAGCAATGTCTGTATATATTTATAGAAATATTAAATATATTATCTCTTTGGTTTTTAGGCTATTTGCTAAACATTCACTCCGATTCAACTGAGTTTGTCGCGTTCATATTTCGCAGAAATATTTTATTTTAAATTCATTGATCTATCATGAAAATAGTTCCCAATCATTAGATATAAGATACTTTATAAACTCTATCTAAATTAAGTACATACTGTCTCCACTAGTCCATATGCTCACTTATACTCTTACTTTTGGCTATTTCTAGCTCTATGCTCGCTTCTGCAAGCCTCTTTTGCTTCACCATTCTTGCTCTATCCAATACCAGGTGTTTCAGCCAAACTTTTGTTTGGGTCCACATATACATACGTATAGTATTTGCCGTACGTGGTCGACTGATAAAATCGCATACACAAAACAGCTAAAGCACACTCTCTCTCACACACACACACACAGACATGTTCGCACAACCCATTTCAGGAAATCTTTGCAGCTTCTTTGGGCCAAAAAGTTTTCTTAACAAAAGTCTCAAATTTGTTCCAATGCAAAACTGTCGCTTGGCTGGGCGCTTATCAACAATTGGCCAAGTGGAAGGCCCGGGAATAGTTTTAAGCTGCTTAACAGCTTCTTTGCATGCAGCTGCCACACCCCCCACGCAGGCCTCACAGCCCCGTTTTGGCAACTTGATTTAGTGCTCTCTGACCTGAGTTTAAATATAAACAGCGGCGTCTCCAGTTACCCCGTTCGAAGGTCCACAAAAGTTTGCGCGTCCCGAGTAAAGACATAAATGGGATTATGATCTTATCACGTCCAAGTAGCAGCAGCCCGAAGCAGTAGCAGGAGCAGGAGCAGGAGTTGGAGCAGGAGTCGGAGCTGGAGCAGGAGTTGGAGCTGGACAGCCAGACATATTGGTACATTATAATAACACCTTCTGCTGCCGCTGCCGCTGCTGCTGCTGCTTAGACAAACAAGTTTGCGGCGCAGCTTTGTCAAAGATTTATTTCTTGAGGTTAAGCGCCGGCTGCTGGCCAGGCACAGGCACAGGACACAGGCGCAGGACACAGGCACAGCATAGTTTTCGGCAACAGCTCAATATGGAAAATTGCAAGTACGAGTCTATTTGCCAAGAAGGCGACGTTGCCGGCGTTTGAAAACTTTTACTCTAGAGCAGGCGCTGAAGGCTGAGGCTGGGGCTGGGGCTGGAGTTGGGGTTGGGGTTGGCAATCTTTAATTAAGAGCGGATTAGTTGGACATGGGTTCGATTGGCAGACGGCCTGCCTGCCTGCCTGCCTGCCCGTCTTTGTCTCCTCTGCCTGTTCAATCTTTGCTCTTTTTTGGTTTTGCTCTGATTTGCATCTGCGGTTGAGCAACCACCAGGCAGGAGCCAGAGCCAGAACCAGAGCCAGCAGCTGGCTTCATTAGTTTCTGGCTGAGCATCCCGGAATCTCCCCATGTCGCTGGCACTTTTAACGGCATCTTATGGCAGACTTTTTGAGTGCCCCATTAAAATTTAATGCGTGTAAGAGATCAGCAGAGGCAGGCAGCCAGGCAGTCAGCATCGAGTCTAGTTGCACTCCTTAGATTAGCTGTCAAAAGTTGTTCAATTTAATTTCACGCCAGCCCGTAGCTCAGGCGCCATCTTAATGTTCGTGTTGCCAATTTTTTATAATACGCACCCAATGCTCTATCCTTCCCTTCGCTCTCTCTCTCTCGCTCTCTCCAGTCTCTTCTATCTTTTGACTTTTTAATGGCTTTGGGAAATTGCACGGCCCGTTTACGCGCTCGTTAGACAAGCTGGGAATGTGCCCGAGTTGGCCGCATTTCAACATCTCAACATCATTATGGTTATTGATAAGGCCACGCCCCCCACCCAGCCCACCTTCCGGCAGCAGCTGCTCTACCTTCATTCACTTCTTTACCTCATTTGCGCCCGAACTCGACCTCGACTGGCATCTGCTGGCTCAATTTACCACTCGATGGGCTGAGCCAGTTAGCCCTGGCAGTCATAGTTGGATATTACCTGTCTGCTTAATTAGCTCAGCTATTCAAGGCTGTTCAATTAATGCTTTAAATATGATGCTGCCAATGACGACTGAGAGACTAGACGGAGACTAGACTCTGCTATTGATGTGGCCAATAATCTTGGTCTGTCTTTATTGAGAGTTTTTCGACTATCTATCTATCATATGCTAGATCCTTTCAAAACCCATCTCAGCTTAGGCCAAAAAGAGCTCAAGCATTTGGCTCAACATACATGGGCGAGTCCTTTGCGGCTTATTAGCTCGTTACAGACTGTTAGGAAAAGTCCATTGTCGTCATACTCGTAAACAGGCGTAACTAAGACAAACCCCTATTATTTGCTTACTCCCCTTCCCGCTTCTCCTTCGCCTGCAATAAAAAATTAATCACAGAGGAACGCAAACGTTGGCCAAACACCCAAAAGGGAACGGCCTCATTATCTCAGCGGCCGGCAGAGCTCGGCTAATGTGCTAATGTGCAATTTCGAAAGGTGCTTACGTTGTCAAGTAGTGTGAAGATGAGCTCCCTCTGCCGCTCAGTGTGCGCCATATTCTGGCCAATTCACGCCAATTGGCCATTTTCTCAATGAATCACAATACGGACAGCATATGGCACCGCCTTGCCGCAGACCGTGCTCTACTTGAGCCTGAGTCCTGCGGCGCTCGCTCGCCGGGCAACTGCAATTAATTCCCAAGCTTAGAATGAAATCTAATTGCTCGTTAGCGCACTGCCTTGTCCTTCGCTCCCTCACTGCTCCCACAGCGTGTCCTGTTGTCCTTTTCCTATACATATACATATATATATATATATATATGTATGTATATACATTTTTTGTTTTGTTTTTATATTTTGTTAACTGCTGATTACAGCAGTTGTTCAGTTGTTGTTTCCTAAAGCCGAAGCTGGGGCAAAGCCTCCGCAACGCCGCCCCCTTCTGCGCCCTGCAGCCAGCCTCGAGTGCACGATATTTATCTTGTGTCTAAGTTTTATTTTCTTAATGTCTTCTATACCCTCGGCAAGCAGCCCATTTAATGAATACTCTGAAATGAACGCCATATTGGTTTCCCAATTATATTCGAAAGCATTGCAAGAGGATGAACTGAGGAATTCTGAGTAAATATTAAATATATTTTGTTTTAATTATTATCTTCTACATAGAAATATATTTTTATTGGTATTTTTTTAGATATCTGAGCAAACATTAAATATATTGGGTATTTTTTTAGATATCTGAGAGAACATTAAATATATTTTGTTTTAATTATTATCTTATATATATAAATATGTTTTTATTGGTAGTTTTTTTTTTTAATCTTACATATTCCAATTTTTCCCTAAAATCCGCTCTAGTCTATTCTACATTATAGGATATATGCTAGTCGCGCATTTCCCTTATCATAATTGAGTCTGATTTTTTTCCGCCTTTCTTTTGTTATTTTTTGTGACGCTCTTTTGTGCTTTTGTTTTTGGCTCTTGGCCTGCGGCTCTACGAGAAATGTTTCCCAGCAGGTTTATAAAAGAAATTAACGGCTCTTTTTCTTACTTTCGCTCGCCCGCCCAAATACCCTTGGCGCTCTAAGCTGCAAATCGTTTAATGAGCATGTGACTAAAGCTGTGACTGTGACTCTGACTGTGACTGTGACTGCGACCGTTATTTGGCCTATCGTTCGAGCTGACGCAGCAAACTCGAAAGGCGAGAGACTCGAATGTCCATTATGTGTTTGGTTCGCTTTTTGTCGCGTCATCCGATTGATATAATAGCCGTATATCAAATCATGGGTGGGAATTAGAAGTGGAACTGGAACCGGAGCCGGAGCTGGAGCTGGGTATAAGTTTCGCATAAAACTTGCTCAATTGCCATTTGGCTGTGTGGCGCCCTCTGGCGAACCGTTTCAAATTAATTGAGTTGTTTTGTCGGCTGCTTAAATATTTAACTTTGGCCACGGCCTTTTGTTGCCCGCCTGACTAGCTGACTGGCTGCTTGGATTGGGTTGGTTTGGGTTGGGTTGAGTTGGCCTGGTTCGTGGTTGATCCTTTTGCTGCTTAGTTGGTCACTTGGGAGCACACACACTCGCACACACACACACAGGCCTCCTGCTCTTGGCCATATTCACCTGTGCAAAACTTTTGGCATTTTGCTATTTATGGCTCATGTGGCGCTGTTGCATAAATCACTGACAATGTAAACATGCGTCGTCTACCCCCGGCCCGCTCCTGGCTGTGCGCTGGCCAGGCCAAATGGCCAAAAGTGTTGACCACAATTAATGTTATGAGATAAGTTTATAAAAGCGCACGGCTCGCTGGACTCAAAAGCTTGTCAAGAGCCCGACAGCCCCCTTCCCGACACATTCCCGCCAGTCCACAATTCTCTCTGTCCTGTTAATAAAATGCAAGACAGCAGCAGTTGAATTGACGCTGTGGCAGGAGCTGGACTGGAGCAGGAGTTGGCGCTGGGGCTGAGGCTGAGGCTAGCTTTGGCAGCCACCCTTAACGCAGCTCGCAACATGCAACGGAAATTAGGTATCGTTTACATGGACGGCGTTACCTTTTGTTGCCCCCCCTTGCAGCACTTTTATCGCCACATTCGCATTCTCATTCACATTTCCCATCCACACACACACACACGTACATTCATGTCCATTATGCACCTTTTCAGTGTCTGACCTTTTGCTCTGCGCTGCTCACAAAGGCGCATAATAACTGCTAGATTTGTCAAAATGCCTCAGCGACTGCCATTTTAAACCGGATGTTGCCAAACATTTTTTTTTCGCCGCTCCCTCTCCCGCTCCTCTTCTCGCTTTTCACTTTTTATGTTGCCGTGAAATATTGTCCATGTCAATGCTGGCCTGAGCATGGGCTAATGGACCTGACTAACGATCGGAGGGAGGTGCGGTCTCAAGTGAAATACGTTCTGAGATTTGAATAGTTCAGTTCAGACTTTAACAGATTTAAAAGCCATTTGTGTTTGAGTGAAGTTTAAAAAAAGAGACTAAGTGAGACTAAAAAGAGAGACTAAGTGGGAGAGATAGAGATATATATATATATATATATAGATATATAGATAAATAGATAGATATATAGATAGATAGAATGATTTCAGCTAGAAACCATTTCGCCCGCCTTCAATAGCTCTGACAAGCTGCTAGCTCTTTATGGCACAATAATTTGCTGCCTGATTGTCATGCTTCGTGGGCGCTTTAAAGCCAAGTGCCGCGAGCCACACTTTGCGCCCCGCCAGCCCCAGCTCCGGCGATTCACTTGCCACACGCACAAGACCCAAAATTCATATGGTATACCAAAAATGTGCCGACAAAATTGTGGCAGCAGCTTCCAGGGCCTCGGCAAAGACAGTCGAACAAACAAAGCCCGGCCAGAAATGTGGATGCGAAATGCTTATTTCGAATCGAGTGTGAGTGGGGGTGGGGGTGGGAGTGGGGCTGGTTGTGGGTTAAAACAAACTACATGCAGGCGGAGCCATATAGGATGCTAAATGAAGCTGTCTGCCCACACAGCCACACGCTCAGCCTCTTCTGTGTGTCAGTCCCTGTTGCTGCTCGCAGGACTCTGGCTGGCTGTGTGACTAATGTCATTTTGGCATGCCAAACGCGCGCAAGCACGCAAACGTATCAAATGCAATAACGGTATAACTATGGCGAGCATATGGGGTATACGGGGAGTCGAAACATCAGCCGCAGCAACATGCTAAAAATTTAGAGCCAAAAATGATACGTTTGCCGTGTGGCAAAGCCGCTCATTAGAGTAAACTATGAATGAGCTGTTAGTGGGCGCGGAGGCGGGGGCGTGGCATGCCATATGAAAAGCTACCCCCCATGGGACGAAAACTTTGCCGAGTGTATTTACCTTTTGGCAATGAGATAAAGTAAATGCGATAGGTGAATATGCTCTTATGCCGAGCAGTCGGAGATAATGTCCTGGTTAGAGGCAGGCACATGTAGGAAATTAATGTTTAAGCTTCACGCAAAAACTTTTGCCCCGCACAGATGCGAATGGGAGGGAGAAGAGTGAGAGAGAGAGAGAGGGAGAGAGAGCGAGAGTCAAGTGAAAGACAGGCAAACATTTGATTTAATTATGAGTGGCAGTTATTGCTAAGAGCAGCTATCAGTTAACACACACACGCACACACACAGAGACACACACACACACTCCCAAGGTGTTAGTCTGTTGATAATGCAAACAAACCGCCAGCAAATAAGAAAGGCAAAAGTTGAGCAACTTAATTCAACTGAACGAATATGAAATGCTCTGTATTAAAATAGAATGTGAGCTTACCTATTTGACAAGAGCTTTAACTGGATGTTAGATTAGATATGTTAACTGAAGTCAAGCAGAAACTACTCAAGTGACTTTGACTCAAGGTGCAAGCACAATATGTCATATAGAAGCGAGTTTCACTAACAAGACTTTTATTGACAAGCACTTAACCTGCTGTTAAATGAGAATATATGTAGGAATGTGACTGTAACTACCCAGCAAGCTTTAACTCAATATATACAATGATATGCCATACGAAATGGAGTTGACTTGCCTAGGCTTATTTGACAAGAACATTAACCTGCTGTTAATTTATATGCCATACGAAATTGAGCTAATCTGCCTAGGCTTAGTTGACATGAACTTTAACCTGCTGATGCGAAATATTATTAAAACTACACAAAAAGTGAAGAGGGATATCATATACGAAATAGAGTAATGCCAAGTAGACATTTTGAACTTGCAGTTAAATTAAATTAATACCAAAACATGAAACCAAAGCTAGTTATAGCTAGTTATTTACTAATTCTACTCCATACACTGCGAAAATATATTTGACAAGAGCTTTAACCTGAAGTTAAATGAAATTCAAACCAAGAAATAAAGCTGAGGCCTTTTTCGAAATTCTATTCCATGTGAGGGAAAGATTTCTTTGACATGAACTTTAACTAGCTGTTTATTAAGGTATGTTTAGGCAAGCTCTACAACTACATAGCTATTCATCTCTCACTCGAACCTTCGTGTCATAGTTAGCAACAAAACCCATATAGCCTTCGGCTAAAGTTATTCAACAAAGTCAAGATGAGTGCGTGGATATATCTGTGACTGCTTGTCAAACAGAAGACAGTGACAGTTGCCTAAGTGGGAACTTAATTTCTTAATTGTCAACTCAAAACTTTTATCGTGCACCTGCCAGTAAAATAGCAAACAGCCCCGCCCACACACACGGGCGAACTATTTGAAGCGAGTCAAGTTCTTTGGCTGGCTTTTAGTGCTTGGGCTGCGGTTTGGTTGCCTTTGACTGAGTTTTGGCCAGGCCGGCGATAGTTTATCAAGTTTTGGCCATGTGCGCGCCCCTTTTTTCGACGGAAACTAAAACCAAGTGACAAACTGGCTAAGTGACACGCGGCGAGCAAAGTTTTCCATTTCCATCTCCATTTCGCATTTCGAATTTGTGTATCTGTTTTCATTTCTATTACAGAAACTGTTTTCGGCTTTAGTTTCTTGTGCTGCTGCTGCTGCTGCGGGCCACTGAATAATTGAGGCCAACTCGTCAGAGTTGTGAGCGGAAATGTTCAAGTTGGCAGCACTTAGGCAGCCGCCCTTATCAACTGGCGTTTTCTTTGTGAGCGAACTGCTGCCCGCCCCTTGGCCCGTTTAATGCCTGTATAATTTAACGCCAGTTTAAATTTTAATTGTTTTAATGAAAATGTCGCCTGCGCCTTGTCATTTTCATAAAGTTTTCCACTGTCGCGTCGTAGATTTTACACATTTTAATTGCAAAGCCTCTCTCTTTCGCCCGGCTGACAGCCCTCGACTCGCCCATTTCCTCACAATTTGTTACAAATAATTATCATAACCTGATTAACATGAGCTCAGCAAGTGTTTCACTGAGTGTGCTGGGTGGGGGGCAACGGGAGGTGGGGAGGTGGTAGGCGGTCTGAAGACGGAAATAGTCATTGGCAGTGGTAGAGCCCCTGCCAACCCCTTCCCAGTACCATCATTGCGTCATTCCCTTGCCCCGGCCACTCGTCGCATGTCTTAATTTGTAAAACTTTTAAAATGCCGCCGCCGTCGCCGTCGCTTATTTTTTATGCATGTTAAGAGCGACAATCTCAGCGAACACACACACACACACACACAAAGACACAGAGATAGAGAGCGAGAAACACACTCTTAATTATGCCAAGTGCCAGCCCGAGTTTAAGCTGTTGTTGTTGTTGTTGTTGTTGTAGCTGCTGCTGCTGTTGCCATTTGTTGTAATTTGGCGGTAGACGTGGCTGCATAATTAGAATTGTAAAAACGTATTTAACATTTTTGTTAATGCCAAAACCAGGACACTCAACTTGAGAGACAGAGAGACGCACAGAGTGTGAGGGAGTGAGAGGGGGGGGGGGGGGTGCAGGAAGGTAGCTGCATGTGTGGCATCATCAAGCGATAAGTGGGGCTACGAGCGCATATGAAATAAAACTTAAATGGAATATGAAAGCTTCCTATGTAATATGTATAATAAATATAATATAATTCTTCTTCTTATATATTATAATAAATATAATTGTTATATATATGTAAATATTATAAATATATATATATATTTCAAGTGCAAGGCATGTACATAAATATTATTATAGTAATTAGTTAGTACAGACTGTAAGCAGAACGTACTAGAAGAATTTAAGCTTCAGAATAAGCATAAAAAATATAATAAATATTAAAAAATAGTATAGATGAAAACAATTAAGAAAGCTCTAGTCGAGACTGCCTGACTAGGAAATCCCCTGAACCCTTCAGAGAACTGATATTTCAATAATTCTTCACGTCTTTCTGCTTACAAAAGAAACACACACACGCACACAAAAAGCAAGGAGAGAAGAAGTGCAGATGATCATTAAAGTTGTCTATATGTATGCAGCAGTTCTCATTTGGTATTTGTATTTAGGTAAAACAAAACTAGAATGCTCACAGCAGCAGAGAGCGTTCCAATTGCTCACTTGAAGTGCGACTGCAACGAGCTCTACCTGCCGTCGGGCTCAACATTTCAGAGAGACAGTGCTTGAGTAAAAGTGGCCGTATATAAAGGGCAGCAGCTGCAGCATTGCTTCAGTCGTCCACCAGGCCTGGGGGTCAGCGCAATAGCGTGAAGTAGAGTGTGTGATCGATCAGCAAAGCATTAAAGACGTAGCGGAACTACGTATAGAAATTACGTAATGGAATTACGTAATGGAATTACGTAATGGAATTACGTAATGGAATTACGTAATGGAATTACGTAATGGAATTACGTAAAGGAAATATGTAGAGGAAATACTTAGCGGATATACTTGGAAGAAATACTTCGAAATACGTAAAGGGAAGATTTAGAAGAAATAGTCATACGAATATTGCTAAATCGATTCAGTTCGTCACCCTGATCAAGAATATATATACTTTTTGGGGACTGCCACGCCTCCTTCTGCCTGTTACATACATTTCAACAAAACCATTATTTCCTGATAAATAAATAAATGAATATCCTATAAAATCATATATAATATATTTAGCCTGGCAACTTTAGCTTTTTGTTGTAAATTAAAAAACTTTTAATTTTGTTCAACTGATCGAAACAGCTGCCCGAACATAGATCTCTGCTTTAGCTGCTGAATGACTAAGAAATATTCATTTTAAACTTAAGCTCGGTTTATTTAGATTCGAATCAGGATATAAAATGTTCTACAGCAGTTAAATTAATGTTAAGCCCAATATTAAATGATCTCTATATATTATATCCTTTTGACATTAGCTCACTGTCGGTGCTCCTTCACAGCTTTGCATGTGGCAAATCCTTTCACAGCTGTCACCAGCAATTTGCAACAAAATGCGGCAGCTTTAAAGCAGCTCTCATGTACATGTGGGCAAACAGTTGGGGCAGATGCGTGGAGTCATGCCCCAACAGCGACGTCGACTATCGAAGTCATTTAACCAAAAAGCGATTAATCTATAAACACATAAACAACATGCGCTGCGGCCCGACTGCAGCAAAATAAAGAAACAAAACGTGGCAAAAAAAAAAGAAAATGAAAAAAGAAAAACCCAGCCAAATGCCCGACACTGAAAAATGTGTAAAATCAGTGAGAAAAATCGAAAATCGAAAGCGGCTCGCCGAGGACAACGTGACGTCCTGGACTGGGCTGGGCAATTGCTGCTGCTGCTGCGGCTCCTGCTCCGACTCCTGCTGCTGCCTGTGTCCTTCGGCCAGCTTCATTGGCAGCCGCAGCGGACGATGCGGCTCAGTGCTGGCGTTTTATGCAAATGTTTGGCCTCATGCAGTGTCCGAGCCGATTTCCGGCCATGTGTGACAGTGGCCAATGCACAGTGGCCAGGACTCGGATCCTGCCAGCGGCCAGGCAATAAAAATAACGGCCGTCGCATCAAGCGTCGCAAGCAAATAGCCAACAACAAGTGTGCTCAGCACATTAAGACCGCACTATAGATGCCCTCTATCTGAGCAGTATTTAAATGGATCCATATACTAATTAAAGATATTTTGAATTTTCAGTTTTGAATTAATCTTAAACTAGGTTTTCTATAATTTAAAAAATTTTAAATTTTCGATTTCTTGGAAATTTCTGTATTAGTGATAATTAGGCTGAAAATAAAAAGTAGAGTTAGGCAAAATTTATTTTTTACATGACAAATTAAATCTTATGTAAACGTAAGATTAAATTAAATAAATATAGATAAATAGGAATTATATATGAAAATGAATATTTGAATATTTTTTTTTTGTATTTACTATTCATGAAAAATTCATAGAAAATTTGCAGAAATAAATTTTTAATTTGTATATTTTATTTATTATTTGTAAACACATCCTCAGTCAAAACTAAACTAAACTAAACAATATAAAAATATTTGCAGCAAACTTTATCAAGCTGCAAGCATAAAAAGTAATACCAATAATAATAATATAATAGTAATCCATATATATCGCAAAGATATATGATCTTTTAGAGCGACTTTACCTATTCACAAATTGCGTTTGACTTTTGCCATCGAACTGTAAATGGAACTCTTTGGGGCTCTGGCCTCCGTTATTTTGCGTTTCGCTGTTGCTGCGTTGCTGTGGCCAGTGACCATTAAACGGTATTTGGCCATTTGCAATTTATGAGTGCCCAACAATGGCTACACATCCGGCCATGTATCGCATGGTCGGTCGGCTAGGTCGTGTCGGCATCGATTCTGTCGAGTGTCTGTCGATGGGGCGGGGGACGGGTGGTGCGGGTAGTGCGGGTGCTGCAGCATCATCGTCATCGTCATCGTCGACGTCGACGATGTCATGTGAATGGACCATGGTCCATTTCATATGCGCGCGATTATTGTTAAATGACTTCGGATAACAACAACAACAACAGCAACAGCAGCAACAACAATGCGGCTATTTATGATTCTCATTGCTGTTGTTGACCAAATGAAGCGTAATGGTCATATTTTTGTTTGACATGCCCCATGGCTCATGCCGCCTGCTCGTTAGGCGCACAGTGCCAGTCAAACGTACACGTTCGCATAATGTAAATATTCGTCTGGCCGGACGGCAGCAACAACATGAACAGCTGTTGCAGGCACCACGCATAATAATTTTTTTATTTTATGTATTTTATTATTTTTCTTTTCTTTTTTTTTTTTTGTGTAAAAATTAATTTTCAAATATAATATATACATATATAAATGACACGACCAAGTGCGCCCAAAGGATTTAAGAGAAGTTAGATGAGAGCAATAGAGTGAAGGACAGAGCGAGAGAGAGGGAAATGAAAATGAAACAAAAAAATAAAAAAGAAAAAAGAAAAATAAAACGGACAGACAGAGGACAAGCCAAGGGCCGGAAATATTTGGCCAGCTTGGGGTAGGCAAACGGAAATCACAAAATAAGCAAATTGTCTGGCAAAATAAAAATTACTTCCGCAACGCACGGACGCTCCCAACGTCCGCGACAGAGACAGACGGCGCTTACTTGTTGCACACAGAGTCAACAAATCAGAGGCCCGGCCACTCGATGGCAGGCGCCGCAGCTCAAATGCTCTATTCATGCCGACGTCTTTCAATTACCAATGCCTTTCTATGCGATTTTCATAAATATGAGGCCTCTATAAGAAGATTACATTTAAGAAGAGAAGAGCGAAGCAGAGAAAACTCCGATAAATCACCCGTCGCTCTATGCAATTCTCAAAGCCAATATTATTTAACATAGTATCCTTAGTACTTCACAGCCGTAAGGGTAGCTGAGAGATGGCATTCGAATGTAGTTTGTTTCAGCTTTGTTTTTTTACATTTGTCAAATAAGATTTCAACATAAAATTGTTTGGTTTTACTTTCATGTACAGTGGGCATTAGTGTTTTTGTCTTTTGCCCGGTTTCTTCTTTGGAACGAGTCATAAATTTTGCAGAACAGCCATTGAAATTCAGTCAAGCACCATTTGCCCTACACAACATGGCGGAAGCGTGGCAGCAGCTCTTTGAGCTGATCAAAAACTTGAACCTCCTGAACAAAAAAGGGAGTAAGTGCTAACTGTATATGAGAAGACAATAATTATATATGTGTGCATTCAAATTAGACAACTCGATAAGCTCGAATGCATTTGGTGAGCAGGAGATGGACCAAGCCTCCTGCAGCATGGTCTACAGTACAGCTGGACGTACTACCAATCGTAAGAGGAACCTCGTAAGTTCAAAGTGTAATCCCTCCCTCCTACTTGCTGGCTCTTCAATTCTTCTTCTGCTTCTCGAGCAGGCCGTCCACTTTGATGCGACCCAGCTGCAGCTACCAGAGGTCCCTCGGCCACGATATTCATCGAGCACACGCTTGGCACTACCATCCAAAGGCAAAAGGACATCCAGCGCGACTCTAGCCAAAGCAAACCGAACGAAGAAACCGAATATGAGCCCGCACCAATAGATGTTGATAAGTCTCATAAATAAACCAGCAATAGTCGGAAGATTTTAGAGTTTTTAGTTTATTCTCTTCGCGCTGAGTGTTAGAGGAAAAGAGTTGAATATTTTCGAGCTCCAAAGCTTTAGCTGTAGTGCAAGCAAAGATGTCGCTATGTACAGGGTATCTAGCCAGTTGGTTCTCTGCATAGTCAGCCATCTATAGCACACATTAATTATGTCAATCATATACAGTTCATTTTTTTTGTTCAGCCTTCAGCGTCCTCCTTCCACTCCCACAGTCAACTGATAATGAAACCTTAGCACTGCTGCTTTGATCTAGTAAACAAATTAGTACACAGGTGTAGCAGGAATACACACACACACACACACACACACACAGACAGAGATGCAATGAGAGAGGGAGGGAGAGAGGGAGAGAGAGACGACTCATTGAATTTGGTCGTCAACAAATGACAAAACGCAAATAGAGCTCAACCCCCGACACACTTCCAATACCACCAATTATGCTAGGGAGGCGTGGCGGCAGGCTGAAGGGGAGCTGTTGGGCAACTGGAGCTATTAGCGCCCAGTGGAAGCCAACATTCTAATGAGTTGCCTGGCAGCCGTTGGCCGTTGTTGAAATGCGAGTGCTGAAATGTTTTCGTTCTCTGTTATTTTGACGCCTCTGCTCGAGCCCAGAGTGTGGGAGGGGAGGGTATGCGATGGCTTCGATAAGTGTGCATGTGTGTGTGTGTTGGTGTGCATGTGTTGTCTTGTTTTTCTGGTTTATTGGGCTAATTCAATAACCAACAAGAACGTCAGGCAGGCTGTAAAAAAAAAAAAAGAACAGACAACAAGGACAACGCTGCTGCCGCTGAGGTTTACGTTTTTGAAGTCTAGACTGGGGTGTGGACTCGGGTTGAATGTCTGTCGTTTGTATCTAAATAGCAGCAGCACACACACACACACACACACATGGGTTTAATGGGGCCTGGGCGCTTGGCTTAATGCATGGCAGTTATCTGCCCACAGGATTTCCGTTTTAGATCATCGCACAAAAAAAACACACACACACACACAAACCCAACGTTTGCCCATGGAGTGAGCACAGCATCCTGGCAATGTCCTGGCGGCTCGACTGCTGCTAGCTGCGAGTGTTGAGACCATTGGCAGTTCGCACTCAATCAGATAACTTTACGCAAAACCCAAGCCAAAGGAATTCACCAGCCGCAAGCCACAAATATGATAGGTGTGTGTGTGCGAGTGTGACAGGGAGAGTGAGCGAGATGGACTGCGTGCACAATATGTGTTTAAATCAAATAAATATGCAGCTAAATACCATATATCATATTATTAAAAAAAAAAATGAAAAAAATACTAAAAAATATAATTTATATAAATTAATAAAAAATTAAATTATAAAATTTATAATTTGAAATTTTAGTTAAGTAAATTATGTAATGATAAATCCAAGAAAACTCAAAACGTTTTACAGCTCTCGCAGAACATTAACTAGCTCACACACACACACACACACATCTGTAAGCAACGTGTGTGTGTGTGTGTGTTTGGAAATTTGGCAGGCAGTAAATCAATTCGATAGGCTGAGGAACAGGGACACAACCCTCGCTGCTGGCACATACGAGGACGAGTTTATAACTTTATCGGGCATAACGAGTACATTATCCTGGCGCAGGCTGGCACACGTTGCTATCCTGTGCTGTCTTGTGTTTTTCTCGCTTTTTCTTGCGGCATTTAAAAATAACTTTAATGGAAAATTTATCGATCAGGATGCGTCAGCAAGGGGAGGGGGGCAAAGCAGGACTAAAGCTGCCGTAGCCGTTGCTGTTGTTGCTGTTGTTGCTGGTTGATCCCCGCATCGAGATAAACAACGCATAAGCAAGCACAAAGGCAAGCCAACAATAGCAACAACAGCAACAACGAGAGCAACGCATGCATAGGCAGTAAATCGCCTGAATAGAAATCAACAAGGATATTATGTGCCAGGCATGTCCTTGTGGCGGGCGTTTAACCATTTTGCAGGTTTGCCCGCTCACGTTGCCAACATATTAAGACATTTTAGTGCCGTTTTCACTTCATTAGTTTTGATTTCGATTCGGATCTGGACTACGGATTGTGGACTTTGGAATTGCATATGAATATCAAAATGCGCAACACACGGCCAGTGAACATTATAAACACGACAATGGAGAGAAATGCAAATGTAAATGGATTTTGTGCTACATGAAGTATTATTAAATATATGATATTATGTACAACTTGAAATATAAGCAAGAAAAACTAGAGCTGGAGAGCATTCATTGAGGCAGAAAGAGAGAGACAGAGAGATAAATACATGGAAGTGCTTAATGGGTGCAGCTGAATAGCTATAAGAGCGAGAGAGTTAGGGAGAAATCAAGAGGAAGAGAGAGAGAGTGGGAGACAGACAGAGAGAGAGAGAGAGAGGATGAGGGAGAATTCCAATGAAATCATTTTTAATTTACTTTCCAATGCATTCGATTTGACTAACTATCTAGAGTCTATCTACCTAGAGGTTCTCATAAAGTTTCCCTTGCCTGTTCCTTATGAAAATTCATGGAATTGAAGAGAAATAAGAATAGTGCTAACAAAATGATATTGCTCTTAAGTTTTTATATACACAAAGTGTATAAGTCGTGCCGTAAGAATATTTCTTTCTAAAGGATTTCATAACAATTCCCAAGGCATGCAAGCTAAAGTTTTATGCGTAGTTCTAGCTGTCAGCCTAGAGAAGAGTGTTGAGCGAAAGAGAGAGAGAGAGAGAGAGAGAGAAAAAGAGAGAGAGAGGGAGAGCCCTGGAGAGGCAGAGAAGCTTGGCTATAACTTTCACACTTCCGCACCAGCGCGTTTTTAGTTGCCCACCTGCCCCCTGCCACATCCCCATCCCCTCCACCACTCAGCTGCTTAATTATGCGACCGCCATGTTGGGAGGGACGCTGCAACAACTTGCAAAACTTTTGCCAAAGAAAAACTCTAAGCTCAACTCAGGCCGCTCCAAACGCCATGCTCCATTCAGCCAGCTCCACGCTCCTTGGGGCCGGCACTTAATCATGGCGCGGGAATTATGAAATGTGCTGCGTAACGTCGTCAACATCATGGCCGTTGCAGTTTCTTTTTCCCAGCTCGTTCGCTCTGCTTGCCCTCCTGGTCTCTCCTTCCCCCTCTCCCTCTCAGCGCCGCGTCATTAGGCTAATGTACTGTTACTCCAACGGTTACTTTGCCAGCGTCAGACACCATCAGTGATAAGTTTAACTGTTGGCAAAACTGTTGTCTACATTGCGCCTCAGCGCACTGAGCTGAATGGGCCCGGGGAGGCAGTGCGAAGTGCATTGGTGGAGCCAGCTGCTGGCCATTTCGATGTAGTTTGCTATGCCAATAAAGAATCGCTATATAAAATTATGATGATGTGGCAAAAGATAGATAGAGATGGGTAAAGAGCGGGAGAAAGAGTGAGAGAGAGAGAGAGAGAGAGAGAGCAACAGAGTTATATAATCAGATTTATAGAAAGTTAGGACTATGCAGGAAGTCAAGAAACAGTTAAGAACTCTTTAAGATGCTCACGAATTATATCGATGGAGATATAAAAATCTTACAAGTTTAAGTAAAAAGTAATAAATGAATAAAATAAAAATAAAAACTATATTAAAAACTTTTCAATAGAAAGATAGAATGAGCTGAAATCAACTATAAGAAAATTCAGAATATCGTGAAACGTTTTCATTTCATTTGTCTTTTCTCCAATATTTTCCAATAATGATTACCAGTCAAGTCTACTTTCTCTCTCTCCCTCTTTCTCTCTCTCTCTCTTCCTCTCCCTCAAGTGATTTTCAATTCTGAGAACATGAAAACAGACGCCCACTACTCAGAGCCGTTGGCGAGCAACAAATGGAGCGCAGCCGAGGGCGCTGCTGGAGGATCTGGACAAAGCACTTAACCTAATAACAAATCGCATTGGCCGCGGCCGCGGAGAGTGCAAAACGTTAAGTAAACGCCATTTGGGCGCAAAGTTTTGAAGAACTCGCATAAAAATGACAAAGTCCTCAGCGGCAGGACAAAAGACGAGCCGGAGCGCCTGGCGCAACATTGTCTATTTTGATGAAGACGTCGCCAGAAGTAAACGCGCAACCAGCCACAAGAAAAAAGAAAATATTTTTTTGACAACAGACAAGACAAAGACTTCGTCCTTCGTCCTTCCTTCTGTGCAAAAAATGTTCACAAGAAAAAAAGGGCGAGCGGAAGAAGCAGACCAAACAAAGATGCAAATCCGCTTAAGTATCCGGCAATGATTGCCGTCAACTGGCCGTGCGGGGGCGGAAATATATATACGGAAGGGAAGGGGACACAAAAAAAAAACAGCATAGGGAGAAGAAGAAGTACGCGCGAACCACTTAAAGTGATCATGAAGGATTCACAGTTTGTAAAATGGAATTTTATGGCTTAGTTAAGGATGGGCCAGAAAAATCTTTTTACTCGGTCGCGGCCAAAAAGGCAAAGACAGTGCCAACAACAACAAAAACAACAAATGCAACAGCAACAACAACAACAACAAAGTGTACAAATAACACCCCATTACAAGCGAGCAGAGTGGGCCTCATCTGAGTCCTAGCCAGCGGCACAGGACACGCACAGGCTGCAGCCGTGAGGGGGGAGAGGAGCTGAGTGTGGGAGGGCGCGTAGAAATTCCATTGCACGGGCTGCGGCAGCTGCGGGGGCGTCACAGTTTTTCACAGATTTGAAGTCGGCTTATCGCGCGACTTCATTTGAATATTCGCTGTCCTTAAGGATGCTTGTTTGTATGTTGTTGTTTTTTTTTTTCTGTTCTGTTCCTTCTTCGTGTTGTTCTTGTTCTTGTTCTTGCTGGCAGCAGAGCTTAAGTCCTGGCATTTCTTTATTCGCTGTTTTGGGGCGCTTTGTTTATGCGTTTGTTAATGTTGTAACGGAGATTTTCACGAGTGGAGCTTTCGGCATAATAACAATAATGAAAAGCTATTATGAGCCATGAGGATAAGCGTAACAAGGGCCGTGAAAAATGGCACGCCCAGGCGACTAAACGCCCCTCCCGGCCAGTCAGCCAGCCAGCCAGCTAACGGAACGTGCCTCGTGTCATTTGGCCATATTAGGCGAATTAGAGCAGCGAGAGAGAAGCGCGCGATAAGCAGGCAAAGCAGCAACAAATTCCAACAGACACCCGTCGCAAAGGTGGGCGACGGTTGGGGCGGGGTCAGCCAGTACGACTTCATAATTTGCCTTTATAGCGCTAATGGCAAATTAGGCGACGCATTTCGCATTCTACGCGCTTTCTTTCGCATTCGACTTCATTCCATTGAAAACTGATAAAGGAGAAGCAAATGGAAATGGCGAATACGAATTGAAAACATGAAAATCATTTCTTAAGGCGTCTTAAACAAATTGGGATTTATAGAAGGAAATCTGTACTTAGGCATGTATTGCAATTATTTTATGAAGAATACGAAAGAATATTCATATATCGCTCTCGATGTATACATTACTAATTATAAATAAAATACATAGCATATCAAATAAGCGACTGAACGAGGTAATGAAAGAGCACAAAGATCGAGAGAGAGCGAGACCGGAAAGATAAGAGCGAGATAGAACGGAAAAAAGTCGATCGACTTAGTAAAATCTTTTCGTTATTTTAGTATGAAATTTGGACAGAGAGAGAACTGAAAACGAGATAGACTGAAAGCATATAGAGTAAAACAAATGATTAAATAGAAAGGGATAGAGAGAGAGAACGAAAAAGCAGAGTGAGAGAGTGAGAGAGAGAGGTGGTTAGAGTTTTTAATAAACGACAGGAGGATCAAATTTGAACATAGTGAGAGAGAGAAAGAGAGAGAGAGAGAGAGAGAGAGAGAGAGTGAGAGAGAGAAACAGAGACAGAGAGAGAGAGAGAGAGTGAGAAAGAGAAACAGAGACAGAGAGAGACAGAGAGATATATAGAGAGATATATAAATAGAGAGAGAGAGATAGAGAGGTGGTTAGAGTTTTTAATAAATGACAAGAGGATCAAATTTGAACATAGAGAGACACAGAGCCAGAGATATTGAGAGAAACAAAGAAAGAAAGATCTAGAGAGAGTGAAAGAGAAATAGAGATGTTATAAATTTGATACACAGAAATTTCAGCAGATTTATTTCCTGAATTATAGTCAAGGCTAAGCACAAGCTGCTGAGTATTCTTCTTGGCTTCCTTCTCGTCCGTATCCATTTGTATTTATTGCATTTTAAGTATGTCTCCCGGCGAGCTTGAGTAACTGGAGCTGGGGCGATGGGGCCAGGTGAGTGCGGGCTGCTCGCTGGATTTTTGCCATTGTTTTATCTGCCTGCTAATTCCAGCTCGGAAAGTGAGCGCATAAATAAAATTAACTTCATGGCGTTGCCTTTGCCGTTTCCATTTCCGTTTCCGTTCGCGTCGACTTGGGCCACTTGAAGGCCTCCAAGTCCTAGGCGTGGCAGAGCGGGGAGGCAGAGGGCTCCGCTACACCAGCTGAGGCTGAAGCTGAAGCTGAAGCTGAAGTGCACATAAAAAGCCACTCGAATGCCATAAGAATCATTAAAAAGAAAACAGAAAGCGGGACGACAGAAGAAGGGAGAAAAAAAAAAACGTTTGTTTTCTGTTGATTCAGCGCAGCGGGGAGTCTAGAGTGGATTTTGTGGTAATGGGAAACAACAACAGGGCTAACAAGGAACAACTGAAACAAGTGCCAAGGCAAGAAAAAATGAATATCAACAAAAGCCGAAATGAATTAGACAACTTAATTATAAATGAACTCGGCTAAGTACAAAAGGATTTTGTTTTCCTTTCCTTGATTCGTTCATTGTTTGGGCAAATCAAAGTCTTCTCAACAGCGGCTCGACTTCTCGACTCGCCGAAATTTACCGAATTTACAAAATTTTACTCTGTTTACTCACTCATTAGACGCGAGGTCTCGAGACACCAGTCGAGACCTGGCTACAGGCCGAAGGCCCAAGGCACCAGCCAGACGACTCGCAAAAGAACAACAATAAAATTAACAAGTCAAATAGTCGTCGAGTAGACTCGGAGCCACAAATCCAATTACCAATTAACAACAAAAAAAGCAAAAACATAAACAAGCTCAGAGAGAATTGCCCACTTGTGTCTTTAATTGAATTTCTTCGATTGTTTTTGGCGAGACGCGCACAAATTGTATTTAACGTGCAGTCAAAAAAGGTTTTTCATATTCCTTTCAGCCCTATCATTAAATTACCTTCATTTATAGGTATATATTTTATGGTAGTTATATTTAATAATAAAGTGTTCTCAATCAAGTTCTCAAGTTGAATAATATTTAAAATATATCTACAGGTTACCACTACTCTATGGCTGGTCTAATAAAATATAATACTATTCATTGAACTCACCAAAATTCAGTGTTACTTAAGAAAGAATAATAGATAAACGGAAAAAACAAAATCCAGAAAGAAACAAAGAAAAACCCGTTTAATAATATCATCCAATAATAAATATGAACAAGCCTAGATGCTTCAAATATTTATTGTTCTTTCAAATATTTATTACTCTTCTATTAAGTGTTACGTGTTTTTCTTTGATATGGCAACATTAAAACTATTGACTTTTGTATCCTCTATTTATGGATGGTAACTTGATGAGAGTGGTCTAAAATAAAGAAAAAAGGAGTTTATTTTTTCAAAAACTTTATTGTATAGATATTGAGTTATACTTAAAATTATTGTGAATTTACTTAAAAAACAAAAATATCTTCGGGATGTCATCTTAATATTCAATATCACAAAATCAAGCGTAAGTCAACGAAATATCATTTGTTGATCACATTTTAGAGTAAAGATTTTATAGAATTACACTAAATGTTTTATTTAATCTAAATTTTTCATCTATATAAATAAAATATAATATGTAATAAAAATTATATATGTTTAGCTCTGCTTAAATTACTTTTATTTAAGCCTTAATTGTGCCTTAACTGGTAGACTAATATTAATAAATATATATATTATTCTATTTTTCATTATCTATTCTTAATATAATTTTTTATTAATTAATAACACCATTTATTAAAATTATTATTATTATTAATTTTTTTTCAATAAATAGAAATAATATGTGTTCTGCTGCAATTCGTTTCTTCTCAAATTACTTGTGTTTAAAAATTAAATGTATCTTAAATATTCAACTATTTTCAACTTTTCAGCACAAGTTAATTAATTTGCAAATGTCAAATATTTAATTTCGAGTCATTTTTTACACAATTTGCTTGCAGTTGGCAAATAAATAAGGGAATTATTGACTATTTGTTTGGGAACTGCGCAAAAAGTGCACTAAATGTAAATAAAACTCCCTCGGCCAAAGACCCCCAAAGCATTTACATAGTATCATATGCAAGTGCACATGTGTGAGTGCATAAAGTTACCATATATAAATATACGTATATACATATGTATAAAGTGAGAGCTATGTAAAAAATACTTGTACATACATATATAACGTGGATATTTAAGCTTTGCTTGTGTTATTTAATCGCACTAGCCAAATGGGTGGAGCCAACGCAGCGTATACAAAATGGCGACGCCCCTACAAAGACAACAACAACTCGACTCGGCTCTCGTTGCCGACGCCAGCTGCGTGTTGTTGTAGTTGGTGTAGTTGTTACTGTTGTTGTTGGTTTTTGTCATAAAAATCCCTAAAGCAGAAACGGCGACAAAGCACACAGCACGGAGGAGGAGCTTTTGCCGAGCGTGAGCGAGCAAGACAGAGCAGCACAAAGCGAGTGTTAGAGCGAGCGAAGGATACACAGAGCGAGAGAGAGAGAGAGAGACAGATAGAGCGAGAGCAAACGCGCGCGAGCGCAAGCGAATGCCAAATATGAAAAGAGAGTGAGCGCTTTCAAACAGTAAACGAGAGAGTGAGCGAAACTATGACCACAGCAAAAACAACAAAAGAAATGCAATTTAGTTGAAGCTTTTCGTTTTGTTTTGCTTGAACAGTTTTGCTGCCTGGCATGTGACATTTCATGAGCGACTCAATTGAAAAGTCAGTTGCAAAGCTTTCGGCATTTCGGCCTTCTGTTTGCATAAATGTTTTTTAACAATGGGAAACAAAGCAAATAAACACATCGCTTACATGGCCGCATCAGCAGAAGCACTAAAAGGAGATGATGGGGGCCAGGCGTGTAGGCGGGCAGCCCAGAGTGTTTGCCATTTGGCGACATGTGTGACGAGCGAGCCTCAGCAGACTCTGCCTGCCCTCAAAATTCCAACCACAACAACAGCTACCTCAAACAAACTCATCATCATCATCATCATCGTCATCGTCATCTTTGCACAGCCGTTGCTCACAGCCATTGTCGGTAGGCAGCAAGGAGCTGCTCTGGCTGCTGTCTGATGGCTGTAGAAAGGCATTTGTCTTTGGTCCTTTAGCCGTTTTGCCATGTCCTGGCAGCTGTCGAGAGTCAACTCACAACTCTTGGCAGAGAACAGCTCGCAGATTCGCAGTCTCGCAAGGCGCAACACGTTGCCCCAAAGACGCTGCCTGAGGTGCCTGCGTCCTTTGACCGTTTCGTACTAAATTACATTTTGTTTATCAACCAACACATAAACACATACTCATCCACACACACCCACACACACACACGCACGCATATGAAGATTTACATAAGGATGTGCTTATGATGTGCCAGGCTTATGGGCACAATGGACTCTCGAGCGTCCACAGCTTAGGCATTTTGGTATACCTCTGCAGCCAACTACCGTTTATCTCTAGACATCTACATAATATTAAGACAAAGCTCGTTGAGCCGTAAGACGATTTAATCGAGCTGAAATAATAGACTCAAGCAAACACACACACACACACACATATACACACACTCACAGTTGAACTTGTCTATTATGAACTTCTAGTTTTAACGAGCTCAAAATGTGCCCAGTTATTTGCCGATTCACAACTGAAGCAGAAGAACAAACAGCTAAGCCGAAGTCGTATTTAGACTTATAAATGTAGATGCTATATATATAGTATAATTATATATTATTTGCTAATTTCGAATCGTCCATTGCCATTTAACAAAGGAAACTTTAAGCGATTCAAACAATTAAGTTGGGCTTATAGCAAACTTCTATGGTTTGCATAGATAAACCATTTATATATGTAGCTCTAACAGTTTTGCTATGTAAATTTGGAATATCACTAAGCTTTTATTACTCTTCATACTCCTTAACGAAGTAAAATGAGCATATTGGCTTTATACTTTGTCTGTCAGTCCATATGAGGAACCAAGGACTTGAGATTTCGAATATAAACTTGGTATAATATTGGTTCATAATATTGTATTTACTCGTTTTTGATAAAGGTTTACGATGTTCCTGATCGGAAAATGTCATTTTCTGTACTATACAAAATCCAAAATATATGGCCGATATATTTATCTATACTTAATTGGGGTGTCTTGAATATTTCTATCGAGTACCCAAAAATACATTTTACGCATTTATGGGTGCTTAACGAAATATTGTTGCATGGTATTTAATTATTTATTTAAATTACTTGATATATTTAATATAAATTATACTATAATTAGCGTAGATAAGCTATTAATCTACTCTACAATGGCCATAAATTAGCCAGATAAAATAAAAACAAAAAACTGAAACTTTTTTCCTGGCTTTGACAATTCAAATAGAAAGGTTTTGTCTTGCCTAACCTTTAGCTAATAGACGCACAGGCCCACACACATGCACAGGGAGACCATAAGTATATCCAATTCTAAATATATATTTGCCATACAGATTTCCCCATTCCAGCTGCCCCGTTTGTTGTCTCGCTTGGCAGCGCTTTAATGCAATCAAAACATTTATAAAGCTTTAGACGCGGCCCGAAAGACAAAAATCGGTGGTTGTTGTTTTAATTAGATTTCCAAGGCTGAGCCGGTGCCCGGGCGCAGGACGACTGTCTAAATTGCCACAGCTGTAAGGGGTTAACGTTAACGTTAACGTTAACTCGTTCAAATCGCGAGCTAAAACCCCCCGCGACCCAAAACACTCACCCATCTCGGCCAGAGGGTCACCCCAAGCGGCGTCGCACGCGCCAAGCCAAAAGCAGAATTATTTACCAGCAGCAGATCGATTGTGGAATACCCTAACTAAAGTAATATTCATTTTAACTTGAGGAAGTCAACATGAGTTGTAGTTAAAGATGGGAATTTAATGATGATGAGACTTTTATCTAAAAAAAAAAATATATAAATAAAGAAAAAATAAAAATTATTCCTATATTATTATATGATATTATTATATTATATCAAGTTCTTGAAGAAATAATTATTCATGCCTGCTAAGAACAATTCTCTCTATCTTTCAGCTCTTCATCTAAACTCACTTTCTTTGTTAGAGTATAATAAAATATAATAATCTACCTTTGGCAATCTAAGCGCTGAAGTGTGCTGCTTTGCTGGCGCTGCCGGCGTCGCTGTCGCCGTCGAAGTCGCTGCCAGCGTCGCCGCTCAAATTAATGAAGAAATAAAGACGCACGAGATTTACGCGCTTTAGGTGAGCTCTGCGTATTGTAGGTGTATTTGGATGGGTGGTTGGGTGGGTTTTTTGTTGTTGTTGTTGCTGTTGCTGTTGGAGTGAGTGCCTGGCGGAAATATGCACAATTCTTGAAATTCGTAAAATGCCACACAATGACTCCCAGGGGCACGATAAAAATCGAATTAATAAGAGTTCAACATAAATGAGCCCGGAAAATGTCAAGCGAATGCCAATCTTAAGCATCTCTTTCACACAGAAATACAATCATATATGCGTGCACCTATATATGTATTTACGCATGGATATACAAAGATTATGCATAACTAGAATGTAATATAAATAATATTTATTATATAAATTAAATTTGGGAGTGGGAGACTGAGAGAGTGGGAGAGTGAGAGAGTGAGAGAGGCAAGAAGAGTGTACGACATATTGCTGATTACTTCCATTATACTCGGCCGGTTCGTATATATGTACTCGCCGATCTTGAAGCCTGTAAGAGTGAGAGACTTTAAAATTGACATACAGATTCGTCAATTGCACGCGAAAAACAAATAAGTATTTAAGTATTCAATAGAATTACTGTCATCTATCTCATGGTAAGTAGAGTAAATATATCAGAGACCGAAAAATGCATCCCGATTTCCTAATAAACAACAAATAATGTGTGTTCAGTTTGAAAGATCTCATTGCTTATTATTATTTAATTGACATTAAATTATAAAGGATGCCGGATGAAGAAGAAGCATTGACAAGCCTCGCAGTGATAGAGAAATCGGAAACTTTTCAGCTTAGCGTCCATTCGAATTAGTATTCAGGGTTCGACTGTGACAGGGGCCACCCTAATGAGATGATTAAGCAACCATGATGTGTTGCAGGCATCAGCATCGTAATCATTATCATTATCCTGCATGGCATAAGGATAATTAATGCTTGTGTCACATTCGCATGCGACATGTGCCACAGGTGTTTAGACTAATAACAGGACTGCGTCACAAGGCATTTAAGCCAATGAACACAAATCACACACGCACACAGACACACACACACACACATGGTGGACACACCCACACTGTAATGCGTAGATATGTTAGTAAATTATGACAAATGTCCTTGACAGCATCGGCGGGCAGTTAAAACCCTTTCGACTCCTGCTTGTGCTGCTGCTGCTGTTGGCCACATGTAGAGACTGAGGCAGGGGCACGAGCTGGGCCGCATTATGTGGCAGCTGTAACTAACAACAACACGCAACAAAACAAATTAGCCATTTAACAACTACAGTGAAACAGTGTGAAGCTCGTAGGGAGAGAGAGAGAGAGGGGAAGCGAGAAGGAGACCGAAGAGAGGGATAAACTGAGTGAGGCAAACAAGTCTTGGACAAGTGGTGCCAGAAGCTTTGTTCTTCCTTCTTCCTTTTTCGACAGTCCGGCATTTATGGTATTTCGACTATACTAATAGATAATTTAATTGCATTTGATTATAATTTTAATTTATAATTTTCCCATAAAATTTATATTCCTCTTCTTAGACTCGAATATAATTTAGATATTTTAGATAGACTAAGGCAAAAGCTCAGGATTTCTAAATGAATCGAGTCTTCAATATGTTCTTCTTCTATTCTTCTTGAATAGCTGTAACTATAAAACTTTGAAGCCCACTCTTCTGTTCTATCTTCTTCCCATATTCTCCTTGAGCAGCTGTAACTGTAAAACTTTGAAGCTCATGAGGTTATACACGAGTATGCTATACTCAAAATTTCAAGTCCCTAGGCAGACGGAGTAAGGTACAAGACGAACAGAACAAAACAATGAAGTAGAGCACAAAACCAATATACCCTTGTCATTCCGTAGACGAGCATAAAAATAATTTGCAGTAGTCGCCCGACAAGAGTCAAGCGGGCTGTGCAACATAACAAATTTCTGTTTGTTGTAACTGTTTGTTGTTGTTGTATGTTTGAGTATGTTTGTGTATGTAATTATTCAATTCAATTAATCCCGTTTACGCCTTTTGGCCAGTGCCCATTCCACACAAACCGAACGTAGACCGAATCGTTGTCCAGCAGCCATATCCGTTTCCGTTTTCCGCACACACACACGCATACTAACACGAAGACACACTTGATGAGGCGCTCATGTGTGTCCTGTTTGCTGTGACGCTATCTCTGCAGGTCCTGGCCAGTTTTGGGTCAGCCGTAATGTCAGAAATGCTTTCAACAAGCAGTTGCCACTCCCACTGCCACTGCCAGAGGCTCCACTCAGAGAAGGACAACAATTCGAAATATGCCCCCACTGTGGCAAAGGGCTAAATGGTAAGGTCAGCCGGTCGGGCGCAGCTGCAGCCGGTGCTCGGGCCATAGGCCTTTGTCTCAACTTTGAAATTCTTTGCATAGTTTTGACGCCGACTTTTTCGGTTTCAACTTAGTTTTTGTTTTGTGGCCAAATCCTTTTTCGGCCAGCCAGTGCACAAATTTCATTTATTTTTTAATAAAGTTATATTTGTTGTTAGCATTAATCCTGTTTGCCTCTCTCTCTCTCTCTGTGTGTTTGTTGTTTGTTCATGTTCAACAATGGCCGCATCCGTTTCCGCTGGCCAATGGGCAAAAAAATATTTGAAATAGCTGCAAAACAAACGGAAACAGCAAATAGAAATGTAATTTTTTTTTTTTTTTTTTTTTTTTTTTGGGCTAAAAGTTTTTGTTTAGCCAGTTACGGAGATATCTTTGTTGGCCATTTGTAACCATGTGTGTGCGTGTGTGTGTGTGTGTGTGCACTCTTATCATTTCCGTCATAAATTTCATTTCGTTTTTATTTTTCTATTAAAAAAAACTAGCCCCAAACAAAGCCAAATGGTAAATAATTCCGGTGCGGCAAATGCTGAAGAAAAGCGTTTCATTTCTTCTCGTTATTTTTTGTTTTTTTTTTTTTTCTGTTGCTTTAGATGCGTGTGTGCCATAAATCAAAAATAAAGCGGAAAAAGGAAAAACAAGCAGAGGAAAATTGTTAAAGTTATGCGACTAGAAAATGCTCTAAGTGGGTGAGGGGTGGAAAGGGTGTTGTGGATAGAGTTGGCTATAGACTAGCTGAATAGCGTAATAATGAAGAGAAAGTGCTGCAATCTAAACTTGTTTATATATATGTATATGAATTTTTTAAATATTTTATACTTTGTAAAGATGATTTGTTAGATATTTAAGAGATTCTATATATAAAGAAAATAAAATATAATAATAGATAATATAAAAATATAGCATATATAATAAGCAAATGCAGCTTTAAGCCCATCTAATGATTATTTTATAGAAATAGTTTATATAATTTATATTAGTTTGTGAAGTTACGTGAATGTAGATAGATCATTTTTGTAGATTACACGGAAAGAAACATTAAAATTATCTAAAGCATCATTTATTTATTTACTTATTTATTTCTTTCTTTATTTATTTCTTTATTTATGCATTTATTTATTTATTTATTTACTTCTTTAATTAATTATTTATTTATTTATTTCTCTATTTCTTTATTTTTTTATTTATTTATGTATTTATGTATTTATATATTTATTTATTTATTTATTTATTTTTCTTTCTTTATTTCTTTATTTATTTATTTATTGATTTACAAAGTATTGACAAAACTAGAGCTACAAGCTAATATGCCCGTCATAGGCAGGGTATTTGGCAGCATAAAACTAAATCGCAATAATATGAAAATAAGAAAAGTCTCTCGGCGGAGCAGCAAACCAAACCAAGCCAAGCCATTCCCTATGCAATCTGCCACGTGCTACGTGATCTCGCACACACACACACTCGCACACACACACGCATGTATGGATGCAAATGTGACAACATTAGAATTTTCAACAGCCGAAAAACTTGGCCCCAAGTTAAGACAAACCGCAATTTTTTATCTTTTGCTGCGTTACTTGAATTTCTTTTCCTTTTCTTGGGGGTAGATGGAGAGATAGGGGGTTGGGGGGTGCGGTTGGTTGGCTGATTCAAAGAACTGTTTTTGGTGGCCTGTTCTCAACTTTGACTGCAGCGTGCGTCGTTTGTCATTATTTAAATTCCCTTTTGACAGGGGCACGTGAAATCGACTACGTATATGAAGTTGTCTCCAGACACACATGTGAGCAGGATAAGCATATCAAGTATGTCTATCTGCAGGACGGGTCAGGCACGCAGGGCTCCCAGCAGGAGAGCTAAGACAGCTCGGAGACAGCTCTATAACTGTGTAGCCAGACGTCGCTTGCCAGTCAAATTCAATTAAATGACTAACTCAACGGCTCGGTTTTCCGGCGGAAAATTAATGGTTTCACATGTGACAAACGCCACTAATAGATATCATATGCTGAATATGGCAAATGCATAGCTTAAAAAAATATCCAGAGATGATGGTGAGAGAGAAGTGAAGAACTGAGAGGACGTGCAAAATGATGTGATGTACATATGTATGTAAAGTCTACCGAATATCAAACTTGCTTAAGTAGTGTAGAGATCTAAAAGAGTTTTTATTATATTCAGAGAGAAATAGAGAGTAAGAGAGAGAGAGAGAGAGAGAGAGAGAATGAATTGCTATCTCGTATACATTAATTTTTAATTTATTTTTTAATGTTACTTTTTTATTTATTTTAATTTTTACTTTTTTTCCCTGGGCGGGGAAATCCCCTGGCCCGGGAAATCCCTGGGCGGGGATGTACCCATTGAGTGATATAGCATTCAGCTTTTGTCAGGCAGCAGCCCAGGGGAAATCCCCTGGGATGATCGATAAATTGATATTGTTTTTGCAGCCTAAGTTGAACATTATTAAACATAAAGACTTCAGATTTACTTTGTATATACAATTTACGAATATAAACATTTTGTAATTTACAGATTTCGGATACCACGCCCCTTTCGCCACCAATTTGAAAAAAAAAAACGAGTATCAATTACTAGAGACTTGTGCTTTGGAGTGTACACACATTTTTACATTATTATTACATTCTGAAAGTTTCATTAAGATTGTACGTCTACAAACGAAATTATAATATATTTATTATTGAGTGATATAGCATTCACCTTTTGTCAGGCAGCTGCCTAGGGGAAATCCCCTGGGCGGGGAAATCCCCTGGGCGGGGAAATCCCCTGGGCAGGGAAATCCCTGCTTGTGCTTTGGAGTGTACACACATTTACACATTATTATTACATTCTGAAAGTTTCATTAAGATTGTACGTCTACAAACGAAATTATAAAATATTTATTATTGAGTGATATAGCATTCAGCTTTTGTCAGGCAGCTGCCTAGGGGAAATCCCCTGGGCGGGGAAATCCCCTGGGCAGGGAAATCCCTGCTTGTGCTTTGGAGTGTACACACATTTACACATTATTATTACATTCTGAAAGTTTCATTAAGATTGTACGTCTACAAACGAAATTATAAAATATTTATTATTGAGTGATATAGCATTCAGCTTTTGTCAGGCAGCTGCCTAGGGGAAATCCCCTGGGCGGGGAAATCCCCTGGGCGGGGAAATCCCCTGGGCGGGGAAATCCCCTGGGCAGGGAAATCCCTGCTTGTGCTTTGGAGTGAACACACATTTTTACATTATTATTACATTCTGAAAGTTTCATTAAGATTGTACGTCTACAAACGAAATTATAAAATATTTATTATTGAGTGATATAGCATTCAGCTTTTGTCAGGCAGCTGCCTAGGGGGGGAAATCCCCTGGGCAGGGAAATCCCTGCTTGTGCTTTGGAGTGTACACACATTTACACATTATTATTACATTCTGAAAGTTTCATTAAGATTGTACGTCTACAAACGAAATTATAAAATATTTATTATTGAGTGATATAGCATTCAGCTTTTGTCAGGCAGCTGCCTAGGGGAAATCCCCTGGGCGGGGAAATCCCCTGGGCAGGGAAATCCCTGCTTGTGCTTTGGAGTGTACACACATTTACACATTATTATTACATTCTGAAAGTTTCATTAAGATTGTACGTCTACAAACGAAATTATAAAATATTTATTATTGAGTGATATAGCATTCAGCTTTTGTCAGGCAGCTGCCTAGGGGAAATCCCCTGGGCGGGGAAATCCCCTGGGCGGGGAAATCCCCTGGGCGGGGAAATCCCCTGGGCAGGGCAATCCCTGCTTGTGCTTTGGAGTGTACACACATTTACACATTATTATTACATTCTGAAAGTTTCATTAAGATTGTACGTCTACAAACGAAATTATAAAATATTTATTATTGAGTGATATAGCATTCAGCTTTTGTCAGGCAGCTGCCTAGGGGGGGAAATCCCCTGGGCAGGGAAATCCCTGCTTGTGCTTTGGAGTGTACACACATTTACACATTATTATTACATTCTGAAAGTTTCATTAAGATTGTACGTCTACAAACGAAATTATAAAATATTTATTATTGAGTGATATAGCATTCAGCTTTTGTCAGGCAGCTGCCTAGGGGAAATCCCCTGGGCGGGGAAATCCCCTGGGCAGGGAAATCCCTGCTTGTGCTTTGGAGTGAACACACATTTTTACATTATTATTACATTCTGAAAGTTTCATTAAGATTGTACGTCTACAAACGAAATTATAAAATATTTATTATTGAGTGATATAGCATTCAGCTTTTGTCAGGCAGCTGCCTAGGGAAATCCCCTGGGCGGGGAAATCCCCTGGGCAGGGAAATCCCTGCTTGTGCTTTGGAGTGTACACACATTTACACATTATTATTACATTCTGAAAGTTTCATTAAGATTGTACGTCTACAAACGAAATTATAAAATATTTATTATTGAGTGATATAGCATTCAGCTTTTGTCAGGCAGCTGCCTAGGGGAAATCCCCTGGGCGGGGAAATCCCCTGGGCGGGGAAATCCCCTGGGCAGGGAAATCCCTGCTTGTGCTTTGGAGTGAACACACATTTTTACATTATTATTACATTCTGAAAGTTTCATTAAGATTGTACGTCCACAAACGAAATTATAAAATATTTATTATTGAGTGATATAGCATTCAGCTTTTGTCAGGCAGCTGCCTAGGGGAAATCCCCTGGGCGGGGAAATCCCCTGGGCGGGGAAATCCCCTGGATGCATGTGTATGTATGTATGTATGCAAAAAAAAAGTTCAGAATGATTTGAATATCAGCTTGGAGGGTTCAGGGTATCTCCTAGTCGACCAGCCTCGACTAGAGCCTTCTTACTTGTTTAATTTTGTATTTATTTTGTAATGTCTCTTTGATTTTTGCTTTAATTTATGTTTTGCTATATATATTTATTGTGATAAATAAATACTTTGAATTCAAGACTCGATACAACAAATTAATATTTTATTTTATAATTGAGAAAAGAATCTCTTGACTATCAAGTTGATGTTTTTACAAAGTCATTTGTATATTCATATTTGAAATATGAATTCAAATGGCGGAATAAAAAATGAAATGACGAAGAAATAAGTTAACATTAAGGTTCGGCTGTGGCTGCGGCTGCCTTATCGACAGCTGGAGTCGCTGTTATGGCCATGTCTCCTGCGACCTGTGGGGGGGTGGCAAGAAAAGTTGCAACATAAAAAAGATAAGAGTTGTTAACCAGCAGCCGCGGCTCGCTCAGTCATGAATATGCAACAATAAAATGCGACTGCAGGAAAAAATTAAATATGGCAACAAACAAACTTCAAACACATTACACAATCCGCAAGGACTCCAGCGAGCGTCGGGGTGGGTTGGCTTGATGACTAGTCCTGTTGACTGGCTGACTGCCGGTCGTGGGTCAGGCCCTGGCCAGACACAATGCCTAGGTATCTGGGGCGCAATCAGCGGCTCCTGAACATTGCCTGAATTGCTGTCATTAAAATGTTGACAAAGGCGCAAAAGGTGTAAAAGCCACAGACGACGACGAGGCCACACGCACCACCCAAACCACCCAAACCACCAAAGCCAGATTCATAAGCGAGCTCGTAACGAGCTCTCTTAATATGTGAGCACAGACTATATACAGATATATATAAAATATGTAAATATATACTTCAGGCAGCCAGAAATCTCTATGAAGGGATAAAACAGAATCATTGTCCTTGATCTTTTCAGAAATTCCCAACTATATTTAACGTAAGAAAACATTTCTAAATATTATATAAAACTCTGTTAAATATCTGACAGCTTATTTAACATTTATTTTCATTGCGAAAAAAAAACGAAAAAAATAAATACTTGTAAACCCAACTCAAGTGCTCTTATCACACGGTTGAAATTCACAGTTAGACTGGAATGGTCTTATTGAGAAGTATACAGAGAGAGAGAGAGCGAGGGACAGTGAGAGGGAGACAGAGAGTTGATTGGGAAACAAGGTTCAGGAGGAGGAATTCGAGTGCGGGTGTTACCCTTGAAAACGCCAATCAAGTGGCTCGGTCGACATGCGTAATTTGCACGCCAAGTGGCTCAGTTCGTCCCGCTGCCCGGCCCGACCTTTGCCACCTTGCCGCCTTGCCACGGGTCGGCCGCAGTGTGTGGTAATTAAATTTCGCAGTCGGGCAGCAGCCCGGCAAAGTGTGAAAATCATAAAAAGCAACGTGTATACGCCGTGAGGTCCCAAAAATGTTAAACAATTCACACGACGGGCTAATTAAGCGCTTCGGCTTGCACTTGAGACCCGCAAAGGGTGCTTCAGCAACAGCAGCCTGTGTATGCCATTGTGCATGTGTGTGTGTGTGTGCAAGTGTGTGATTTTCATATTTTGATAAATTTTATGATGTGCAGCGGTCCGACAATGCGAGAGCGACCAAGTCAAAAACATTTGAGACAGCATCGCATTAAGCCAACCGGAAATTAACTTCATAATGAGCGGGTGTGGCATGTGTGTGTGTGCCCAAAAGTGTGTCTGAACAAATTATAAGCAAATTTAAGTCTTCATTTAGGCAAACAACCTTTTTGAGCCATTCCAAAGTACATACTATAAGTAGAAATTGTCAAATAAAGACAGCCGAATGCGAGCTGACAATGTGTGAGTGTGTTTGTGTGGGTAGATAACAAAACAGATCAGTATGCTGTAATAGACCTAAAAAGGTAAACCAAAAACTTGAAAATATATTGTATTACGTGATAATGCAAAGTTAACAGCAGAAACTTATAGCACAGTCTAACAGCAGAGTCTAATAGCAGAGCCCAATAGCAGACTCTTATTTATAGTGCAGTCTAACAGTAGCGGCTAAATAGCAGAGTCTTATATCAGAGTGTAGCAGTCGAGTCTAACAGCAGAGTCTACTAGCAGAGCCCAATAGCAGAGTCTTATATATAGGGCAGTCTAAGAGTAGCGGCTAAATAGCAGAGTATGATATCAGAGTGTAGCAGCAGATTCTAACAGCAGAGTCTACTAACAGAGCCCAATAGCAGACTCTTATTTATAGTGCAGTCTAACATTAGCGGCTAAATAGCAGAGTCTTATATCAGAGTGTAGCAGCCGAGTCTAACAGCAGAGTCTACTAGCAGAGCCCAATAGCAGAGTCTTATATATAGGACAGTCTAACAGAAGCGGCTAAATAGCAGATTCTAACAGCAGAGTCTAATAACAGAGTCCAGCAGCCGAGTCTAACAGCAGACTCTTATAACATAGTCTAACAGCATAAGCTAATAGCAGCAGACTCTTATATCGGAGTTTAACGTCTGATTTTAACAGCAGAGTATAATAACATCGTTTAACAGCAGAGGCTAATTGCACACTCTCAGAGCAAAGTCTAATATTAGAGTCTAATAGCAGAGTCTAAGAGCAGTATACATATAACAGCTGAGTTTCCTACTGCAACAGTAGTATTAGCGTGAGGCTGAGAGCTTGCAGAGGGAAGTTTCGGAAGGTATTTCTGGGGATCTCTCTCAAATAAAAAACTGAGGGACGAGCCTATCACAAAATATTTGTATATGCATATATATTATATATAAATAAGTGAACTAACACTTATACTCAAACTAAAGCTTCTGCTTGCCTCTAGGGTTTTTTTTGCTTGTTTATCATCTAATCATTCGGTCATTTAACACCCACACGCAACTCCCTCTGCCTTTCTCTTCTTGCCTTCCTCTTTTTTCCGCTCATTAGCCGTGCCGCCTTAAAGGATTGACCGGAACATGTGCACATACGCTATGCATGCGCAGGCATGTCTTTATGTACACATGTATATTTAAAATTAATGACATCATAAATTAGCCTTAATTATTGTAATGAGCCCGCAGGCATTAATGAGACAGCGGTCCCCACGCCGCGCCCACACCGCCCCTTTGGCCGATTGGCAGACGCCTTCTGCGTAGCAGCGGCTTAGACAATTCAACTTAAAATGTATTAATTTATGGCCATGTGTAAGGGCCAATTAGTTCGAGTCGAGGCCAACGTCGCGCTTTCTAGTGGGCGCGAAAATCGCGCAATTAAACGCACCTGATGACAGGCACTGGCCGAGGGCAGGAGAACGCAGCAGGACTCTAGCCAGCCGACACACACACACACACACGCGTACACCAATAATTGCAGACACACATTAATCATACACACATACAGCAGCAGCAGCTTTATAGATTTGTTTATGGCATTTGGCTGTCTATTAAGGGTTGAATTGTAGTCCCTGTCTCAAAGGATCTAAGCATAGATGAATGACTCTCAATGCGTAGCAAATGCCCCGAACAAAAAATGAAATCATATTAAATTATAATAATAATAACGATCCATGTTTCAATATGCAAAATTAAGTGAACTGGAGTGAGTTATGGAAGGCTAGAAATGGGGTTTAGCTATGCATGCAAAATAAATAGAAGAGCTCATAGAGCTGCTTAACTGCTCATAAATATGCTAAAGTAAGTACAGCTGATCTAGTTTATAGGACAGGTGGACGGACGGGCAGAGAAGGCGGATAAAAAAAAAATGATAAACGGACGTTATCCCCCAAAGGTATGCAATAATTTGTACCATTAAATATGAACTATCTATTAGACACTCATCTCACCTCTCTTTCGTCTTGGCCATGTTTAAGGCAATTGTTTATCAGGCCATAAAATATACCCAAAAATTGTAGCTCCATAAATTTATATGCAAATCAGTTTAATCGGCAAATTAATCGGCTGGCAAACATCGAGAAAAAAGTTGACAGCAAATAAATTTCGAGGTGGCAAGGGAAACGGCTATAAATTAAATTTACATCAAAGTCGGGCAAACGCCAAATATATATTAGCCAAGACAAAAGGACAAGCGAACAAATCTTCAAAATAAAAACAAAAAAAAGTAAACTAAAAACAGAAAAAAAAGAGAAGGAAATATCAAGTAAATAAATAGCAGCGACAAGAAATTGTTTTCATTTGGATTTTAGCGGACGGACGGCGGACTGCGGGCCTTTCACGGCGTTGGATATTAAGTAAACAAACAAACAAACAAACAACAATGAAACCAAACAAACAAACAGACAGCCAGGCAAACACAAGGAACATACGCAAAGGCAAAGGCAAAGCCAGAGACAGAGACAGAGACAGAGGCCGGACTGACGGCAGTTGTGGTCCACCCTAGAGCCAGCCTAGTGCCAGCAGCGTGAAAATGAAATTTTAATTTTTCTTTTTTTTGCTGTTTTTTTTTTAATGCTGCGGGCGCCGCGCAGCTGTGGGGACAGTGGCTGGGATTAGACCGAGTGGCGATTATGCACGGTAAATCATTTCGACATTTTTCCGTTCATAAGCACGTAATTTGACTTGATTTTTAGCCAGCGACTGGCGACCGGCGACCGTCGACCGTCGTTTGCTTTATTGACTCTCGCCTCAAGTTTGCGGCCAAGATGCCGCCGCGCGGATGCTGCGGGCTAAGCCATAGCTGCAGGCCAGGGCGGTGTGGCCGGGGTCGGGGTCAGGGCACGCCCACGACTCCGCACATAATTGCGGTTAATTAAAGCGTGATTTTTTCCGGCATTTTTTATTTTTTCAAGGCGGCAGCTTTTTTCTTTTTCCTTCGTTGGCCAAGTCTGTTGCGCTACTTGGGCATAAAGCGTATCGATTTGGAAAAACAGATTCGTTTTTAATTTGAAATTGGTTTTCTGATCTTATTTTGTTTAGGTAATTATGGACTATTAGCTTGTAGATGCAGTTTGTGTTGCTAAAATAGTTAATATTGTGATTTAGTTAGATGGAATTTAAATAGATTTGCGAGATAATTAAATACAAATAATGGTATGTAGAATCCGGTTATAGCCTCTGTATGAAACTACGAAAACTCTGATTCCCAGATAAATTTATATAATCACACTAATATGGTTATAATGTCTTCCGGATAAAACGGCAACATTGCTATAACCGGTATCTACTGTATTTCTAAAGATCAAAATAAGATATTCAATTCAACTCAATATATGCTTTATTTCCTTATTATTTATTTAAGCAGTGTTGGACAACACTGAAATAAGATATAGGTAACAGCAACTCCGGCTGGCCTAATGCGAATTCCCCATCTGGTTGGCAATTCGTGTACAGGCCGACATTGTAACTGTTGTGCTTTGGGTCTGTCTGCATTGAGGGGGAGCTGGTCGAGGGATCGTGGCGCTGCTCTTTTGCCATTTCATTCGCATTTTTTCCACATGCACAACTTGAAATTGATTATTAATGATGAATGAAAACATTGAAAGATACTTGAATTATGAAAATGCGTTAAAAAAGGCGGAAAACCGAGCGCAAAGAAATTAATTATGGAAATTACTTGGCCCATTCGTCTGCCTCGGAGTTAAGCAGCTTGTGGTTTGATTTATTTAAATTTTCTTTTCTTTGCCTGACTTTCTTTTTATTTTCATTCCTTTTTTTATACCCTGAACCCATTGAAAATGGGAAATCAGGGTATAATGGTTTTGTTAAAAGTATGTAACAGGGAGAAGGAGGCGTGGCAGACCCCACAAAGTATATATATTCTTGATCAGGGCGACAAACTGAATCGATTTAGCCATGTCCGTCTGTCCGTCTGTCCGTCTGTCCGTCTGTCCGTCTGTCCGTCTGTCCGTATGTATGAACGCGTCGATTTCCGAAACTACAATAGCTAGAGACCTCAACTTTTTTTTAAAATGTCCGTATATAGCGCGCGCATATCAAGTTTATCACAGAAGATCGATAACTCGTCCGATTATTTTTTTATCGATGAAAAACCTTATCGAAAGCCAGTTATAAAATTATATCTCCTACATCTTTTGAGCTAGAGTCTCCAAATTTTAAATGTAGACTCATATGCACTTTATATAATTTCGGTTTTTGTTATAATTCACCCCCCGCCCCTATATCCACCCCCTCACCCTCACTTTTGTAAAAGGCGTATTTCAAATACTAGAGACTTGAGTTTCGGCATATACACGCATAGTAATGATATAATCATAATCTAAAAGTTTCATGAAGAACGTACGTCCACAAAAAAAGTTATTAAACAATTAAGTTTCCATGAGAAGCCCACACGGCAGCCCATGCGTGTTTATGCGTGCGTGCCTATATGTGTCTATGTATGCGTGTGCGTGTGTGTGTGTGTTTGTTTTGTAAATAAAAAGACGCGGAGAATTATATAAATATCAGTTCTCCGAAGGGTTCAGGGGATTTCCTAGTCGGGCAGTCTCGACTAGAGCTTTCTTACTTGTTTCCTTTGCTTTCGCTTTCATGGATGCTTTCAAGTGCTCTCTGGACACTTGGCTATTATAATTGAGAGCGCCCGCCCGCCCGCTCGCCTGCCACTTGGCAAATAACAATTTATTTTCATTAATTTGTGCTTTAACCCCTTGAACGCTGGCTTCATTAAAAATGCGCTCTGCATGGGCCACATAAAAATTAGGCGGCGCGGCAAGTTGATTGCCATTAACATTTTAACCCCTTTGCCAGGATACGACGGAACAGGACGGGACAGGACAGGACAGGAACAGAGCCGGACGGAACGAGACGAGGTGGTACGAGAGAGTACTCTCGCGTTTCCTTGTAATTATTGCAATCTGTTCGATTTTGGGACACACTGTCCTGCACCATACCCCTCCCCCCTCAGTTGCCACTCCCCGCTCGCCACTTGCTACTAGCCACATAAGCCAAGCTGCAGCAGCGACCATTTTGCAATTTAAAAATGCAAATTAATTGCCACATGGCCCAGCACGGAACGCGAACGTTGACTAAAAGTGTTATGGCATTATGTCTTGGCCATTAAAGTAAATTGTAATTGGCATTTCTAGTCGTGTCAATGCCAGGGCTACAAGCGGCTTAGCTCCGCTTAGCCCCCCAGTCCACAAAGAGTGAAAAGAGTGAACAGTTATGGCACTGAATCATAGCAAACATTGAACCTCTTGTTCTGGAAATTTCAATGCACGTACCTTTGTTTTATATCGAATTGAACTAGCTCCAGTTCAGAATTTCTGTTAGAATCACATTCCAGCTATGTATTTCAATCCTTTTATGCTTGCATACAATGAAATAAATTTTATTTGATTTCATATTGAACTAGTTCCGGCTCAAAATGGTGCAAAAAAATACATACTTCTTACTGAAATAATTGACCTTAAATAAAACTGGATATTTTGAACCGGAACTAGTTCAAAATCCAACAAGCGCAAATGGATCTAGTTCCGGCTTCGACTTTGTAGTTTTATTTAAAGACAATCATTATGAGTAAATAAGCTAACTTTTGTGATTCACAAGTATACATTGAAATGTAAATAGTAAAATGAACTAGTTCAATTTGCATTTGTATGATATTGAGCTATTTTCAATTGAAACTTTACATTTCAGCTTAAATTTATTTGAAGTCAGCTCATAAAAATAAATTTATTTTAGATAATCAGCTCCGGAATCGTTGTCGAAATGAAAGTTCATCCAAATTTTAATCAATTGAGAACAAACGAACACTTAAATGAATTTCCTATCAAATGCAATCCTCATCCTCTGCAATTTTTAGCAAATGTTTTGCAGCCCTGGCGAAAATAAAAAATAAATTCTACGAAATTTAACAAATGCCTAGGGTGGGTGCGGCTGGCTGGTTAGGCAGTGGCGGGGTTGAGGCATGTTGTCGTTCCGTGTTTCTCTTTTCATCTTTTGCTTCTGTATTTTGTTTTTTTTTTTTTTTTTTGCCAATATTAAAAGTCATAATTCAATTTTATTGCAAAATGTTTCAGGTGCCTTAATCATTTCTAATATCCTGGCCGACTTCCCAGGACGCCTATTTGACGTGGACTGGAACGCATCAGAGGCCAGACTCAGCGCCGGAGTCGGACTCATAAATACTAATTTCACAGGCAATAAAGGCGCAACATTTGCCAGAAACTCTTCGCGGCCGTGGCTCACGTACTTTCGCCATTCCGATCGCTGCCAGACATTTAGCAGATAACCAAACTGCGAGATATATCTCCGGCGACTGGCAATTTTTAATGGATTACAATGCGATGTGACTGCCAGAGCAGTTACTTCAATCGCCGTTGTGCTGGGGGGGCGCTTGGAGGGTTAATTGTGCATAGATATATTCCTACTCTTCGAATAGTTGAAGGCGACTAACTAATTAACCGTATAAAGTCCATTCAAGGACCCTTTAAGCCATCCCCATCCAGCACTCCAGCACCCACATCAGTTGCAGCCACGTCAAACGCGAGAGAGCCTCAAGTGCCGGCGTCATAGACCACAAAGTAGCCACTGGTCAGCAAACAGCACGCATAAACAGATAAGACAATGGAAAGAACAATGCATACGGCAATAAATGAACGAATTCCGAATGCCCTATATTGTGCCCTAGTGTGCTATTCGATATGTTCACAGATATCAAAATACCTTTAACATTGTGAGTGTTAGTATTTTATAAAGAGCAGTAGTTATACGGTTATAGCGTCCTCCGTGTATAGCTACGGTCCATTGAGCGTCTTTATAACCTGACTTTACTGAATTTGTTTCCCATTCCACTCGTTCTTAACCTTATAAACATTCAAATATTTCTTTTACTAAACATTGTTAGCAGTACGATAAATCACTAAGTATTATTAATCATTTTGTTCCATTTCCACTTGTTCCTAATCCTACAAATATTTCCCATATTCAACATTACATGTAGTTAGTATTAAATAACTTGGCATTATTAGTGTTTTTGGTTCTAATTCAACTTGTTCGTATCTCCAAAAATATTAGTGTTAGAAGAAATTATTTTGAACATATCTAAAATTGTTTTATTTCCATTTGTTTACATATGAATTACTTTAAACATTGCTCTGTGCCAATAACACTTCGTTTCATATAACGGTGTATGCCCATTTGATTATCCTCCCCTGTGATTATCTGAGTATTTGCTAGCCTAATTATAGATGCCAAGTAGCCAAGTGAAGCACAAAGCTAATATGCTCCGCTTGCAGTATTTAAAGCATTTCCAGTTAGGGTTAAAGCGTAGGCATTTTGGGGTGAGTGTGTTTATCACCGCCTGTAACTGACTGACCCTGTCTATGTGTGTGTGTGTGTGTGTGTGTGTCTGTAGGTGTGGGTGTGTATGTGGGTGGTTATGCATAACGGTTCATTGCCAGGCTGCCAGCGTGGCAACCGACTCCGTCTAATCACTGTCAAATGCAGGCGTCGCTTACGCATTCAAAGCGAGACAAAGGCTAACCTCGAAGTGGAGCGAGAAGTGGTGAAAGGAGAGTGGCGAGGGGAGTGTGTGTGTGTGTGTGCAGGAGTCGGGACAAGGACTCAAGACAATGCTCTAGACAATGCAATCTACCCAATGCTGGGCTGGGCGTAGGCCGAGGGGCAAGGGGTGTGCTGGCATGCTTGTTAATTCGATTAATTACAACAATCAGCGGCATGTTTCATCTGCAGCAGCAGCAGCAGCAGCTGCTGGGCCGGAGAGGCGGAGGCGTGGCCCGCTGGCCAGTTTGGAAAGAGACTTAGCAAATTGCCCAATGCTAATGACGTCTCTGAATGTGGGCGCCTGTGTGCGTGTGTGGGTGGGTGTGTGTGTGTGTGTGTGTGTGTGTGTGTGTGTGTGTGTGTGTGTGTGTGTGTGTGTGGGTTTCTGGCAAACAATCGAAGCATAATGACAATGATAGATTTGCCAATATCTGTCATGTTTATGAGCAAAACAAAAGGGCCAAGACAACAACAGCGAAGAAAAAACTAGCAAACGGGTGTTAGTGACTTCACAATGCTTGCTCAAAGAGATTGAAATAGATACAACTCTCATCTCTGTAGGAGCAAACGGACGAATATGCCCTTTCTGCTTCATGAGCGAGTATAAAAGGAAAACAAAGCCAATGGGCAAGCAAGTGAAAGTGAGAGCGAGCACAAGCTTAATACAATATAGAACATAATTGGATATAACATTTATACGCCATTATCGACAGATTGCAAAACGATTAAGCAACCCTCGTGCAAGAAAAATGAACTAGAAGTAAGCGAAAAGGCGAAGGCGAAGGCAGTGGGAAAAGTAAATCTAATCGGCCAAAGATGCTGTGGAAAACGGGCAAATGGGAAAAGCGGGAAAATGGGCAGCGGACAGGGGAAAGGGGACAGGGGACAGAGGGACAACAGCCAACATACAATATATACTACGTAGAGCTGGGCAATGCGGGCTTCATTCATACACTGCCGTCTGTCCTGGCGGACCGAACTGAAACAGAAACAATCAACTTAATTTGCCGCCCGCTGAAAGCCCTGTGGCAGATAAATTAAGTCATTAGTTGGAGCTGCCACTTTGCTGGGCCACGCTGGCGGGGCGAAAGTTTACGCCCCCCTCCCCAGCCAGCCCGCACCACCCGATCGCTCCACCCAGCCCTCGACAAAGTGGAAAATAAATTGGCGAACGTTTGTTTTGAGATTAACCGCGATTAGGAACTGTGAGACATGCGTGGGAGTGGTGGCTGCCAGTTGGGAATGGAGTGAATCGTAGCAAATGTTGCCATTATTTGATAAGCTCAAACATAGACACAAGCTGCAATGCCACACAGCCCCACCAACCGGCGGCTCTTGTGTATGTGTTTGTGTAAACAAATGGCAAATGCGAGAATAATCGTAGGAGATTAAAAAGTTTCATGCGCCCGCACAGTACAACGGGGAGCGGTAGAGCCGTATTTCAGGTTAGGCATAGATTGGCTGACGCGAGACAAATGAGTGGTGCACGTGAAGCGTCTCCGTCCGTCTCTCTCCCTCTCTCTCTCTTACTCGGCCAAGTCAAGTTTTCGTCCAACTAATTTATGGCGCCTGCATACAAATTGGCTCTGGCATTGTCTTTGGCTTTTTGGAAAAAGCCCTTGGCTAACTAGCACCACTAAGCCCCAACTAAGCCTCAAACTAACGGTGAAGACATGAGCACAGCACTACGGCGTAACGAAACAAAGATAGTCGAGACTTACTCTGCTATACTTTACTTTATCTCCAATTAGCTGCTTGAGCAAATCGAATTCTTGTATTGTAAATTGTAAATTCTATGTATGAATAGAAGAGAGAGTTATGAATATATATAAAATGTTTGCTTAAGTAGTAAATCATAGTAAATTATAATAAATCATTAATTATTTCTGATCTAAGGCAATACTACAATCTGATCACATATCTTCTAGATCGTTGGCTTTTACTCAATGACAGTCTTGCCACGCCCCTGGTAGGAATATTTATACAACTGTAGATCATTCTCTAGCGCAGATCCATATTCAACTATTTGAAGATAAAAGTTGTTTAACTTTAGATGATATGGATGTTTCCTGATTTGATACTTCTCACTGAACTTAGATATATAAAAGATAGATATATAAAGCACTCAAACGACAAAGATTATAACAAATTTGAAGTACCTAAAACTAATTTTAAATAATATATAATGCATATATAAATTTATAATTTTTGCCTGATCAATTATCAATATTAATTTGTATTACTTGAGTATATTTGTAGATCAATATATAAATTCATATGCATTTTTCATCATTGAATTTTATTTATCAGCAAACTTATTTATTATTATTATTTATTTTTTATTGCTATGTATACATAAATAATTTTATTTTATATTTTGTATAGCTATTCTTTTATTTTTCGTATTTTTTAGTTGATCAAATATAATTATTTATTATACCATCTAACAGGCAAATCAGGGTGACGAGCTGAGTCGATTTAGCACTATTCGTATGTCTATTTCTTCTAAATATTGCTTCCCTGCTTCCCTCTACGTATTTCGAAGTATTTCCGCTAAGTATTTTCTCTTTCTTCCATGTGTTTTCTCTATTTATTTCCTTTACGTAATCCCTCTACGTAATTCCGTAACGTAACGTTTACGTAACTCCTCCAAGTCTTTAAAGCTTAGCTGATCGATCTCACACTCTGCTTCACTTTGTTGCGCACACCCCCACCAGGCCTGAACGACTGAAGAAATGCTGCAGCTGCTGCCCTTTATATACGTCCACTTTTACTCAAGCACTGTCTCTCTCAAACACAGCAGCTGGCGCTCGTTACAGTCGAGCTTCAAGTGACCAATGGGAAAGCGCTCTGCTGCTGTGAGCAAATGAGTACTGCTACATACACATAGACAACTTTAATGATCTTTTGCACTTCTTCTCTCCTTGCTTTTACTTATACTCAAGCACTGTCTCTCTCGCTGCAGTTGAGCTTCAAGTGAGCAATGGGAACGCTCTCTGCTGCTGTGAGCATTCTAGCTTCGTTTTACCTAAATACAAATACCAAATGAGAACTGCTGCATACGCATACATAGACAACTTTAATGATCTTCTGCATTTCTTCTCTCCATGCTTTTGATTTTACTCAAGCACTGTCTCTCTTAAATGCTGAGCCAGTGCCTACATGTGTGTGTCTATGTATGTGTGCTTGCGTGTGTGTGTGTGTGTGTTTATTTTGTAAGCAGAAAGACGCAAAGATTTATTGAAATATCAGTTCTCCGAAGGGTTTAGGGAATTTCCTAGTCGAGCAGTCTCGACTAGAACTTTCTTATTTGTTATTTCATAATTGGGATTTCAATGAAGATTTTTTTATTTAGTTAACTAATAAGCTCTTTTATTTATTGGTGGTTTCAATAAATATACTTATAAAATTTTAATTACAATGTGAAAAACAATTCTGAATTTTAAATCTGAAACAAAAAACAAATTTCAACAATTTCCAATGTGGTATACATATTAAAGGGTTTATCTGCAGCACCTGCTAACAAATAGTTTGCCCGAACACAAATAGGGTTAAAATATCTGTAATAGCATACATATAATATCAACTATTATACAACCAAGTTAACCGTTAAAGTTTCTGAAATAATTGCAGTTAAAAGAAGTTGCACACAACTTGTTGGGGCTGTGCACCTTAACGACATATGTATGCATATAAAAACAAATTATGAAATAGCTGTCGTAAATGTTTATCTAAATTGCAGCTATTACATTCCATATGTGCGGTTCGGTATCATAAATTAATGATAGCCCGAATGGAAATTGACAGAATGACTGGCAAACTGGAACGTTTAGAGGCTTCCTTGCGTGCAGGGCTAACAACTTTTAATTAAATCAAGAAAATTACCCTGAACAAAACTGGTGGAGTGGGTGTCGAAGTGCAAGTGCAACTGCAAGTGCAACTGCCGCAGAAAAATGAACGGGACATGGTTATGTGAGGCATGGTTAGCTCAAGTCTGGGGTCGCGAATGCAACCCTGATTGCAAAGTTTGTCTGCATCAGATAGCACAAAGAGGCAGTCAAAAGCGCAACTTGAACAACAACAGCAACAACAACAACAACAATGCTTAGTTGAAGTTGCTGTTAAATTTGTTGGCGCTAAGGGCGACGCCTACAACGCGATGCCAACAGACACACGAACTTAACAGAGCAGAGCACTGTTAAGGTTAACATAACACTTGACGCTTTTTTCTGCTGTGCTTCCGTCAGCCTGTGTGTGTGGGTGAGTGAGCGTTTGCTGGGCTGTGTGGTGGTGGTGGTGGCATTTGGAGCTCTGCTTACAAGCAATAACAAAAAGTGGGCGTTTACATTTTGGCACGCGCTGCTCTCTCTCACCGCTCTTCGCGCTCTCCTTTAAGACGTTGTCGACAAGGATACGACGACGACGACAACAACGGATATATATGTATGTATATATGTATATTTAACATTTGGCCACACCTACGCCTTTGGGACCCCCAATCCCAAAGCAAACACTAAGCCAACGAGCTCCCACTGCTCTTTCCCTCTCTCTCTCTCTCTCTCACACACACTCTCTCTGTCGCTCTTTCTTAGCTAACTCTGTGTGTCTTTAGTTATGTGCATCGCTTGACATGTGGGTCAGATTTGTGGTGCTGCTGGTGGTGGGGATTTTATCTGTTTGCGGGTGGGGCCACTGCTCTCGATTGGCCTTTGCTTGCTGTGTGGGCTGAGCGTATTTATTGCACTTGCAAGTGCATGCATACATATAAACATACATACACGCTGCTTGTGTATGTATGTATGCATATGGGTAAGTCGATGCACTATAAACTGTGACAACTGTAAGCTCGAACTGTAAATTGACTCAGCTATGGGAAGCTGACCAAAACAAACGCTGAAAATTTAAATACGACTCTCTTATTACGAATCTGACACGCTGCTCTACACACACCTACACACTCGCTCATTCGCTCACTCGCTCACACATACAAAGACATTCGTTAAGTCAGCTCTCTGTTATTGTTGTTGCTGCCGATCGGGCATACAGCTGAACTAATTACTCAAACAATTCGAGCAGCAGTAATGTGAGCGAGTTAAGGCATGAGTGTAGAGTGTAGAGTTGGAGAGGCAGATATTGAGTGTGAGAGCGTTTCGTTGAATTTTGACGACATTCCCGCTTTGAAGTGGCTCGCATTACAAAGGCAACAGCGCCAAAGCCCGAAAGCTTAGACAAATTTCTATCTCATGCATATTTTGATATATCTTATTGCCATTGTTGTTGCTTTGTTGCCTTGCTGGCGCACAGTAGCTGCCGTGCTGAGCTATGCTAAGTATTTGCGTAATTAAAACATGAAAAGAGTTGTGCGCAAACTCATTTAATTAAGCACGCGGCGGCAGCTCGGAATTTGTCAAGTGTCTTTTACGTTGCCACCATTCCCCCCTGCCCGGACCTGACTGGCCAGGGCTGGGCAGGGCAGGGCAGGGTGCTGTTGGCTGACTTAAGGGTTGTCCAATTCAATATGACAGCATCGCAATAATCATAATAATCATGAATTTAATTGCTTGAACAATGCTTTTGTTTGTTTTAAATTAAAACGATGGACACTTGATATTGTTATTCTTGTTATCGCTCTGGTTGCTCCTGTTGTTGTGGTGGTGGTGCTAGTGGTTGCAGCTGGAGAGCTGGATAGCTGGAGCGCTCGAGAGGGTGGAGCGGAAGAAAGGGTGAGCATTGTTCTCGACTGACTTTTTAGCTGTAATTAAGCAAGTCTCAAACCTGATTTGACATATAATACAAGCATATTACCGTATAGTAGTTGAACCAGATCAGAGATAGAATAGAAAAGAGAAACACGTAGATGGTGGAAGGAGTAAATTAAACACAGAAAGCGGCGAGAGGGAAAAAAATATGCAACAAATAAATAAAGAAAATACAAAGAGAGAAAAGTTGCGAGAGGGTGGAGAAAGACAGTAAAGTACTCCAGCAGAAAGAAAGGAGATGAGAAATATAAATGAGTAGAGAGAAAGGCAGAAGTGAGTAATAAATAGAAGAGAGAAAAAAAAGAGAGAAGGAAGAACAAAAAGAAAAGGCGATCGACAGACAAACAGATAACAGATAAGGAAAACATTTTTTAATTGGTGATCCTCTCCATAGAATAGTTTAGTTGGTAGATCAACTATAACATTTTACTTTTATCAGTAAAATTTTAGTTCTTTTAGCAGGTTTTTTAGTTTTAAGAAATCGCTTTAATACTTATTTTGAAATTTGTATAAGCTAAACCTCAACTTTAAGTCATTCGTAAATTATATTATTATTACAATTCCAGAGACCTTTCAGATTTCGACCGATTGTGAACAACAATTCAGTTAGCTTTAAGGATAATTTGATATGAGTCAATTTGCTTGGAAAAAGTTTATACGATAGTTATGAAATAAATGTATATAAATGTTGCTCAAAGTTGATTAAGTATTTTGGGAGCGCTGCCCATGCCGCTGGATATATTTTGATGGAAAGCATTTTTCAACAATTTTTTTTTTTTTTTTTTTGTGATTGACAGAGAGTAAATGAGGGCAGTGCCCGAAACTGTAGAGCGTATCAAATTGAAACATTATTTTTATAGATGCGACTGAAGCGATGACGCGACGGGGCCATAAACAAAGGGGACGCAGGACATTTGCTGATAAGCGAACGACACAAAAGACATTTTCATAAGCATTATACTGATTATGACACCAGTCGACGGCACAAAGACAAAGACTGAGACAGAGATGGAGACAAGGGCAAAGACAGCGACGCCCCCACACCCGCAACGCCCACCAGTCAAAGAAAGCGAATTGTGGCCAGGCCGCACACAATAAAACAAAAGTGCTGATAAGCAGCCTAAAACTATGCAACGTCAAACTTATGCCCCAACTGCTGCCACACACTCCCCTTGGGGCACACATGTTCCACACACACACACACACACGCACACAAATCGAAATCTATAAATGACTTTTATTGTTATGGCCTGCAGCGGCGACGCGACGTCCTTTGCCTTTTCTTATATCGACGAAAGCAAACCAATAAGACGCCTAAACTTTGTCACACACACACACACACACACATACACTATATCTATGTATATTGAAAAGATCGCTTATCGAAAAGTTTTTGCGGTCGTTCTAGTTGCGCGCATCCGCAGCCGCAGACAAAAGCTTCAACGGCAGCAACAAAGACGCGTGTTCCCTTTTAAAGTTTCATTAATCAAGCAGAGAATTGCTGTTGGGGTTGGGGTTGGGGGTTGGTGTTGGGGGTTGGGGTTTCGGGTGGTGTTTTGTGTGGCAGCGCGTTGCTGTGGTACGCCGACCGCCATAACGTTTTATTATTTCAATTGCAGCCAGCTTCAAAATATGAAACATCATTTATCAGGCTGCCAACCCCTCCCCCCCTCACCAGCCCTCTCCACTGACAGCCTATCAATAGTAACTCATGCCAACTAGCTACGCTTACTGTCTGTCGCTTGCTCTCCCACTCACTCACTCACTCACTCACTCTCTCTCTCTCACTCACTCTCTCAATCTCTTTCATTTGCTGCAGATTTGAAATTGGCAACAACAATGTCGTGATTAATGGCTGTCAAAGCAAAAGAGTCAACAAATGTCAAGCACAAGCCTCCACGCAAAATGCCAATTGACAATAACAATAACAACAACAACAACAACAACAACATCAACAACAACAATTTTACAGTTGAAGCACAGCCAAATAGCTAAATTGAGTTAAGCTCCAATGCATGGCAACATTTTAAAGGCCATTGAAATATCTGTTTTACCTAAAATATTGCAAGATTTACATTTACTAAATCAAAACTAAAGATATGAAATTTTGGACTAGAGATAAACTACAGCTAAACTTGAATAGCTAAAAGGCAGCTTTGTGTATCAACTCCAAAAACTTTCCATTAGATAAACAATAGTTCTATTTATGCAAAATTGTGATTTACAAAATACAGTAGAATTCGGTTATAACGACTCCGCTTATAGCGTCCGTTCGGTTATTGAAATGAAAATTCTGGTCCCCAGACAAACTTTTCTGAGAAAACTTATACGGTAATAGCGACTTCCGGCTATAACGACGGTAAAACGTCGGTCCCTTGAGCGTCGTAGAATGAAAATTTAAAATATGAGAGCTGTATATATAGAGCTGCATATGGATTGAGAGACAGTCAGACATTCAGCTGCAAAACTGGGATTACGACAATCTCCCAAACTAGGAATTAGACACAGTTCTACCAAATTAAAATTTTTACTATTAATAACTATATTTTACTAGGTCAAAAACATTTAATTTTTTATATAAAAACCAGAACAACCAAGGATCTGTCAAGTGTTTCCCAAAATGCTTTAACACTTTGCGCTTTAAGAGAAAAGACTGAGAGCGATGAATATATAACTGATCTTCAATGAGATCGATACCGCTTAGAAGCAAATGCTTGGCTCTTCCTGTTTTTCCGTTCACGTATTCCAATCGTCCCAAAAAGACGCTCTATAGAAATATATCAAATATATTATAGAGATATTCCCCCTCACATTCCCCTTAAAAACCTTAAATGTAACCTTCGGCAATAAAAGTCGTATAGATATATATTTTTAATTTTGTTAATTACATTTATTTTTATTTGGTTTTTTTTTAATATTCAAGTTTTTTTTTTTTTTTTGTATTTTCCCATTTTTGATTTATCTTTGTTTATTTGCGTTTTTCTTTTTCGCTAGATTCCAAACGCACAAAGGTTCTATATCATGCGTTATATCATTTAATGTTTAGCTTAAAGTTAAAGTTTAAATATTTTTGATTCTTGACGTTGCGCAATTGTTGACACCAAAAAAAAAAAAAAAAAAAAAAAAAAAAAACTTCTCACTTATGCATTTTACATTTATTAAACATATATGTGTTGATGTTATGTGTGTGTGTGTGTTTATGTGTGTGCGTGTGTGCGTGTGTAGGTAGTACAGTTTATATGTATATATATTGAATAGCTTGTTTAATTTTAATTTGTTTTTTTTTTATTTATTTAGTTCTGTTTTAATTTCCTTATACACACTTTGGTTTTTCTTTTCACTGCTTTTGCATTTTGCTTAAGACTTACAATTTTCCACTCATTTTAATTCATAAATATATATACTATTTTTATTTACTCATATATATTTTCATATATATGTATATATAGTGTTTTATACGTTTTACATACACGTGAATATTTTTTCTAGTTTATATTGTTGTTTTTTTTTTTCGTTTTAATTTTTTTGTTTTGTTTTTTTTTTTTTTTTAAGTTAACGCTTAGCCTTTAATTGTAGATTAAATGGAATCGCATGAGTTGCTGACATTTAAATATGCATATTGAATAATATAATAATAATCATAGTAATAATGATAATAATAATAATAATAATGATAATAATCGTAATAAAAAAAAATTCTTTATAGCATATTAATAAATACATTTATATTGTAACTAGTTTCTTTTTTTTTTTTTTTTTTTTTGCTTTTGCTTCGTTTTGCTGTTCTATTTTATACATTTATATATATTTTTGTTTTGTTTAGTGTATGCTTATCTCAAGGCTTCTATCTCTCTGCTACTCCTTCACTCTAAGCACATCTTTACAATTGGTAAAAAAAAAAAAATCATTTTAGCCTCGCACTAACTAAACTTAAATAATAATCAACAATGTTGCTTTAACAGACTTCAAAATGAACGCGCAAATTAGTATATTGTTTTTTTTTTTTTTTGTTTTCTTTCTTTCTTTCTTGTTTTTGTTTATGTTGTACACATATAGAAAATAGAAATTCTTTTAATATTTACACATTACACAAAATGCCAAATTTATATATAGATATTAATATGTATTTATTATTTTTTTTTTTACAACCAGCGGCACATTCAAATTGAATATTATAAAAAAAAAAAAATGTATTGCATATAAATATATAAATAAAAAATTTTAGAATGGTCGGTGGGGATGCTTAACAGATGAAAAATTAAAAATATAAACAATTTTCCATATTAACGGTCCACTTCTCCATGACAAATAAATAATTTGTTTATCAAATTCAATTGTGTTCTTAACTAATAAAATCGTATGCCTTGGATCATCGATACCCTACTTTCATATCAATCAAAATATTAGACAATTTTAAGCTTAAGGAGATCAAAGCATATATTATACAATTAGTAAGGGTATTCCACAAGCAATATGTTGTTTGTCATGGAGAAGTATTTTTCGTCAATTTTGTCATAATTTCCTTTGTTAATTTACAATTAAGAAAGCAACAAAAGTTACAACACAATTGTCTTTGCCGCTAATAATTAATTATTTTTTAAATATTTTTAGTAAATTTACTTTTTAGTTGTTTTTTTTTTTTTTTTGGCACTGCTTTGAATTATTTTGGCACCGCACGCTTCAAATATATGAATTTACTCACATACATACATATACATATACATATTTTTGGAAAGCGGCGATTGAGCTTAAAAATTAAAATTAAAAAAAAAAATTATTGTTCTTTTTCTTTTTTTTTTTTTTTAGAAAATATAACAGTTTTTCTCGTTTTCTTCATATATTGTGTTCTAAATACATTTAATTTTGTATTTAACTTATGTTATTATGTTGTTTTTTTTTTTTTCTTGCACAAATTGCACGCAAAGTATTTACAGAGCTTAAAGGAACCGATAAATCAATAAAAATAATAAGAAATAACAAAAAAATATATGGAAATCAAATAATAGCTACAAAACTTTAACTCAGTCAAAGCAAAACGAACATTTTATGGTTTATACGTAGTTATAACATATTGATAATTATCGATATATCAATCGATAAGTCGACCGGCGCCGTTCAGTTGCGATTGTAGAACTTTCTTTGGTAGCGTCTGCAGCTGCTGCCCATGCTGCCAACGCCTCCGCCTCCTGCAATGCCGCCACCGCCGCCGCCGCCGCCGCCCATGCCCACGCCCACGCCTACGCCCATGCCCATGCCCATGCTCATGAGCTGCTGCTGCTGCTGCTGCTGCTGCTGCTGCTGTTGCTGCTGTTGTTGCTGATGCAGCCCAAAGCCGGCGGCTCCATAAAACTGTTGACCGGAGCCGCCGATGCCGCTGCTGCCGCTGCCGCTGCCGCTGCCGCTCATGCCCAGGGCTTTATTTTAGCTGGACGCCCCCAGCTGATTCTTCATGTGCGCGGCGGCAGCTGCAGCGGCAGCGGCTGCAAACGGCGAGCCGACACCGACACCGCCGCCAGTTGGCGTTTGGGGTCCATTGTTGTTGTTGTGATCACCAGGCGTGCGCGGTCCATTGACCATGCCGCCACCAACGCCGCCGCCATTGACATTGGCGCCGCCCGTCACACCGCCGGGTCCGCCGCCCAGCAGTCCGCCCGCATTGCCAGCACCGCCCGCTGCTCCAGTCGGCGAGCCCTGGCCCAGGGACGAGACATGACGCTTCAGCATCGGATGATTGGCCATCGAGGCGAACACCAGACGCTCCTCATAGTCGTATTCACAGAGTATTTTATTCTCGCATAGGTAGAAACGATCGCCAACACAGAATCTGCAAGGAGAGTGGAAAAGAGAGAGATAGAGAAAGATTAGATTATGATATGAGTGAGAAGCCAATTGGAATGTAGTCAATGAGTTTGCATCTGTACGTCTAATTGGAATTTTATAACTGAATTTGCCTTTACTGATTCAGTTCAAAATTCCAGTTCATTTCAATTCAAAGAGAACCATTAAGAAATAATTGTGATTCAAACGAGTTTATAGATTCTACAGATCTACCAATGGATTTATATAACTGATAAATATATTTATATATACTTATACATCTATATGTGTGTATATAAATTATATAAACAAGACATTCTTTATGTCAGATGGAGGAACAGGAACCTGCTAAGTGGAAACGATTTTTCCACTTGCTTAAGCCTGCAAGCGACGGCCTGGGAGACAGACAACAGAGAAACAGCACAAAGATGTCAATTGACAGGCAACTGCGAGTGCTGTCTGAGTGAATGGCCAGGAACTGAGTTGGCTGAAACAAAAGCATAGACGAAGATATGCAGCAGGAGCCACAGTCAGCGTGCCACAGTGGCAGCAGCAGGACCAACAACAGTATCAAATGAAATGGGAGCGAGACAGCCAGCCGGCTTGATGACATCGTTCACTAGGAAGTCAGAGATAAGCATTTGAAAATGTCAGAGGCACAGCAGCAGGAAACGGGCCACAGATCTGCAATTGCTACAAGATACAGCACAACGGGGGTAACAGGTGAAACGTTACGTGGTAGCTGAACAAGTTCCGCTTCACTGCAGTCCACTATGGGCGTACGGCCAACTGCAAATGAAGTCCAATGCCCTGTGTGTGTGTGTGCATGAAGCCCTTTGTCAAAATATTTATGTTAGCACCTGTACAGGCTGACAACGAGGCAAGCAGTGATGGGTGCTGAAGGGGCGTCTACGCAACAGTTGCCCAACATTCGCAAAACTCCAACGGAATATATATGTACATATGTATATATGAAAAAAAAAGCAGCAGCACACGAAATACACAGCTCACATTTCAAAGCAAACAAGCCACGACACAAGGACTCCAATTATATGAAGCAATCTAAATGCTCTTACATAAGGAAATATGCTGATATATATATATAGATATATAGCTGTATTTATATCTATATATAGCCAAATGATTGTTCTATCTGTCATGGTTAGCTATATTATGCGGATTCCCATTTAAATGTCTTTCTGTTATACCCCTGTTATACGACTGTCATACTGATGCTTTAGTCCAGGCGAAATTTGAGTCAGAACAATAGATATTTATACTAAATTGTACCACTGTTATAATACTGTTATATTGAACGCTTATTTAAGAAATCTTAGGAATCTTTAGATATATATGTACATATACTGTATATAATATAAACTCTTTGTAGTATCAAATTGTATAGCTAGCCACTAATCTATTTATTTATCTCTGCATCAATCTATATACCTGACCGGTTATCCATCTATCCATTAAATCGATCTATATATATATATATATATATTTAACTCTTCGTCTGGTCTCTCAATCTTTCTAGCTATATATACGTCTATTTGATTATCTATATGCCAATAAATATATCTATCATCTGATTATCTATATGTGTACTTTTTGCATTCAAATTCTTATTATATCACCCGATCTATTTATTTATCGATAATCTACATATATATCTAGCTGATCTTCTATCTATATATCCCTTTAACCTGATATTTAGACATTAAGATCCAGCTTGTTGGCTTTGTGCACATGCCGCTTGCTAGCTAGTGCAACATTTTTTTTATGTTTGACAAGTACGTATACCCCATCTGGCCGGAGGAGTAACGGGCTAGGCAGCGGTAGAGGGGGGTAGGGGTATTGGATAGGGGCAGGAATAGCGGTAGGGGTAGGGGCATGGGCTTACAGCTTACAGCAGACTTACAACGGATATGAAATTCGGCTTTTGATTTACGTCAATGTTTTTTTTTGCTTTTTTTGGTTCTTCTTATTTTTTGTTGGTTTCATTTTCTTGTTGGCTGCTGGCGTTGCAGCAAATCGATTGACGGACTGGCACTGGCTATGTACAAACAAACACACATACATATGTGGGCTGTGTGTGGGTGTGGCATGGCGTCGTCTACATGAAAAACGCTTTGTTTATCTACCAAAACAACAAAAAATGCTCGAGTCAACAAAGTATGAAAAAGAAGAGCAACGACAACTTTTGGCTATGGCATTGAACGCACCTGTGACATGCACACCACACATCAGACATGTGTGTGCGTGTGTGTGTGTGAGTGTGTGTGTATGTGTGTGGAGGACTCGCACATCCGGGCAAGTGAAGACCAACAACAAATTGTCAACAGGAAATACAAAAATTGTTAAAATGGCGCACGCTGTTATTTCTTCAGCTTCCTCTCACACTCACTCGCTAGCTCGTTCACTCGCTCAGTCACTCACTCACTCTACCTTTCTTCTACTACTCTGGCTTTTGCTCGCACGAAAAGATTCACTCCCAAACTTCGCGCTCTGTTTACCGCTGCTGTTACTCTCCTTCTCCCTCGCACTGCTGTGCTGCCTGCCAGTTAACTAACGACGTCGTCGATGCTGGCGACAGGAAATTATGCAAACTTTTCAGTAACAACATAAAAATAAAAACAACAAACACATTCGATGCACTTTCGTTAAAAAAAAAAAAAAAACACACACACACACATATACTCAATACACAATGAGAGCGAGCAGCGTAGAGCAGGAAGAATGGAAAAAAGAGCAAAAAATGCAAAGCGACTTTTTGTTGATGTCGCTGCCGCTGTTCATGATGTGGCAAGTGAAGTCCCGCATTTTAAATGTGAAATGTGCGACCAACAATAAAAATGCTGCACGATTGCGTGGCAGGAGTCCGAACCATTGCAGGCTGCCCGCTGGCCATGCCACAACGCCTCAATGACTTTTTTGGCAATTGAATTAATTTTCGTAAAAAATTGATTAGCTTCAAATGGAAATGAAAAACGAAGGAAAGAAATATACATATATTTATGTACACGCACAACGAAATTGATCAGTGATTTTAAAGAGCGCAAGCTGCAATTTTGGGTATTTTTATTAGAATTTCCCTTAAGGGAATTCCTCAAGGCAGCTTTAGCTGAGTGCCTCTCTCTCTGTCAAATTGCAAATGAGCGTTAACAGACTGTTGCTGGTGCCCTTAACAGGCAATTGTTATCAGTTTAACAGACAAGGCAGATGAAAAGACATTGAGTGCTTGTCTTAACAGACTACTGTTAGAATTGGCAAAATTCAAATGTATGAAAGAATACAAAGATGAATATGAAACTAGTTCTTCAAATTCTGTTTAATTTCCAACATCACTTCAAATGGCAACCTGTACAGGCCGTACTCAGTCAGGTCACATGCCGCCTGTTACATTTTTAAAGCCAATTTTCGACAATGCAAAACAAAAGCGTCAGCGATTGCATTTGCAACAGCCGGGCAACATTGTATGGGCATTGGGAGGGAGTGGGAAAGGATTTTTACAATAAGCCAATATGTTTTAACATTTATTTCAATATTTTTGTGTTCGGCAATGCCGTGTGGCGGCATTTTAAATATTTAATGCGATGCCGTTGCTTCTACAATATGCTCCAATGGAGAAGAAGGCAAACAGGGCAGGAGCAGGAGCAGAAGCAGGAGCAGAAGCAGGAGCAGGAGCAAGGGCAGTGGCCGGGATCGGGGCAGGGCACAGCATATGGGCAGTCGCATTAATAATGCAAAGCGAATCGAAAAGAAGAAAACAAAACAAAATAAAAAAAAGGAACTGAAATACTTGTTGACCGGTCACGAGCTTCACGCACACATTTTAAAACTCTCTAGAGTGACATTTGCCGAATTGGCCAAATGCAATAAATTCGCAAAGGCAGCTGGCTAGCCGGCTAGCTGGTTGAGCTGCACGCGAGCACGATGACTAGTTGATGGCACCCCGAAGGGTACGAGAATCAAATATGCCCATGAAATTTATGCGGTTTTCATAGAAACTCTATGACACTCAAAGGGGTTGCTCTCTCACTCTCTCACTCTCAGTCCGGCTGCTTGAATTACCCCATTCTCAACATCAAGGAGAACCCAAAATAAGGGCCAAACAAGCTTGTAAATGATGTCAATTTGTTGCCGCTGATGCTTAAGCTGCATAATAATAAAATTCCAAGTGCCATTTTGGCCATGTATATTGGCCAAAGATTAAAAAGGGATTTCTTTTCGCCAATGTTTACAGAAGCTGTTGATAGGCAAATGGCCCATAAAAATGCATAAGTAGGTAATATGGCAAATGAGCTTAAGGAACTGGAGTGTGTGTGAGAGAGAGAGAGAGACAGAAAGAGAGTGGGAGAGAAGTAGAAGTAGAAGTAGAAGTATAAGTAGTAGAAGTAGAAGTAGAAGTAGAAGTAGAAGTAGAAGTAGAAGTAGAAGTAGAAGCAGAAGTAGAAGTAGAAGTAGAAGTAGAAGTAGAAGTAGAAGTAGAAGTAGAAGTAGAAGTAGAAGTAGAAGTAGAAGTAGAAGTAGAAGTAGAAGTAGAAGTAGAAGTAGAAGTAGAAGTAGAAGTAGAAGTAGAAGTAGAAGTAGAAGTAGAAGTAGAAGTAGAAGTAGAAGTAGAAGTAGAAGTAGAAGTAGAAGTAGAAGTAGAAGTAGAAGTAGAAGTAGAAGTAGAAGTAGAAGTAGAAGTAGAAGTAGAAGTAGAAGTAGAAGAAGTAGAAGTAGAAGTAGAAGTAGAAGTAGAAGTAGAAGTAGAAGTAGAAGTAGAAGTAGAAGTAGAAGTAGAAGTAGAAGTAGAAGTAGAAGTAGAAGTAGTTAATCGTATAAACGTAGCCAAATACAAATTCGAGCAGAGGTACAAGTATAAACTGAAGTTTTCTCAACTGGAATGTCAACTGTCCTGCCTGTCTCACACAGCTATCGGCAGCTGGCGATATGTGTATATCGTTGATACTCGACCACTCACCTATGATTGCATTGCTGGCATGCAAAGCACTCCAGATGATAGACATTGGTGCGTGCACGCATCACCATCTCGAAGGCTGGAATGACTTTGCTGCAGGCGGCGCAGTATCCCGTATTCCCGAACAATCTGCAAAACGAGAGTTAACAGCGATTAGACATTTCTCTCACTTTCTCTCACTCTAGGCCACCGTTACGCACCTCAAGTAGTCGCGCTTGCAGAGCATCAGATTGCCCTTGGTGTAGAGCGTGGAGCCGACCTCGCCGAGGCGGCAATCGCAGCAGCCGCACTTGAGGCAATCCTCGTGCCACAGCATGTCCAGGGCGCGCAGCAGGTAACGGTCCTGGATGTGCTTGCCACAGCCGGCGCACAATTGGCTGCCATTGTTGTTGTTGTTGTTGTTGTTAGCGGCAGCCGCAATGCTCTGCACGTTGCTATTGCTGTTGTTGTTATTATTGTTGTTATTGCCATTGTTCACCGAGTTGCCATTGCTCAGGCCATTGTTGTTGTTGCCGCTGCCATTGTTGTTGCTGTTCTGGCCGTTGTTGTTCATGTTTGCGGTTTGCTGTTGCTGCTGTGCCGACTGCTGCTGCTGCTGATTGGATGATAGCCCGACTAGTCCGGGTTCTGTTTTGGTTATATCCATAGTCATCATCTGCAAGAGCAAAAGAGATAGAGTGAGCGAGTGTTAGCCAATGTCTTACTGAAGAAAGAGGGAGTGTGGGCGATAGAGTGTGTGTACATTCGGTCTGCTAATATTCTGCCAATAGCCCTCATACGACGACCGTGATCTCTTCCACAGTTGAAAGTAAGCGTCGTTATTGTTGTTCGTTCCTGCCATAGTCAAATGCTCATAGCCGTAGTAATGCGGCACGACGGGCACTACGAATCGGTCGGGTGCATAGAAGTTAACCAATTTTAAGTCGTCGTTGAACTCGTAGTCAAAATCCACTGTATACATGACCCCAACACCAACGTATTCAATGGTAACTATATATTTTCACTTTGTGGTTGTGTCGTCAATAACAAAAAAAAAGCAATGCCTCGTCGACGCCGGTGTAAATTAATGCGAACGTAACGGCATTTGTCAGCTGTGCGCACAGTGCTCAGTAATGCCATTAACAGACGGCGGCGTCTAGAACATGCTCTCTCACAACATTTCATAGCATACTTTTACGCGGGGCCAGTTAATGTGCTGTTAATTTAGCAGAAGCGCTGAGTTAACAGCTTGCCAAAATTCTATGTTATTCTTCTATGTGCGTACTATTTCGCAAGTACATGTAAATTGTGAAGCCTTTGTGGGAAATATAAAAAAGCAAAAAAATTTAGATACAATATTAAAAAAAAAAAAAAAAAAATTGCGCGCGATCGCAATTTAAAGCGGGCTCGTCCGGGAGTTGAACCCGGGACCTCTCGCACCCGAAGCGAGAATCATACCACTAGACCAACGAGCCGTTGCCAACGTGGCTGGCCCAAACACAAGCTGAATAGAGGCTATCGTAAGCTGCGACCTTGGTATGATCAAGCTTATGCGTCATATCCGAAAGAATTCCGCTATGCGTGTGGTATTTTTAGCACACACAACAAGCTTCGATCGCCGCTTGTTGTGCTGTGTTTGAGCGCTGCTGTCTCCTGATTGGCTATGCGTGGGTGTCGGTCCTTTTGTCGCACGCATAAATAACGCGGTTAATTGACCGCAACTCCGCCAGATGGCCTCTTTAGCTCAGTGGCAGAGCACTGGTCTCGTAAACCAGGGGTCGTGAGTTCAATTCTCACAGGAGGCAGGCTTAAACCGGCTAGGTATTTTTTACATTGCTGTAAAAGCACAGTTTAATAAGCGTCAAGTTTTACTTTCGATATTTTGCATATTTAAGCGAAACATTTTGTGGCTGACAATTTCAGCCAGCAGCCGCAACATTTACAACTGTCACTTTTGCTTTATTGCTGCGTGTGTGCAACGCTGCAAATTGCTGACTGCAGCAGCGCGATAACGATAACAAAACATGGCCAAGGCGTCTGTCAATGGCCAGCAGCAGCAGCAGCAACAACAACAAATCAATGCGAGCAGAAAATGCCAACAACGATTTAAAATAACGAGATTTATGACAAATTGGCATTGGCAAAACGGAAACAGAAGAGCGCGAAACGAAACGAAATGGAATGAAATGGAATGGTCATGTATGCGCGTGTGTGTGTGTGTGTAACCAGGCCAAAATCAAAGCGCTAAATACTTAGTTTGTTGCCAATTTCTGTTTGCCAGCCAGAAGCCCTAAAAATATGCAGAGATGCCGCTGCCTGTGTGTGTGTGTGTGTGTGTGTGTGTGTGTGGGGTGGGGCTAGGCATGCATGCATATATGGGGCTGCCATGTGTTGTGGCACCATTGTCTGTCGCCCTGCCTCAATTGTCGTTGGCCATGGCCAAATGCATTAAGCCAACATGGTCGCCGCTGCCGCTGTCCATGTAGCACCAACTGTGACCCGGCCTTGGGGGCACAGACCGTGGCATGTTACTCCATGCCACGCGTGTGCAGCTGCTGGCAATGACTTTAATTAGACGTCGCACTGCGGCCAGTGTCAAAAACTCATCAGCCACGGCCCGCGGGCCACGCGAACGATGGGCAAGGGGCGAGGGGCGACGGGCCAATGGACGTTCGCTCATAAAAATTCAATCAAATCAATTTATGTAAATTTAACGCCAGCCCCCTAAAAAGCCGTACCAAATACCAATCAGCCAAGTCAGCTTTTAAACTTGGCCAAAAACCAATGCAGTCTGCCACTCCCCCTCCAACCACTCCACCCCCTCCACCACCTGCTCGCGGACTGCATTGTTATTTAGTTTAGTTCAAAATGAATTGAATGCTAAATGTTGGCGCAACGTTTTCATATTCGAGTTTCATTGCCACCAAAATGCAATTGTATGCCGCATGCGGCCTGCAGTGGGGCGTATGAGTCGAGTGGGCGTGGCCACATGCCACAGCTTTATCGGAGACAGCGCATTCATTGAGCATTCATAGTTTTTGTCCAATGCGTAGGCGATCAATTAATTTATGCATTACATTCATCTTCTTCGTTCCTCTCTGCCTACCGCTTTCTCATCCTCTCTCTCCTTCTCCCCCTCCCTCTCCCTTTCACTCTCAACTCTTTTCAATTTGCATACGAAATTTGATTTTGGGCAACGATTTAACTGGCGATTTGCCTGCTTTGTTTCACTTTCCATTCCATTGCATTTCCATTGCTATTCCATTCCATTTAACTTTAATTTCGTTTCATTCCATTTGCTACTGAACTGTTTCATTTTATTGCATTTCATAAATTTAATTGTTTACGTTTCATTGCATTAGGTTCCACTTTATTCTGCCACTTTTCTGTTTCATTTCGATTTCAATTTATCTATATTTCAATATTTAATATATTTTATTTTGTTTCCATTCCGCTTTTAGTCAGTACTATATCTGATTCTATTCTATTTATACATATCGTTATAAGATCAGTAAACTTTATTTATTTTTACTGTTTCATTCCATTTTGTTCTCAATGTAAATGTAACTTTATATACGTTTCATTCCCATATGTTCCCGTTTAATTTATAATTACTTTACTTTATATTCGTTTGTTTCAAGCTGCTATCATTAGTGTTTCTACTGTTTCATTCCATTTCGTTTGCTAATTCGTTTCATTATCTGACCATTTCAATGTTCCATTTCCGTCATTTCGTTGCCAAATTCCATGACGTTCACTATCATCAATTATTCAATGCCCTTTCAAAATACTCTATAATAACGGGGCATTTGATAACACCTGCACTTCTCCCCATAGTTAAACGTAATTTGTTATCTACTTTCGAGTTGAGAAAATTGGTATCCACCCAGTCCAAATCGTTGCTTAGCCTCGCGGTAAGGCACACGAAAACGCAACCGATACCTCACGCAGGAAGAGCAGGTAACACGGACGGCCGGTCGGGCGAGCTAATTGCGCGACCAGGGCGCTCATTAAAGCCAATCAATATTCAAATTTCCACGGCCGTAATACCCATAGAGTCGTAGTTTTTGGGGTAACTCTGGCCGGCGGCATTTTCACAGTTTAGTTTGTTAAGCGGATACCGGCCAGCCCCTAGCCGGTAGTCCCTCTACCCTCCACCCTCCAGCCTTTACCCTTTACCCTTCACCTTACACCCTTTGCCATTTGCCATTGCGTTTCGTTTTTGGTTCCGGCTCTATAATTATGCATATGCATGTGGTGCCGCTAGAGGATGGGGGCTGGTGTCGCGGCTGGTGATGGGGTCGGGGGCATGGTGAGGTTTTTGTGTCGCAACTTAAACCCTTTTTAACCCCAATTGTTGAGCCAAGTGGAAGATGGAGGCGGGGATTTAAATTACAGGTTTGCACGCAAGTTAACGGAAGTTACGTCGGTTATAAGAAACTGTCGCTGTTTCATTCCACGTTCCACACACACACACACGCTGGAAATTAAGTTGATTTTGCGGTCAGTTATGTTTATGGTTTATTTATTTGGCCAACGACGACCAGTCGAGCCAACAGGCCGGCCAAAAGCTGCTGCAATTTTGTGACATGTTTTATGCATGCGCCCCAAAAAGTAGGCAACGCCACATCACACGCTGCCCAATGCATTGGCGTGGGGAGCTGAGATGGGGATGGCAGGCAAATGTTGTCGCATGTCGTCATGTGGAGCGGATTTAATGACACTAATTAGTGGCCGATGCTCATGTGACAGAAACGCGTTACGGCAAACGAGGCGAGCCCCAACGCTCAATGCACCCTTCCGTCCCCCGCCCAGTGAACACTTCAAAAATCACAGAAATGTTACTGGCATATGCCTGCAACAGCTGCAAATCGGTAGCCACAACTGCTTTGATGCAGCCCGTGCACTGTGTGGAGCTCAGCCCTTAATGCCAGCCCCCTGCCGCCGCCACTCCCACCACGCTTAATTGGTAATTAATTTATTTTGCATAATATTTCGCGCCGTTCGCTTTGCCCGTTGCACATTATGTTGCTGACAGCCTGCGGCAACCCCTAGCTTTTGGGCGTGGAGCATGGGGCGTGGAGGCGTGGCTGTCTGTGGAGATTTCATATTAAGGACGAACGCAATTATGTTTATTTGGTTTTGGGCTTTTGGTTCGTTGTCGCGCTTCGTGCAACTGACGGACATCCAAAGGTGTCAAAAAGTGCGAATTAAGTGCGAATAAACGTGCTGAGCGTGCAGAGGACACGCCCACACACACACACACACCTGTCTGTCTGCGCGTAAATTTACATTGGCGCACAAAAATCACATAAATTTAATTTGTGCACGCACGCAACGGGCGAGTCGAGAAAATTGATGGTGAAATTATGGAAAAATAATCAAGTGACTGATAAAAAAAATTATAATAATAATAAAACAGGCAATAAACAAACGTTTTAAATCGATAAGCAAACTGCATAAAAATAATCAATTAAAATACAATATTTAATTAATTGTCATACCTAGTTCGCAACAGTTCAATAATGCCCAACAAAAGAAAGAAAATAAATTGGAGAGCAGGAGAAAATTGCCTATGACATTCCACGATAAATACTCAAAATGCATACCAGAGTCAATTAAGAGAGAATTTCCTTTTTATTGCCTACTTTTTAGAGCGAAACGAATTGCTAAAGAGTAAAATTGTGAAGAACGCAAAGTTCATAGTAAATAAACACATAATATCTTTGATTAAAATATAAATTAGCTAAATAATGTTTAAAGGTCAAATGGCTTTAATGGTCAATGGAAGCAGCTAGAGAAGTCCACTTTCAATGTCCTTTGGCCATGCAAGGCTTCCGCGCACAAATTAAAAAGAAAAACGAACAAAAAAAAAAAAAAAAAAAAACAGGTACACCAAATTTATGCAAAACAAAGAGAAGCAAATACAACAATAATAAAGAGCCAAAAACAAAAACAAATTACGGGCAACAAAAGCTTGGGGAAAAAAGTTCAAGTACGCGATATGAAAAACTAAAACAATGCCACAAAAATATATACAACGAGGCACGAAGAAGCAGAGCAACAAGAAGTCGACAAGAAAGCAACAACAGTACCAACAACAGCAGCAGCAACAACGCCACACAAAACAATCAAAATTCATTTTTAATTTTTATACCATAAAAATGTAAACGAGGACGTGGCATAGGCAAAACAAAACAGTGGGAGGGGCACAAATGTAGAATGGCGAGTGGAGAGCGGGAGAGTGGGCAACTGAGAGAGTGGGAGAGACAGAGCTGAACAGAAAAATGGTCACCAAAGCCAGGCACGAAATGGAGGCGCAACAAGAGCGACGAATGGAATGGGACTGAAGCAGTCCGATCCTTTGCAAGCAGAACTTTGCGCCTGTTTCATGCTTAACGGTTTTCCTTTACATAAACGTATATATATATATATACCTATATACATACAATAAATTTTCTCTTTTTATTTTTACTGCAGTCCAGATAAAGTTTTGAAACAGCAAACGAGCTTTTAAGTGGCCCGGCCAACAATTAAATGGCAACGTTTGCCATTTTTTATATTGTCGTCATCGTTGCTACAGTTGTTGTAGTTGTTGATTTAATTATAGTACGCCCATTGTTCATGTGCCGCCCCTTCGCCTTGTCCTGTCAGCAACATGTGTCGTGGCAGTCCAATAAGAATTCCCAATTTTCGTGTTTTCAATGTATGTACATACTTAAACTGCCATAAATACCAATCAAAATCAAATGCACACACACGAGAAAGCGAGAGATGCCATATACTCGCATACATACATATATCTGACTCTCTTTGACTGCCTGTATGTGTGCTTTTTTTTTTTTTTTGGCACTAGACCTTTTATGCTGTCACAGGCAGCAGCATTAACTAAACTCTCCTCCCTCTCAAATTCGCTCTCACACTCGTTTGAAGGGCGATAAAACAAAAGAGAACGTTTTTGCAGTCAATTTATTGCATTAATTTCTAAGCAAATAAAAAGCTGATGTGCTCAACTTAACGAGAAAAAAATGTTTATACAAAAACGTAACTTTAAAATTGAAGAGCTAAGCGATTTATGAATTATTACAGATTCTATTTCTTGTGTATTGAACGTTTCTGTTAGCGACCAATTGGTTGCCTGCGCAATTTGGCGGAGTCTACAAAAACGCTGGCCAAAGCATATGTGAGAGTGTAAAACTGTTTGCTTATGCTTGTTTATGTGTGCGTGTGTTTCTGTGTGTCTGCAAGTGTCGAGTTTGTGTTTACGCCGTTCTAGTGCTATCGAAAGCTTAACGCTGTTGTTTCTCTCCATCTCAATAACTAACAGCAGCAAAAAAAAAATACTGATGGAGGCAGGAAGGCGAAAAGCAAACGCTGCCCTGCCACATGCAGTCAGAATTGACACCGCGCGACCCCCTCAGTCGTGCTCCGGCCGCATTGCTTGTTTGATTTATGCGCATTGTTGTTGCCGTTCATACGGTGTTTATTATTGTTGTGGCAACATATGGGGCAGGGCTTGTACATAAGCATTTGTAGTAGTTGCTGTTATTGCTGCTGTTCCTCTTGTTATTGTTAATCTATTTGTACAGATTTTCCTCTTTTTTTATTGCAGCCAGCGATTCTAAGTGAGATTTATGCCACACCCGACAAATCACCCCCATCTCTCCGTCCTCTCTCCACATTCTCCTCTCTCCCAATGTCATTTTGGGCCGCGTCAGCGACACATTGCGCCAACGTTTTGATTTGTGCGACAATTCCACATTTCGCTTGCTCTCTTACAGAAGTCTCCCCCTTCAAACTCTCCACTTGTCAACTGATGTACAACACGGCAGTGGAATTTTTATTAAGTTGTTTTATGTGTATTGTGTTGTTGGCCATTTGCTGTTATTTCTTTCTGCTTAAACAATTACGACAAATTGCGCTTTTATGGACTGTGAGTGAAGCGAAGACGTAGCCGAGATGCCATCGACTGCATCGACGTTGACTCTGACGCTCACGTCGCAATTGTCGTCATGTGCGAAGCCCACTGCGCTAATACGCTCGCTCACTTCCAATTGGAACTGTGGGCGCAGCCAACTTTACACAGTGATGCTTAATTGCCAGACAATGCCAAATGCAGTTGCCGTTAAGCGGCGCTAATTAGGTGAAAGCATCCGCTCTGCTCTCTTATGTGCAATCAAACAAAAGAGAGCGAGTGAGAGACAGAGCAAGAGGGGAGACAGGGTACAGTTTAATAGATAAATATATATGTATGTATGTGTTTATTTATACATTTAACGAAAGGAATTTTAAAGAGGGGAAAACCAAAGAGGCGTAGGTAAATTATAAAATTTCCTTCGATTTGAAGCCCGCTTGCGATTGGCTGTGGCATTTCGCTTGAATTTCCACGTGCCGATCAAAGGGGGCATTCGCCAAATAGCCCGCGAGGCGTGTTGATGATTGCGTCCACTGCGATTGCCGCTTGGCGCGCTTATTTTGCGCTAATTAATGTGTTTTCCACAAAATTAGCAATTTGCGCGCAAATAGAAATTGCAAACGATCGCATCGCATCGCATCGCATCGATCGATCGGCCGCTCGATCGTTTTCTGCCTTTGCTGCAAACCAGTTGCACTCGCACTAACCAAACAAAACAGCAGCAGTTAAAAAAAAAATTGAAAAGAAAAAAACTTAACTCCGGGCGTGCGGCCGGACGCACAATTAATTAAGTTGACGTTGCGAGCCAAGAGAAAAAAAAAGGAAAAAATAAAGAAAAAGGAAAAGAAAATGAAAGAAAAAATCTACTGCAAATGCTGGCATGTCCATTGCCAATGCAATCGTCTAAGAATCAATGTAATTAGTGGCTCAAAGAGCTAGATCCAGCTAACAAACAGCTAGCCAACTAGCAGCTAGCCATCTCCCAGCTCCCAGCTGCAGGTGCGCTTTGAAAAGCATTTCCTTTTGGTATATCACTTATGATTAGGTGGCATGCCGGCCAAGGAGGAGGCTGCATCATTTAATTACAGACGCAACGCATTTGGCCAACTGCACAGTCCGCATCCGTTACCAACTTGGCCAACTTAATTGAACGTAATTGCCAGCCACTTGAGAGCCAACAGCCAGCAGCCAGCAGCCAACAGCGCCCCAGCATTGTAAATGGAGCCATGCCAATGCCAGAGCCAGAGCTGCCAGAGTGTTAAAGCCTAATTGAAACTGTCAACCGATCGGCGATGGCAACACCGTAACGAATAAGCCAGGCCAAAAGAAGTAACAATGTATAAATATAAATATGTATATAAAAAGAAACGATTGAAAATCCTTTAACTGGCTTAACTGTACACAGCGAAAAATTCTATATGAATTGCATAAGAATTATAAATATATAAAAATATAAAAAATATATTTTAGCAGAATGCATATTTTTTTTTTTTTAATTAGGTTTTGTATTTAAGTAAATATTTTCAAATTTATAGCTTATTTTGTTTTCGCTCAGTGTAACACTTAGGCCCCAAACGCATAAACTAGTTTAGTTCTGTTATGCGACTAATAAAGCTCTGCTGTTAATTAATTAAAACAAGCAAACTGCGCTAATGACTATGAACAAGTGCGAGTGAGCGAGCGTTACTCAAGCAGATAATGATGAATAGAGAAGCAAAGAGGAAAACTGATTGCAATTGCCAATTGCCTATTGTTATTGTTGCTGTTGTTGTTATTAGTCTTGTTGTTGCTGCTGCTGAATTGTGTCAATTAATGTTTGACCAACACTTAGCTGCCGTCTCCCATTTACAGCATTTATGATAATAATGATTTTAATTTGCTTGCCAGTTGAAGATAAAGCAACAACGCAACAACGGCAACAAAAACAATGCGAGGTGCTCTCCACTTGACCAAATAGCCATACATACATATACCATATACATATATGCATGTGTATGTGTGTGTGTGTGTTTATATGTATTGATACAGTGGCCACACAGAAGCTCTTCGCAAGCGCTCAACATTATAGTTAATTACATTTGCCGTGGCGTATTTCCAATTCGGGCCCTTGTAGACAGTGCACATTAAATAACGGTTAACTGGCTGGCATCATTCTCACAATTAACAACAACAACAACAACAACGTCAGCAATACGAACAAAGGACAATGTGCTTTTGCTCTCACTCGTTTCTCTTTCTTTCTCACACACACACTCTCTTTCAGCATGCTGCCATTAATAACAGAGCAACCGCGTCCGCCATGCACACACAGCTGTGTCGCTTGCATTCCACTGGAATGTACACAGACAGACATACGCATGCACACACACTTGGGTACACCTATTTGCATGGCTATTTACATAAGCGATTTTATGCTGCGCCGCCTCGGTAAGCATCTGCTGAGGCGACTTCTGCATGCGCTGCCAGCATGCGGGCAACAATGTTCAAGAAAGCCGAGCGCAATGCCTAAAAAAAGTCGTAAAATTAACTCAGCAGCAAGCGATAGTTATGCACATACATATGTACATATATGCTTAAATATGTATGTGTAACTTAACATATGTATAAGCTGACATACATACTTGTGCGTACAACTGCTTTAACCGCTAATTGGTAACTGTAATTACCGACCGCATTGATCACTAGCTGCCCCAATCCATAATTACGCGCATTACACACACACACACGCACACTTTTGCAATGTATATAAATATAATCGCTTCCACTTAACCGTCACTTGCCCTCTCTGCACTCTCTGGTCTGACCACTCGACTCTCTTCAGCTGACAAAAGCTGCGCTTAAACTTTGGCTCCTGCTCTCTCGCTCGCTGGTTAAAGGGCAGCTTCAGTCGCTGTCGCTGCCGCAGTCGACGTCGCGCTGTTACTGTGCTGCTGCTGCCCATTCATTTCTTCTACATAGCTGAGCACGAACCGTTTTATCAGCACGTTTACACCATATTTACTTCATTTTAATAAAATTTCATGCGATTTTAAACGTCGACGCGTCGCGTCTGCAAATGAAAGCGCAGCAACAGCAGCGCATATGTGTGCGTGCGTATGTGTATGTGCGTGTGTGTGTCTGTCTGTATATGAAAAATGCACAATTGCTCATTCAAATGGAAATTATTTACACATTGGACACTGATTTACTTGATGGCAACAACAACAACACGAGCAGCTGGCAATGGCAGCCACTTGTCCATGTGCACACATACACACAAATGCAAATGCAGGCGTGTGTATGTGTGTGCGTGTGTGTGGTTTACGCCGGTTTATTAATATCCTTTCTACTTGGTTATGTTTTATGCGAAATTACTCAAGTGCAACCGACTGTTATTTACGCCGGAGTTTGTTTTTGGCCGCGCCCCTTTCCGCATTGCCCATTCACCTGTCGCACCCTTCTTCCATTTTTTGTTGCTGCTTTCCTATCTGTGTGGCATTTTTTATTCGAATTATCATATGCAAATTGCTTTGTGTGCCATCGTTTAATTAATTTAATTTCGCATTTATTTTCAATGACGTTTTATTGAATTTTTTCTTTTATTTTTTTTTTTTTTTTTTAATGTTTATTTGAGCATAAAAAATAAGCCTGCACAGCCAGCAAAAAAAGATAATTCATAATAACGCTATTTTTTGTATAAGCAGCGCAATGTTAACAATGCAAACAGCAGTTGTCAGTTAACAGGGCCACTTAACAGCAAGGCTAATTAACAGAAAGAGTAAGCTGTTAATTGTATTTTGATGCGCTGCAGCTAACACTTTAATAATGATTTAACATGATATCAAATAAGAGTAAACTAGAGGGTATCTTCTAGTTGATCATGATGCAAATCTATATAATAATGTGAAATAGCAACAAAACAAACACAAAAATGAGAATCTAAACAAAACGAGCTGCAATCCGTATGTCTGAGCAATTTCACATTTAATTGCATTGAATACAAATTAAACTTATAGATTGTTGCTGATAATTAATAAATGAACGTCGGCGCTGCCATTGTTGTTGCCAACGTTCCGTGATGCAAGACAAAACTATTTGCACACACAAATTTATAATGATCGCACGCTAAATAATTAACAAAACGACAAGCTACGCCAAAAAATATAAATAAATATAAAAATAAAACAACAAAAATGACAATTAATTGAATATCATTTCAGAATTCAAACTGCCAGCAGCAGCAGCGGCAGAGGAAGAGCCAAATGTTAAGCGAAAGCCGACAACGGGCATACACTGTAAACACAGTCTGCATAGACCAACATGAGTCTGTTAGATATTTAAAGAAATGTTAAGCAGGCGCTGCATGTTAAGTGTTGCTAGAGCAAAAAGTCTCCACTCGACTGATTTAATAATCTCTTAACAGTGAGTAACATTAGTTGGTATTTTGTTTGTGTTTGCTTTTTGCGCTTACAGTGTATGCAAAATGTCGGCGCGCCACGCTGCAGCAACGATGCGACGCCTATCATAACATTTTTAACTGTCGGCATTGTCGTTCTCTAAACGAAATAAATAAATAATTGGCAATAAAAATACAATTTGCACGATCATATAAGATTGTGTCGTGTAATTGGCTAACTAAGCGAGCGCATATTGACGCACTGACTGCCGGACGAATTGAGCGCGCAGTTGTTGCTGTTAACATGCATTTGGCATTTATTAATCTGAGCTTTGCGGCTATTAAACTTAGACTACCTAGTTGGCTGTCTCCCTCTCTCTCGTTTTCTTACTCGAGCGCATTTGGGATCTTATGCCGTTAATTAAATTTGATTTTTTCTGTCTTTATTTCCCTCGCCAGCTTCCGCTATGTCTGTCTGTCTGCCTATTATTGTGCATGAATTTCTTTTGCACTCTTTTCTCGCTCTTTTTCCTTTTTGTTTATTTTTCGTGTGTGTGTTTTTCGTTTTACTTTTTTCCTTTTCGGATTGAGTTTCGCTGCTCGCGCCTTTCGTTTAATTTGCTGCCTTTATGCTTTTGTTCTGATATGCGGCTGAGCGACGTTCACTTAATTGGCTGCCAATTTATTTTATTTGCGCGAAATTGCAGTGCAAAACAGCAGCAACAACAACAACAATAGCAACATAAAAACTAGGCAACATGTTGCGCTCCCACACGCAGTTCCAATTGCAGTTTGCAGTGGCAGTCTGTTGCTGCAGCCGCCGCTGCTGCTGCGCTGCCTGGCTGCCTGTTTGCTTGCCAATTAATACGCCGTTCTAATTTTTATGACATTATTAAGCAGCATCTCATGGCCATGATACTCGCAGCAAGCTGCTTGGTTGGCGACATCTTCGCTGCCATTTATGTGCAGTTTACAAACTTAATTGTCGACATTGACTATGGCACAGCATGTTGCATATGCGAGGTGAGCCACAGCAGTTTACCATAGACCAGTAGCACAGGCCCTAAAAATCAAAATAATTGCCAATAAGATTACGCTGATGTGCAAGGGAAATAAGTTGGTGTTAACAAACGTACCAACATTCCAATTAGAATAGAACCAATGCTTAAGGTGAGTTGACTGCTGTTAATTAAATGTACGAAAATGTCAATTAGAATAAGCCTTATAGGGGTAATTTGTTGCTGTTAATTCTGCTGTTACGAAAGGGGAAATTATGATACTCTTTAATATGTAGTTAGGGGAAAATTGTCTCTATGTAAAATACATATATCAAAATGCTATAATAAGGCTAACCCAGATTTTGCAGAGAAATTTTCCCTTTACAATTACATTAATACCATATTACATTAATACCAGTTGAATATTTACTGCCCGTCGAAAATCAGTTTGATTACGCCAAGTAAGTTTTGGTTGCCACCCTCGCCGCATACGCCAGCAACATCATCTACACTGGCAACATGTTGCTCCCATTTATGTGTGAAGTTGTGCGCTCTCCACGCCCAGTTCCTCCTCTTTGTCGTTCTTCACGTTCTTCGTTCTTCACGTTCTTCGCTCTGCGCTCTTCACTCTTCGCTCTTTGTGTCTGCATTCCTTAGCAGCTTCATTAACAATGTTTGCTACTGTTGTTGTTATTGTTGTTGTTGTAGCTGCTGCTGCCCTTTTTGCCACATGTCTTTTGTTGTGTTTTTGCTACTGTGCCACACACTCGGAAGAAGAGGAGTTTGTCGACGACGAAGGCCGCTCTTGCTGCAGGCCTTTCAGTTTTTGCCGTTGCTTGTCGTTGATGTTGTTGTTGTTGTTGCCGGTGCTGCTACTGTTGGCCACTTGCCACTTGTTGCGCTGGCATCAACTTTGCTGCTGCTGCTGCTGCTGCTGTTTTTATTAATAATTGGCTTCAATGAGTTCCATAATTGTTTTGCTTTTGGACTTTTAATGATCTCTGCCTCGTTGTTGCTGTTGTTGTCCTCGATGTCGTCGTCATCATTGTTGTTGTTGTTGTAGTTATTGTTGTTTTTCAGTTGCTTGTTTGTTGTTGCATTGGCTGGCCTGTCCAAGTGCTAGTCATCAGTTTTGCAGCCTTGTCATTTTGCTGTGTGGCAAGCCTTTGCCTGCTGACACACAAACACACACACACACACATACACATATACACACTCATAAACAAACACACACATTATGTAAATCAATTCCAACGAAATGATTTTACATTCTTATTAACAGATTTTCGCCGTGTTCTATGCGAAGCAAGAATGTTAACTTTAACATTTCTGCTCTCGCTCGGCATTGGCTCTGACTCTCCAGTTCAATTACGCTCTTTGCTGCCAAGAGAGCCAACGCCAACGCCAACGGCAACGACAACGACAACGACAGCAACAACAATTGCCTTTTGTTGCTCTTGTGTTATTATTATTTTGTACAAGCAATTAAATGCCTGCTGCGCTAGGCTGCTCAGCCTGTTGCTGTTGTCTCGCTCTGACTTGCCTGTATGTAGGTGTATATGTGTGTGTGTGTGTGCACATATCCCGCTTGAGCGTCGCCTGGCGCGTTTTGTGGCGTGTTAATTAACTCAATTACGATTACTCGTCGACGTCGACGGTGAACGTGGACGTCGCTCGCTGCACTTTTTGATAATTATAATATTTATAGCAGCCAGGCAGCTAGGCCCAGCCAGTCATGGAACAAGGAAAGGAAATTTTCTTTGCCTGCGTGTGCATGTGTCTGTGTCTGTGTGTGTGTATGCTGTTAAAGCGACAGCACACTGGAAAAACTCTAATTAAAGCAACGACAACGGCAACAATAAGTGTGGCCATTTAATTTTATGACATTATCATGTGCAGTTATGTATATACATCAAGTCGTATGTGTGTGTGTGTGTGCGTGTTTAATGGCATTGCGTGTCTTGGCAAAAGGGTTGCCGAGCTAGCGAGCTGCTGCTGCTGTATTTAATTGCAGGCAAAGTTGCAACTATTTTGCGGCATGGCGCTTGATCTTGGGGCGTTTGGCAGCTTAGCGTCCAGCGAAATTATATGGCTAAGCTAAAAAAAAAAAAAAAAGAAAACAAAAAAACATCTGAACAGCACTGGAAGTGTGTGCAAAAGTATGTGAAATGCACCACCAAAATAAATATCAACAAAACAAAAACAAAATGAAAAGAACGCAAGGGTGGCGCTTTGATTTAATTACGCCAAGGGATTTGCATATAAGAGCGCAGAGAGTGAAGAGTGTGAGTGGATAAGAGAGAGTGTGTGTGTGTGTTTGTGAGCGTGTGGAATGAGTGAAATGGTCGCAATCTGTGCGAATGTGGAATTAACAAATATAATTTGTCAGGCTGGCGCAGGCAGGCAGGCAACTCTCCCACTCTACAACTCCACACTCTACACATCACTCTACACTCTTGCGCTCTCAAATGTCATTTACAATGTGCTCGACTCATCAACGTCAACATCAACAGCGTCATCATCAGCAGCAGCGGCAGCAGCAGCAGCATAAGTGATGTTGCTGCCTCTGTCGCTGCCGACGCCAACGCTGACGCTGACGCGTCTCAGGCAACGCTTTAAGTTGTCATGTTTTTGACAGTTTGTTTGCTAAATTGTTTTGTAACATGATTCAGACATAATGTTTTTATGTGTGTATGTGTGTGTGCTTTTCTTGTTGTTGTTGTTTTTTACAACAATAGAGAGAAACAGTTGACAACAACAAAAACATGCAACGCTTTGAAGCGTGCAACATGTTGTCCATTAGCAAGAAAACAAGCAACAGCAGCAGCAACTATAGTAGGGCGAGAGGTGGATGGGGAAGGTAAGGGGAAAGGGGTGTTGCCTATGGTATGCCTAGATGTTCTAATGTGTTATGCATATGGCCAAACACTAACAGAGTTGCCAGCGAGGCGGCATTGAACAACAAATACATATGCAAATGAATGTGTCAACTCTGTTACATTCTACATTCAAAAGTACAGTGTATGTTGGCTACGTTGAACAAAAAACTTCATTTATCAACAAAATTAACGAAAAATGTCACATGTATGTATGTATTTAAGCACATGTGAACATCATAATGATCATGCACATTTCCTAATCACATATTTCTACACATTGAACAGTAATTAGTTTTATGAAAACAAACAGCAATTGGAATAGTTTTGCTTATTGGAATAACAAGTGCCGTTATGTTTATCAGAAATCAGCCAATTGGGATATGGGAATGCTATTATTGGAGTGCTTCAAACGATCCAATTGGGATATGTGAATTAGCCCCTTTGGAATATTTGAAGTGCCATTTAGGCTATTCTGCGTAACTTATCGATATAATATATGTAAATCATATGTTTTTATAATAAACACGACATATGTAAAATAAATTTGCGTATTGGTATTTTTCTAGCCAACTGGCAAGTCTGTAGCTGACTTTGTTGCTTGCTAATCGTAGGCAATAATGTTCTGTAATTGCGTTGCTTCCGTTTGGGATGTGGGCTATGGCAAGATTAACTGATTCGCGGCTCTGGCTAATGCAGTTGTTGTCGCTGTACGAACAGCTGTTCGACTTCCCAGGCCAAGCAGAGCCGGCCTCTCTCTTTTGCTGCCAAGTGACAAATTGAAAAACCAATTCAAACTAATCCATTCGCGAAGAGGGAGAGCGAGGGAGAGAGGAGATTTACTTCAATTCAATCGGCTGCAAGCTTCAACGTCGAGCCAAACTCATTTCCTCCACAAATTTGCGGCGACTTCCGCTCAGTTGGCAGCAGCAGCGACAGCGACGTCAGCGGCGACAGCAGCAGCGGCAGCAACAGCAATTGCTAATTTGCAATGCAAGCGGCGACCGCTACTCTCCAACTCTCCCCACTTCGCTCTCTCTCTCTCTCCACTCTCAGTTGGCGCGCTCTTTAGCTGTGGCCCTCCACTGGCCCAAATGCTTGGCGCATAATTTTTTTTTGTTTTGTTTGATTTTTGCTCGTTTTTCTCAGCGTCTTCGTCATCGTCTTCGTCGTATCGTCGTCGTCGTCTTCGTCTTCTTGACATTTTCGTTTGTTGCTCTGCCAAATGCGAAAAAGTGGCAATTAATTTTGTCAGTGTTGCATTTAATGGGCCCACCTCTAGCTACAGCAGAGAGTGCAGAGTGGTGAGTGGAGAGTGTAGAGTGTAAAGTCGAGAGAGTGAAAGGGGGCGCTGTAGGGCTACTGCTCTAACATGCATACTTATAGATATTTTTGCGATTTGCCGATATTTAATTATTTTTAATTGAACTTTGCGTAATTAGCACAATTCACACGCCCCAGAAAAAAACAAGGAAAAGCCTTGGCCCTGTGATATCACCAAAACTGTAAAAATATCTAATAAAAAATCTTTAAAAATAAATAACATAAAAAGCACCAACTAGTTTTATTATCTACACGTTCTCGACGTCACAGTGAACGCCCAAAAAAAAAGACACTAATAATAATCGAAAAGCAATAACAACTAAGTAGAAAACGACGCCCCCAAAAAGAACTATATGTGCTTGACTCTAGGCACTAATGGCATTATTAGATATGCGATGACAAATCCAATTAATCAATTTCAGCTTAGCTAAACTAAACCATATAAAGCTATTCAAATGTATGTGAAATAAGTAGAAGAAACTATCTACGATATATCGAAGCAATACAAGGGAACATATTAAAGATTTAACTATGCTTCCAATTGGAGAAACTCTACAAAAAGAGTACCGATATCAGCTGCAAAGCTCTAAGTATAACTGTAACCGAAACTGTTGTAGTGTCAGCATTTCAGCGCTAAGCTCTGGGCACCTTGACGATACTTGATGTATCGTAGCGCTCGTAATGCCAACAAGAGCCGATTCTAAGTAGCGGCACGATTTTTAAGCCTTGCGTAGACTTGGCGCTGACAACTCGACCATAATTTGCGGCTTAATTAGCCTTAAAATATGCGCAAAGTATATTTGTTGGCTGATTAAAATGCCTGCTAGTTGGTATATTTCGCTGGCTTTTGTCGCTGTTCGCTTTTATGACACAATAAACCTTTAAACAAAACAAAATAAGACCCGAAATAGACGAGATATGGTGGAAGCGACGGCGACGGCGACAACGGTGGCGATGGCGGTGGCAAAACCAGACGCATGGAAATGTGACAACTGTCTCAGTTAGCGTTAAGCCATTAAGTGCGTTCTATGTGATTCTCAGATGTTGATAGCGCCGCTCTATGCGCGTCTCAAGTTGATAAACGACGCACTGGCATATGGCATATGAATCTAATATAATTTTATAACTGTATTACGTACGTGTCTGTAGGTATGGGTGTTAGGTGCTAATGAATTTTCACCTGTGCAGCGTTGCAAAGCTTTCGAAACTTACCTGCAAAGAGATGGAAAATAATAATAGATAGTTAGTTAAGTGTGTTAATAGTGTAATATTACTGTTTTAATGAACACGTACATATGTCATATATATGCATATATGTATGATCTTTGATAGATCCATCAAAAAGTTGGCGTCGCTATAAAAATATCATTTTATTTGATTGACGCACAGTTAAAATGCAACAAGCTTTCATTCACACTGATTAAAGCTAATTTCATTTACGAGCACTCACACACACACACACACACATACATACACACACGTGCGCGTAATCAATCAATCATAAAAGTCGTCCACAGAAAAGCTCAGCAATTATGTTGATGAAAAATCAGCTGTTAATCAGTTGTCTCTCTCGCACACTGTACTGTCTGCAGGCTAAAAATAGGACAGTTTATTAATTTTAAGACAAGTACAACAACAGAGCAGCGCTCATAAAAATCGTACACAAATATAATTTAAAATAAACGCAATTGACCGAAATATACGAGATTTGAGTTCGAAACGAAACTTGTCGCCGCGACGTCGCTGCCAGCGCCAGCAGCGCTGACTGCAGGCCGGCTAATTGGCATGCTGCTGACACATGTATATATGTATGTACATACACTCACTCTTTCTCTCTCTCGCACTATTCGGCTCGTATATTGCTCGCTCGGTCTAGCCTAATCGTTTGGCGTTTGCGCGCGTTGCCATTTAAATTCTCTGGTTATTTCCAATTGCTTCTCCCTCCCTCAGTGCTAATCGTCGCGTACACACTGTGCTACGGCATTACAGCTATACTGCGAGCTTTGCGCCTACGGAGGCTTACAGAGCTGTCAATGCTGTTATGAGAGGGGAAATTTCAAATGCCAATCAACAGCTGCTGTTAATAAGAGAATAATCCAATGGGATTTGCATATGTGCAGAGCATTCAAATAGCGACTTGATCATTTTGCAATGGGTTTGCTTAATGTTTAACGTTTGGATGAATTATATGTAATTAATAAACGACTGTGCGCTGTGTGTGTGCGTTTATTTGTTGTTATTTTTATTTATTTCATTTGATTTTGTTTTTTGTTTTTTTTTTTTTATTACTATGTTTTCTTTGCTGTTAGCCTGGGTGCTTAGCATATTGATTACTTATGCAAGTCAGATCGGGCCACATTTACATTTAACAAGGCAATAGCAAAATTTTATTAACAATAAATCAATTGCGAAGCGAGCACAACAAACCGAAGGCATTTCAATTAAAATATTTATATGTATGTATATATGTACGTATATATATAAGAAAAAACAATCGTGATTGCTTGCGGAGAATAGAAACAAAAACAAAAGCAAACTAAATATATAAATAAATATATCAACACTAATTAGTTTGTTATTCTATTTAAATTAGACACACACACAGGGGTAGTGGGCTGCACGGGGAGGAAGAGGCGGCACGGAGCGGGGCGGAGCATGGACGACCTCTGGTGACGCTGTTAAATTTATGAGAGCGCGAATTGTCTCAGCGCAACTAATCGAATCGAATCGAATCGGGCCAACAAAAAAGTAGCAGGCAAATAATAATATTTCCAATTACATATGAAATAAGCAAAACAGAAAAAAACTAAACAAGACAACAACAATAACAATATCAACAACAAGCAGGCAAGAGCAATTCAATAATTTAATTGTGCGCTTTGCGCTTTAATTGCATTTGCTGGCAGCAGCAGCGGCAAATATTAATTAACAATTAATGCACTTGGCGCAGTTGCAGCGAGCAAGGCAAAAAATATACAGTGGAAGAAAGCACAAATGGCAAAAGAAATAAAATGAAAGCAAACGAGCGAGCAACTAAGAAAAAGGCGTTAATTAAAAAATATATTAAAGTCGGCAACGGCAGCAGCAGCGGCAGCGATTGCCGCACATTTAATTAAAATATATATATATATATATATATATATATATATATATATATATATATATATATATATATATATATGTATAAGCGTATACAGTCATAGATGCATCGAAGTGCATATAATTGCAAGGAAGTGCAAGCATAAGTGATTAACTTGAGCAAACAATAAAATAACTGCAACTGAACGTATGCGTAATCTGTTAACTGCTCAAAGCAAATTAACATTCGCGCTAGTATTTTCCAATTGGAATTGCTTAACTCTCCATACATGTGTTACATTGAGTGTATATGCTGTTAGTTTTAGCATACTAATGACATTAACATAACGCTGTTATAGCAAGCACACTAATTGCTGCTAATAACATAGTTACTATCGAATATTTAAGAGAGCGACAATAGCAGACTGTTAATTTGCATAGCTGCTATTACAGCTAATGTTCAATACTCCACACACACACACACACAACCATACACACCTTAATGAGTTGCATTGTTGCAGTTTGTGCGTCAAATGATTTGCGTAGCTGCGCCATAATTAGCATTGCTTGTCACTTAAAAAGGTAAAAACGGGAGTCTGGCCTGACCCGCAGATCAGCGAAACGCCCAGCCACACATGAATATACTTAGGTATGTATGTATGTATGTGTGTATGTGCAACGTGCCCCATTCAGTTGCAATGCTAATTAGAGGCAGCAAGCGCAAAGTCAAGTAAGTGAAAATAAGACTAAAGAACTCAACGCCCACGTTTAGCCCGTGGGCTGATGCTGCCGCTGTTGCTGCTTGGTTGTCGTTTGGGCTTACGGTTTTGGCATTTCTCAGTTTTGATAATGCCCATGGCGTCTCTATGTCCATGTGTGTGTATGTGTGTGTGTGTGTGTGTTTGCCTGGCCATAAATCTTGAGCAGTCGCCTCCTCGCTGGCTGCCTGGCTGGGCGTCTCGCTCTCAGTGTTCACTCATTAACTTGCACGTTGTTGTTGCTGCTGCTGCTGCTGTTGCTGCTGCATCTGCACTGATCTTCCTCTTCACTCTTCATTTAGTTTGTTTGTTTCTTTCTGCCTTCACTTTATTTTCTTTTTCTTATTTTTCTTATTTTTTTCATAACATAATTAACGAAAATTGAAACAAGCGCAGCGTCCACATTGGCCATCCATTGTGTTTGCCTAGTTGGCCGCCCAGTTGGGGATTTGTTGGCCATTGTCGCAGTTGCAGTTGCAGTTGCAGTTGCACTAACAACAACAATCTACCGATTCGCCTGCCTGCCTGCCTGCCTGCCTAGCTGCCTGCTTAGCTGCTGTGTGTGTCACTGTTGGAATTTTAATGATGACTACTTTTAGACATACACGCCTCTCCATAGCACCCCTCCAACCACAACCCTCTACCAACACTCCGACCCCCCTCCTGCTCCATCACTCTCTCTCTCTCTCTCTCTTTCTATTTTGCTCTTCATGTGTGTAGGCTTCTAAAATGAAAAGTTTTTGCGCTTAGCCATTAAGTAACACTCTGCTACACAAGTTGATTCACATAACTCTACATAAGAATCAATTTGGAGAGTTTTTTGCTCTGAGCAAGCTGGGAGAGTTATATTGCAGCAAGATTGAGCTGCAATTCATGTGTATGAATAAGGAAGGTATTTGTATATATGTATGTAGCTTAAAAATTAAAATGCATTTTAATTTTTAAAATTTATTTATTTTTATATAAGTAAATAAATAAATAAAAGCAAAAAAACCTATAAAAAATAGCTTAAAATTTAAAAAGCATTTTAATTTTTTTAAATTGATTTATTTTTATATAAATAAATAAATAAAAGTAAAAAAAAGTATATTTAAAATGAATTTTATTTTTATATAAATAAATAAATAAAAGCAAAATGAATTTAAATTTTTAAATTTTTTATTTTGATATAAATAAATAAATAAAAGTAAAAAAAAAACTTATAAAAAATACTTTAAAAATAAATAAATGGAATTCGCCTCAAAAATGATTTAGTAATAGCAATTAACAAAATAAAATAAATATATACTAAATATGTACATATATGTATATATGTATATGCAATTTTAATTCAATTATTATTCCCATTTTAATTCCCTTTCACTTGAATAGCATTTTCCATTCACACACTTGTTGCACAGTGTAATGATGAATATGTGTTAATACGTTGCCCCAGCTCTTGCTTATGCCAGCAGCGAAGCAGCGCAACAGACAAGAGCCAAGAGCCATCGGCGTCGTTGACTTGGCCTTTACAACTCAGTTTGCGGTGCGCAAATATTGACTTAATTGTAGTAATGATGCATGTAACGCTATCTTGTGCATAGTGTGATTGTCGTTGTTGTTGTTGTTGTTGTTGTTGTTGTTGTTGTTGTTGTTGCAAGTGTGACTAGAATAAATGCTAATGAATGCATTAAATGGCCCATTTGCGTTGCCTTTGCATTGTTTATTTATTTATTTATTTATTTTATTTTTTGTCTCAATTTCAATTTCGAGTTTTAGTTTTTCAATAAACATTTTTAGGCGCTCGCAGTCAGTTTATAATTAAAACAAGTAAGAACGTTGCAGCCGGCTAACACCGACTGCTTGATACTCATTCGCATACATTCTTCGACATGCCACGCCCCCTATTACTTTTTATACAAATCAATAGACAATACCAAGAATAATTTAGTCGGTGAATCAAGTTAAATAAATTTCAATTCGCTAGCTTTAAACCAATATACTCATTTCACTTTCGTGAATGAGTAACATATAAAAAAAAGCGAAGTAAAGCAAAGAAGCAGAGAGACGGTGCTGTGCCTGGCTAATTGGCAACTGGGTGCCCCAGTCAGCTTGGCAGTTGGCTGCCAATTCATGGCCTGCATCGATAATTGGCTAAAACGCGAACAGCTCCAAAGGCAGCAGTGCGGGCCAGCTGATGAGACGCGCATGCCACATGCCACAGGCCGCATGCCACATGCCACAGAGCTCTTTCAGCGAAGTACTTAAATCAAAGCCAAGTTAATTTGGAATTATTTATATATAAATATTTATTTTTTTTTTATAATAAATAAATCTGAAAGAAGTTGAAATTTGTTTATGATAAAGTTGTTAGTAATATTATTTCTTTTTATTAAATATGTATTTGGTCTATTTAATTGCAAAACATTTGCATTCCAATCCGCTGTCCCTTAGTCACATTCTAAAACTATTTTTAAGCATTTTATCAACTTTCAACATAAACTGCAAACGGTTCCCAAAATAGTTTTATATATGCATGCGTATATATTTATGATTATATGTACATATATATACATATATGTATATATGTTTATACGATCACAATTATAGTGCTCTAAAAAAAAAACTCAATCGACTTTTATAGCCAATCAAAATGTGCCTTATCACGCCTCGGTCTAAAAGCGAGACATGGAACTATTTGTGTATGGGGCAGTTAGTGAGCTGATTAGTAATCAATATGTTTTATGCCTTGTCGCATACACTAGCCAAAAGTCTAATGACTCTAGAAATAAGCTAGCAATAGACAAGCTAGACTCTTGTTGTAGATCTCGATGTATTCCCTCGTATAGCTCTCTATGATTTATATATTATTTTCGGTTTTCTTAGCACTCGTGAAATATGAGTGAAACACCGTCTTTGTAAATATTTTTCCTGCTTTCTTTTGTTCATGATATCTGCTGTCTATGTTAATATCAATTGAATAATATTCTAGACTAAATATGCAGAAATTTGAGGCATATACTGTATATGGATATATTTTATTTATATTTCCTTTGACAATTTATCTAGAGTATTTGATATTCTTTATGTTATGCTTAGATCGTATGACTATTTCGTTTTTATCGTCTGGCAATGACTTAAGTGTAAATCTATGTAATCCAAATAGTAACAGCGACAACAACAACAACAACAACACCAATTGAACAACAAGCATCGCAATCAACGCTGACTCAATTCACATTCACCTCTCTCCAATTTGTATTACAGTACTCGATATGCATATACCTAACTATATAGGGTATATGTATGTACATATACATATATAGGAAGCTTAATAGCTTCTCTGTTCTATAAAAATCGTATCAATTTGCATTTCGATTTGTTCAGTTGTTTGCCAATCAAAGCGAAATCATAGCACATGGCAATAGATCTGATCGTAACATTTCTAGTATTACTATTATAGGACAATCTCAATCAAAATCAGCATTTACGCAAAACATGAACATCGACTGGGAAACTGTCATAAAGTATTTGATTTCATCTTTACTTTGTGCTCATCATCAATTGATGCTTATTGGGGTCAAGTGTTAAGGCGTCTATTCAACGTAAAACAGCTGTTCCATCAGTTTTATAATATATATATAAATATAAAATATATACAACAAAAAATCTATATATACATATTTATAAATATATCAATGTTATTTATAAAATATACATGCTATATTATTAAAAAACAAAAAAAAACATATTATATATTTTTTAATATTTTTTCTTATAGATTTTTTCAACTTATTTAAATTATTTTATTAACTTCTTCTTTTACTAAAAAATTAAATTAAAATATTAAAGCTGTAAAAAATGTTTCAATTAATTTTAAATATTTCTTAATATTTTCTTTATCTTTATAAATGATTATTTAGCTATTTTTATTTTTAAATTTAATTTTTAATATTAATATTTTTTTAATACATATATTTTTTATTACTTTAGTTTTAAGTTCAAATAGTTTTAATTCTAGCACTAAATTAATTTATATTCGAATTTTTTTCATAAATTTTACTTCTAGCTAAAGCCAAAGCAGCTGTGATAATTATTATTATTAATTTATTAAGATTGAGTTCGCTTACTTAATAATCAATCTAAACATATTACACTAAAGACACGAATTAATGTTTATTGAACTTGCTAAGTTGTAATTAGTAGCAAACAAATTAAGCTTAATTAGCACGCGAGCAACTTATTAATTATGCAACAAATTTTATGACATATTTGCCATTTGAATTTGTTTTGATACTGCTTTCGCTTTGTTCCGCCTGCCAAAAAAAAAAACATTTCGTTTGTGACAATTTTGTGGGCTGGATGCCACAATTTTAGTGGCTACTACTACTACAACTAAGAACAACAACAAAAATTAATGACTTGCAACATTGTCGCGCCTTTTAAATAGGCTTAATTAAAATACAACAAAATTGCTGCAACAGCAGCTGCCAGGATTTCTGTTGTTGTTGTTGTTATTGTTGCTGTTGCTGGCAGCGCACAGAAATGGTCTAATTAAAACGATCGCCAACATTTTGGCCCAACAAATGAGCTACCAAATGATAAATTAAACTAAATATACCCTGTAAAACATGCACAAAGTGGATAATTGAGTTTGTCATTCAACTGAGTCTAAGCTCTATAAATACATGGTTCTTTTCTTGTGTTTAGTTTTTTTTTATACCCTGAACCCATTTTCAATGGGAAATCAGGGTATAATGGTTTTGTTGAAAGAACAGGCAGAAGGAGGCGTAGCAGACCCAACAAAGTATATATACATATATTCTTGATGATTTAGCTCTATTTGTTTGTCTATTTCTTCTTAGTATTCCCTCTACGTATTTTGAAGTATTTCTTCTAAGCATTTTCTCAAAGTATTTCTTCCATTTCCGCTAAGTATTTCCTCTTTCTTCTAAATATTTCCTCGAATTATTTCCTCTACGTAATTCCTTTACGTAATTCCTTTACGTAATGCTTAGCTGATCGATCACACACTCTACTTCACTTTATTACGCTGACCCCCACCAGGCCTGGACCACTGAAGACTGACTAAAGAAATGCTGCAGCTGCTGCCCTTTATATAGCGACACTTTTACTCAAGCTCTGTCTGTCTCTTTCAAAGGTTGAGCCCGACGGCAGGTAGAGCTCGCTGCAGTCGAGCTTCAAGTGAGCAATGGAAACGCTCTCTGCTGCTGTGAGCATTCTAGCTAAATACAAATACCAAATGAGAACTGCTACATACATATAGACAACTTTAATGATCCTCTGAACTTCTACTCTCTTTGCTTTTACTTTTTTACTCAAGTATTTACTCAAGTATTGTTACAGTCGAGCTTCAAGCGACCAATGCTGCTGCTTTAATAATTTGTTCAGGGGATTTGCTAGTCGAGCAGACTCGACTTGAGCTTTCATACTTGTTTTACTTACTCTAAAGGCATTAACAAATGGGCTTTTGTTAGCAATGTGGTACTTTTAATGATTGCTGAGTTGAGTCACTGAGAGTTCTATATTAATTTGCCTAATCATTTTCATTCTTCTTTTAAGAAATCGCCTTAGACTGATATTTTATTGAAATTATATATGGAGAATTTCTACACATCCCATCAAGAATTAATATTTATATGATATACTTTATCTTAAATTATTTGTAGACTATATATGTATATATTGTCACTTAGAGTACGCCCTTTTTGTGAGGCGTGACAGCTCAGATTCTTTGTGGATTGTCTGCAAAATTTACAGGGCAGCGCTTAGTCTAGACGATCTATTCATATTAGGCTGTTGCTGTTATGGTTGCTGTTGTTGTTGCTGTTATGGTTGCTGTTATTGTTGCTGTTGTTGCTTACTTAAAGGCAATCAAATTTGAGAGCAGCCAGCCGTCGGTGCGTTAAACAATTTGTGCCAATTGTTGTTGCCATTTTCTGCTATTGTTATCGTTGCTAATTCTTGTAGCTATTGTTATTATTAATCTAATTGTTATTGTTGTTGCAGTTGCATAAAATGAAATTGAATTACGCGCTTGGCTAAATGCATTTTCACTAAATTTCTGTTAGCCATGCATAACATTATATATATATATATATATATATTTGTATAACATATACATATGTATATGTTATACACATATACACATTACTTAGCCAATGCACACACCCAAATCTTAGCGAAGTCAAGCAACCACCCACAATCAACAGCTGAACTTTTATAGCTGTTTGATTGTTGCTGTTGCTGCTGCTGTTGTTGTTGTTGCTGCTGCTGCTGCAGTCGCTGTTATGCTAATGCGCGTAATATAATAAAAAACAATTAAAATTGCAAACTTTTAACGAGCCCTTATGCCTATGCAGCTCGAGCAAATGAAATGCAACTGATTTACATTTCATTGCGTATCATATACGATTACACTGGCCAACAAATGTTCTGTTAATTATATTAACTTAGTAATATCAACAGTCTAATTGGTAGTCCAGCTCTGATAGAGCCTTAGCTCAGCTCCTCGACTCAAGCTGACCGGAGTCAAGCTGCTTGCCGAGTCATTCATACCCGTTGCGTGTTATTAGTGTAGAGCTGCTATAACAAGTAGGCTGACACAGCCAGGCAGCCAGGTAGGTAGGTAGGTAGTTAGGCGATGTTGACGTTGACGTCGCTGTCGCCGTCGACGTTGAAGTCGTCGTCAACGCCACCGCATTGTTTTCTCAATTATGGAAAGTCAATTAATTCTAATGAGTGTGTGTGTGAGTGTGTGTGTGTGTGCATTTGAGTTGCATGTAATTTCCATTTTTTGCGCGCTTTGGCAACTTAATTTAATGCGTTGCAACAACAACAACAACGGCAACCGCAACAACCAACAAACAACAATTGCATCCGCATTGCGTGGCTTCGTTTGTGTTTGCTTTTTTTTTTATTGTTGTTTTGCCTTAGCCTCCTCTTGTTGTTGTTGTTGTTGTTGTTTTGCATAATTGCCTTTTGGCTTTGTAATTATTGTTGCATACGCTTTTAATTCGTTAATTAATTACGTTGCACGTTCGTTGCTTGTTGCAGATGTTGTTGTTGCAGCTGATGTTGCAGTTGGTTAAATTGTTTCTTTATTGCGCATACGCACCGTTTGCCGTGCTGTTAGCTAACAGCGCTTTAGCAGAATATTTAAGTTTTTAAAGAAGTTTTTATATGTTCATGACTAATACTTGAAAATATCTGTAAATAAATATACATATCAGTTAACATAGCAAACCACATAAACTCTGTTTAGCTAGCATTACTATTACTTTATGTCAGCTCTGTTAAGCTTAACATCTCTACAAAACAATGCGCAAACTGTTAAGCTAAAATTGTGAGAGATCAAGAGAAAAAAGCCCTAATTGGACATTTTCCCATTTATGTTAAGTTAACGTATCACTATTCTGCAAGTTTCTGTTAAGTTATCATAACAACTGCTAACATGGCAATCTTGATATTGTTCACACTCTGTTAAGCTAACAGAGCATTATATAGAGTTAACTTAAGACAGAATTGCCTATGAATGTGAAATCGAAGCAAAGCTAAGCTCAATACAAGATCTTGAAGTAAATTTAATTTATTTACATTAATTTAGAAACGTTTGCTACAAATCGAAGATTTCATAATGAGAATCAGTGAATTCCGATTGGTATTTCTCGAAGGGCGCAAAAAACGGTAACACGAAGAAGAGACAAAATAAGAATCATGTTAGTGGAAATAGATATAGGTTTGGGCAGGGAAATATTTGCCAAATAACATCAGATGCGTCCAATTTGTGCGCTAATGATGATAAATCCAGGCAATGGGACACGCGGCGTGTTGAATTTATGAACATGAACATATAGCCGATGCTGATGCTGATGCCGATGCCGATGCCATTGGCGATGGCGATGCCACAGCGCGGACGCAATGCGGAATTTTAACAAGTTGCAATAACAACAAAGCAGTGCTAATTCCCCAAAGACAGCAGCAACAGCAACAGCAACAACAATAAGCATCACATTAACAATTTAAATACAAGAAACCAAATATAAATGAGAAAGAAGCGACACAGCAACAACAAATACAAATACAAATATAACTAAAATACAAATAAAATAAAAATAAAACGAAATCAAAGAGAGTGAGAGAGAGAGAGAGAGAGAGAGAGATAGACTCAGACCGCGCGGACATGCAACAAAATTTGCACTTTTGCCAGGCAGCATACCAAGAAACCGCTTTGGAGCGAGCGAAAGAATACGAAATAAATACAAATGAAAATACAACAACAAAAAATCAGAAATAAATATATAGAATAAAATGAAAAACAACAAGTACGAAATTTTCAGTCGGATGTTACCGACTGCAGACTACTCATTCATAACCCAAACGCTGCCTGATCTAATTAACAACAGAATATGAATTTTCCGAATTTCCTCTAATGGGCGAATTGGATAAATCTTGACAGTTTATAATTCGGCGCAATATACGATTAATATGTTGCAGATTTCCAGCCGAATTGCAACAATCATTGCGGAAAACCAATATACTCATCTCACTTTTGTGGATGAGTATACAAATAAAGAACAACACGAAAGCAACGTCCAGTATCGCCGTTGCCGCCAGAGACCTGTGCGCCGATCTTTGTCCTGGCTGGAAGCAGCCCAGCTTCTCGACTTGGCCTGGTGCTGCCACAGAATCCCCGAGAGCTCATTAAAAAATACCAAAATCTTTGTACTGAAAATGTGACAAAATTTTTAAATCACCTTCACTCAGCGCTGTCGCATCGCATCGCAACGTAGAGCGTTTAACAGCGGGCACCGTGGTGCCAGCTAATTGAAATACAAATTGAAATTTTGTTCTAATTTGCAAGCAGATTTCAATTTTAGGTATTAAAAATAAAATGATTTTTGAAAGGGACTTTTTGCAGAATAATAAAATATTAATATTATTATTTATTATTTATTTTTTTTAGTTAACATATAAGAGTTTATGCCAAGATAACTTTACGAATTCCTCTGTATATATAAATTAATATAATTGTGAGAGAAAGTTTATATATCAAAAGCTGCAAAAACTCACATCATAAATAAATAAATCAAAGCTTTTTAAATTTGCGCCCTCGCCTGCTGCCTTTTGCCACACTGTGCGCACTGAGCGTCGGAATGCGGCAGCCTTTCTGTGTCCAACTCCAAGTCAAAGTCGCAGTCGCAGTCGCAGTCGATGTCTGAGGTCCAAGTCCGAGTTAGAGTCCGAGTCCTGAGACCTCAAATAAAAGTGCAAGTGATGCTCATGTACAGAATCAAGTCGAGAGTCGCAAGCTGGAGACTGGAGGCTGGGGACTGGGGACTGGCTGCGCAAGAAACTCAGTCACTAGACCGAAGACGCGGAGACACTTGGCCGAGACTTGAGGCATGAGTGTGAGGCCTTAAAACAGGGCAACGAGAGCTTTGTGTGTTTTTCGGTGAGAGAGGGTGAGGTGAAGGCGGAGGCGGAGGAGGATTGTCGCGTTCTCAAATTGCGAGTTGAAAGTTTGCGCTTTTGCGCATTTTTTAATGAGGCTCTAATTGACATCTGCATTTATTTGCGACAGGGGCAGCAGAGCTTAGGCTCAGCTCACATCGATCATGGGGCAGACTGAGCGAGCGAGAGAGAGAGAGAGAGAGAGAGAGAGAGAGAGTCAAAAAAATATTTTAATTGGCATTTTAACTAAAAGTGTTTAGGCTTTAGTTAAAATTGTTGGCCAACTGAAAACTGAAAACCGAGAACTGAGAAAACTGAAATCCGAATAAACTGGTTTCCCCTACTGTATGTGTGTGTGTGTGTGTGTGTATAAGTGCAAGTGTATGTGCATACGAGAGCGGATTCAACAAAAGATCCGCGCGGTACGTTCAACCCAATTAACGCGTTGCCAGTTGCCAACTGCCAAGCCCCTCTTCGCGTAAGCCCCATGTACCGCACCAAATCCCCTCCCCCTCGGCCCCTCTGCCACTCTGCCACCTGCCTCTATCCAGCTTCCCACCCCTCGCTCGGATCGAATGACATACAATTTAGTATGGGAGGCTGGCCGTATTATGCAAAAATGCATATTGCAAATTGATAAGCGACTGATCTCAGATACACTAAAAGAGTCAGAGTGAGTGAGAGTGAGAGAGAGAGAGAGAGAGAGAGGGAGACCGATTTGACTGTCGGCACATAAAGCGAATGTCGCACGCACTGTTTGCTTCATTTACTCAAATTGAAAGCGACAATGTTTAGGGGCAGCGCTCGGCTAATGATGATGTTTGCCAATCTGATCAAGCTGATGCTGCTGCTGCTGATGATGATGATGATGACGGTGACGATGTTGATCATGTTGATGATGATGATGATGATCGCTGCAAAGATCTGCGCACCATGGGGACCAAGCGAAGCGTAAACCCAACCCAACAGAGCACAGCCACCAGGCCGCACATACAAAAAAGGGCAACAGGCATCATCAGCAGGCAAAGGGCCAGAGCCAACCGTTCGTACGCACCATGCGGAGTCGTCGAGTGGTTCGAGTCGTTGAGTTGGTTGAGTCGTCGAGTCTTCCTCGTCGTTGCCGCCGGGGTAAGCCAATTAAATGTGAGATCGTGTAATTGGCAAATTAATTTCAAACCAATTATAAAGAAAACGACTAAAAAAAGAAAAAAAACGAAAAAACAACAACAACAACAGCAACGAGCACAGGACCCGCCAGCAGCAACGCTGAACGAATGACGAGCTTTGCGTTTTCGGCCTTCGGCTTTCGACGCCGTCGTCATTGACTTCGGTTCGCTCTTCGGCTGTCGCTTCATTTGCAGTTCGTTTAGGTGCGTGCGCTGCTCAGATAAGAATCTGTGCAAATGATTCAGAGTGCGAGCGAGACGGCGCTATGCAATGCCACTCAGTGCAATTGGCAAAGCGAGTGCAGCAGCTGAGCTTTTCAACTGGAAGTTTTGGAGAGTTAATTGAGGGCGAGAGAATGAGCGAGAGAGTTCTAAATGTCAAGGCATGCTTAAGAGAGCGTGAGCAATGGAGACTTTGGGCTGCTAATGGGAATCTAATTGGAATTTAATGTAAGTTTCATTGGGATTATTAGCAAATCAAGGAAGTTAATAAATAATTGAATAAGAGACTTGGAATTATTAATATTGATGCGATTTTCAGCTAAATGAAAACACAATCGATAAAATATTAGCAATTATAAAATGTTGTATAGTCTATTTAAAAAAAAAAAAACAGATATAAGACCTATATACCCCTCTGGAACACTGCAAACAGAGTACAACATTATACAAATGAAGCGCACGCAAGCAAAGTTCAAACCGTGAAATATCCTTCTGCTGATGCATTTTGCAGGTTGTGTTTCAATAAACCCTCACGCTCAGCACGTTCCGCCCCCTGAACAAGGCAATCCCCGGTGTGTGTGTGTGTGTGTGTGTGTTTGTGTGTTTTAATGAAATTATAATAAAAACACATTATGTGCGAAAGAGAGGCCGTTGTGCACTTCATTTTTCATTTTGGCGCGACGCACTTCCTTTGACAAACAACAACAACAACAACAATGGCAATGGCAACTGGAACGCAAACCGGGTCCGTAGAGCCCTCAACTGTATGCGGCCTGCGCCCCGCCCCCTTTTTGCATGTGTCCCGTTGAACGGCAGAGACGTCAGGATAAATTTGTGGCATAAGGCAACGGCTGCAGTTGAAACCACAATTCTGACAATGATAATGACGACGGCGATGACGATGATGATGATGATGAGCGCTGACGTTGCTTCTTAATTATTAATAAAACCAATTGCAAGCCAAGTTCAGCATTGAGAGTCGTCTCTGGCTCTGGCTCTGGCTCTGGCTCTCGCTCTGGTCAAACCAACATGTTAACTTTTTAATTAACGAGTTTTCTTTTTCGATTTCAATTTGCCAGCCAACACACACGCGCCGCATTGCTGCCCACAGAACTGGCCTATAGACAGGCCGACAGTCCAACAGTCCAACAGTCCGTCCGACTGTCCCTGCCTGATCCACAGCGAGTCGCTCGCGTTACCGTTGCCACAACAGCAGCATAGCAGACTCTGTTAATGCCCTAACATACAGTATATTTGACATATACATATACAGTATATTTTTAATCTAGGATATTTTCTAATCCAGCCTGATTATTAGAAACTAAAATCAATTTTTTTATTATTATTATTATTATTATTATTATTGGGAATTATTATTATTATTATTATTATTATTGCTCTATTATCTCAAGAAAATCATAATACCCAGATTTTCTCTTTGCTAGTCATTAAATTACAGATCATCAGCTAATCGAGTAGATTCCGCTGGAGAGGTCTTAATTCTTTTAATTTAATATAACAGCAACATTTTTGCATGCATCGCTGCATAAAGCCGCAAGAAGAAGGCGATGCAATGTTCGCTCTCTTTCTTTTTCTCTGGCCAACAAGTTTTTCGGCCTTCTCCTTCTCTCTCTGTCTCTCTCTCTGGGCAATGCCATTTATTAATAAAATATTTGCAAATTGTTGTCATGAAGGCGGCCCAATCCCTCGCACAGTCCTTGTCCGAATTCTAGTTCCAGCTACGTCGAGCGTCATAAATTAAAGGATTACAGCGAGGCGAGCGGACGAGCAACGGGAGCAGCTGCTAACGGGGCAGGAGCAGGGGCAGGGGCAGGGGCAGGACTTGGAGCCGCATGAAGTGCCTGCTGCCTAAGCAAGTTGTTAGCATTAAAAGGCCGCAGCACAATGTGTGGCAATTACACTAAGCAACAAAATTTCGATGCCAGAGAGAATACGTAAATAAAAAAATGAGAGCGAGAGAGATATAGATGGAGCTAAACAGAAAGTTAGCGATTCAGAAATTGAAAACTGAGTGAAGTGCACAGAGTGAAAGAGATATTTAATTACAGATATTTCTCTTCTATCGATATCTCATATATATTTGATAAGACTATTTACTGCATACTTATGGGTTTTACTTGAACAGGAAACTGCTAATTACTGAAATTAACATATAATATATTTATTTCATATATTAGCATACTCTCTTGATCTATTTATTCTCTGATCTCCCATTTATATTTATTGTCTCTTTCTTCATCTCATTCGTTTTCTCATTGTCCTTTGCATTCTAATTCTGCTTGTCCTTTACCTATTCCATTATTTTTTTTCACCTACATCTAAAATCTTTTCCCATTTCCATTTCAGTTACATCAAAGACCCTATCCAAGTTGTGCAGTGTTTCTTAGAGCTGGGCATCATAAGAGAGAGAGAGAGTGAGATAGAGAGATGCGGCGTTGGAGTCATTGCATGCGCGTGTATATGTGTGTGTATGCGTATACACACATACATATATGTATATAAGTTTACATGTCTATATGTATGTAGGTGCGTCGTTGTCTGCTGCGTCTGCTTCTGCTTCTGCGGCTGCGGCTGCGTCTGCGTCTGCGGCTGCTACTGTGTGAGCCGCGAGGTGCGCGTGCGCGCCCAGCTGCCGATAAGATCGTAGCTGAGGCAGGAGCTTAAAGCGAACTGGAGGAGCGGGCGGTGGTGGATAGAGGATCGTTCGGCGAGGCAATAAGCCATACTAATAGGCTGTTGCTGCCAGACGCAATCGGCGGCCGCATCAGTTGCCAGTTGATGAAGGTGCCTCCTGCTGCCCACTGCCGCCGCCCTCGGTTACATTTGCCACATTTGTATGAATAATTTAATTATTGTTTAAATGTTAATTAATGCAACGTGAGTCGCAAGTCGCAAGTCGCTAGTCGGCGGCAACGTTAACTGAACCAATGCACTTCGCTGCAGTTTTTTCTTGTTTTTCTTACATACATATCTTTCGCTTTTGTTTTTATACCCTGAACCCATTGAAAATGGGAAATCAGGGTATAATGGTTTTGTGAAAAGTATGTAACAGGCAGAAGGAGGCGTGGCAGACCCCAAAAGATATATATCTTGATCGGGTGACGAGCTGAGTTGATAAGCCCTGTCCGTCCGTCCGTCCGTCCGTCCGTCCGTCCGTCCGTCCGTCCGTCCGTCCGTCCGTCCGTATGAACGCCTAGATCTCAGAAGTTATAAGAGCTAGAGAGCTGAAATTTTGTATGTAGACTCGTGTATACCATACGCAGTACAAGTTTATCAAATTTTTCGATAACTCATTCGATATCTTTTTTATCGAGGATATTCGATAGATTTATATTGTTTTTTCAGCCTAATTTGAACACTTTTATACATAGAGACTTCAGATTTACTGTGTATATGCATTAGATAGATACACACATTTTGTAATTTACAGATTTTGGATACCACGCCCCCTTCGCCCCAAATTCGTAAAAAACGTGTATCAAGTACTAGAGACTTGTGCTTTGGAATGTACACACATTTACACTTTATGATTACGTTCTAAAAGTTTCATTAAGATCGTACGTCTACAAAAGAAATTATTCAACAACTAAATTCTCTTAATATTGCCCACACTGCAGCGCAGCCCAAGCGCAGTCGCTGCTTAGTGCGCAGTTAGCAGAGCGCGGGCTTATGCGTGCGTGTGTATGTATGTGTGCATAAAAGAAGTGCAGAATGATGAGAATATCAGCTTGGAGGGTTCAGGGTATCCCCTAGTCGAGCAGTCTCGACTAGAGCCTTCTTACTTGTTGTTTTTGGGCTTTTCTTTGTTTTTGTTGCTTTTATTTTTGCACCTCCACTTTACACGCTCCACAAACAGGCGAGACGCCCAGCGTCTGAGTTTATAACTTGACAGACACGCATTTGGCATTAATGGCCTGCTTGACAGACAGAGAACAACAACAGCAGCGGCAACAGCAGCAGCAACGGCAACGGCAACACAGCCGAGAAGTCTCCACTGTGGGAGAGTTGTGAGCGACGAGAGGAAAAGAGAGCGAGCGAGCGAGCGCTTACAAATGCGTAAAATTTGCAATTAGATGATAACTAAGATCGTTGGGGTTGACAACAGAAACACACATACACGCATACAGACCTATGCACGAACACGCACACAATATGAAAAAGGGTAACTAATTAACAGACTGCGCGTCTGCTAAAGTACAGCACAAATATTGCCAACTGACACGAAAAGAGAGTTGGACTTGAATGAGAGGTAGGGAGTGAGAGAGTGCAATGTAGAGCAATGTAATTGAGAGCTTCTCAGCTGATCAAAAGAGCACAAATGTATTCAACGAAAGTAGTTAAAATGCAAATGAAATGTAAACAAAAAAGAGTTTGACTTATTGGGAGAATCTAATTAGAGTAGCAGCTTCTGTTGAATATTTGGGAATGACGAAAGTCTAATTAGAGTGAAAATGTATATTATATTGGGACGATAGCTACAATTGGGTGTATTCTCAAAGAGGAAGATTTACAACCTTTAAGGCTTATTTATTGATACAGATAAAGATTTATGTTATCCTACTATTGAAAAAGCACAAAACCTCTTTTCTTATCATTTCTGCAAACAATGCAAAAAAAAGATGGTTCGGATTGAGTAGCAAAAAAAAAAGAAGAAAATTGCAAAAATTCTTCACTTCTAATGAAACTGAAGAATATGTTATTGCAGTTATTTGCGGGGTTTCAAATGGCATTACTGAAATTCTTGCTGAGTGCTCGAATGAAAGTAGAGCGCATGTTTATTCCAAGAAAAACATATGGATATAGTGCTGGAAATCTAAGCTTTATATAAATAAAAGAAATGTTTTTACGAACTTGAGCAGTAAGTACTCAAGTGAAGGTGAGTAATACGTCTTTTATCAGTTGATTCAAGCCATCACTTAGGTTTTCGATATTATTTTTAATTTGATATAATCTAGCCTTAGGATTATCCAGAATGAATTGCCTTTAACTGCCTCTAACCAGAAATTGTTCAGCTCTCTCTCTATTTTATTTGCTATTACCCATAATTTGGCTATTTTGCAAATTTTAACACATTTAAATCTATGCTGAACAATTTAAGTTTTTGCACAAACAGAAATAACAGTGCGGAATCCTATAAGAATTCCCTTGCTAATTGAAAACGACCTCTAAGAAAGCTTTTAACTTGCACATACGCGAAATTCTTTGCATTCCCAATTGGAATTCGTAAATAGTTTGTACTTTGTTTGCTTGTTAGATTATTTTTTTTTTTTTTTCTTTTGCATTGTGATCGATTTTATGTAACTCAAAGCACTCACACACACAGAGGTTCTCTCTGTTATGTCTGTGCTGTTATTGTTGTTGTTTTTTCGGCGTAAACGCAACGAAACTTGAAACTGAAGCAATTAACAGAAAAGATTTGCGTTTTGTTGTTCTTGGGCCGCGCCGCTCGTTTTCTTCTGGCCTGCCAAATGCAGCCACCGACGACGACGGCGACGTTAATTAAAACAAATGGCAAAAATAAACAACAGCAGCAGAAACTAAAAGTAAACTAATTAAAAGGATCGCAGCACAAAAGTTTCGACTTACATATGCAGAAAATTGTTGCTTTTCTTGCTGCGAGCGATCGTCGAGCTCTGCCTGAAGGGGGAAATTTTCTCTTTATTGCTGGCAATCGGCTTTTTTCGCCTTCTTTCTTGTATTTAGTGCTGTTGTTGTTGTTGTCGTTCTTGTTTCTCCTTGTGCTTGGTTCTGGTTTTGTGGCAAGGCTTGTTTTTTTTTCCTTTTTTTTTTTTGTAATTCTTATATTTATTTAGCGCGGTTTGTTGTACAATTTGCACACAGGAATTTGCTAACGTTTCTTGTTGTTTTTGTAGTTATTATTGTTATTGTTTTCGTTTCTTTTGTTTTGTTTATGTTATGAATTGTTGCTGCTGCTACTGCTAATTGAGTGCGAATTTTTATAGTCGTACTAAACGCATGAAAATTGCTGCCGCTGCCGTTGCCGCTGTTGCTGTTGCTGCTTCTGCTGCTGCTTGCACACGTGCGATAAGGAGAGTTGCACAGGCAGCGCGTACGTGAGAGCGAGCGCGAGACAGGGTCAGAGAGTGGGTGAGAGCTGTTAGCGCGTGATTTACCGTTGATTGAATTAGTACAGATGGCAATAAGAAGACGCCTCTAACGAGCCAAGATCGGCCAGAGAGACAAAGAGAGAGAGAGAGAGAGTGAGTGAGTGAGTGAGTGAGCGTGAACGAGATCGAGAGAGTGCCCGACACCTGCAACAACACAAAGCACACGCGAACCGCGAACTGAACTCAACTCGACTCAATTAGTTAGCTCGTAAATTTGCATATTTCAAATAATTGCGCCACACACACACGCACACACACACACCACAGATTGTAAGAGAGAGAGTGAGTGAACGGCTGGTGGGGAGGCGGATCGGAGGCGTAAACAAACACACACACTTGACTGTTGCTTCTCTGGTTGTTGTTGTTGTTAAATATTGTTGCACGCACACTTACACACACAGAGATAGATATGTATATATTAATACATATGTCGGCACTTGCATAAATATCTTGTTTTCAAAAAAAAAAAAAATAAAGAAATAATTTTTTGTTGTTATATTTATGATTTTTCTTGTTTTGTTTTCCTCTTAATAATAAACAATGCGTTTCACACTCGACAAATTTGAAGTTTCGCGTAACGTAATTTCAGTTGCTGTTAACTACTGCTGCTGCTACTACTGCGCGCACACACGACCGCCAGCGCCGAAGTTCACTTGACGAATGCGACGACGAGGCTGCATGAATGAAAACCGAAAAGCGGCAAAAACGTGAGCTGTTGTTGCTGTTGCTGTTGCTGGCGTTGCTGCGCTGCTGCTGTTGCTGTTGCTGTTGCTGCTGTTGTCGTCGTTAGGTGGTTGCGCTCTGGCGCTCTCTCGCTCTCGCTGGCTTATCAGCTGCTATTGCTGCTCGCTAGCTGAGACCGGCATTTGGTGCTGTCGCTGCCTTTGCTGCTGCTGTTGCTGCTGCTGCTACTGCTGTTGCTGCGAGGGTTGTTTTGGCTCTTGCGCATATTTGCCGCTGCTCCAGATACTTTGTGGTTGGGGGTTTCTTGTTTTTGTTTTATGTAACGTTTCCTTTTTTTTTGTGTGTGTGTGTGTTTGATTTGAGCGTTGTTGCTTTTGGGGCTGCGCTGCCATTGGACACCAAGCGGTTGGCTTTTGCCAGCCAGCCGCCTATCGCAGGTGCCGTCCAACGAGGGTAGCACCGCGACAGAGCCTTAACAGAGCTCTGTTAATGTACACCTGTGCGTAGGCGCGCACTGTTAACCAGCTGTCGAACTGACCGCTGTAGGTGGAGCTAGTTAGCTTCTTATGTAAAGTGGCCAACCTACCTGTTTATCTTCTTACTCTTTTTTTGCCATTCTCTTTTCTTTTTTTTTTTGTTTTTGTTTTTTAATTAAATGACAAACCCTTTTCAAAGCACTAAATGGACCAGCAGCAGGACCTTGCGTTGCTTTCATCGTCACGTTTCTAATGAGTTGACAAAAATGTAATTTTTTATATTTGACGGGGGGTTGTTTCAAGACTTGTTGTTGTTGTTGTTGTTGTTATTGCTGGCATTTAGCCATTTATTATTTTGCACCTCGCTCTGATTTGATTTGATTTTCCTCCGCTGTTTTTTTTCTTCTCCCGGTTAACCAAGCAACTTGAAATACACATATAATAGTAGTCCTACCTAACCAGGAATGCGGCCCGCTGCCTGCTCGCTAACCCCTTTTTGACGCAGTCCATAACAAATTTGTTGCAGAAGCAGAGAGAATAGAGAATAGAAATATGAAAAACGTAGCCCATGGACAACCACATAATGAATTGGCTGCATAAATAATAGGCTCAAACTACTTAGGATAAGAAGCATAGCACACGCACCCAAGACACACACACAGAGAGTGAGAGAGAGAGAGAGAGAGAGACATACAAGCACACGCACACACCCACACACACACACACACACATAGATACAACCCCCTGGAATGCATCCCTTTCGACAGGACGACTGCTGGCAAAGAGCAGCATTATTCATACATAAAAAGCCAATTAAAAATTTATAATAAACCCCGCGCCAAATGCAGCAACCCCAAATAAAAATATAAAAAAAAAAAAACAAAAATAAAATTAAAATAAAAAAAAAAGACAAGTAAGAAAGCTCTAGTCGAGATTGCTCGACTAGGAAATTCCCTAAACCCTTCGGAGAACTGATATTTCAATAATTCTTTGCGTCTTTCTGCTTACAAAATAAACACACACACACACACACTACGCAAGCACACATACATAGACACACATATGTAGGCACTGGCTCAGCACTTAAGAGAGACAGTGCTTGAGTAAAAGCAAAAGCAAGGAGAGAAGAAATGCAGAAGATCATTAAAGTTGTCTATGTATGTGTATGCAGCAGTTCTCATTTGGTATTTGTATTTAGGTAAAGTGAAGCTAGAATGCTCATAGCAGCAGAGAGCGCTCCCATTGGTGAAGAGTGAAGGTCAACTGCAACGAGCTATACCTGCTGTCGGGCTCAACCTTTAAGAGAGACAGTGCTTGAGTAAAAGTGTCGCTATATAAAGGGCAGCAGCTGCAGCATTTCTTCAGTCGTCCAGGCCTGGTGGGGGTGTGCGCATCAAAGTGAAGCGGAGTGTGTGATCGATCAGCTAAGCTTTAAAGACGTGGAGGAGTTACGTAAACGTTACGTTACAGAATTACGTTACAGAAATAAATAGAGGAAATACATGGAAGAAAGAGGTAATACTTAGAAGAAATAGACATACGAATAGTGCTAAATCGACTCAGCTTCTCACCCTGATTTGACTGTTACATACATTGCAACAAAACCATTATACCCTGATTTCCCATTGTAAATGGGTTCAGGGTATACAAAAAAAAATTGAAAATAAGCAACATCTAGCAGTGTGCACAGTGACACCAAAAGCCAATCTAAGCAACCTTGATGTTAATTTGACTTGAATACTAATTTTAATTTTAGTTATTATATTAACAAAAAATTAATTAACATATAAAATATTGAATAAATATAAACTATTAAATTAACATATACAAACTAATGATTATTATATTAATACATTTTAATAATAGATGTAAAAATATATTTCTTTTATTTTTCAAATTAACAATAAATTAAAAATTAAACATTTTTTAAATTTATTATTAAATTACAAGACAATAATATTTGCAATGAAAGAAAATGAAATGTATTTGCCAAACAAATCAGCTGTAGCCCACTGTGCACAGGCGGCCTCAAAGTGAAAGCTTAAAAACATGTGAGCATTGTGCACAGGATTCGTCCTGTCCGAGCATGGAGCTGGAGTTGAGTTGTTTTCGGGCTGGCTGCGGGGTTCAGAGTTCGTGGTTCGGGGTTCGGGGGGTCGCACACGCAAGCAGCGCTAAATTAGATGTAAAATAATGAACATTTCAATTAAAATAATTAATATTATGGAGTGCATGGCGCGCTTTGACAATGGCCAAGGCAGATAGATGAGTTCAAGATCCTGCGGCTGCGGCTGCTGGAAGTCGTGGCCCGGCCACTAAGCACTCAATTAACCATTTTAATGTTTATGGAAGTAAGCGAATGTATGCTTGAAGCATGTGCGAGCGAAACGGCGCTAGGCGTTTGCCCATCGGCCAGAGCGAGAGGGTCGAAGATGAGCCAAGGCTTTTTAATTATAATTAAACATGCGAGCAAGTGAGCGAGCGAGCGAGCTGCCAATGGGAATGGGAACGAATGGAAATGGAAATGGAAACGGGTATGGGAATGGCTATGTGGTATGGGTAGATATGGTTTCTCTCTGGCTTGGCATAATCACTTAGCCGCGTGCAGCGCAGCATTTAAAATTAATTCTACTCAAGTGCGTTTTGGGCGGCCCGAAAACACGTGGCACACGTGGAACATACAAATGGTGGGGGGAGGCGTGGCGGTGGCTGCGATTACCGTTAGCATTTTTGCGAGCGAAACAAATTGCACGCTAATTGCTCATGTTCAATTAAAAGCAAACGCAAAGCAGAGAGACGAGACGAAGGAAGTAGCCCAAGCAGCAAAGCATTTGGCCACACTGTGCGCGTTCCCAGAGCAAGCCCAGCTGTGTGCGTGTGTGTAAGTGAGTGAGTGTGAGTGTGCGTGTGTGTGTGCGTGTGCGTGAGCGAGAGGGCACAGACAGACAGACGCTGGCTTTGCTTTTTGTTTTGGTTTTGATCCTTTGCGCAAATAATTGCCTAATTGTCTCTGGTCGGGGCTTGTCAGTGGCATGCATTGTTGTTGTTGTTGTTTTTGTTGCTGCTGCTGCGCATGCAAATGGGTAACGCATATTTCTTACACAAATCCATTTTCATCTATTAATTGGCAGCGCTCGGCAGCTGCTAGCCTGGCCAGAGCTGAGCCGTGCCGTGCCGTGCCGTTTGCCTTCCCTTTTACACAATTAAGCGCTTGTGCAAATAAAAATCGAAACCGAAACGCTTTACATACACAAATATGCAAATTTACCACTTGAATATTTCGATGGGATTTTTGTGTTTGACGGCAAATGCCGTGGCCAAGATTCGATGTGCGAGCTGGAACTAGTTGAATACGCTTACGGGCAGAGCACAATTCCAGCTCTTTACAGTAATCCAACATTTGAACTGTCAATCTAGTAGTAGTTGTCATAAGCCAATTCATTTCAGTGTTTTCTTTCCATTGGAAATTACTAAAAATTACTGATAATTTTATTCAAATGTAAAAAGTAAAGGAAGAGCCGGTTGCAACTTCTTCAGCTGCTTCTTCTCTCAGCTTGCCAATCAATTTGCATATATGACTGCATTTATATGTATGTATGTGTGTTTGTACATACAAAATTTCACTGCAATTATACATATACATACATGCATAATTGCATTCATGTTTGTACAGTGGCTCACAGCTAATTACAACCCGCATCTATAAAATTTTAACTAAAACAGATATAAGCACCCAAAAACTTAGTGGAATCTATAAATAAATAAAATAAATAAATAAATAAAATTAATACATATGTATGTAAGTGCTTTTAATTTTAAAAATATAAATATTTTTAGATATTGAAAACATAAATGAGCTACTTTTTTCATAAGTTCAAAGAATTGAATAATATTTGTATACCCTGAACCCATTGTCAATGGGAAATCAGGGTATAATCCGCCTGTCTGTCTATATGTTCGTCGATCGCAGAAGATATAAGAGCTAGAGACTTAAATTTCTTTCTCACTCGCATATCGAGTTTTTCCCACAAAATCGATAATTACTCCCGATATTTTATTATCGAACAAAAACCTTATTTAAAACTAGTTATTTTATTATATCTGCTACACCTTTAAATCTAGAGCTTCCAAATTTTAAATGTAGATTCATATGTATTTTATAGAACTACGATCTTTGTTGTAATTACCCCCCACTCCTAATAAAGAAATTATTGGTCTCAAGGTCATTCTTTCTCAAGGTCATTGGCCCCAAGGTCATTGGCCTCAAGGTCATTGACCTCAAGGTCATTGGCCTCAAGGTCATTGGCCTCAAGGTCATTGGCCTAAAGGTCATTGGCATCAAGGTCATTAGCCTCAAGGTCATTGCTCCTCAAGGTCACTGCCCCTCTCCCTGCTCCTCTTTCTGCTTCTAGAATAATATACGAGCAACTTTTGCCTTAAAGTTCTAAATGGATTGAAAATTGGAAATCAGGATTTGACTCTCTCTTTTTTAGTAGCTGATTGAAATAAGTTGTGAGCCACTGTATGCAACTGCATGTCTGCGTACTTCTCTTTTCCTCATACTTTTGATTATTATTGCAATTATTATAGCTGCTTGTCAACATATTGATTGCCTTTGTTAATTACATGTGAACGAGCACACAAAAGGGACGAACGATCGTTGACAAGGTCTGCCAAAAAAAAAGCAAAAAGCAAGTTACGTGCATGGGACCCACTAGAAGAGAGAGTAAGAGCAAGAGAGTGGGACAGAGAGCGCGCGCGCGCACGTTCACTTTCAACTCGTCTAATTGCGGTGCATTGTGCGTCAAACGAAGGCGATATCCAATTTCAATACATAATTTATTAGCTATGGCTGAGCGACTGCGCAACTGCGCAACTGCGACTGCGACTGCGACTGCGACTACGACTGCGAGTGCACTTTAAAATTGCCACCGCTGTGGGGGGCTCAGTTACAGCCACTTTGAAGCATTTGCAACCCGTGATAAATGATAGGGCACCGCCTACGCGCGTCAAGGGTTGTCGCTCTCTCACTCTCTCGCTCTCTCTCTCCTTTTCGCCGTCACATTTAGCGGTACGCCGCAACGCCGATCAAATGGCCGATAAGCGTTGACAACGGCAGCGACGCCGGCGACACCAGCGCCGGCTACGTGGCTGCGGTTGACAATGCAAACGGTTGCAAGTCAAAATTAATTAGGATTTTTCAACAGTAGCTAGAGAATTTCAGCAAAAAACAGGCTAAACTCGACTCTCTAATACCCTTACATAAGCTAGAAAAGGAACAGGAGATTAAGCTAATTGCAATGTAAAAGAAAGATCAATTTAATATTCATTATATATGTACATATATTAAATATAATAATTATTATTAACTTATAGCTATTTACTATTAATAAAAGTGTATTTTGTATTGTAAATAGCCATAGGTAATATTTAAAATATCACATAAATATCCAACTAAACCATCTCAGGTTAGGGTAGAATTTCTAATGCGAAGCGCTAAATTGAAATCAGTAGAAAACAGCAGCAAGCAAAATAAAATGAAGCAAAAAAATGCGATCATTAATCATCAAGCTAAAAGGGTTGACGCGCTCGACAGAGCTCAAAATACAAAACACCGCAAGAAAAAAAAAAAACAACAAAAATTGAAAAAGAAGAAAATAAAACACGCACAAAGGGTGGCTTGACCGGCGTCATAACAAAAACAAAACCAAAGCCGAGGCAAAGGCAAAAGCAAAGGCAAAGGAAAACAAAAACAACAACCGTTCTTTTTAGCATTGGTTTAATTCGCTTTAACATCTAGTTTTAACAGCTGATCTGGCAAATTATCTTCAGCACTCTTCTTTTCTCATTTATTCTTCTGTTCTCGCTGCTTGCGCTCCTCATTTGGCTCCTCCTCGTCGGAAGATGACTCCAGCAGCGATCCCAAAAATATGGCGCTGTGCGCACCGACCAGCTCACGCAATGCTTCGGCCGTGCGCGGCTTCTTCATTAGCGCTGCCACGGCGTAATCGGTTATGGCTGGATTGCCCATGAGGCAGCTGCGCAGCTCCTTGCAGCGGCGACGCGTGCGTCGCTGTAGCGCCTCATCGGACTGATCGACATCGTCGTCGCCGACCAGATATTGTATGGCCAGTTCCAGATTATTGGAGGCATGCGCCAGCGCCTGTCGTGCCTCGATCTCTGCGTAGCCCATTTCGAGGAGCTGAGTTAGCGAATCCTTGGCATCAGCGTTTTGTACATCGGTGGCCATCGTTGGAAGCAGCAGCAGAAGCAACAATTGTTTTTGGCAAAAATAAATCAAATTAGATGTTCAATGCTACCGCGCATTTATTGTTATGCTAATAAATATCGATGAGCCACTTGAGTTGTCTTAATTTCGCAATATGCGTGAGCAGTTAACGATATGCGCCTCAGGCAGCGATCGCCTATCGATAGCAACTGAGTATCGTTTGCAAATATCGCAAAAGCGAAGTGCGCGCAATTTGATTTGTGCTTAGACAAAAATTTTGCTGATAAAAAAAAGTTTAGCAACAATTATATCAGAAATATTCGCACAGCACGCATACAAACGTTTTTATTATACAGATGCTTCCCCGCTGCCTTCGTTTGGTATGCTATTTATGTGCTGCACAATTTTAAATAATCACCCCATTGGGAAATTTCATGGAAAGTCCAACACAACAATCGAAACCCTTTCATTCTCTTACTTTAGCTTTGCATTACTTTACTATTTGCGTGTGTGTGTGTGTGTGTTTTCGTTGCTTACACTGATTTATGGGCATTTTCTTTGGAGCATTGTCCTTTTCGGTTAACTCTTTGTTTATAAGCAGCCCTGGGACAAACAAGTGGCCCGTAAAAAGCATTCCCATATACCCTCATCTATCACAATTTCTTGCTACAGTTACAGTTCTTACATTTTTGGGTTTAAAAACGCATTATTTTGCTTTTGGTAATTGAAGTTTTTAGTTTTCATTAGCCAAAAACCGGCCAAGGACCAACTGACAGGGGATAAAGCACATAATAAATGGCTCACAAACATACATACATACATATATATTTGCACTCTCAAATTAAGATATAAGAGCCGTTGTTCTTTGAATACATAACACAGTTATTTTTAAATATTAATTCCCATTTAGCGTTGCCAGCTGTTCACAGGCAAGCAGTTGGGCAGCGCAGCAGCTAAAAAACGACGTAAAAGAAAACGTAAGTCGATACTTTTGAAATGCTCACGCATGCACACGCACACGCGCGCAGTGAAACAATTTTAAAACGGATATCAAAAGTTTTAACTTTGAGCATTTGAAATATGGGCAAAACGTGCGCCGACATCGACATCGACAGCGGCAGCGGCAGCGGCAGCAACAGCGAATGTGATAGTTATCGCAGCGGCTTTTGCAATTGTTCGATTTTACAAATGGAAAAATCACTTAACACACCGTTAACACCCACATTAGTTGTACTTGGACGCACACACACACACCCATACATACATACGCACACACACACACATGCGTTCGCCTGGGAAATGCACACAGCGCTCCACTTACGGCTTCGTTTCAATTACTTTACAGCTACCCCAGCTGCAGAGCTAACTGGAATGGGCAAGGAGAAGGAGAAGGGATCATAATCGAATTAAATGCAATGCCAACAGAACTGAAACGAAAAAGTCATTAAAAACGCAAGCCTAACGATTGCACGCAAATTTGTTGGTACCCTCACCCGTTACCCGTTACCCGCTGCCCGACACACGCACACACACATACATACACACGTTCACATACGTGCCAAAAACTATGGTTCATGAATGGGATTGGAATTGGAATTGGCAATTGCACGTGGCGTGCTGGTCACCCGAGATAAGCAACTGGCGACGCGTGGCCCGCCACTGGAATGCACGCACACACACACACAGACACACACTACAGCCAATTCAGTGTGCATTTGTTGTCTCTGTTGCACTCAAGGCTATGCGGCAGATAGCAATCAATGGGCCTGACGTTACGTTACGTATTTATGACTTGAAATCGGATTGGCAGATTCATTTTCATCACGATTATCGTTATTAATATTATTAGTGTTTGCACTAAGCAACTGACTTCCGTTTATTTATATTCTTTTCGCCTCATCTTTCGCTTCTTTTTTCGTTTTCATTGAAGGCGTCGAGCTGTGAATTGGAAAATTGGAATTGGAATTGGAAGCGAAGCGCTAAAAAGCTGCCTGGAAGATAAGAGATCTAAAGCTGCTTTAAGCAGGACAAAGCCCCGTTTGAGCGGCTGACGTTGAAAGAGTTGTGGAAGTGTAAAGTTGGCTTATAAAATGTTAATTAAATTACGTATGTATTATTGAAACTTTATTTTAAATTTTCAACAAATTATTTGTTATACATGTGTATCATATAAATGTACAGTGGCTCACAGCTTATTTCGTGCAGCGCCATAGTACAATTTTAAAGGCGTATTCCCGCTAAACCAGTAAAGATATCCAAAAAATTTAAATGGGATCTTATTTATTAGTAATTCATTATATATTATCGCATTTCATTATTTTTCTGTTCCAACAAATAACATTTAAAACTAAAGAAAACTGAAACAACTGGCTATTTCCATGTCACAGCTTATTTCGTGCACTTCACTTTCAATGAATTTATTGCCCCAAAATTCTTAAATTATGATTTTTTTTTCCTCTTTTTTGTTTAATCACCCTTTTTAAGTATGATTCCGTCGAGTTTAACAATTTTCGGGTGACTTCGCTGGAGATTTTTGGCCATTCCTCCAATAGGGACGTTTTGAGGTAATTTTCATTGGTTATTGACCTATTCCGAATGGCCACGCCCAATTTTGCCCACAAATTTTCTATAACGGTTAAGTATGACCACTGGGCTAGTGGATTGACCACATTTAGACAGTTCCAGATCAACCCGGAATGGGCAATGCCCGGTTTATGTTTTTGGTCATTAGCCTGATCAAAACGGGATCGCGCTTCTATACCCAGCTCTTCGGCATTTTGGAGCATATTTTCTCTTAAAAAGTATTGGTACATATTATTGTTCAAATTGCCATCAATGAAAACTAAGAATCCAACTCCCGAACCCGACCTGCAGGTCCAACCATGCAACAGCCACTGCCATAGCTCATAGTCGGTTTTAGGTACTGATCTTGGAGCTCGGTATTTGCTTAGCGGCAGTCATATTGGAACCCATCCGACGCAAATATATTCAATTTCGACTCATCTGCATATATTTTCAAGGGTTTGGATACAATATGTTTGGCGATCACCAAATACCGAGCTCCAAGATCAGCACCTAAAACCGACTATGAGCTATGGCAGTGGCTGTTGCATGGTTGGACCTGCAGGTCGGGTTCGGGAGTTGGATTCGTAGTTTTCATTGATGGCAATTTGAACAATAATATGTACCAATACTTTTTAAGAGAAAATTTGCTCCAAAATGCCGAAGAGCTGGGTATAGAAGCGCGATCCCGATTTGATCAGGCTAATGACCAAAAACATAAACCGGGCATTACCCAGTCCTGGTTGATCTGGAACTGTCCACATGTGGTCAATCCACTAGCCCAGTGGTCATACTTAACCGTTATAGAAAATTTGTGGGCAATATTGGGCGTGGCCATTCGGAATAGGTCAATATCCACTCAAAATGGGCTCAAAACGTCCCTGCTGGAGGAATGGCCCAAAACCTCCAGCGAAGTCACCCGAAAATTGTTAAACTCGATGGAATCACACTTAAAAGAGGTAATTAAACAAAAAGGAGGTAAAAAAAAATCATAATTTAAGAATTTTGGGGCAATAAATTCATTGAAAGTGAAGTGCACGAAATAAGCTGTGACATGGAAATAGCCAGTTGTTTCAGTTTTCTTTAGTTTTAAATGTTATTTGTTGGAACAGAAAAATAATGAAATGCGATAATATATAATGAATTACTAATAAATAAGATCCCATTTAAATTATTTGGATATCTTTACTGGTTTAGCGGGAATACGCCTTTAAAATTGTACTATGGCGCTGCACGAAATAAGCTGTGAGCCACTATATATGTATATTAAAATTACATTATGTTATATACCTTATTATTTTTAAAGAACCCAATGTACCCAATACTTTCACACGGCGTCCCATCAAGCTCATATGACATATGGCACACATTGTATATGTATGTTACTCTATATAGCACATCCAAACATATAAATATTCATACAAATTAAGTTTGTGAAATGGAAAATCAAGCTTAGCAAATCACAAATTTATGAGGCAATCCATCAATGCCAGCCAAGGGCTGCACCAGGGGCAACAATTGCAGTGTCGCCTCCGCTTTGATTTGGCCACGGCCACGGCCACTAATCGCTTCCCACGATCGCGTCGAGCAACCAAAAATTTCAATATGTAAAATTGCGCCTTCATTAATCCGTAAATTAGAAGCATTGAATGATATCGGCCTGAACGGCTGCCTGGGCTGCTTGACTGCTCTGCTCTCGTTCCGTCCTCCCCCTAGAGCTGCGTCTAGCTGGTGCTGACAAACAAGCCGCGGCAGTTGAAGTGCACCCTGCAGCCCTACAACAAATCACTGCACACACTAACACACACACACACGCACACTCACACACACACACACATGCATAGAGATTTAAACTGCGTCAACTTTGAGGGACAATCCCGCAAAGCCCGATTCCACCACCAAAGCAAACAGCAGTCGCTGCACAGTGTGCACAGGCTGAAGATAATTTGATGAATGCATAAATGTTAAATAATCAAAAATATTATAAAAATAATAATAAAACGTAAAAAATAATAGTCAATAAAAATATTAAAAATAATATTAAGCAAATTTTATTATTTTTACAAAAATATATAATGAACATACAATTTATTATTATTATTATTATTATTTATTCATATATAACTTATTGTATTAATTATTATGTAACTGCAATATATATTACATTTAATCGTTCTTCTCCCTTTTCATTTAATTTCAGTTACTAACAATTACAATTGAACCACTGTGCCGTTGCGCCTGCAGTGACATGTCAATGACAAAGAGAACGAAGACAGCGCAGCGCAGGATGACACAAGAACTACAAAAACAACAGCAACAGCAACAATGGGAAATGGAACGTAAAAAAAATAAAACTAGAGAACAAAAAAAGAAGTTGGGAAGTCGCGAATGAAACGCAACGAAACAAAACAAAATAGAAATGAAATTAATATTAAAACAGTATTAGCTGCGACTTGGTAACGCCGACAGCGACGTTGACGTCGATGCCACCGTTCATCGTTCAGCCCGCTGCCTGTCAAAATCAGCAACGCATCCTGGGCTAGGTCATTTGAATGAGACGACGGCATACGCTTGCTTTCCCCCTTTTCGGTCGGCGGCCGGCCCTTGTCTTTGCCAGCATCCCCACCCCACCCCACTCCTGAAACCAAATTGCACGCACTGAAGCATGAAAAATGCGGCGACCACAGCAGCAGCAGCAGCAGCAGCAACAGCAGCAACAGCAGCAGCAGCATCCGTAGCAGTAGCCAGAGCTCTGTCACAAGGGCCGGACTCAATTCGAGTGTAAAAACGTTGCGAGCGGCAGCCGCGCGAACGTTTGACATTTTCGTGTGCGTAATTTAATTACGTAACGCACAGAAATGAGTAACTGCCAACAGGGAGAGATCCATTAGCAGGACTCTAAAATAATAATAGAAGCAGAAAAAAAAAGTAGAAGAAGAAGGAGAAGCGATAGACATAATGGATTATAAAACAGTTGTATGTATATATAGCCAGCTGTATGTCAAGGGAATTTAAGCTTTTAGTCACATTTGTAAAAGTAAATATGATAGCTATGTATGTATGTATATACTATGTATGTATATGTGATGTATTTGTGGGGTATATGTACATACATACATACATATGTATCACTCTATATATATGATGTGCATATAAGATGTACTTATGGTTCCAGAATCATAAAATTCATTTAGACAAGATATGTAGCTACATATCGGGAATGGTAAAGATCGATGGAAGAAGGAAGGGAAGACTGACTGAATGTTTTAACAGGACAATGATCCCGAGAACAAAACGCAAACCCGTCAAAAATTGGCTCAAATGAATCTACTTCCGAAATTTCTGACCGATTCATGCCTTTTTAAAGTTCTTTTCAGGCATTTTAACATCAACCTGGCCAACATGAATCCGTACTGTATATATGTATGTACATATGTATGTACTTTTACTATAAAAAATCGCAGTCATTAAGAAATAATGCTCGGAGGTTATTGAGGAGGTAAGAAATATATACACACATACATTCATATAAGTATAATAGATATACATATGTATTTTTGTAATATATCTAAAATATACTACTTATTTATACATATATAGCGAGACAAAGTAGGCCCGGAAAAGTAAGCATTGTAAATGCCAAAAGTTTTTTGGAACTCAGCTCAGTTATTCATTTTCTCTGGCACCGTTCGCACGCTTCAAATTTTTCAGTTTATTTTTTGTTATTTTTTTTTTTACAATTTTACAATTTTTGAATTTTTTTTTTTTTTGTTCTTAATTTATTTTTGCTTTTAGTTTTTACCAAAATTGAGCGCTATGGGTAAGCATTTTAATGACTTCATCATCGACGAGCTGGAGAAGTGCTACCAGCCGAACGCTGAAGAAGAACTAGAGAGCAAATCATCTATACCAAAGGGCGAAATCTATCTGATGTTCATATCTGAAAATCAGAACGAAGAACTCAGTCGCTCCGTCATCGAGAATACGATTCGCAAGATATGTTACGATGCCTATCGATGCAATCGCTTTTCGGTGCGCATCGAGCTTAGCACATCATCCGACAGCCAGACAGAGAGGCAAGACAGTGAAACCAGCGAGTCGAGTGTGGTGGGGGACTACTTACAATCGCTGTCTGAGTCAACTCAGAGCTCTACTAGTGAAAGTAGCTCGGAAACTAGCACACAGGATGATTGTTTCTTTATTATGCCGCCACGCACGATGAAGCTGGAGGATTATTTTAGTACCGAAAGCGAGAGCACATCGAGTACATCGACGGACAGTTCTGATTCCGGTGACAGTCAAACATTTGACGAGCTCTGCGCGAAGTTACCGCTCAAATTCAGAACATCGATATATGTTCAGAAATTGATTCGTCTGCTACCTAATTTTGTGATGGATGCTTTTGGCCGCCACACTTTATCCGAACGATATGATGAGGCACCTTTGACACCCACTCTCCTTGGACCATGCCTTGATGAGCCATTCGCCACATTGATCGATCACATATACCATATAATATGCTGGCTAGTCGAATCCGCTCCAGCTTCCTATAGGTTCCGAAGACGAGCAGTGGAATTATCCCGTAGTATCAGTGCGCCCACAATCCTAAATCCGCACTAATCGATAAAAAATCATCCATGTGATAAATAAACCTTACTGTTCCCGGTTCTGATCATATTATATGGTACTTTTATTAATCTAGATATACAGATATCTTGCATAGAGGGTTAGAATTGTTAGATGACATTTTTTAGAATCATGCTACATATTTCCAAATGCAGACATTTTCCTATATTGGACTCTCTCTGTGGAGTATCCCGGTTTAAGTATATGCTTATGCTCCTTTGAAGTGAATCGGGTTTTTGGGAAGAAACTTTTTGACACAAGTGTAAGAGATCAGATGGGGACGACTTACATTCAAAGTAATCTCCATTAGATATTCAACTCTTAAAACTAAATAGATATGGACTCTTAGGAGTTCGTATAATATATCTATCTCTGAGTAGTTTCTCAGTTTAAGTACAGATTAGACATAGAGGCATCCCCTCTTTATAGCTTACTGTTTATTTGGTGAATATATTAACATTACTTATAATAGATTATATAAGTATCTCTATAAGTTGCCATACTCTTAACTCAAGGCACTCACCTTTAGGCTGGACGTTGTTGCCGCAGGATTGAGCTCAATGTTGATATTGTTCGGCTCCATTATGATGCCGAGGCTCTGTAGATTGCACGCCTGCGGCATTTGCATCGTAGGCGTTGGCACCTTAAGCACCGCAACTGTGCAATCGATGCTGCTGGCGGTCACCGTTGCGGTTGCTGGTAGAGTTTCCGGCATCCTCTGGCCCTATGAGACTTTTTCGTTGTTGTTCTAGCTGTGGCTGTCGTTGCTGCTGCTGAAGCGTTGCCTTTAACTGGTCAACGCTCTGCAAAGAAAGAGAGAAGAATTGAGTTGGGCAGAAAGATACAGAGATATACATCTGTATATATGTAGGAAGTCAAGGAAAAACAATATACATACATACATACATCTGCAGAGAGATTAGTATAGCGAGCAAAATAGAGAAAGAGAAAGGGGCTATTATATGAAGAGGGCTAAACTAATACAACATATTTCTCAACTCTATCAATTGAATTTTCCATTATCTACATACCAAATATTGGAGATCCTGAAAAAAAACTGATATATGTAAAGAAATAATAAACAGTAGCTCTTTTCTTTAAACTTCATATTGAAGCAGAGGAATTTAAAGTTTCATCGCATGACTTTTGCTTGACTAGGAAACACTCATGAAACTGGTTTTACTTGGGCAAAAACAAATTCTTTGACTATTCAAAATTGTATAAAAAAAAATTTGATAACATTTTTAAAAATTGTATATAAGGAGACCAATGGCAAATACCATGGACGTTGATGCGGAAATCCAAGAAAATGAAAGGGATATTGAGGCGTTATCGAAAATCAATCGTCGGCTAGCCGAGCTACTCACTTATGTGGATCGTGTGGGAAACTCTCTGGACGCACTCTCTTTAACGGCGAGTCGCTATCTGAGCAAAAGGCGTTCAATGTTAATCAAAAAGCCTGAAGACGCGAATACTCCAAAGGAGCCGGATACTGAATGTGTGGACGGGAGTGATGTAGAGAAAATGATCGACAATAAGGACTTGTCTGAGGCGTGATACAGACCTATATAACCGAGTGACCAATCTCAACCGAAGATCTACTGAACAAGACAAAAAACTATATATGTGTATATATAATGAGACCCAAAATATTTAAGAACACATATTGCATTTATATTAACTAACATTGCATGCGGACAAATCACATATTGAATATAAAATTTTAATGTAGAGCTTATTTTGTGGTATTAAACATTAACAAACATGCAAACAATTAAATTTCTTGTGAATCGTAAAGGAATGTGAACGTGAGCGGGTATCTGCTGGTCGGATACTCCCGACTAGAGCACTCTAACTGTGCTGCATGCAATCTTCGGCAATCCGAAGTTACTAATCCATTTCGGCTCTAGAATCAAATCCCCTTTATCCAAAAATAAACAAAACTTTTAACTCCAGATCGCATTTAGTATTTTCTTTCTCTTTTTTTTTTCTTTGTTTTGTTTTTCATTATTTTTGTCTTTTGATTAAATGCGAATGCGTTAGCAGTTTATTTTTAGTTTCCAGTTTTGGTATAAATTTGCTATAACTTATTCCTACAATTAAATGGTAGGTTCATATAATATAGTAGCACATGGATCCGTTCGACGGCGCAGCAAACGAGGGCAAATATTAAACAATGTTTATAAAAAAAAAAAAAAAAAAAAACTACACAGTTTATGCATTGATAAATAAAGCAAAAAAAATTCATAGCGATGTGATTGTAGTGTCGAAACTTTGCGTGAGTTGGCCAGAGAGGCGAGGATGGTTTCTAATCTATTTTTGGAGTCGGCGACGAATCTCGTCGGGCAGATCGGCCAGTTTCACATTGGACTCCTGCCGTGTCGTCACCTCGCGCAGCTTAACAATGCCCTGGGCCAGCTCGGCGTCGCCCAAGACAATGGCCAAGGGTATTTGATGCTCCTCGCAGTGCTGCAACTGGACCAATAGCTTCGGATTCAGCTTGTAAGAGTGCTCCGCCTGTGAATTGTTTGGCATTCGTTATTAGTTTGCTTGGAATATGGCAATGTTGCAATCATTGGCTCACCTTGATGCCCGCATTCCACAGCTGGTTGAGCACACGCAGCCGCTGCTCGTGCAGACCCTTGTGGGCAGAAGCCACATACACCTCCACATCGTTGGTGCGCAACTTCACCTTGCTGGCCGCGAATTTGGCTTCGAGCACTGAGAAGATGCGCTCCACACCAATAGAGACGCCCACACAGGGCACAGCCTTGCCACGCGGATCGAACATGCCAACCAGATTGTCATATCGTCCGCCACCTGCCACCGAGCCAACAGTTCCGCTTTGCTCCAACGCCTGATCTCCATTATGGAGCTCTTTAGCTGGTGAGGGTGGAGCGCTAGGCTCAGCCTTCAGCACGCCCTCGTAGATGACGCCCGTGTAGTAGTCGAGACCGCGCGCCAAACTCAAATCAAAGCTGATGCGTTCCTCCAATCCAAAAAGTGAGCAGTATTTCAGCAGGAGCTGCATACCCTCGAGCCCTTTGACCGCATTGGGCACAGCCTTTAGCTTCTCATCAGCCAGCAACTGCTCAACGAGCTCGGCGCCGCCGCTCAGGCGCACATACTCGCCAATCTTGTCGGCTGTGGCGCCATCGAGGCCCTTTTCATCCACCATTTCCTTGCGCACATCCGCCCACGGTGACTAAAAACGAGAAATCAATGCTGTGAGTCTCTGGAATTTGCATTCATATTTTCTGTTTGTTTACCTTGTCCAGCTTGTCCACCGCCGAGCAGATCGCACGGAAGTTGTTCGCCGGCACACCGCACGCTTCGAACATGCCGTCCAGTAGCTGGCGATGATTCAGCTTGATCACATAATCACCAATGTCCAAAGTATCCAGCACTTCGGCAACAATTTTGACGCACTCGGCATCCGCCAGCATCGGATCGTAGGTGCCGGCAATATCGAAATCACATTGATAGAATTCGCGATAGCGACCGCGGGTCATAGCGGGATTATCACGGCGATAGACCTTGGCGATGTGATAACGCTTGATGCTGGAGATCTTGTTCATGGCCAGATAGCGTGCCAGTGGCACGGTCAGGTCATAGCGCATTGATAAGATTTCGCCGCCCTGATCTTTCAGATCGTAAATCAGTTTTGAGTCCTCGCCATATTTGCCTGTTAATACTTCCTGCAAATTGCAAATCGTTTAACATCATCATTTTGAGCAAGTGAATCAATTAATCAAATGCAAACCTTCAGCTCAAAGACGGGTGTGTCAATGGCCTCGCCGCCGTGACGCTTAAACACCTGCACAATCTTGTCCAGCACACCTTGGCGCAGCGTCATCTGCTGTGGCGCATAGTCGCGCGTACCCTTTGGCGTTTTCAGCGTGAACTTCTGGTTGGCCGGTGTCGCATCGCCGCCCAGTTTGGCCTTTAGGGCCAGCAGACGTGATACCTCCTCATCGATCTGCAATGGAATGCAAAATGTATAGAAATATGATTTTCGGTTTAATTCTCAGCTAATTTGTATAGTGCACTTAGATGCTAACCTTATGCATTTGTTGTTGTTGTTCTTGTTGTTGCTGTTCTTGTAATTGTTGTTGTTGTTGTGCTTTCAATTGTTGTCCAACGCTTGTTGATATCGCACGGCCCTCGCTAGATGGCGCCAGCGGCAGCTGCTGGCGGGCAGGACAAAGACAAGGGCACTGAAACGCAACACTACAGCGCCACTGGCGGCCAATCGAACGCAACATTTTCGTTTTGACTTTTACTCTTTGATATTTCTTTCTATCTGTCTTTCGTTTTGTTTGTATCTCTTTACTAATTGCTTTCGAGTGAAGCAGCAAATTATTTGCATTAGCGCTTAAAAAACCTAATAAACAACAACAACAATGAGTAATAATAATAAAAAAAAAAATAAATAATAATAAAAAAATACCGATTAGCGTTTATCGAACTTTTTGTTTGCATTATTCAAATATTTTTATTTTCTTAAACTTGTTGCAACTACGTGAAAGTGTTAAATGTACAAAATGAATGCGTATGTGTAAGTATGTGGTTTGTTAGTATATTTGTGTATGTGTGTGTGCGTGTGCGTGGGTGTACAAAAGTAAACAAAAGATCCTTATTATAAATTTAAATAAATTGCAATCTACACAAAATCATTGCGTTCTCTTGACCGCCGTTCATGACCTGTTTTTTTTTTTCCTTTTTTCTTGCTCTCTTTTTCTTCTCTTTCTGTCTCGCTCTCATACACACTTGACACTTTTGTACACTTGAAGTTCGAAATTTCGAAAACTCGAAATTGGATCACGACAAAGGCGAGTTCAAGGACATATTGCATGCGATTTATTTCGACCAAATCTGATACTCATCGAATTTAGGTTTCTCAACTAACTTAAATAATCCCAATATTCAATATAATTGTTTTTAATAAAGTTGCCCTTACAATTTGTAGTCATAATTCAAATAACCAAACCAGATGATAAGCTTATATTATAATCCCCCTATATCGATATATCGATATATTTTGAGCGCTTCGCGAAAGCCAAAAAACAGCTGATGCCCGCTTGAATGCAATGAACGCATAAAATAGCAATTAATGGTAACAATTACGTTGACATTAATGCTGCTTACGCGCACATAGACAACTAACGGAGGCTGCGTCATTTGTTGCTGAGCCGGTTTCAACAGCAGCAGCAATAGCAACAGCGATTCGCATGGCAGTCAGTCGGTCATGAGCACAAAATATCACAACAACAAACACAACAACAACAACAACAATAGCATTCATTATTTTAAAACGAATATAAGAAAAAAGGGGCAAACGCAACGGAATAGCTAGCTGACGACGACAAGGAGAGGGAGAGGTAATGGTAAGAAAAAAAGCTTGCGGTGGTTTGCTTCAAGGCTGGCGATGCCGACTGACTGAGCGGCCAAACGTTGATTTACAATGCGAATGTGAGCGGCAGCAGTGTTGTCCGTTTGGCTTTTTTTTTCTATGGTGCAATTGTGGTTACTCTAGCTATTATAAAACACGCTAAACTTTCTCTATGACTCACTCAAATATTTAAATCATAATTATCTAATTATATGCTCAAGTGAATACAACGTCGAATGATTCATTTCATTTAACAATTTTGTTTTAACTTTTTCTTTGCTTCTATGTAGTTAATGACTCCAATCAGAAATGTTTTTTACAAATTGAATCTTGTTTTTTTTCTCTCTTTTTTTTACAATTAATCGCACAAAATAAACATATATGTATTGAGAATAAGTAAAATATCGAATAATAAAGAGTAATATATGCATTTTTTTTTAGCTTATTTTCCCTATAAACAGTTTTTGTTGTTGTCATTAAAAAATGCCAGCACTGCACAGCAACAACAAACACAACTCTTGTTACAAATGCCAAAATACAGTACTCAAATGTGAAAGTTCTCTTTTGTTGTTGCCACTGCTGATTGAGCTCTCTGCTATGTGTGCATGCAATCTAATTACAGAGCTAAAATTCAATAATGAGAGGCTGCCAACTAAACTCGAATGGGAAGAGCGGAGAGCGGTGAGGGGTAACGGATGTCGACGAGTCGAATACGTTATGTTGCGCTCATACATACATGCGTAAATACGCATGTGTGTTCGGCTGATGAAATACATAAATAAAGTTACAGTAGTTCGATAGAAGTGCAACAGGATTCAGATGAACGTATGTACATATACATAAACGGCAAAGGGTTAAAAACGCATGACGAGCGGCCTAAATACACACACTCACGCACACACGTAGAGACAGTCATGTACAAAATTACACACATTCGCATGAACGGCAAAACAATGTGTGTGTGTACATGAGCCTATGGGAATGGTTTAGCCTGCATGCACATTTACATACATACTATGCATACAAATATGGGGAAATAATTTGCATAGACATTATGGCATTCATTATGTATGTCGTACTGACCTTCTCTTTGGATTCCTTCGTCGCTTTCAGTTGACGCACGAGATCGCCTTGTACTTTAATTTGTTCCAAAATCTGTTCACGCGTATCACTCATATTCTAAATGCCACAACACCAACCAATAACGACAGTATAAAGCACCACACAAAATTTTCTTTAATTGCGAACAGTTTGCACAGTTTCGTGGCAAAATGTATGTAATCGCAAGATTTTTGGTAACTTCGCGCGGGCTGCAATTACTTTATTGTTAGCTGCCAAAAAAAATTGCACGCGGCCAGCCGTGAGTAACAGGCACGTAAGTAGCGCGTTAGCGCACGAATGAGCAACGTAAGCGCAAAGAGAGCAACGTTACGGGAACAGAAAACATCTCGAAATTAGTAGTTAGTTTTATTAAAATTTGATTGAAAATGATTTATATTTTAGTTAAAAAAAAAAAATAATAATAATGATTGGAAAATTTTAAACTCAATAAGTTACAAGTAAAATTGCATTCGCTAAGTGAATATACTAAAGAAAAATACTAGATGTGGCGCCATCTATCAGATATATTCTGTGTACAACTGATACGGCATTGTTGAGCACTACGAAATTTCAAATAAAAATCTGAGCCGAATTCAACATGCGCTGCATTTGGTTTCATTGTGTATAGCCTTAGTTTATATTTTACACTTGGGGAAGTGACATTATTATATAGTAATTTTTAAGAAATTTTATTATTTCATGAACTTTGCCGGCCACAAAGTTCAGTACAAGATTATACCAACAGTAGCAACATAGAAACAAAAGACATTTACATACATACCAACAATCAAAATGAAGCAAAATAAAATCACGTCATATCATCGTAACATGAAAGTGCAGACCTACGACCCGCTGGAATCCGACATGGAGAACGCTCAGAAGACGGTCGAACGCAAACTGAACTATTTGTCCGAATCGATAGTCAACACGCGAGCAATGCGAAGACGCGGCCAACGGTCCAGCGACGGAAGCAGCGTCGTTCTGCACAGGCGCGGCAAGCAAGGCAAAAAAAGGTCTTCACAGTCCAAATTAAATGACGACACGTCTACCATCTCACGCCAAAAAACAGGAGCCGTACAAAGTGAGTAATCCTTGAAACGTATTCCACTAATTTATAATAATAATAATAAATTCTTGTTTGTTTTACCTTAAGCTTTCTTACAGACGCCACGTCGCAATGGCCTATCTCCTCGCGATGATCTCGAAGAAGAGGAGGAAGACGATGAGATGAAATTGGCGCGCTCGATGCGCGGTGTTCTACAGGAGGAATACGAACGTCAGTTGTGCAACGCATCCAATCGACGCAGCCAGATGAGCATCAAGAAGCCTACCTATAGCTGTAGCTCGTGTGGCGCCATCTTTCACATTAAGTCGTTGCTTGGAGCTCATCGTCGCACCCATGATGATGACTTTAAGGTGCGATTCCGGGCACGTCGTCTGAGGGAGAGCACCACGGCACTGACGGCCACTCCACCGGGCAAACAGTGCCAGTTCTGTGATCGCATCTTCGATCTGGAGCGGGCATTGCGAATCCATCAGCTGTGCCACTGCAACAAGATAACGCCGCAACAGCGCCGCAAGCTGGGCTATACGGATCTCGCTCACGAGAAGAAGAATGCGCCGTTGCCGAACTTTCAGCGGATGAGCAAGCAGTGCTTGCCGTTGCACACCGTGCCCGATCCCAATATGCCGTATGTAGCCCTTGGCCCTGCTGCATTGAAGATGATCGAGCAGGAGCAGCAGATGAAGGCTAAGAGGCGCTCCATCAAGTACACTGTTAAGGTGGCTGGTCCAATGGGACGTTGGCGTTGAAACGGGCTGAAAAGGGAATCCAACCAAAAACAATAAACGAATCATAACAACAACAACAACAGCCACAACATGAAGAAGAACGATAACAACAACGATCAAAACACCACCAAACACAACAACACAAAATGAGACGAAACGAAACACATTGGAACACAATAGATAACACAATGGACAAGAGGAGAAACACGAACACTCATTCGCTTTGCAATTGGAGTACCCGACAAATAGTTGGCGTTTAAGTGAACAGTTCGCCTTGCACAAATGAATCAATATTTTGCATCTGCATCCGCTACAAATTAAAGGCAAATTTTAGTGTGAAACCGCTATGTTCATCCATTTTTGCGCGTATTATGCTATTAGCGGCTGGCCAAGCAGCTCCAGCTGTTTTCGATCAAAAACAACAATGCAACAGCTGTTTATTAAGCTTGGGCTAAGTGTTAGCTTTGCTCTCTCCCTCACGCACACATGCCAACACTACATGCGCACACACACATACATGCATACAGAGGAGAGACAGAGAGAAGGCCTGTACATACATTTGTCCATACTGAGTCGGCAGGCGGGCTTTGCTTTGCGCCAAGCGCAGATAGCTGCAAAGTTGTACTGATCATACACGCATACAGCATACAGGCCTGAGTACGCGCGCGTGTGTGTGTATTACTGTTATTGCTTTTGATAGTTTCATTTTCATTTTTTTCCGCAATCTCACACGACTGTTTTCAACTAGTGAGCGTAAGAGCGACTCTCTACAAATATATTTTTGCCAAGAGCAGGTATACGTGTGTGTGTGTGTGTGTGTGTGTGGGTATTTGGCTGTGTGTAAACTGTGTTGGCTCTTTCGATAAAGAACAGTTAGTTACTTGAAAAATATAGAAGTGCATGCATGTGTTTGCGCATATAAAACCAAAATAAAACACAAATCGAATCGAATGGAATCGAAACAAAGTTGTAATGCGGCGCCTCACTCCGTCCAAGCACATCAGTCGAGGCTAAGCGCGACAAGTGCTCAGTTAGCTCGCTCCCTCTAACGGCAACTGAGAATATTTGCAGTCGGCGCATTTATAAAGCGGCTCCTCTAACGCGGCATTGTTAGTGCTTTTTTTTTTTAATATTTTATTTACCATTGTATATTTGCATAATTTGCTTCTGAATTGTATAAATTATTTATTAATTTTGGTTTATATTTTTTGTTTTGTTGCTATTTTTTTTGCTTCTATTTCCTAGTGTTTTAGCTTTTTGTGAGGCGCTAAAATAATTCTACAAGATGAGGTAAGTGTTATATGTTTCCATTAATCGTCATCATTATTATCTATCAATAGAATTAATAGAACTTTACTATCCAATTCAAATGACTTCAGCTGCGTCATTCTAGTTACTATTTTATACTTATGGACGTACATCTGTATGAGTAGATGAATCAATCCATTTCCAGTCGATTAGTCGATTCGGACTTAATGTTAATGAGAAAAAAACTATAAATTTACATATGCGAAATTGTTGTATTTTTAAGTGCAGCTTTTTCAGCCATAGCTGGAAAATTCTCTGAACCAAAGTTCAAGCGTTATCGAATTTCGATCTATAACGAGACAGTTTCCACTTGAGAGTTCTTTCCTCTGCCAGAGGTATATGTTTTAATTGCTTTTACCTTTCTGTTTGTCTTGTCAACTCTATTGCCTGTCTCACACTTTAACATCCACACACTATAAAAACTACATTAAGTGTATCAGAACCAACAACAACAACAACAAAAGATGATTGAAACGCAAACAGAACTTGACAATCATATATGGTATTTGCACGATACACGTATCATATGTGCTTGTCTCATAGTCAATCACAGTTGTCTTGTTGGCTAATACCCTGTAATTGTGAATGCCAAAGAGCAAACAAAAATTGCGGAATGGCAAATTATAAAAAATAAATTTGATATACATATGTATATGCATATATGAAAGGGATTTACTGTGAAAGTTGCTTTAAGTTTTTGTTTGATTGTTTGTTTCTTTTTATTTTATTTTTTAACTAAGAGATTTCAGATAATCCATTCCAATATTAATAAAATATGAGCAAATCGTTAAAAGAGCTTTCTCTGTAGTTCATTTAAATAAATATGTGAGCAAAAATATACGTGTATATACATACATAGGAGTTCACATAGGCAACTTCAATATGTACAGGGTAGCGCATAGTCTAATAACGTCACATGCAGCATTGCCTGCTAATTAGAAGTAATATGTAACTAAAAATTTGTTGAAATGTGAGCAAGATTCCAGAATTCCTTTTGAACCGAACAGTTTGTTAGAGTAAGAGAGAAAGAGAGAGTGAGAGAGAAATGTAATAGGTAAATAGTATAGCTAGAAGAGTTTAATAAAATAAAGAAAGCTTGTGTTATCTGAGGAGCAAGTCAAATCTGCTTAAGAATTTTTAACGAAGCGCTTTTAACTTATCGCCGTGTCGTAATTACAATTAGACAGTTTTATGGGCCATGTTATGGATTATCATCTCAATATATATTATATATCATATATATATATACGTGTATACCTTTATACCTTTCATAGGTGGTCGAAGTGCAAGCTCCGCAATTTACAATATGCTAGAAATATTTGCAAAATGGGATTATTGCGCCGCTTAACCGAATGCTAAATAAAGACATTTATGGATATATGTTAGGTGCTGCCTCCGATAAGATGAAGATAAGGGCATAGCCACAATTAAGTGTAAAATAGTCGTTTATCGTTTTATAATGGCTAACAGTAACAAAGTAATTGCCGCTAAAACGCTCATAAATGGTTCGCATACATTCGACAGTGCATTTGGGGTTTACATATATCGAAAATTTGTACTTGGTCTAATTCACTTTCATTTCGGGAAATAAGTAATTGACTAATTTTATGGCCATGGGCTATTATTGATAGAGCAGGAGGTGCTATACTGCCAGATACCCTTTATTAAGTTAAGACATTTCTTATCTCTAACCAAATATCGATAAATTTAATTGATCGGTTCCTGTCGTTTGGATAATCTCTATTTAACTCAAATTTCCTCGAATAACTCCAAGAGTCTTTTAGATCATATAGTTGCTTAAGCTGTAGATCTATTAATTGATTATGCAAATGTTTTTGTCGATTACGATCGATTTCTTATTTGTTTACTTCTCTTGTACTCGGAGTTCTAAATATTCAGGATATTTATTGTTAATACTATTTCATTATCATTAATTGAACGTGCTGTAGCCTTAGTTTTATCAGGTTTCTTTTTTTATTGTGAATGTATTTTTTTGTTTTTAAATTTTTTGCTGACATTTTTTACCCCCGACATTGATACACGTAGCTGATGGCAAAGCAATTCCGTAGTTAAACGCTTGAATAAATTAGACAGTATGAAAACCAAGAAAAAAAAAAAATGAATAAAAAAACAAAAACAAAAACAATTACAGCTGAAATCACAAATTACGAATAATAATAATTCATACTTTGGTTGAAACATCCAATTATACGGACTGAGAGAGAAGAGAGACATATAGTGATAAAAAGAGGGAGAGCCGTAACGGAGAGCACAAAGCTAAGCTGGCTCGGCTATAAATAGATATAAAGTTTAGGTCAGAAATTAGAAGAGATCATCGAATAGTACGGTACCATATATAACTGCGAAAATCTCTTCTCTAAACGCAACGATAATATGTATAAATATACGAGTTTATATATTCCTTCATGAGCTACATAATCTCTGAGTACCCTACCATCTGCAGATGAGCATATGCAAATATTTATTAGTAGTACCTTATGGGTATTCTTAGTCTAGGTAACGTAGGCAGCCTATAGTACCTCATATAATAAGAGTATCCCATGGATGCCTATAATAACCCTAACACATACAGATAATTTATCAAAACAACAGAAAAAGTACCAAGTGTAACTAGTTGTTGGGCTTACTCCCATTTTTATTATGGGTATTTCCGCTAGTTAGTATAAAAAGCTCTATGATTCAGAAATAGATTTTTATTTAAATAAATTTCGCTAGAGCGATCTCTTAATCTAGAACTTGATATAACTGATTTTCGTTATGTATCAAAGACCCATTTGTAGCGCTCTACTTAGATACTTGACGTCTACCTCTCAGTACCCGTCCCAATCACAATCCCAGTCGCAGTCTTCGTAGCATAATACAAACATCAGCTAATTGGGTGCTAAATATTTACCTTAGCCATAAAAAAAATGAAAACAAACAGTTGTATTTTAAAGTCTGTTTCTCTCAACACTAGAATAAAGAGTTATGGGACTTTTTATTTATATGGATATAAATAGTATAAAAATAAAAATAATTCACATTTTTAAATATGGTTTCATAAACCTCTGTTTTGGTACAACGACAATGGATTGCATTTTTTACGGACTAGCTATTTATATCTGCTCTTTGAGAGAACACAGATAAGTCTACAGGAAAAGTCATAAATATAGGTATATTTCGACATTTAGCGATTGATAAATTTTGATCAAGTAGCAGCGCCGGCCACTAATAAAGGCGGCTACCGAATGATCGTAAAGCCTGCCAAATATCATTGATATGGCTCAATATAACTGAGTAATACGTATACAATGATATGCTTAAACAAAAAATAAACCCCGATCCTAATCGGTAAAGAGATTTCATCAGAGCGTTTGCCAATGACGAGGCAGAAATTTTGAGTTCGAGCTCGAATTTTTGACCACGTACATCGAAGCACTTGAAACACTGGAAATTAATAGACTTATGATTTACCATCGAGTACTTGGGATTTAGTCGCGTGCTCTACATCTACGCCTTAGACTACGTCACCCGAAATGGGTAAACAAAGAATCCAAATTGAAGAGTCATGAATGACATCGACTGGCAGATACCCTGTGTATCTAATTCTAATTCAATTGAACGGGTTGAATGTGAGGATATTTCTATGTACAGACTTATATTATACAATGTAGTTACAAAATAATGTATATCTTAACATAACAGTTATCTTAACTATTAACAGCAAAATTCTTATATATTTTATATATGTATTTTTATATCTGATATAAAGTTAGGATTTTCTATAAATAATAGATTTTAAAGCAACGATAGAAAATGATCGTAGTTAAAGTTGATATCGATATTCGTTATATTCAATAAGCATCCATCTACACTGAACCCTTGAGCGCTATCAGAAACGTAATCATTAAAATAATTATAGGGTATAAAAAATCGCCGTTAATTATGGAAAATTGCTAGTTAATGGCATTGTCGAGCCTCACAGCCGAAATACGTATCTTTACGATGGGCCATATATGTCGCCAGAAATATACTCATACAATATATGTTATCAGCTTACGGCGAGGCGTACAGAATGAATGTATTCCACGATGCACGTGGATCGCTTAAAGAATGACCAGCTAAATTACTAGACAGAGCAGAAGAATATGAAATGTCATGGTACTTGAGAGGAGTATCGAAATTCTTTTGAAATACGTAAGACCATCTAGTTATACCCTTAAGTATTGTATATAGTATTAAGTGTATAATATATGCATACATACATATATGCAATCAAGGATCGATTTGATCAGCAAATATAATTTTTGAAGAACTCTGATTACCACATTGAGAAAAGTGTTGACAATTGATATATGTACATACGAATATACATATAGCCTAAACTGTCGAATTAAAATCAAGTGTGGTCAGTTTGTCATGACTTGAGATATCTAAATTGTTATTTGATTAGGAATGCGCTCGTAATAGTAATAGTCCAATATCCACATACCTAATCGGAGAATTCAGATATCTTACGGTCTGATTAAATGACCACACTTGATTTTGATTGGACAATTTGGGCTATAATTAGCTAATGATTATAGTTACCGATACCAGAAATTTCTGATTTAGGCGGAAATGTAATGAAAGTGAAATGAATGGAAAATAAATATATCAAATCGGAAATGGCAAGGAAGTATTAGTCTCTGTCTATGCAATGCGTGTGGATTAGAAATATCCTGATGTATCCAAGGGACTCCCGGCTCCTTGTGAACTTCTTTGTTTGAATAGAGTAGATGAACAATCTGTATGATGTTACAGTTGGTATAGCTGGTAGTGCCCCACATTGTAGTCACATAGGTCCATAATGGTTCCAATATGATCTTGTAGATTTGTCCCGTGACATGCAGCCTTTTTCCAAAGATGTTCTCTCAGCTATTTGTTGAGACTTTTAGGTTTGTCTCCCCCCACAGCACTACAATCAAGTATGCTCTGTTTACTGGACTTAGTATGCTTGGAGCTTAACAGTAAATGCCGATTTGTTTCGATTACAGATTACACATACATATATATTATATATGTATATATATATATATATGGTATATATACATATATATGTATGAAAAACAAAACAAAAAAATTATTGGGCCGATTGTTTTCGCTGCGCCACTGTATAAAGGGGTCGCAAAACAAATTTATATTTCCACACATACTTATATATATAAAGAAATATAAAAAGAAGAACGATAAGAATCAAACGTGGTTAGTCTAATCAAAGCTGTTGCAGAGAACTTGGGCAATCAATGAAATCCCGGCTAATCCACTTGGAAATCCACTTCAACTGGACGCCCAATAAATTGCCCACGATTACTTATATATACACGCCCACATATATATATATATATATATATATATACTGATCTATTCATATTCTATATCTCATTTTCAGGCTGCTGTTGAATAAGAAGAGCCTTGTATGGCTGTCGATCGTCGCTCTAATGGTCACTGGTCTGACGCTTGGCCTTGTCTTCGGACTGAGATCGAGGGATACGCGGTATATTACGGGAGCCGTTGTCTCCAATGGCATCGGCTGCGCCGAGGTCGGTGGCAACATGTTGCAGGAGGGCGGCTCCGCGGTGGATGCGGCTATCGCGACGTTGCTCTGCGAGGGCATCATGTTGCCGCACTCCATGGGCATCGGCGGTGGGTTTGTGGCCACCATTTATACGCGGCGTACGCGTAAAGTGGAAACGCTCATTGCCCGCGAATCGGCCCCAGCTGCAGCCCACAAGGAGATGTTTGTCGGTCAGAAGGAGGTAACGGGCGCACTGGCGGGCGGTGTTCCCGGTGAAATACTCGGCTACTGGGAGATGCATCAGAAATATGGCCGCTTGCCGTGGAAGCATCTATTCCAGCCGTCTATTAAGATGGCGCGCGAGGGTCATGTGGTGTCGCGCTATCTGGCCGCGGCTATCAGCTCCAAGATCACTGAAATCAGAAACGATCCGGCACTTTCAGAAATGTTCCTCAACGAGAAGGGTGAGCCGTATGTGGAGCACGATTATATGAAGCGTCCCGCTTTGGCCAATACATTGGAGCGCATCGCCAACAATGGCGCCAGCGAAATATACGATGGCGGCGAGACGGGCGTCAAGTTCGTTGAGGACATTCGAGAACTAGGCGGCATCATTACTTTGGAGGATCTTAAAAATTTCAAGCAAGTATCACAATTCAGTAGTGTCCTAAAAGCAAAGAATTTCATATAAGTCTATAGAGAAACCAGAAAGTTCTACAGTTCATTATACATTACAACATGGGATTGAAACTAGGCGTTAGTTGGGTTTACTTAGGCGGGATTCATCACAAGCTCTCCAGCTTTCCAGTTCTCTCATAGCGCAACATTTAAAGTTAGTCACAAAAGTTCCAAAAACCACTAGGCTTTAGCTGGGGCTACAGTCTCTCAATTTAATTTAGTCAACATGTATCACACCGTTTATTGCAGAAGTGACTTATTAATGCAATGGTAAACGTGATTGGAGAGTCGCCTTATGCTTTGGGTTTTTTGTGTAGTCACATCTACCTAGAAGAGAATCACAGTTTAGTGTTGTATTTAGTGGAGCCTTAGTTTAATTACCTTATTTTGTTATTGTTCGTTCACAGGTGCCGTTGGGAGAGCGATGGGCATATATCGGCAAATGTTTCGGGCGGTTTTACATTATATACAACACCATTGCCATCGAGCGGTCCGGTGCTGGCCTTTATATTGAACGTGATGAGCGAGCTATATTCGGATAATGAGCCCATTTACTGGCAGCGTGTCATTGAGAGCTTCAAGCATGCGTACGGGCAGCGCACAAATTTGGGTGACTATGAGAATGATCCGGAGTATGGCGATAGCATAAAGGAGCAACTGGAGAAGTTACTTGGCCACGAGCTGGTGGATACCGTGCGCTCCATGATAAAGGATGACAAAACCTCGCAGGATTATATGTACTACGGCGCCAATTTCACCGTAGAGCCCGATCACGGCACCGCCCACATGAATGTGTTGGCCAGTAATGGCGACGCCATATCCATAACCAGTACCATAAATAACTAGTGAGTATGAGCACACAACTGTATAGTTGAAATTAATTTGGAAAACTAACGATTCCTATTTGTTTTTGCTAACTGGCAGCTTTGGCGCCAAAGTCGCATCACCACAAACGGGCATCATATTGAACGATGAGATGGATGACTTCTCAACTCCAGGCGTTATCAACAGCTTTGGTGTGCCCTCCTCGCCCGCCAACTACATTTATCCACACAAACGGCCCATGTCCTCCATGAATCCTTCCATTATTGTCGACGACAATGGCGATGTGCGCATGCTAGTCGGAGCTGCTGGCGGCACCAAAATCACAACTAGCGTGGCAACGGTACGTATTGATATTTAAATGTGATTTTATATGGCATATGAAAATATGATCAACTGCAGCCAGCCTAATAAGCTAATTATTTTAGGGCAGCTAACTTAATAAATTCCAGTACTGTAGATTAACCAATTAATTGCTTGGATATCGATAATCAATTTGGTATTTTTTAGGTCATCATGAAATATCTCATACGGCGCGAGACAATGGCGCAGGCAGTGAATAACGGTCGACTGCATCATCAGCTGATACCCATGCGGGTAGATTATGAGGCAGACGTGGACGCTGAGGTCATAGAATATCTGCGAGCAGCTGGACACGCGATGGGTGATCATGCCGGCGATGGTGGCTTTGCTGCCGTAACGGCAATTGGAGCGCTGCAAGAGCCGGAACCGTTCTATGATCGCCGTCGAGTTGGCAGTGTTTTGACCATCGATAGAGCAAATAAGATGAATCATTAAATTGGTTCGCAAATGTGACTGCTATCACGTTTCATCGGCGATTTGCCACTTTTAAGATTTGAACTCTCATTATAGAAATATGTGTATTCATAGGAAATAGTCATTGTAATCAATACGCTCTATCTGTACATTTGTACATATGTATAATTGTATCTTTTAAAATTGTTGTTATGTATTGCATGATGTAAATATAAATAACTGCTCGAATACTGCAGCGTCTTCGACAGAGCAATATTAAAATAACATTTGGCGCGTATTTTTTAAATAGCCAATTTTTAACATAGAATCACGTAACGTATGTAAACGTAACGTCGCGTTGTTCGAGCTAAAACGCAAACATGAGCAACGTTAGCGCAAAAATGAGCAAGCAAACGTAAGCTCCATAACGAATTCATAGTGTGGCGTATTTTGTTTGATGTCAGTATATTTTGTGTGTCGATAAGCGATAACAGCCGGCATCTACTATGTATCGCCGCCGCCAGTTGGCGCTGAAGTGCTCTAGGTGCCACCTGATGTGCTAGAAAACGTCAAACGCGTGGCAGTTCCGCATACTGCAACAATTTTTTTTTGTTTACGTTTACACTGCAGTTATTACTGCATTGCATTCGCATTTATTGCGGTCGCGTTGCATACTGTATGCAGCAGCAGCAGTAGTAAAAACCAATTCGCATCGAACAGTAATTGCTTTCAACTGGCATTTAAAAGTGTCCAGTGACTGCGTTCATTTATCATTAACGCTGATTGCCTTTTGATCAACGCTTTCGCAGCGAGTGCTCACCTGCTCACACACGCACACAAACACAGAGTAACATTCAGTTGCTTTCAGGCTCACACATATAGAAGCATACACGCAGACTCGTACATTGACATCGCATCTGAAATCAAAAATTCTTAAGCGGCCGCTAGCTGCTGCTGGGCTAATTGCTGTTTGGCGTTTTCTTACGATTTGGGTTTACATTGTTGTCGCGTAGCCGCTGCTGATACCGCGAAGACGACGTCGACGTTGACGCCAACGCCAACACAGAGATACGTCGACACGTCAACACAAAACTCGAATTGGACTTGGAATTGGCTTTGACGTTCCCATTGGCATTGACATTGGCATTTCGAATTAAAGCGAAGCCATCGAAATTGTGTGGTGAATCACAATTGGGGCAAGATGCGCGTGAGTAATATACGCAGCGGCCGAATCTGCCGCATGGCATTGTGCCTGCTGGTCATCTTGCCGCTGCTCTATCTGCTGGCCAACTGGAGCGATCATCACAAGCGCGTCCAGGAGGCGTACCATACGCGCTTCGGCGGACCCAAGTTCAGTCATCAGCGGCTCGAGAATCGCCCACGGGAGGTGCCCACACTAGTGGAGGGTAAGTAGACAAAGGAAAAGGCACAAATGGCCAGCAATGATATCATATGATTACAGCCACGCTGTTTACTTTAGCCATTTATTTAAATACAACTGGTCTGGGCAGCGTCGTATGATTCTAATACGTCTGCATTTGATTAGTGTCATTTAATTATTATTATTGTTGATGTCTGTTTTAACTTGGTTTACATCTGCGCTGCATTGTGTGCGCAAGTGTCGATCATTATTATTGGCCAACTGCTAACTGCCAACTGTTTGTTTTTGCAGGCCTGGGCAATTTCGAGCCCAGAGATCTGAAGCCACGCACCGGACCCGGCGAGAACGGAGAGGGGCACATTCTGTCGCCCGACAAGAAGAACGTGGCCGATGCCTCCGAAATGGAGTATGGCATGAATATCGCCTGCTCGGATGAGATATCGATGCATCGTTCGGTGCGTGATACACGCCTTGAGGAGTGCAAGCACTGGGACTATCCCTACGATCTGCCGCCCACCAGTGTCATCATTGTATTCCACAACGAAGGCTTCTCCGTCCTGATGCGCACCGTGCACTCGGTCATTGATCGCTCGCCCAAGCACATGCTGCACGAGATCATTCTGGTGGACGATTTCTCGGACAAGGAGAATCTGCGTGGCAAACTGGACGAGTATATCCTGCAGTTCAAGGGACTGGTCAAGATCATACGCAATACCGAACGCGAGGGTCTCATACGAACGCGCTCACGTGGCGCCATGGAAGCTACAGGTGAGTGGCAGGAGTACTATCTAGTTGGGCATTCTAATCCTATTCAATATGTATTTAGCAAGCAGTAAGACCAGTAGATAAGAGAAGTTTTCTATAGCCGAGTGAGCTGTGCTAATTTCAAAACCTGTTTAATTAGTAAATTCTAAATTATTGGCTTTGAGACACGATTTATTGCATAGACTGACCTAAGGCCAGCTAATAGAGAGAGAAGGAATGTTTTTTTTTAAACCAAATACAAACTAAGTTAATGTTATATGTGTTAAGTTTTTAAGTATAGCCTTTCTATGTAATTCCCATGAATATAAATATGATTTACGAGAGTAGAAAAAACGAATGATGGCTGAGCATTAAATTAGTTATAATTGCTTTATATCTCCCTCTCCCTCTCGCTCGCATTTGCATTCTGTTGCGGGTGAGCTCGAGAGAATAATGTTGAAGCTAATTTGACATTTAATAGCTGCCTGTTAAGTAGATCACTTCTATGCAATTCTCATGAAATATGACTTAAGAGAGTAGAGAAAACAAATCATGACTTTATATTTCCCTCTCGCTCACATTTGAATTTCATTTGCAGGTGAGGTGATTGTCTTTCTGGATGCGCATTGTGAGGTGAATCTCAATTGGCTGCCACCGCTGCTGGCGCCCATCTATCGTGATCGCACTGTGATGACCGTGCCCATCATTGATGGCATCGATCACAAGACCTTCGAGTACCGTCCGGTCTATGGCAGCGACAATCATTTCCGCGGCATCTTCGAGTGGGGCATGCTGTACAAGGAGAACGAGGTGCCGCGCCGCGAGCAACGTCGTCGTGCCCACAACTCTGAGCCGTATCGCAGTCCGACGCATGCGGGCGGCCTCTTTGCGATTAATCGCGAGTATTTCCTGGAACTGGGCGCCTACGATCCGGGCCTGCTTGTCTGGGGCGGCGAGAACTTTGAGCTTAGCTTCAAGATCTGGCAATGTGGCGGCAGCATCGAGTGGGTGCCCTGCTCCCGTGTCGGTCACGTCTATCGCGGCTTTATGCCCTACAACTTTGGCAAGCTGGCGAGCAAGAAGAAGGGTCCATTGATTACGATCAACTACAAGCGCGTCATTGAGACCTGGTTCGATGACACACACAAGGAGTTCTTCTACACGCGTGAGCCGCTGGCACGTTACCTGGACATGGGCGACATTTCCGAGCAGCTGGCGCTGAAGAAGCGCCTCAACTGCAAGTCCTTCCAGTGGTTCATGGACAACATTGCCTACGATGTGGTGGACAAATTTCCTGCCCTGCCCGCCAACTTGCATTGGGGCGAACTGCGCTCGGTGGCCTCTGATGGCTGCCTGGACTCCATGGGCCACCAGCCGCCGGCCATAATGGGTCTCTCCTATTGCCATGGCGGTGGCAATAATCAGCTGGTGCGCCTGAACGCCGCTGGACAGCTGGGCGTTGGCGAACGTTGTGTGGAGGCCGATCGCCAGGGCATCAAGTTGGCCGTCTGCCGCTTGGGCACCGTCGACGGACCCTGGAGCTACAACGAACAGACCAAGCATCTGCTCCATCGTGTCCACAAAAAGTGCATGGCTCTGCATCCGACGACACAGCAGCTCTCGCTGGGGCAGTGCGATGTGAATGATGGCTACCAGAAGTGGCTCTTCAAGGAGATTCGTCCGCACTGGTAGGAGTGAGATCGGACGAGTGAGGCAGCCAGGCGTAGGCGTCAAAGCAATATCTAACAAGGGTTTCAACGGGGGACGAGCAACGAGTGGGCAGGCAGGGGACAAAACGAGGGGACAGGGGGTTTTAAAAGGGGGGTTTCGGCGCCGTTTTTAGACACAAGGAATTTAGTGAAAATGAAACAAAATGGAATTGTTGTTGGTTTTTATACGCACACACACACACGCACACTAGGCATCAATGGATGAGCATGGACAATCGGTTGAGTCAAACATGAAATATTTATAATTTGTGATTCAAAATGATATTGAGCAATGGAGTATGAGCACTTTGAGCTCCATTTATGTATTTTAGTAGAACAAAATTGAACTAACTTCTCATTTGGTATTTAAGAAATTAATTCGTATTAAGTACAATGTTTTATAAAATTTTGTTTGTGGTCGTTTAGTTAAGGTAATTAGCCGATTGCACTCCTGTGTGTGTCTGTATTTGTGTGTGTTGTGTGTGTTGTGTGTGCGTGTACATTGTTGTTGAGCACAACGCATGCGAGTGAGTGAGAGCGGCGCTAGAGCGAGATAGCGTTAGCATTTTTGAATGCATAATGTTTTTAGCATGTGTGCGAGCAGAGCCGCTACCGGAAAAGCAGGCAAGCGAATCATGTGCAATATATATATATATATATATATATATATATATAAATATATGAAATATATGTATATATTCGTGTATAGCAATTGGCGCCAGTTCGTTCGCACTATTTAGCCTTGCCAGGACATTTTTATGAATATCAGCAAACTTATTTGTAATATTATAGTAAATATGTATGCCTATTATAACTCCATGTAACTATGTATGTCTCTATATATGTATTTATTATATACCTTGGTTAATTAACTATCTCTATTGCTGCCACATTCCACAAGTTTTACTATAGAGCCTAACTTTATGCGACTTTGCCAATTATTAATTAGCATTTTTTGTTTACCTATTTTTTTTTTTTTAACAAAATTTACAAATCAAATGTTTATTTTAATTTTGTTACTTTTAATCGAATGTATGTTACATACAACGTTTATAGATTGGAACTATCGAACAACCAATTTGTAGCACGCGCATTTTTCTCGCAGTCGCTGTGTGTTTAATACATATGTAATTTTTTATTATACATTCATATACATGCGTATATACAATATATATTATATAGGGTATATATACAAAATATACATACATTAATTTTTACATTCAAATGTAACTAGAGTTATAAGTCTGAATAATGAATAGTAATACAAAAAACATAAAAAAAAAAAATAAAACGTTTTCTAAATACTGCATACTAATTCTGTTGTCTACTGATATTTGACTCTCTGTATATTCTATTTCCCTATGTGCCCCTCACTCTGCTTCTCTGTGTTTGTTTTTACTTGTTCGCCTCACTCTCGCAGTCCTTTTGCTCCCTTTTCTGTTCATTCTATCTATTCTGTTTCCTTTCTTTTATCTACCCTCTAGCACTTTCTCTGACTATGTCTGTCTCAGTATTCCTTTCCTTTTATCGCTCGGTATTTCTCTTTTTCTCTACTTTTCTCTTTCACTCTCGCTCTGTTTCTCCCTCTTTATCAATCACTTCCTCTCCCTTTTCCCTATTTTCTCTTATATCTGTCATTACTCTGTCACTCTATTCTTTCTGCATTTCCTATCATTTTAAATTTCCCTAACTCTGACTCATACTATTTTAGAGTCGTCTTCTAGAGCAATATTGTGTGATTTTTTTTTTCAAATATCTAGAGGTAGGGCATTGGAAACTACCGTAAGCGCAATACAAATTTGTTTAACAGTGTTTATGAGTCAGAATTTGACGAATTGATAGATTGATCAATAATAATAGCTGTTATCTATGGCCGTTGCCTAATCTTGTTTGTGAATTTCTGGCAGACGATTTGATTCGACTAGGTGGTTTTCAATTCCAGGGAAGTCCTCAAGGGTTACGCTGTCGCCTCGATAGGGTTCTGCGAAATGCGCTGAAATATAGAGACGTCTCTAATTAGATATGAAGCTGGTGCTAGCTGGAATGCTATTGGAAGAGTTGGGCTCCTGTGATATACGCCATCATCCTATCGCTAATTAGAAAGCTACTGTACCAGTGTCTGTCAAATTGTCAGGTGCTGTTTATGTTGTTTATGATTCGACGCTACTTATCACTCGCAAATGGGAAATGTGGAAGAGCTGGCGTTCATATTATTATTATTATTGTTTTCTCTTTTGCTTGCTACATGCTACATGTTGCCCCATGTCGCTATCGGCCGAGAGCGGAACGTAATATCGTCAAATTGTTCAATTTAATTGACTTGAAGTGACTGGGCTGGGCCGGGAACACGTATTATCTAACCAGCCATTGCAATGGTAAACACATGTCCGGAAGAGTTTCCCCAATTGTTCATGCAGTTTGTACAGAATGTTTTCAAGGGGTCAATGTAATGTCTATATATATTATATATGTACATTTCTATATTACAGTGCTCACATGCATGAATGCATATACATATATATTTTATATAATATATTTGTCAATACAAATCAATCTTTTAAGATCTTTGGAATTGCTGATCTCTGCGCATTATTAGAACATATAACTCCTAGGCAATTAGTCGATAGTTCCGCTTTTTAATATTTGAACTTAAAGTTCGTTTCAGGAACATTATTTTGTAGATCCATGAATTCCCATAAAACAGAAAATAAAATTAGTAGTATAAAATACTTTAAAGTTTTGTCATATATGCTTTACTAATTTAGTTTTAAATTAAACTATAAAATAAAATAAAAAATAAATAAATACAAAAAAATCCCGAAATATTTACCCAATCAATTTACACAATCAGAAAGTGATTTATGTATATACAAGTCAAGTTCACATATAATATATTATCCATCATATATCATTTACATATGTCAGTCAAAATTAATGCACATTTGAATACAACAAACCCTTTCAGCATGGAATTTATAAACAGCTTAGTTTAGAAACTGTTGAGTTAGTTTAAAAATTGAAATAGAAGCAAAATATTTTGATATCAGCTCTGGAATAGTCTAGATTGTAGTGCTAGAAGGGCATTCACAGAACGTGGGGCTATCAACGATTTAGATGTTCTTGTTATTGTTGTTGTTGTTGTTGGCCAAAACACTGTCAATGGAAATTGTCAATTGGTGTGATAAGGGCCGCGGCAGCAGCAGCAGCAGCAGCAGTAAACGCTAGGTACTGGGGGCGTGTGGCGTGAAATTCAATGAAACTGAAATCAAAGACTTCCACTTAATTGGCGCTACTATAAATAATAAACAGTTTGCCATGGAAGAGCTCATTCAGCGATTACCATTCGCAGCAGTTGGAACTAATAAGCAGCACTACCGCAAAACCCTTTTCAAACCCAAATACAAAATGTGCAAATTGAGCCTGTTTCTGTTGTTGGCCATTTTCGGTTGCCTGGTGGCCGATAGTTTGGCGGGCGTGGCACGCGACGCCGATGTGCATCGCGATATCATTGTGGTCAAGGATGTGCGCGATTTTGTCGCCCAGCATCCGGGCCTCAAGCTGCAGCGTCTGGTGAAGCAGCCAACCGCCAGGGCCAGCGCACGCAACCTATCGGTTCGCTACACGCTCGGCGCTCGTCTCAATGGTAAGTGCGATAGTTGGAGCAGCGCCAGCTCCAAAAAGTATGCAACGCATCTAATCCATCGATATCGACTTTCAGGCGACAGACTGGTCGCTCAGGGTGCCGACGTATTCCACTATAATGCACGCAAGGACGTCAGTCTGCAGATCACGTACCCGGAGTCGGGCGCCGGCTCGATCGTCAACTTTGTGGAGCTGGTCTGCACCCAGGACAACAACGAGGGCAATGCCTATGTGGTCGCCGGCGGCATTGGCCAGCGCTTCATATCGATCGTGCTGGAGGCCAAGCAGACCGATAACTTCGCTTACCAGGCGCAGTACTTTGGTTCCGATTAAGCCAGCCTACTTCTGAGTACTTGAGCCCTATTTTAAGTTTACTTTTTTTACTATTTTATTTTATTTTTTTCTTGCTTTTTATGGAATAATTATATTATAACCTATTAATGAGTTACTAACCATAAATCGTATGCGCATTCAAGAGGGGGGCTTCTTTTCACTTTTGGGAAACTTCGTAAATATCGGTCGGCAGGCAACTAAATCAAAATCGCTCACGCGCTTCCCACTTCACAAAGGTATGCGAGATCATAAATTAGTGCTAAGCCCAGGGCGGGCGTACGGTTCGAGCGAATGGCTTCGACATTATCTAGACGAACATAAATGGACGTTTTTTTTTGTTTCTTTTCTTTTTCATTCGAACCGTTGCTCACGCGACTTGCAATAGTTCTGATGTTTGTAGTGCCAAGATCAAGGAAAAAACTTATGACTGAGTCATAAAAATACCTCATTAATATATGAGGCCTATATATTTATAGCAATTCTGTTGTCATTTAATTAAAATTGTGTTCGCTTAGAGATAAACGATACATTCTTCATCCAGGGGCTTGGAGCATATAATTCCCTCAGAGATAGCCGAAACTTTCTCTGCCTTGTGCGCAAATGCAGAGAAATGTTATCGTTATCGATCGTGCATCGACTGTTCGAGTCGTCAAATTTGACGTCTGCAGTATTACGTATTAGAGTTTCGGTAAAATGCTATCAAGAAAGTTGCGGTAGTTCTTAATTCCTATAAATCAAGGCGCGCACAGATACAATATCCAAAAATAATTTCCGTTATTTTGGATCAATTTATCAGCTAGTATTCTCATATATATTTATATTCCATTCTCATGCCTAACTGTTTTTTTTTTCTTCGCACTGATAACTAGTGCGTTGAGCATGCACTACCATAAGATACCTTGCAGCTGTAGCTGCTGTCGCATTTGATCTGTAAACAAGGTCTTAAATTTTGATAAGGGGGATATTTTTTGGCAGTCATAAATGGAAAGCACGAAAGCAATTCGAACACACTTAACTAGCTCGCTTGATATCATTTATAGCTCGTTTTATGCGTATAGGGTAGCTCCATAAGTAATATCGCTAGGCCATCTCTCATTTCTCGAAGTGTCCGTGTTTATAAGATTGTTTGCTTTTGTGCGCAAATACTATGTGTATCAAGGTTACGATTGCAAAATAAAAACAAATAAATGGGAATACGGGCCAGCCTTACTGCTCATGTATTGATTTTTATTTATTTATTTTTTTTTATTTCTTAATCATCTAGAGCGATAATTAAAATTCTCAGCACTGGGAAACAATCTAAGCTAAACTAAATGCCCAGACATGTGTAATTTATGATTTTGATTATGGAACTATAAATAGAATTTATATTTTAATATTATATACATATGTATATTGTTTAACCATCTATGTAGACCACTTCAGAAAATTTCGGGTATCAATAGATAATTGAGTATTTTTCGGTATTAAATTGTTAAATATTTCTTTTTCGTTTTCTTCTTCTTTTTTTTTTTGTTACCAACGGCCTGTCGTATAAATATTTACTGCTTGTATTTGATGGACTTAGCGGGCTTGTATTCTTAGACCTGTTATCAATTAAGCTGCAAAGATTTCGAAAAAATTGGCATTTATATGCATAGTACTTATATATAATTTGATATTTGTATATTTATTTGAATATGGCGAAATATTGTAAACTAATTTGCCGCCTTTTCAGCCGGACATTGTTAATGGACTAAAGCTCTTGAGTTTTGCTGATCTTCAAACAGATCAGCTAGAAAATTGTTTGTATGGGCTTCAAGTTTTTTGTTTTCAGCTTCAACTTGCCTGATTGAGTGATAAGATACGTTTAAGGCTACATTCACATAGAGCTTGATGAATACAAAAAGAAGATACTCTTATATAGACATTAAGTTAAAATAACAACTTAAGCTATACAAAGTTATAGAAGACAGAGACAGCAAAAATGTGCTTTAAAAATGATTTCAAAATATTGTTAAATACATTATTACTAGCTGACGCTTCGTACATAGCTGAATTGATTGCATTTTCTGATTTATTTTAGAACTCCGATCACTTACTTCCGTTCACCATTTCAGCAACATTTTATAGATTGTCAAATTTCTTAAGAACTGCTGATTCATTTACGATCATCTTTGTCATCGGCTGACTATATAATACATTCAGGCATGGCTGTAGACTTATCGTAGGTAACGTTGGACTCTGCATGACAATTGGAAATTATTTTTGCTGTCGCAATTCGATAAATATGTCGTGCACTATATAGTTAGCTGTTCATAATATTTACTGTTGATTTTCGATAAGAGAAAACGGCGTCAGCTACCTGATCAAATATGGTTTGAAGTGCCCAATACGGAGACGGAAGCTAAAGTCAGTCTCAAGTGATTTGGTAAATATTATAGTAATATTCTAATATATGTACGCTCTATGGTTATCACATGCTCCAGCGATCAGGTGAACTTCTGAACACACATTTTGTCAATGTATTGAGGAAATTGTGGCCACGCGCCGCACGTCGATTTTGGGACTATGTATATATATTGATTGGCTAAATCCATTTGGTGTTAGGGCATGTCTAAAATTACTAGCACTCAAGTGCTAACCTATTTATAGAAACTGAGCAAATAATTGCCAATTAGTTGCCCCAAACACAAAAACAAGAGCCAAACAACAACAAAAATCTGAAAGAGTAAAAAAAAAAAAAAAAATAGGAGAAATAAAGAAATAAAATAATGTAGAGCTCTACGGCTTATCGTTCAGTCGTCGAGTTGCTGCCTTATCTAACACTGACCGCCGATAAGGGCGTGTGGTATAAAAAGCCAGTGCTCAAAACAGTTGCCAATTAGATTGCAAAGAGAGCGCGGAGCCAACCAACCACAAACCACAATTCACAAACAAAAAAAAAAAAAAAAAGCAATAAAAACAAAAGCAAAAAACTCCAATTCAAACTCACTTTCTTTATTTTTTTCTCTCGCCTTTCTTTACTACATGCTTTTTAAAAACTCTTGTGTTGCGTTCGTTGTTTATTTAGTGCGTTAAGTGTATTGCCACAAAATGCAGCGAGTGATTATTGTCTCGTTACTTTTGCTGAGCGTCGGCGCACTCGCTGCGCCATCGCAGCAGCTGGAGCTACAAGTGCCGCCGGATCCACAATCGCAGCGCGCCACCGATCTCGTCTACTCGCCCATCAAGCCTGTTACGGACGAGAATCGCTATACGACGCTCAATCCGGGCGTTAAGCTGACCGCCCTCAAGAAGGTGAAGCATGCCAAGGGCAACATGGTGTTCAGTTCAGGGGAGCGTATATCAGGTAAGTTTAAGCTGATGAGAAAGAAACTGTGCAAAGCTCGCTAAATGGATTACTTTTGTCTCTCTCTCTCTCTCTTTTTCTCCCTTACTCGCTCGTCATTCGTTCATTCCTTTTCACTCGTCACTCTCCACTCGCTACTCGACTTTCCTAACTCCATTCGTTATCCTTCTTCTCAATCATTCTCCTTTCTCAATCATGATCCATTCATTGCCACGCCCATGATACATCACTCGCCGTAATTAGGCGACAAGCTGCTGGTCAACAACTATGATGACGAGAGTTTCACCACCGCCGTGGACGTCGAGGTGGTTATGTCCTATATATCGAAAAGCGGCACCGCCATCACCCTGACCAGCATCGAGATCTACGTGGACACAACGGCCGATGATGCGAGCGCCTATTTCACGGACGGAGGCATTGGCAGCAGCGAGGCATCCATACTATTGGCATGCAATCAGACGCGCACCTTCTCATATGAAGCCGTCTTCTACGGTTACTAGACTAGAGAGCAAATTGAGAGCAAATAAAACAGCATCATCAACTTGGAACTGAACTGTGATCGCGATCGCCATCGTCAGCGCTAACACTAACGCTAATGCCATATTCCATCCCATTCTTCTCTTAGAGGGACAAGTATTATAGAGCTAAATTTGAATTAAAGCAATGAAACCAAATGAAGACAATTTACAGAAATTATCTTTAGTTACACTCACGACTCTTTCGATAAACATTTCTCTTTACATACATACATATTGTATATGTATGTATGTATATACCTTCTCTTTGACTCACTCAACCGGAAGCTTGTTTTTGGTTAGCGTAGAGCAAAATATATCGTTGGCTTATCGTACACACGCACACAAGTACAGAGGCTTGTAGACGCTGCTGGGGTCTGACGTTTGGGTTTGTCCAATGTAGCTCCATTTAATTGAATTGGTCGTCCGTTATGCCGACCCTCTGCTTCCCTGTACTACTTGATAAGGTGATGCAGATCGTGACACGTGGCGCCATTAACTGAACGAATAATGCGTCATTTGAATTGTTTATCAATATGCTAAATTGCTTCCCTGTTTGGGGAAGACCCCTACGCAGATCATGTCAAGAATCGTTGTATATTCGGGCAATAAAATAACGATCCATCAACAGGGAGTTCCTGCTATTTGAAACTGTTTATGGCTCTCTTTGTCTTCATTGAGAAGTATCCGACTAGAAGATACTCAGCTGTATATTCTTTATTTCATATATCAAACGCCTGTATATAAATAAATCTCTCTATATACATATACATATAATAATATGAGTTTTTATGCTCTTGAACTTAAGAAATGCATCGAATAATATAATATAATATAAGAATATGTATGTGTGCGAAGTCTCTGTGTGGCTGGCATAGCCACGCCCACCACAGACGAGTGCAGTTTGACCGATAATCCAATTCTCTATACGATATTTCTGAATAGCGCATTCAAGGAATTCTTGGGCCTTCCTGAATCCCCCAGTAACTAATGAATTGTGTAGTTATTATAAATAACATACCATAAAATAATATATAATCTTGTATATCTCCTTTGTATATTCGTGTATTATTTCTTTGGCAACCTTCCCTTTCTATTGCTTATCTATCGAAGCCTGTTAAGGGTCAATTTCTTAAATTTGCAATAAGCTAGTGAGGCATTTTCGGCTATAGATTTCTTGCTTAATTTGCTTTGAATATTTTCTGGGAAAAAGCTTAATATTAAATGATAAGAAATATAATATATATTTATAGTATATAGAGAGAAAAAAGGAACGCTGATCGCGGACTGGGTAGAGCTCATTTGTGCCCATTTGTGCAAGAGCTGGCAACCCAAGCAGACGTATTATTGATAGATTGAAAACGATCCTGCATATATATAAATATATGTATATGCAGTTATAGAACCATATACATATATATAGCTATGTTCAAAATGTCAATTATCGCATCATTTATGACGCTGAATTTAATACTGCTGATAACGACCGCAGCAGTGGATGGATTTCCCGAAAAGAAACGACGTAAATATCAAGCTCTAGCTCTTGACTGATTAGTTTGTGAGTTGAAATATTTAAATGCAGGAGGCGATCCTTGCATCTGGACGTTGGACAATTCGATAGGCCGCTGTGAGCTAGAGTACAATTGCACTGTGCTACATGAACCGTATAGGACGGGAGAGGTGAAAGTGGATGATATCCCCAGCTGCGGTTATTTGAGTGCCAACTCCCCGGAAATGGTTTGCTGTCCCAATAGTTGGCCCACCAAGAAGTCCACAGCTCCCATGTACATATGCCAATTTTTTACGAGATTACAAATGTGTTCTGTTTTTTTCGTTTACAGTTCGTCTTTTATGTTTTGCAGAACTAGCTGGGAGCAAAGTTTTCGACATCTGGCGTCCCTTGCGTACTACAGCAACAATTTGGACAACATTGTCCTCCACTGTACGGCGGTAATACTGTCGGCGAATACCGTGTTGGCCACAAGCATGTGCGTGGCCAAGAAGAAACCCACCAGGGTTGCAGTGGGCGTCATCGATACGAGGGAATACTTGGCGCCATATCTGGAGTTTGAGTTGCAGGTACGATTTATTGGTCATGTTTACTGTTTACCCAGCCAGCCTTATCAAATCATGATCAGCTGTCACTCTGCCCAACCGATCTTTGTTTATTAAATTTGATTGCAGTCACAAAACCAGATAATCAACAACGATCTGGCACTGTTCAAACTGCACAATGCCATTGATTTTACCGATAAGAAAATGGAAAACGTGAGCTTGGCTTCGCTTTGTTTTGAAAACGAGCTGGAGGGACAGCCCAAGCTATATGCTGTGGGCTTTGCTGAAAACGCGGGTATACATACATACTACATATCATGTGGTGTTGGATTACTTATATTTTGTCTGCAGTTGCCAACTGCGGCTTGTTCCAGACCCGTCTTGAGAGACTCTCTGACTGCAGAGTATCGGAGCCAAAACTTAATGTGAGCGGAATCGATACCACTTTAACACACATCTATGTGAGAGCTATGCCGGAGAGGTCTGCTAGGAGCGATGACTGTACAAATTGTCTGACGGCCTCCTCGAGTGTCCTCCATGTGGAGCGAAGTGACGGCAGTCTCTGTGTGGCTGGCATTGCCACGCCCACCACAGACGAGTGCAGCTTGACCGATAATCCAATTCTCTATACGATATTTGTGAGCCGCGCAGTGCAGGCTTTATTTGGCTCTTCTGTTCCATCCAAACGATCCATGTACAGGAGTATGAATTGAGCGTGGACTGTAGAATTTATATATAATGATGTGACCAATGATGTAAACTCAATGTAAGCTAACATTTTATATAAATGAAAAGGAGTCTACGAGTTCTACGTTTGCTATTGTGGTTTTGTTTTTTTGTGTTACGATTTTTGACAGCAGCATGATTTCATTGATTTGCTTTAGATTTGTGAATGTACATTAGTATTTAAAAAATTTTGTTCAACACATATTCAAAATTCGTAATAGTAATGGATGCTCCTACCTCGACAGCGGCGCAGGATGTGCAAGATTCGGACTTCTTTTACGGCTGGGACTTACTATTCAAAACTGTGGACACTCGAATTGTCAAGAAGGCGGATGTGCTGATGGTCCTTGCCCACTTTCTGCTGACCAAGCATTGTAATTTTCGTTGCGTTGGCATCGGCGATGACAAAAGTATGCCGGATGATGAGCCCGGCAGCGAACTACTGCCGGATCAGTGGAACGGAGATAGTGCCAAGTACTCGCTGAGATATGTGCGCAACAACGTCCTCTATTTGCTGCTGGCCCACATTACCGACGACGCACTGATCATCAATTTGCTGGATGTGAACACCAAGAACGTTTCCAATCTGTGCGTAACGCCGGACACTCTGGTCGCCGACTTAAAGGGTGGCATTGCCAAGACCCTGCCAACCGCTGGCGCAGTGGTTGAACGCTTTCGCCGCGAGCTCTGCGATCCGGTATTTGCGGCAAATACCCGCGAAGTGGTCGTACCGCAAATGACCACCCAGACTCCGGTGCAGACAACAGATCCCCTTGCCGATGACGGCCGGCAGCCGGTGGCATATATGCCGCACAGTTTCGAGATGAATCCCTATGGTATGCCCGATGTTGGACGGGGCGATTTGGATCCATTATCCGGCGGCATGGGTAATCTATTTCCTTTTCCTCGAAATCCGCCGCCCGTTCGTCCGAACGCACCTGACCAGACCACCCCCGATCCGGATCACGCTCAGCCCCCAGACTGGGATCCCGATAACTACATGTGAGATGATGCGCACCAAAAATTGGTCCAAAGCTAACTAAATTCGCCCAATACAAATTAATTACTTTGAAAATTATATAGAAAATCATGTAAAATTGATATGAGCATCTTGAAATTCCAGTTGCTTGAAATTATATGAAGAAATACCCATTATATATACGTATATACATTTTTTTGGTTGGGGGTTTTTCCCGTCTTGAAGTTGTCAAAAAAGTTGTAAAATCCCAAACATAAACTAAAACCGGATGCTTAAGCTCTTAAGTTGTTAATATACTTAAATAAAATAGAAGAAATGAATTAGAAGTTCGACATGTCAGTTTATTAGGTAAGGGCGCTTAGGATCTAGACATATCAGGAGACTCTCCTTGATCATGGAGAATACAATGTTCTTGGCGTATGAACTATTACTATTATAGAGCATAGAGTGCGATAGGAAATGCACAGCCTTCGCAAATGCAACGACTCACAGAGTGAGTTGCGTTTGTTATCGCTTTGATTATGCAAATTGTTGCTCGAATGCCTCGTAAGCTGTATCAAAACACAATGCTGGAAGATCGGCAGCTAGGCGTACACTTCCTCAGTTTCCCAGCAGACGTTGCGCCGCTGCGTCAGGCTGCGCTGCCAGTGGCCTCTGCTGCGGCTGGCGTCGCGCTGAGCACCGAGCTTGGCCAGTGGGAGAACGTTAGCAGCGTTCAGCAGTTGAACGCGAGCGACGCGCCTGTCCAGTTCGTTGACAACGGATCGGATCGGATCGGATCGGACCATGGCACGAGTAAGCAGTGTGATATCAGTGCTGTTTTGGCTCTGTCTTGGCAGCGGATGCAGCGGCTATTATAGCCTTCAGGGTTCGTTGGCAGACTTGAGGAGTCTATTGCTCTCTCTCCTCGCTCTCTCTCTATCTCGCTCTCACTCTCTGCATGTATTTAAATAACTTCTAATGCTCTCTTTTGCGTTAGCAGTTGGTGATCCGTGCCCGACGCGCGACTATCGGAGCAGTTGCCAGCCGGCGGAGCAGTGCTCCACACTGGGGCCGTTGATTAGAAGTGGACGGCTCTCGGTTGAGTCTGTGCTGAATTGTGGCTATACTATAACCGGCGAGAAGATTTGCTGTCCGCTTGAAGATGAACCAACTACAACAACAACAACCACTACAACAACAACTACAACAACAACCTCTACAACAACAACAACAACAACGGAATCTCCACCCTGGCTTAGCCTATTCAAGACCAGTCGAGAGTATGTGGAACGTTCGGTGGCCGAGCAGGCGCCAGCCAGCCGGGATAGCATCATATTCCCAGATACATCCACCTTGTCGGGCGCCGCCTGCCAGACGCCCCTGTACGAGGGCAGCTGCGAGACGATCTCGCGCTGCCACAGCCTGGAGCTGCTGCTGCAGCAGCGACTGCGCGACGACGATGTGCAAACGTGCCGGGACGGCACCATCGAGGAGATCATTTGCTGTCCGACCAATCTGCCGGCGGTGCCGCGTGGCCAGGTGGACTCCGCCACGCGCATCTGTCTGCCCGAGACGACATCATTTCCGACGGAGACGAGAGCATTGTACGATGATGAGAGCGCCGTTGCCAATGCGGTGCAGCTGTTGCCCCACTATAGGCATCTGGCGGCGCTGGCCTATCCGAATGCCGCCCACGATGGCTATGTGCATAGCTGCACGGCTCTGGTGCTGACGCCGCAGCTCCTGGTGAGCGGCGCTGGCTGCGGGCGTCCCAGTCATGCGGTCTTTGGTGTGGCCGATATGCGCGATGTGGATGATGAGGAAGACTTTCTAGCTGTTGTAGATGTATGTATCTCTGTCTCCCTCTCTCTCTCACTCGTTTGCTCTAAATCATCTCTCTTGTTCTCTTGCAGCGCGTCGCCGTTTATCGCGACGATTTGGCTGTGCTGCGTCTAACGCAGCCATTGCCCGTGGATCAGTCAGGTGCCCCAAACATCAGTCTGGCCCCCATGTGCACCCAGTTCGAGCTGACACGCCTGCAGCTCAGCGGACAGCTGCTGGCCACCGCCTGGGCCAAGGGCAATGGTAAGCTTTCGCCCTGCTCTGCCTCGACTCCAGCTCCAATATTAATCAGATCATGCTCTCTCCAGCCAGCGATTGTCCGCTCTATGAGCTGCCCATGCGTCTGCTGCCCACGGAAGCGTGCAAGGATATTGCGAATGTCACAGCTGCCCAGGAGGTGCCTGCATCGCATCTCTGTCTGGGGCCGATTCATGCCAATGCTCTGATTGCCAGCAATTCCAGCTCGTGTGCTCCGTGTCCCGTTGTCGTGGCCAGCGTGCTCCATTTGAAGCGCCCCAGCGGCAAACGTTGTGTCTTGGGCGTTGCCACGCCCACTGTCGCCCACAGTTGCGATGCGAAGGCCATGTACTACACGAGCCTGCTCAGCACACAGCTCTTTGAGTTTGTCGAACAGCAGCAGAAGGCAAAGCGTCTATAAGGACTTTAGGACCTCATTCAGGAGCCTTAAGCCCGCTCGTTCCACTGCATCAGTTTTAGCCTTTGCTGCAGACTCCTTTTCAAATGTGATTAGTATAAGATTTATACGCTCATATAAATATAAATACATATATTAGATATGTAGTTTTCTATAGCTAGCGCGTAGTATATAGAGATGTAAACACAAAATACATTTTTAAACTGGTTTTACAGCTAAGTGAAGCATTTTTTTAATCTGAATATATTTAGCTAAAGCGAGGCTTGAGCTCAAAACGACCGAAAGTGAGAGAGAGAGAGAGAGAGAGAGAGAGAGAGAGAGTAGGAGATATAGAAAGCGACAGAGAGAGAAAAAGGTTGACAGAGTGAGAGTGGCAGAAAGAGAGAGGGCATTGGAGATAGAGAGAAAGAAAGACACAAACATACAGGTAGAAAGAGATAGAGACATAGAGAAAAGAGAGAGAGAGAGACAGATAGACGTAGAGATAACAGAGAAAGAGAAGGAGAGAGAGAGAGAGAGAGAGGGAAATAAAGAGATTTAGAGAGAAAGTATGAGTGGAAGTGAGAGAGAAATGAAATAGCTGTTAGACTTTATTTTGGTATTTTTTTTGCTCAGTGCAGTTGAAATTGTAAGTTGCTAATTATTTTGGTATTTCTTTAGAAATTGTTTATATTTGTTTGTTTTTGCGCTCCGACCTTATGCCTCTACTGCATTAACAATCTAAAATATACTCACGCTTAGACGTAGGTACAACGTAAAATTCAACTCATATAAATCTCAGCAACCAGCGAGCGAGCATCGTGCAGTCGGTAAAGTCAGCTAAAGTCAATTGTAGCCTGTTCTGATTTACTTATATATTACATACATATATACATATTTTTTTCATTTAACTAAATTTTGATAAGAACGGTTTAGTGTTATCATAGAGCGTTACGTACTTGGGTCAGAGCAAACTCAAATTTGTATTTCGCACTAGTGCTGAATTCGATTCTGACGGTGTTTTTCCCTTGAATCACGGTGGTTTTTGTTGTTAATGTTGCCGGTTTTAATGCCCATCGAAAGTGTGCTCAGTGGGTATAATGATTTTGAATTACAGATGGAGCTGATCGTGTCTGACCTTCGAAAATAAATGTGCTAAACGGGCTATGTTAGAAAATCCCTTGACTGCCTTTCTGCCTATCTGGCATAGCTATCATCTATATATAGCCAGAGCTAGATCTTCAGACTTATCAAATTTATTTTTTGTTTTATTTTTTCCTAAGTCTGAAACTAATCTTAATATTGAAATAATGTCATTGAATCTGACAAAAAAATATATAGTGTCAGATTTTTTTTTGTATAGCCATAGATGTGTTGTCAAGATTTCTCTGTTCTAAGCAAGTATTTTTGGGACATTTGTTTTTTTGAGAGCTCAGCAACTTTAAATGTGTATATATATCATACAGGAATGTAATATTTAGTGTATTTACACAGCAAGATGTTAGATAAAATATGCATTGAATATGCCAAGAGAAGTCATTTAGAAGAAGACACACAACAGAAACTATCAACATATGTGACAATGTAATTTAAATCCCGAATGGATGGTATCTTCTAGTTGAACTCAGTCTTCGCAATTTCACAGAGTTTTTACCCGCTGTTCACTTACGAATCTGTTGCTGTGCTCAGAGTTGCGTATTTTGCTTCTGTTAAAACCGGTTTAGAGCTAAAATATAAAAGCTAAAAAACAAAAACATAAAGAAAAGAACAAAAACCAAACAAACTAAACAAAACACAAGCGAAACACGAGCGTCTCTCGGCTCTCGACTGAAAAATCTCGGCTCTGCGATTCTTGGTTCTCGGCTGGCTAATCTCGACTCAGCGCTCTTCGGTTCTCGACTCTCGGCTCTTGGCTCGGCAACCAACGACCGCTCGCTCAGCTATGCTCACTTCAGATTCTGATCTTGGCTTCAGTTGGCAAAGCGTCGCGTTGCTGTTAGGTCGTCGGTCGTTTCACGGCTCGTCGCATGTGCCGAATCCCATTCGAATTGTTTCCGTATCACGCCTGCCACCGGTTTACATTTCATTTTAGCTTCGATTGTCTGTGAGTGATTTTTTTTTTATTTGTTTTTTTTTTTTGTTTTGTTTTGTTGCCTTATGCAAAGTGCTGGAAGAACTGATTGCAGAGAAAGGAAAATAAGCAACATTTGACCGTAAAGTCAACAACCGGAGTGATTTGTTGCAGTTGCCTCAATTTGTTGTTATCAAAGCCAAACGCTTTCAGCTTGCGTGTGTCAAAGGTTTGTCTGATAATCAACAACAGCCAGAATAACATGCAATTGAAATAAGAATAATTATTAATATCAATGAAGGCACGGTCAATGCAGTCCATCATTGTGAGCTGCCATCGTGTTCGGCATGATAATTAAAAAATGGCACACAACAGTGATGAGCCACTATAACGGTTCTTTTTTTTGAAAACCCCAACAAAATTTTGTATTAGCTGGCAACAGTGTATGAATTCTTGACAACAATTTCGCTGGGGAATAATCAAACATATATATGTATATATATACACATAAACAGGGAATATTATACTAAAACTTAAATACAGTCTAATTAGCTAATTAACATTGTATGTTGTTTACTTAAAAAGTTACAGCTTGATATCAATATTTATATAAATATATTATTATCTAAATATGTATCTATCTAAAAGCATTTGTAGTTGTTCAAATGAATGCATCAATATGTATATGTATATATTTGGTATATATATTCATATACATATTTAAATACATATGTATATACTTGTTTAATTCTTTTTATTTATTTATTTTTTTTTTCGCCTGTCAGAGTAATAAAATATATATTTATAGAACTCACTTTGATCACGTTAAATGAGCTTCAGTCGTGACTGAGAGTTGGTATATAGATCAGCTTAAAATTAAATTGATTGGGACGATATATTTGAACACAGAATATATACATATTTATATACATATATATATGTACACATACGTGTACCTGTATGTATATCTTTTATTATATCTTTACTGAAATCTAACTTAAGTCATTCGAGTCACAAGCCTTTGTTGTCTTTAAGTAACATTTTGGGTTTTAATTTATTATTAATCATTTCGTAAATACGTATAATGTTTCAGCATTTAATTTAATATGGCACACTTTATTTTGAATAAACTCAGGTATTATATTATGCCTTCTATATATAATACAACTAACACCAAATTTTATATAATATATATTTCAATATATTCCTTGAAATTTCATCACATGTTATTTGTATTTATTTTTATTTTTTTCATTTGATATCATGCAGCTTTAATTATGTTCTGATTCTTCTGCGCCAACTTTTCAAGAGCCCAACTTTAGAGATAACTCTGTAAGCACTGAAATTGCCGATGATATGAAAGATAATTTGTTAATTTGCTAAAACTTGTACTACAAATGTAGCACATATTCGTATCTTTGGTTTTGTATTCTTCTTCTAATAGTTAGCACTGTTTTTGTTCTACGGAATAACGTTATCAATTGAGTGTTAGATAAACCATATTGAAGCACTCTGGTACGGTATAGAAAGTTCCGATTTATGGGTTTTCTTTTTTGTCAAATATGCGTAGAAGCATTTCAATCATAGAATCTACCTGTGGAGAAAGGTCAGTTAGATTAGAAAGAATCACCAGTGAAATGTAAATCGAGAAATTTCTATACGGCTTTTGACTTTATCTTTGAAATATTATTCAATTGCTGACACTATTATTATTCTGCATTGTTGTAGATAGGTTAATTAGTTTGCTGATAATGAATATGCACGGATGGCACGCTACGTCAAAGACAAATCGCCATTGAGTAAAATTCATTGGAATTAGAATGGAATTGCTGCGCAATATTATCTGTGAAATAAAAATCTTTTGAGTAGTTGACCTACTTAATAAGGATTCAAATTATAATCCAATTTTAATTATAATCCAATTTGATTTCGTTTCTTATTTCTTTTTTTTTTGCATTAATCTAATCTTTGTTTTATTATAAACATGTGATTGCTATTATATATAATCCATATATGTATATAATCCAGTTTCCGTAAAGAGAAAAACTTTAGATTCATCAGCTCAATATCTAACTCTACTGCAGATCAGTTCGATTGCGGATCGATTGGGGAGCGTTCCGTTGAAGATGGCGCTGATGTCGCCCAGAAGCGTGAGCGCAACTCAAAGTAGTTGGATCAGCTTCAACCTGCTATTACTTGGTCTCATCCTGTGCGTTCTGCCACATTTGGAAGCACTCGAAGGTGTTCAGATTGTTTTTTGTTTCTTCTTTGATAAAAGGCCGCTTATTGAACCCGATCTCTGTTTGCAGAGGGTGATCCATGTACGCTGAAGGGCAATCTGGCGGGTGTCTGCCAGGGTTCCTCCAAGTGCGTGCCACGCATCAATAAGTACATCGAAACGAAGAGATTGACGCCCAGTGATATACCCAGCTGTGGCCTGAGCACCCGGGAGGAGATTGTCTGCTGTCCGATCGCCGAATGCTGTGCAGATGATCAGCGGTAAGAGAGAGAGGGTGGATATGTTTAAATAATGGATGGGAACTTGTGTTTTGTTGCTTTTGTTATTGTCCTCCCCACAAAGCTGTGTGATCCATGTTGTTGCTCGTTCCATAATTTTAGCCACTCGAGAAACCGGGCCTCTAACCTTGTTTAATCTAATTTACGTGCAGCCCAAGTAGCAGCTCAGTGAATGTTTTGCCAACACGGGGACCGGACAACGCTGAGCACAATGTAGGTCCACCTAGCAGTGTCGAACTGACCCCATCAGGACGATCCACGCCTGAGACTGACAACTCGAATATATGGAAGCCGAAACTGGATCCCGATGCGTCCTACTTTGATTTTAGCCAAATGATAAGCAGAAATCCAAAGCCACAGACACTGCCCGACGATAGGGGTGACCGTACACACAATCGAAATGTAGCAGGAGGAGGATCGAATATTTTGATTTCGCACATGGGTGAAGGGAATCCGCCCTTACTTATAAGGGATGAGCGACCAATACAATTCGTACCGCCTCCACCTGAACATAATCCCATTGCTAATACCATACACGATCCGCTCCAATGGCCTGCTCCCAGCAGAGAGCCAAGGATCATAAACAGACCGTTTACGATTGAACCTTCAAGGAGGGCACCGTCTTGGCCAAGCCGCAGCCATCGACCCAACGAACGGCCAGGACCAAATTCAAATACTGAGACAGATCAACCATCAATTTGGCAGCCTCCCCCAGAATTTCCTGTACCTTTTCAAGGAATCCAAACGCCCCAGAGCAATAGCAATAATGAATGGAATTGGTTTGTGACAGCTGCATTTATGCATTTGCAATTGAACATGGATTACCGCTAATCTCTAATACCTGAAAGAGTCAGCTAACTAAATGTTCGTGTTGTTCTCTTCTTTTTCCAGGCAAGAGACCACGTCGAGATCCCCCCTTCAGCCCGCTCCCTCACCCAGAACAGATGTACCACGGCCAGCAGTGCAAGGTGTGTATTTTAGGGGGCTTCTAGAGTATTACCTACATTTAACTTAAAGTGTTATATGAAGAGATCAAGAAGGGATGCTTTAGTAACCCGCGAAGAGCAGTTAAACTTAGGTATAGTTGTCTCCCCTTGAATGTCTGAAAGGATATTTAGAATAAAAGACTAGACAATCTTGGGAATATTCGATTTCTCTCTCAGTTTCAATAGGTTGATCACTGTAGTCATTCTATCCGTACAGAACCGATTGTATAAGTCTGTTTAATATCTTCGACAGCTTGTCGGGCGATTGAACAACGTCAACTGGAGTATGGCTTAACCGAGCACATCTTGGATGGCATTGAGGTGGACCCAGCCTACTATCCGCATATGGCAGCCATCGCGTTTAGTGAGTTGGATAATATTGCATTTGGTTGCGGTGGCTCGCTGATCTCAACGCGTCATGTCCTGACGGCAGCTCATTGCGTCAACAGCCGGTATAAAACACCTGTTTTCGTGCGCCTTGGTACGGTGAATATTGAACACGTGAGCGAACACCGTCAGGACATTAACATAACGGTACGTGGCACACTTACACATATACATATGTATATGCTAGGCATGCATTCAATTCATATTGAACTCTCACCGCCAAGAACAGGACAACATCAGAATCCATCCGGACTATGTTAGCACCAGCAAGTACAATGACATCGCCATACTGGAGCTGGCCGAGGAGGTCAAGCTGACCAATTATACATATCCGGCGTGCCTGGAAACGGAGCTATTCGATCCGCCATCCAATGCGAGTATCTATGTAGCTGGCTGGGGCGTAATGAACACAACCAGTACGTTTCACATCATTTGAGCGAATTAGTTCGCACTGATTACTATTACTAATGCAGCAGCTTAAATTTGTGCAGCTCGCCGCACTTCGAAAATATTGTTGCGCGCCCCGCTCACCGTGGTGCCGCTGGCTCAGTGCAACGACAGCTTTGCCGAGCAGCCGCTCAGCCATCGCTATCTGGAAAAGGGCATCATCGATTCGCTGCTGTGTGCGGCGGACTTGATTAAGGGCACGAAGGATGCCTGCCAGGGCGATTCCGGTGGTCCCTTGGTGCTGGAGCGTGACAAAGAGAACAATAAATACAGCGTCATGGGTGTCATATCGTCGGGCTTTGGCTGTGCCACAACCACGCCGGGCCTGTACACGCGTGTCGCATCCTATTTGGATTTCATCGAAGGCATTGTGTGGCCAAATGGGTTTGTATGACAGTACTGATATTTATCGATCCTCAATGTGTGTATAACAATAAATTCTAAGTATATCGATTTTAAATACAACAAATATAACTATTTTCTTAATGACAATATAAAGCGAATGAGATAATTTATTAATAATAATAATAAAATTGCTTTAATATTGAGGAATATGATTTTATTACATTTTAATCGAAAATAAAGTAAGTAAAAATTCTAGGAATACGGCTGGAGTTTAACAAAAAATATGCATATATAAAAATATAGCACAAAAATATAAAAATATCTATTTAAATATTTTAATTATCGTTAATTCACAAATATTTGATTTCAATTTAAATAAACTTCAAAATATATTCATAACTAGTTCCGGTTCTTTAACCAGTTACTTGTTAACGCGCTCTCTGCCATCCACGTATTTACGTAAACAGAGCGGCTGTCATGAAAGTTATGCACTCTCTCACTCGGGCTCTCTCTCACTCTCTCGCTCTCTGCGAGTTGCACCCTAACTAGCACAGCATTGCCAGCTGCAATAAATAGGATAGCCAAAGCTTTAAGCTTTTACGACTATCGAGCTTTTGATGTTTGTTTTTTTCTGTTTTTGCTGACATTGAATGAAACAGCCGTGTTTTGGCCGTTACAAAACGCCGCTGCCAGAAAAGCAGCTGACGCCGTCGCTGCTGCTCCTTTAGCTTTGCCGCCCGATGCCATCGTTTCACTGTCCCACTGTCCCACTGTCCCACTCTCCCAGTGTCCCACTCTAACACTCTACCGCTCTGCCAGCGCTCGTCGCTACCCACACGCATTTCGTAGAGGCAACAACTGTTTCAGCTGCTTCTTAAATGCTGCTGCTGTCGCTGCGGACGCCTCAGTTGGTCGCGGGACTGCGTTGCCGTTAGTTCGTGCCCAGCATTTTGGAAGCGAACGGAACAGCCTTTCAGACTGTGCTTCAAACAACACATTTATTTTTTTCTAGTGCTCTTCTTCTTGTTGTTGTTGCTGTTGTTGTTGTTGTTGTCATCCGTTGCTGTTGCGCCGTGCAGCATGCAACGCTTTTGGCGCGCCTAGTTTGAAAATTATTGTTAACCGTTGTGTAAATTGTGTACGGCTCCGGTGTGTCAAATGTAAGTCTTGTACTCTGTGTTGTTCAATGTTGCACGTTCCTTATCAGCCGTCGCATATTGACGCATTAATCACAGGCTGGGAAATTGATTCCAATTGCGCATCTGCTGCCCCGATAAGCATCATAAACAATAATAATAAAAAAAAAAGAAAAAAAACTAAACGAAAAGAAAAGTAAATATATATATATAATAATAATAACAAAAGCCAGCAGTAGCTTATGCCAACGTGTGCCAGTGGACAACAGGTGCTCCACAATCTGAATACCAAATATCACATTATTCCCCCCCTTGCGATGTACCTTTCAAATTCGGAATATACTGTACATATTAATTATAGAGCTGGTCTTCAAAAAGAAGTTTCTAAACTTAAGCGAAGTCGCCTCAAAACAGAGTTTAAATTCAATTAAAAACTTGAATTGATTTTCGTTTAATTCAAATTCTATTTTAACAATTTTTATTTACATTAAAACTATATATTAATTTACAGTATATTATTTTATGTTATTTTTAAAATAGGTATTTTGCTTTATCGTATATTAGAAATTCCTATAACTAAAATGATTCCCAAATTTTTGCATTATTTTTCTTTAAAAATTGGTTAATTATAAACTCCTGGCAGAAGGGAAACATTGATTAGTTTCCCTTTAGGTCAACTTCACTCATTTTCTATGGAATTTTTCTTATTTAGAAATTCCAAACATGCGAGAATCAATTTAAACTAGCTTTAAGTAAATTTATTACAAAAAGTTCAATCGAAATTGTACCACTATTTATTTTTTTTTTTTTTTCAAACAGTAAAATTGAAGCTTTAAGTTGATTTTAATAGTTTTTGATGGCATTCTATATGGATGGAGTCTCATTAATTTGATGGCAAATTTAACTGTCTTATCAGTCAAGCTGACAATTCGAGCGATATTTGTGCTCAAATTCCGTTTGATAAATTAATTGCCAGGCAATGCGAGAATTTTCACGGTCAGTCGGTCAATCAATTAGACATTATCGAGTGCATTTTAAAGCAATTTGTTGCCAATGTTGTGGGCTGTTGTGGGGGCGTGGTTTATATGGTGAAAACTGTTGCTATTATTGCTCATATGGGGCTGGGGGTCCGTGGGTGGATACCACAAATTTTGCTGCTGCTGGCGTTTGGTTAGAAAATGTGGCTATAAATGTGACACTAAGTTAATAAATTTATGGCCAAAACACACCCAACTGATATGTTCGCTGTGTGTGTGTGTGTGTGTGTGTGTGATTGTTGTTTGCTGTTATTTTTTTTTTTTTTTTTTTTTGTTCTCTTTGTCCATGTGTGTGCGGCTTTGACACGACACCGTTGCGGACAACAGCAAGGCGGATGCCAAAAAGTCGAGAATTGTATGCGTGTGTGTGTGTGTGTGTGTGTGTGTCGTTGGCATATTAATAATATTTTTATTGGCCGCTTATTTGCCTTTAGTGGCCGAGCTGTGTCTGCCTTCGTGTACTAATTTGGGGCTGGCCAAATACAATCGCCCACAAAGTTGTGACCTCCTTTAATTAATAAATGTGCGCGCCGATAACACAAAACAACAAAATATTTAATAAAATCAAAAAATCATGAAAAAAGAAACAAAAGAAAAAAAGAGAATCAATTTTCCTCAGCATTTTTTGGTTTTTGTTCTCAGATGTTGTTGATGATGTGTCTCGAGTCGGAGTCAGCTGTTTATAATGTATGGATTTCTATTAAAGCCAATGGCAAAAACTGATCTCATTGAATATGCATGTGCTTCAAGGAAATTTGGCTGAAAGCACTCGCAGGTGTCAGGATCTGCGTCTCCCCCTCCTCGCGCTTAGTCTGACAAATTGCATATCAAATATTCATAATTTATTGGTAATTTTTTTTCTTTACTTTTTTATTATGATTATTATTATTTTTTTTTTATGGAAACAAGCACAGCTGCTGGCTGAGTACGACCGTTGATTATGGGCGGTCGTAGTCGATGGCGTAATACTCGTTCAAAGTTCATTTAGAACTGGCAATAGGCTTAAAATGTGTTAATTTTCATAGGTGTATATCAGAACTATGTTCGACAAGGGAGTCTAGACACATTTGGTTCGGGCTGACAATCGAAATAATGTTTTAAATTTTGTATAGACTCATAAATTTCTACTACAAGTATTAGTCCTTAGCTTGCATATCAAAGGAATGCCAGAATTTTAGTTCATTTATTCATACTTTTGGTGAATTTATTGGATATACACATTTCGGGGCTTTGGCTCCATGATTATTTTTATATATATATTCATTGTTTAAAGTTATATTGAGCTCAATCTCAAGGTAATTGAGAAAAGTTCGCCAGAAATTGAAACAAATGCATGTAAATGGCAGTTATAATGCCGCCTGATTTCAATAGATATTCAGTTTTCCTAGTTTCTGTATTATCTAAAAGAAAAGTTTTAATTAACCTACAGAAGTTTACACGAAATTTAAGTGAATTGGGAATTTGTATCATTATCAAACTGTTATAAAGTCTGAGGGACAATCGAAATATTTACTTAAATTGAAAAATAAAGTAGAAATTAGAAAATGTAGTAAAAATGTAAACACAACAAAGAAATGAGAAATCTGAAATGAAATTGCATTCACTTTAGTTCTGCGCTCAAAAGTATGCTACACCTTTTGCATTTGGGAATTGCAATTGCCTTTGCTCATCAAAAGCAAAAATAAAATAAAACAATAGGCTTGACTTATAGCTACATCACTTACAAGTAAAGCTAAAACTAGAACTAGAAATAAACTAGTAGTGCTAAGAACATTTAATTGGAAATGTGGAATGTTTCAATTGTTCTACAGAAACAGACGGAAAATGTGCAAAACTTTGAAATGTGGAAATTTACTAAATCACATTCGCTCTAGACATTTGCTGCTACAAATACGGTATTCACTGTGGCTTCTGGTAGCTGTGTGGCCTTTGGAGAATTTCAGCCAAGGTTGACGAGCATTTAGAGGCAATTAGCCAGGAATGTAGTAAGTCGACTCGTTGCTGTTGTGTGGATAAGCGGCACAGTAGATACAGTTTTAATTCCAAGCTGAGCAAATATTGTCGAAAATTAATAGTGCCAACTATACCAGCAAAGGCGCAAAGGTGATGTCTGTCCACATACACAAACACATGTACATATATCTACAGTTGTTGCTAGGTATATGTGGGGTACATTAAGAAAACCCTCGCTCTGCATACAGCCGAAACTCCAAAGCCGACTTAAGCAGAGATTTTCCTTAGATACTTTGATGCCGCTTTGAGGAATGCAGCAATAAAAATGCCCGAGCAGTACGAGGGCCGATGCTCCAGCGTAAGCGGCTAATAGCGTTAGTTACTTAGTGGAGTCATTTGACCAGCCTGACGATGGAGCTCAGAGACCAGGCAAAATGTGTGAGAGTGTTAGTGTGTGTGATTGTAATGCACATAAATTTACAGAAGTTCATTTTTGTGTAGCGCGTAAATCTTTACACAAATCTCTCATTTCGCCGGGTCATATGAGGCCCAAAAAAAAAAAGAGAGAAACAATACAAGTCATAGTGCCTTAGTGGGGAGTTATCGACTAGCCGATATCCTGTCAATGCTTACTATACAATTGCACATATGTGAATGATGAAATATAGAAAGTTGTGAATCAATTGTTGGTCTACTTCTTATTATAGACTTCAATCATGCCAGTCTTAGTCATTGCTGCCCTTTGGCTAGCATTGAGTACAGGGTATACAACAAAATCACTGCATACAAAATCGCTTGAAGGAAACGAAAAGATAAACAAAGCATAACGGTAATACACACACACACACACACACACACACACACCTCCATTCACGCCCCTGAGTCCGAGTCTGCTGATCAGGGCTCAACGAGCACTGAAATTGTTTTAGTTACAGAGGAAGAAATATCAGTAGTTCTCCGAGGTCTTAGAACCAACACAGCTCCAGGGCCGGACGGGATCCCAAATCGTGCGCTAAAGCTAGCCCTCGCCTTGCACCCAGTACGTTCGCCGAATATCAACGAATGCCTGATCCAGGAGACGTTCCCGGCAAAATGAAAGCCCAGAATCTGGTATTGCTACCCAAGCTGGCAAACCACCAGATGAGCCATCGTCGTACAGACCGATCTGTCTCTTAGACACCATGGGAAAGGTGTTTGAGAAACTGATCTGCTCTAGGCTGGAGACTGCGATTGCAAGCGCCGGAGGCCTGTCGCCAAACCAGTTTGGATTCCGGAAGGCCCGGTCAACAACGGACGCGCTTGACAAAGTTGTTGGTCTGGCCACTTCCGCTATTCAAGGCACCAGATGGAGGCATGGAGGCACGGCACGAAGGAATACTGCATCATCGCGACCCTGGATGTAAGGAATGCCTTCAACACAGCTAGTTGGGATATGATACTGAATGCGCTGTCACAATATAATATCCCTAAATATCTAAAAGAGATAATAAAGAGCTACTTCAGAGGAAGAACGCTGGTATACAACACGAGTGAGGGTCCCCAAACTCATACAGTGTCAGCTGGAGTACCCCAAGGCTCAGTGCTGGGGCCTCTCCTATGGAATATCATGTACGACGGCGTACTGCGCTTAGAACTACCAGCAGGGGCGCACACCATTGGCTTTGCTGATGATGTAGCTGTCGTAGCCAAGGAAAGGAGCTCAAAGATACAGAGGATATGTGCAGCGAAAGTATCAATCGCATACGAAGCTGGTTGACTGAAGCTGGGCTCGAGCTGGCGGCACACAAAACTGAAGTTGTCCTAGTCAGCAGTCGCAAAAGAGTGGAAACTGCCAATATAAAGATCGGCAGCGTCACCATTGCGTCAAAGAGGGCGATAAAGTATCTTGGTGTCATGATAGACACAAGATTAACTTTCCGCGAGCACTTAGAGTATGTGCATAAAAAGGCAGCTGATTCTTGTAGAGCTCTCTCGAGAATCATGCTTAACACGCGGGGACCTAAACAGCAACGACGTCTCCTTCTAATGAGCGTCATTAGGTCCGTCATCCTCTATGCTGCGCCAATATGGGCAAGAGCGATGGCAACGCCGAGCTACAGCCGGGGCATTTGCGCGATCTACAGACTAAGCGCAATCAGAGTCAGCTGCGCTTTCAGAACAATCTCCGATGACGCGGCGCTCGTCATAGCTGGTATGGTACCACTGGAGTACTTGGTCGCCGAAGCCGTGGAGCGGAATTCGCACGCGCCTGCGCAACGCAACGCTATCAGGGCGAACAGCATTGCGCGATGGCAAAGGAAGTGGGATAGCTCAGCTAAAGGGCGGTGGACGCACAAGCTCATCCCGGAGCTTGAACCATGGGTCAACCGCAAACACGGCGAGGTAAACTTCACCTTACGCAGATCCTCTCGGGACATGGCTGCTTTCGGAGCTATTTGAAGCGCTTTGGCCACGAGGAATCTGACGAGTGCCCCTGGTGCGAGCGACGGCATGTGGAAGACGCCAACCACATTCTCTTCGAATGTGGACGGTTCCTGGAGGAGAGGCGACGTCTGGAAGAGGCAGTGGGCCGCTCCATCAGAGCGGACAACATAGTCAACGCCATGCTGGAATCGGAGGAAGCTTGGGAACTAACAAGCACCTTCGCGTCCACGGTGATGATGGAGCTCCGCAGAGTCGAGCGACTGAGAAGACGAGCTGTCCCAGGCTAAGGTAGCGCATAGTGCTTGCGAAGCAATGCTTTACGGCCGTCCCGCAAGCACCGCGCGCTATCCTAGCCACTACACAACTTGCAACTTGTTGTATATATAATTTTGCCAATAAATGAATATAAAAAAAAACACACACACACACACACACACACACACACACACACACACACACACACACACAGTCAAATGGAAGGAAAAAACAAATTACATATGTGCACAGACACATGCATGCATATATACACATATACATACATACATACATATGTATGTATGCGTAGCTTATATTATACTCTCATATGGCACTTAACTGAGCAGTGGAAGTTGGGGCCATGCGATGTTAGACATAATTTCGTTTTCGTTTTTGGTTATTCTTTTTTTCTTTTCTTGTGCTCCGGGTCTGTCACTTTTTAGCTATATGTATCTGTTGTGTGTGTGTGTGTGTGTTTGTCTTGGGTTGAAAGGTCGTTGACAATGGTGAAACAACTGAAAATTTATGGTTTGACATTAAGGAAATTTAATCGATTCGTTGCAGCACGTGGTTGAAACATTTAGCCCCTCGCCCTTTGTTACAAGCCCCCACTCCTACAGTCCCTATTTAAATACGTCATAAGAGAGAGCGTGGCATTCGTGCCGTTGCCTGCATAGCTAGGACTATTACGATTACATAGACATCAAGGTAGTTTCAAGCCTGGAAACCTCTCGCCCTCTCGCCCACTCGCCCACGCCCACGCCTCACGCCCCACGCCCACACCCGTTGCCATTGCTGGCAGAGCACGCGTCATAAAAAACCTTCTCATATATGTATATGCCCACGTCTACCTTATGAAAATTTCCTTAATGAAAAAAACGTTGACTATAATTAATTGGCCAAGTGAATATGTGAATACTCTGCGAGGCTCTAGAAAATTGAAAGCTATTGTGAATTACAAAATGTTTGCTCAACTCAACAGTTTACTTCATCACACAGCTCGTGCGACGTTTACCAACACTGTTGCTACTGCTCTGTGGTATCTAAGCATCTATAAATAAAACCCATTGGAATTTGTAGTTAGGAACAGATTTCGTTATCAATATAACCAATAGTCTAGCTGGATTTCTGTTCTATATAGGCTTATCCAATGCATTATAAATCATATATAGATATATGTATATAAAAGAGGGCGTAACAGATTTCTTGCTTTAAGCACTATGCTCGACCTGTTAGGGTATTCGTACATGTGTTTACATTCACAAAAAGTAAACTGAGTGAAAAGTTTGGCCACTGGAAGTTTTTTGCTGTGCGTGTGTAAATTATTTTTGATCTTGTTTGTTGTTGTTGGTGTTGCTGTTGTTGTTGCAATTTAAATGCCTGTTGCTGTGGCTGTCAATTAAAAATATTGTTAACGTTCTTGTCTGCTCCTGCTGGTGCTCCTGCTGCTCCTGCTGCTGCTCCTGCTGTTGTAATTAAGTTTTTCACGTCCATAAAAAAAGACTTTGAAAACAATTCGGAATTGAATATGGAAATGAAGAGCGCTCTTTTTTATTCTTAATTGATTATTTATTTTAATTATTATTATTATACATTGCGAATGATTTACCAATGCCAATTTCAATAAATAAACTAGATGAAACAGAATAATCAAACAAAAATACATATTAAAAAAAAAAAAAAAATTACATATATATTAAAAATTTATTTACTTTGCGTAACGTTAGTTTATTATTTTTTAATTTTTTTTTTTTAATGTTTTGTTATGCACAAAGCACTAGTCGAAAGTGCTCGACTAGTAGATACCCTGCATACTGACTCACACTGCCTGAATATTCATTGTGGACATTTTATATGCATACACACACACACACTCACACACACTTATACACACTCATCGTTTATTGCGCACTTCATGCAGCTCTGGTGCATGCAGCATTACTATGGCAAAATTAATTATTGAATAACTTTTGTTCTAGATGCGCACTTGCATTCATAATGAAATTTTCAGTGCGTAATAAAAAACAACCGCATGTGCATGTGTGTGTGTGTGTGGCAAGTGCCAAAGTTTTGTTGTCATATGAAATATGATATTATTTTCGATAACGGTTAACATCGAAATATTCAGCGTATTTTTCGCAGTGGTATCAAATCGAATGAATGAAATTTATCAATAATTTTGAATTGGGGAATTGGGGAATTTATTGGAAATTTCTACAGGAATATAGAGCTACCACTTTAGGTCTTTGTTTTTATAGACTCAGACTGAAGTGAGTACATATTATTCCCGTTTTATTCCATCAAACGTTAGCTCACTTTCATTTCAAGTCAGATTCCTATAACACTGAAATGTAATTAAAATAACAAGTATCTCAACTAAATGCAGACGTGAAAACAAATCTAATCATAATTTATTTTGCTTGCGTAATTCAGTTTATTACATTTGTCCCCCCCCCCCAGCGAAAACTATGCCAAGACATGTTGCAAAGACTTTTAATGGATGTATCTACATATACATATATTATGTAAATATATAAATGCCGGCAATTGAAGCACTCTGGCAGCCATTTGTCAGCTGGTCCGATGCGGACAGTGAATGTACGGGACTGAAAGGACTCTCGGATGTTAATCATCAGTTGGCTTATTAGATTGGTGTGCAGACTGGCGCATGGAAGTGTTGAGTGCTGCCATTTGCAAACAGTGAGTGCCAAAGTATATCGCACATCGAACGACAAAGCGACAAACGGCAGCTTGTCAGCTAATAGAGCCAAAATTAGCTACGCTAATTGAATTAGTCGCATGGCAGCTGCGACAAGCCAAGGCAAGCCAAGGCAAGCCAAGGCAAGCTCATGCCATCTCAGTTTCATTTAGCATCTTAAGTTCTCCCGCTCCCTGGGCTGCTTCTGGCTGGTTGGCAATTAGCCTGTAGCCTTGCTTCAATTTCAAGTCTTTTAAAATTTTGGGCGTCCGCAAATCGTTTGCTTTAGCTGTTCGCTCTCCTGCTTCTATCTCTCTCTCTCTCTCTCTCTCTCTCTCTCTCTCTCTCTCTCTCACTCTCTGGCATTCTAATTCAAATGAACTCATTAAACTTAATGAATAACAGCGTTGTGGCATTAAAAAATGATGGCAGCCAGCCATTTGATGGGCTTAAAACTGATGCCGAAGCCGCGACACAAAGTCAACTCATATTGAATCCCAGCTGCAGCTGTTCCCAAAAACGCAAACGCCTTTGCGAGAAATAGCTCAGCATTATAATGTTAATTAACAGAGAGCACTTTTGCGACATTTCCATATACATATGCAATATTTGAATATTTTTGCAATTAGTCTGGCGTAAAAATTGGTTTTTCTCTTTGGCGAAATTGCGTTGAATGCCATTTTGAAAACATTTAGCAACAGCAACAACAACAACAACAACAGCAACAGCTATCGCCCATAGCTGCTTTTATCACTTACAAACTGTTTGTTTCGCGCACACCCAACTGGGCGTGACTATAACGCCTCCATTCGGTAGCCGTCTTGCGCAGGTGTAAATTTCAACCGCAGGCCACCCCCTCGTCTTCCCCTCTCGCCCGGGGAAGCCATCGAGATGGTCGCACGCGCTGACTGTTTTCAATTGTGCGACAGCAGCGACTTTAACTTCATCAATAGTCGACGCACGCCTAAGATGGGCTGAGGAAATGGGTTTAGAATTGAGAATGGGAATGGGAATGTCAATGGGGACAGCGGGTTGGGGTTGGGACTGGTGCTGGGCCATGACGCGACAGAAGGGTTGTCCAATTTGGCTGCTCTGGCAGCCCTACAGCTGTTGTTGCTGCTCAATATTTCATTTTCGGCTGCCTACTTGAGCACTTCAAACGCATCAAAATCGAATTTCGTAGAACACTTTCCGGTACGGCCACCGAACTAAGTGAAACCTCACGCAACTCATTTTCTTGAAGAACACCAGACGAGCGCTGAACTGAAATTTAAATGGATGGATATAGTAGTCTCACATGTGTGTGTGTGAGCGTGTGTGTGTGAGTGTGTGTGGGTGTGTCTGCAGATATATTCATTAAGTCTGAACGTAGCTCTTCTTGGAAAATATGCAAGGCTTTTGATTGCCTTTTCTGATTACCAGAATCGGATTAGTGGCGCGCAAAATGTCGGTAAACTCGAAGTAAATTTCGAAGCTTTACAAGTTCAAATTTATTGCGATTTCACACAGCACAAAACAAAACATGAACTTATAAAAAATAAGTAAGAAACTCCCCCCCCCCTTTTTTCCCCCCCCCCACCACCCCCACCCCCCCCCCCCCCCCCCCCCCCCCCCCCCCCCCCCCCCCCCCCCCCCCCCCCCCCCCCCCCCCCCCCCCCCCACACACACCCCCACATACACCCCCCCCCCCAACTCCCCACCCTCCTCCTCGGCTCAACATTTAAGAGAGACATGCTTGAGTAAAAGTGTCGCTATATAAAGGCCAGCAGCTGCAGCATTTCTTCAGTCGGTCTTCAGTCTTCGTCCAGGCTTGGTGGGGGTCAGCGCAATAAAGTGAAGTAGAGTGTCTAAAGGCGTAGAGGCATTACGTAGAGGAAATACGTAAAGGAAATACGTAGAGGGAGTACTAAGGAGAAATAGACAGTGGAATATTACTTAATCGACTCAGCTCGTCACCCTGATCCTTTTGCCTGTTACACACATTTCAACAAAACCATTATACCCTGATTTCCCATTTTCAATGGGTTCAGGGTATAACAATAAAAATGTTCACAAATAAATTAACATCAAAATAATTTGATTAGATTTTTACAATGATAAAATACTTGACATTTTTCTTTTGTATTGCAGTTGTTGAATAATTTGTAGTACATATTTTAGAAAACTTTTAAAATATGAAACATTTAATTATTATATAGAAACTGAAGTAAATCATAAACTATTCAGTTTTGGCCAAGTTAAGTCTTAGAGCTTTAACTGACTTTTCAATTGTTGTTGACAATGTTGGCAATATGCATTGAGCTAAATCCGCTTAGGCAGGAATTATTCGCTTGATTTTTGGTTTGCGTTGAAGTAAAGCTTAGATTTTGTATTTATATATACATATACATCTGTATATAGTATATTTTATATTTATATATACATTTATCCTTTCCAATATGTACAGTTCAATTTGCAGGCCATCTTATTTAAACCGGCATAAATTAAATTAAAGCCCTTGGTAGATAAACAGGAAATACACAGTTTTGGGTGAATAAATGTTTACTGATAAATGATAATAGGATATTTGATAGATTTCAAGTTGAATTCCGCTTCAGTGGGTCTTGAGGGTGTTGACATCTGAGTCGTTTCCCTAGACGCCTGTTTTGAGGCTTGAGGCTGGCAGCTTTTGAGGCAATTATTTAAAGTTTTCAAATAGCATAATTAAAGACTTGTTTACTACAAGATTCACCTTGTTCTGGCTGCTCCAGACGCTGTTCGCTGTCAGCCTGTCATGTGTCGGTGGCAATGATTATGTAATTTGCACATAACGCATACGCAGCGTCTGCCGCGTAGCTTTAAAATGAATATATGAGGAAAATTAAAAACCCTGTCATCTACTGTGGGTGCCTTTTGTTTTTTCTTTTTTTTTTATAGACTGTTGCCATCGTTGCCATCGTTAATTTGGCGACGCATTTCGCACTCAGCTTCAGACTTGAAATGGGCGTACTTCGTTTTTAATGGCAATTTATTAGGCAACATCTTCACTTTTGCCTTTGCCTGGCAATTAATTCGGCGCATTTATTATGTCGCGTCTCTTTTTAATCTGACAAATTGGTGACTTATATACCCGGCTCTAATACATGAGCGCAGCAGATAAAATTTAAATGAGATTGCAAAACGCAATCCTGCTGCTGCGTCCTTGTTTCGCTTAACCCATGATGAAAAAAAATAATAACAACAACAAAAAATGAAAATAGCAAAAAAACAAAGTAAAATGCGCGCTTGGAGCTTTTGTTATTGTTGCCGCCTGACCCCAAAAATGCAAATGTGTTCGACATTCATCGTTTTACGGCCCAAAACACAAAAGCGTAAACAAACCAACAGCCCATACAAAAAGTATTCGCACCGTTTGCGTACATAAATGTCTGAGCCTCTAACATCTTCCACCCGCCTCCCTGCCCGCTGCAGCCCCACTAAGTTCAAGGATATCGAAGCGTCAGCGCATTGAAAACAAGCAGCGAGCAGCGAGCGGCGCTGCGAGCTGGAAACCAAGTCAAGGTAACTTAGCACCCAGGTCAAAAGCCAGGCGCACAGTCACTAAACTCACTCACTCTGGCTAGCGCCCAGTCAGATTGTCACTCACAGCAGACAATGCCAGCCTAAGGGTATGACAGCAATCAAATACTCTTTAGTTGAGCTTCTAGAAAAGTTCAAAAGTTTTCTTCTTCCAGCTTTTCTCTCTAGCAGTTGCTGTTTGACAATCGAGAGATGCCATGTCACAGTTGTTTAATCAAGCTTTGCTGCTATTGCAATGCCTTTCGCTTAATATGGGTGTGCACTGTTAATAAGAGCTAATAGTTTAGCTTGATGAATACCACAATACAATATTATACAGAATTCTATTAACTGTACAGAAGAGCTTTACCTACTTAACATAAGTTGACTATCGTGTATAGTATAGAATATTAATTGCTTAGCATATGTTGTCATATATTGTACAGAATGTTACTTAGCATAGGTTCACTAATAAGTATTTTGCTTAACATATGTTAGCTATAATATATTCTATAGAATTTTACTTAACATATGTTAGGTATAATACATTGTATAGAATTTTACTTAACATATGTTAATTGTAATACATTGTATAGAATTTTACTTAACATATGTTAACTGTAATACATTCTATAGAATTTTACTTAACATATGTTAATTGTAATACATTCTATAGAATTTTACTTAACATATGTTAATTGTAATACATTCTATAGAATTTTACTTAACATATGTTATCTATAATACGTTTTATAGAGTTTTACTTAACATATGTTAACTTTAAAACATTCTATAGAATTTTACTTACCCTATGTTAACTATAATACATTGTACATAAACTTATTTACATTACATGATTTGACAATGTATGGTACATGTATAGTACAGAATGTTACTTAACATAAGTAAACATGTATTGTACATAATGCTACTTATTTAACATATTTTGGCTATCATATATTATACAGAGTCTTATGGGTTATTGTACGGAATGTTAATTATCTAACATGTGTTTACTTAACATATATTGGCTTTACAATGAATGCTCTAGCTTGGCTTAAATTATATCTAAACGTTTATGTTAACTGGCTGCAAATTGTGTAAGCTTTACAGTTATGTGAAGCCATATAATTTTTCTTAAATTTCTTGAATGTATTTTGCGGCTGGCTTGTTCAATAATTCAGTCGATTACCGAGAGTTGAGAAGTCATTGTTACTTCTTATATGCTTGGTTCGCTGGCTTTGTTCAACCCCATTCGACAGGTTCCCCAGCTGGCGAGTTCTCCATACAACAAATGAAAAGCTACCAAAGCTGTCATAGATTTCAAAAATCAAATTTCGAGCGATAACATAAGGCGAGCTATGCAAATGAATTGGAGAGTATGTGGGCCAACATTTGGCTTAGATTGGGATTCGTGCAGCGGCAAATATAATCAATGGACTCGTCTCTGGAGACGGGTCGGCAGCAATTAGTGGTAACCACTGCCCCATGAGATTGCCAGGCATTTCAATTTCAATTTCAATTTCAATTTCAATTTCTGCGCAAATTCGCAATTAGTCAAGTTTTCTTTCGGGCCTCAGCCATTCGCAGACAGCCGACCCCATTTGGTGCCACTTGCGGCCAGTGCCGCAAATAATCATACGCAACGTTAAACATTTCGAATGGCGAAGAATAAGAGAAGCCGCAGTCGTTACATTTGAGCTCTCAGTGCTTGGGACTCTGGCGATTTGATTATGGTCATGTCTTTATCTTCGAGCAAATAGATATAAAACAACTGCACTTACACTAGAGAGACATCAGACCAGTAGACCAGTAGACCAGCAGACGCGCGACGAGTCCTGGCCACAGGCCATTGACCAAAATCAATGCAGAGTGTTTGGTATCATTTCTTCAAAAAGTGTTCGACAGTCAGCTTTCGACAATTTTGTATAAAATTCATGTCTCTTTGAATTTTTGTTGCTATTGACAATTGCTTGTGGCGTGGGCGGTAGTCGGGAGGGGGTGGGGCAGGGGCTGTGTTTTACTGATTTGTTGAAAATCGCAGCGCGCCCGCAAGTCAATGACCGAAGACGGGCGGCACGGCCCAGTCGAGCAAAGTAGAAACTGAAGCTATAGAGAAGGCAAGCAAACGAGCAAACGGCCCTCCCATGCGCCACTGCAGCAGTGGGCGTGCCGCAAGGCGTTGCAGCATTGGGCTCAACGCTCGCATAGACATAGAGCCATAGACATGCACAAAGACAGAGACAGAGACACAGACATGGCCATAGATACACTTAGACGGAGGCAAACACTGGCGCAGGCCGATGCCAACGCCAGTGCTCTTTGACTGCATACTCGAGTTGAAACTTGTCAATTTGTAGAGGCGCCGGCCCACTGGGCAACCCGCTGCAGCCGTTGCCTTTGCGCTTTTATAGTTTTCTTGTTACTCAATAAAGAAGCAGCATTGCAAAAGCAAAGCAGCAAAATCAAATTAAACGAAAAGCCGTCACAGTGCAAGCAACTAGCGAATGCTCTTACCAAAACTGGAATGTTTAGCTTATCTACTGCTACAATTGGTACCATGAAGAGTTGACGCTCATTCTCTGGTGTTTGTTAGACTATTTTTAATATCAATAAACAATCATTAATTATTAACCCTAAGTATATTCAAGTGCTCTTAGGAAAATCCAATTGCTCTTAAGTTACGATTATCTTGCAAACTATCGCTAGAATAGATCATAGACTTCCGTTGTTGGCATTAAAAACTTATCGAATGCTATTAAGCTAGGTTTGATGCCCTGAAAACTTGTCTGTGAACGGTATCTAAAACATTATCGATAATCGATAATCGATAACCACTATTGAAATTAGTACCGCTATCGAAATGTTTTATTCTCTAGTCAGTTCATAATCTGTTTATTGTAAACCAATTTGCATAGTAAAATCATATTTAATTTAATTTTAATATAAAGAGCTATCGAAAATCGATAATCATTAACTATACATACTATAGAAATACTTTAGCTTCAGTCAGTTCATAATATGTTTATTGTAAACAACTTCTTTTACTAAAATCTAATTTAATTTAACTTAAAACAGTATATGAGCTATCAATAATCGATAATCACTATCGACACTAGAGAAATACTTTACCCTATAATCAATTCATAATATGTTTATTGTAAATAACTTTGTATACTAAAATTGAGTTTAATTTAATTTTAAACAAAAGAACTATCGATAATCGATAATCACTATCGACATTGTGGATACTATAGAAATACTTTACCCCATGGTCAATTCATAATCTGTTTATTGCAAACATTTTATGATAGTAAATCTAACTTAATTTAATTGAACATGATTGTGGACAAGTGAATTCGGATTATCTATGAACGCATTAATAGACTTTGTGTGTGAGAGTAGAGGAAAAATCAATGCTTAAACTGCTGTGAATGTTGCGAAGCAGTTGATCAGCCATCGGCTTGCAAAATCAATTTCCGCTCAGGGTTTGGCGTTAAGCACAGGCAACAGCCAAGCCGTAAGAAAGCTAACGGGAACTGGAAGAGAAACGGGAACGGGAATGGGAATAGGAATAGGAAAGGGAACGGGAACGGGAATAAGAATGAGTTTAAGCACATAAAGGACATGGAAATGGGAAAAGTAATGCGAATGGGAATGAGATTGGGAGTGCGAATAAGTATAAGTATAAGTATCAGAATGAGGATGAGAATAAGGATGAGAATGAGAATGAGAATGAGAATGAATGGGAGCACCAGTGTAATTACTTTGAGTGCCATAAATGCTCCACAGCTGGAGATAACAGAGGCAGGGAGAGCATGGACGAAAGGTTGGCAAAGTTAGGTTTGTCTGTCTACTTATGCAGAAAAGCATGCAATTATAGCCACGCACCCTATTTGGGCGCAAGGCGGGGCCAAAGCAGCTGGATCGGGTGCACGGCGCAACTGTTGCGCTGACACGGACGACGACAATTGCGATGGCTGCTCTGTTGCTCAGTGTGTAAATTGGCTTGATTGGCACTATTAAAATAATTAGCTTGACTTCATACTTCATTCCGCACCCTCCCTGTCCTAACCAATTTGCATATACCCAGGCGGCGTGGCACACACCTAGCTTCCTTTTAGCATTTGTTTCTCTTTTTTTTTTTTTTTTTTTTTTTTGGTTGCGGTTCGCATACGCTTAAATGAATTAATTGCGCAATTAGGGTAGAGCTTATCTATGAACAAGTGAACCGAACTATATCTGTAATTGGCTCCCGTTGGCCCGCCAGCCCACTTCCTCTCCCAGATCGGGGCAACGACTGGCCCTTACATCGAAGACTCGTCCATATATGCACACAGACAGTTCCATCTACCGTCCGGTAAGAAATACGAGCTTACCTACAATACTATATATATCATATGGAGCCGCAGACATTATTACATAAGAGAAATGTTTAATTGTCGAGCTTGACTGCGGAGGCAGCGTAACGTACAATTTGCTAAGCGCTTTCCATGGAAATGTCTATAAATTAAGATCGCATAGCATAGCGTTTCGATTACCAAACAGTTGCTGTCCAACTGTAGCAGCTGAGCCAATGACTTGCAAACTGTTCTAGTTATAAATTTAAATGAATTGCTCGGGCGTGACATGAAAATTCAAACACTTTAGCCAAGGTCAGAGTCGGACAAACTTTATTAGGAGCGCTGCCCAGACGAACGGACGGACGAACAGCGTCTGGCATAACCTATACACTCCTAGAGATTGAGCTAAACTATCGAGAAACGAGATGTCGATAAAGTTTGGGCAAACGTACTCACATACAAGAAATAAACAAGTATTTAATAAAAGAACTTGTGACGAGACGGTTCCCATGGCATCAACGAGCAAGAGCAAGAGCAAAATAAAGTTACACTGAAAGTCTACTACTTTGGATAGAAAGAGATGGAGATATAAAAATTGCATGATACAATAATATAGATACAAATTCTGTGGATTCCGAGAAGCATTATAAGGTCAGCTGAAGGAAAAGTTGATTATTGAGAAAGGCTTGGCAGCTTACACAACTCGATAACCAATCGCAGAACTCAAATGCCAAGAGAAATAACAGACTGTCACATCATCGAATACACTTGTTGTGCGTTGCATAAGCCATAAGTGGATGTGGGACGCAGCTGGAAGGCAAACAGTGAAAGTCGATGCCAATTTTCAGGGATAATATGTTCAAAATTAAATGGTCATAAACTGCTCGAGAGCGAGAGCGAGAGAGACACACACAGAAGGCACAGGGATACGGTGCAGAGAGATGGATTAGGAATGGTAACATCTGGAAATCTTGTGGCTTCCAGTTCAATCGAAAATCCCGCAGAAGGCAGTCAATGTCATAAAAATTCCTGTGTGCGGTTATGGCTGTTAACTGAAATTAAAGTCTCAAGCCCTTAAAAGTCAATTGGTAAAACATAAACAGGGGCACGTACACATACGCACACATGCATAGCCATATAAAATGGATAGACAAAGTGCGCGCAAATATTTTTTATAGTCATAAGCCAGCGAAAGGCCAACGAGCAGTAAAAAGGTAAAAACGGAAATGTTCGAACGAACGAAACCGAAGACGAAATACCTTTGCGCCAATTGGAGATTACTCACAATCGATGCAAATCGGGAAGTTCCTTGAATAGGGATTGGAGTATATGGTATATGACAAGCGATTAGAGCAGTTATCGATCTGTGATGATCATTTTAGTTTAGCAAATGGCATTCTTGTTTACAGTTATCAATATGAATAGTAAACGCATTTCAGCCTTAAAAAGTTATAGATCTCGATAACTTCTGACATACCATCGATAGCGATAGTTGGTCTATGCCTAAAGTGTCATCGAATATATATAGCTAGCCTATCTTACTCATTTTTCTACCCCTTTTTTTCATAGTTATATTCTTCCTATATAGATAGATGACAAAGCTATGAAACGAATAATGAAAATTGCGCATTCGATATCGATTGGTTATATATTTCGACTCAATATGTCAATTTTACCACATCACATCACAATTTATTAGCTTCAACTTCTTTTGGCCCATTTCTGAGAATCGCTCTCGCCAACGCCCTTCGTATCGGACTCTGCGGCCTCTGTTGTTGTCTCATTTGTGCCTTGGACGGATTGCAGATGTTGTTCGGCTATAAACCGTACAGTGTTGATCGATAGCGTCTCCAGCGAGGCACCGATGCGATTCACAAACTCTAGCAAATCAATCAGTTGTCGATGAATTGTTAACAGAGCATTTAGTCGTCTTTCGTTACGCAGAGCTTCTTCCTCAGCATCCATTGTTTTTTGAGCTATAGTATTGTTAATATATATTCGAAGACGGGTTATCTGAATTTTTTGTTTCTTTGTTTTTTGTTTTGCAAAAAATGTGTAGGGTCGAAAAGAATTTCAATGTGGAATTTTTCTATTTATTTCTATTTTTTTTATACAATTTGGAATTATCTGAAATGATTTGAATGTGGCCCTACTGAAATGTAATCTAAGCCGAAAAGCTGCTCTGATGTCAGCTCGAAATGTTTACATTAGTATAAAAGCCAACTAGTTTGATAGGCCAGCCCAGGCTGAGTTAGTTTAATGGAGCAGGAAAGGGAGCAGGAAAGGGAGCTGGAGCTAATATTAAATCCATCTTATTTATGTCTTTGTGACACTAGCTTAACTATAACAATAAATTTGATGGTATTTTCAGGCCGAGTCTTAGACGAATGAATCGAATGCTTCATGCTTTATGGCATTGCTTGGATAAATTTCATGGCAATGTCAAAGGTGTCGCTGCTCTGCAAGGGCAGCAGCAGCAGAGCAGCCCGCAGCGCTGTTAAGTATGCTACGCATTTATGTATGCGATGGCTCGGTGGGTGTATCTGTGTGTGTGTGTGTGTGTGTGTGTGTGTGTAGCGAAAACAATAAACATAAAATGCACAAATACACGCACAAATCACATTAAGTGTGTGTGCTGCTGTTGCTGCTGTTGCTGCTATGAACTAAGTGTTTGTTTGTGTCTGTGTTGCTCTTTGTCTGTATGTATGTATATGTATGTGTGCGTGTGCGTGTGTGTGTCTGTGTGCGGCTTATCAATTTCAATGTCTTTTGCGCTGTTTTCGAGTAGCTGTCACCCGCCTCGCATCGCTGCTTTCGCCTCCCTGGTTTGCCACTTGACTCGCTCATTTGCCTGCCATAATCAGTCAATGCAGGCGCTGGAGCAACCTATTCAATGTGGGCGTGGCTTTGGGATGCTTGCATCATTAAAGGAGCTGATAAAAACTTTTCGAAATTGCCTTTCGTCTCAATGGCTTTTACTGTGCGCTAATTTATCGCCGGCAAAACTTGAAGACAGTTGCGTTGCGATGCGATTTTCATTTAAACAATTGTCAAACAGACTGTGTGTGTGTGTGTGTGGGTTGGGTGTGTGTGGGTTGGGTGTGTGTTTAGCAGAAAATTACCTTGACAAAAAAGCGACAGAGCCTAATAGGCCTTGACGCGCATATTTCATGACAATTTTATGGCCGAATAATTTGGTTGCTCTGTTAATTTTATGGCTCAGCTGTTGTTTGACGATGGGTTAAGCTGGCAAGTGCGGGGGTGGGGGTTGGAATGGGAGGCTGCTTTTGAAAATCATTTAATTGCTAATTAAATATGTTGCCATCCATTCAATATGACAGCTCGCAATGCAGCAACATTTGCGTGTTGCCGAACAATTAATTCGCTGTTCTTGCCTGTTGCTGGCGCATTTGTGTTTTATGTTGCATACTTTGCAGCACGGTCAGATGGACAGATGGATGGACTGGAGGAGCGTCGCACACGCCCATTAAGCCTGGCAATGTATGCAATTAATTGAGTTTCACGCAGCGGCTGGCAAACAGCAAAGCAAATTCAGCATTATCATTGAATTGCACATCATTCGCATACAGCATCATATTTTATGCATAGCCAGGTGTGCAAATATGCGAGGGTCAATCGATAAGCTGACTGCCAACAAGTATATGAAGTGTTTGTTGTTGATCAGCTCAAATCTGAGTCTTTACTTGTCAGCTGGGCATGGATAATGTAACGCTGAGTACAGCCCTCTAGGCTTTTGGCTGGCATAATTTTTTTTTTATTTTTATTTATTTTATTTTTTAAAATTTTTTTTTATATTTAACTCTTTTATATATAATGCTTCTAATTCATTTTATTTTTTTTAATTTATTTTTTATCATTATAATTTTTTTAAATTTAATTTTGTTTTTAATAAAAAAAAATATTTGTTTAATTTTTTTTTTTTATAAAAAAATAAAAAATAATAAATAACAATTAATTAATAACAATAATAAAAAAAAAATCAAAAGGAAAATAAATATCTTTATTAAATGAAGAGAATCTGTCAACTAATATAATAATTCTTTTAAATTAAATAAATATTTTTTTATAAAAAAAAAAAAAAAATTATTTTTTTCTTTGATTGGAAAAATATATTTATTTCATGTAAAAGAATTTTTTTGACAACGTCAAACCTAATCATTAATGTACTTAATTATTATATACTTGACAGATTCTCTTCATATAATAAATATAAATATACATATGTATATATACATACATACATATATAATATACAATATACATATTCTATAGTAATTATATCTATGCTGTCATATGTGACTTTGTCGCACAGAGGAGCGACGCCTTCTTCTCTTTAAGCTGCTTATCTGATAACTTGTGTCTATTGCCATGGTATTCCATATTTTCCATATGTTTCTATCCTTATCCTTGACTATGGTCACAAAAAAAAAAAAAAAGAAACAAGTAAGAAAGCTCTAGTCGAGACTGCCCGACTAGGAAATCCCCTGAACCCTTCGGAGAACTGATATTTATATAATTCTCCGCGTCTTTTTATTTACAAAACAAACACACACACACACGCACACACATACATAGACACATATAGGCACGCACGCATAAGCACGCATGGGCTGCCGTGTGGGCTTCTCATGGAAACTTAATTGTTTAATAACTTTTTTTGTGGACGTACGTTCTTCATGAAACTTTTAGATTATGATTATATCATTACTATGCGTGTATATGCCGAAACTCAAGTCTCTAGTATTTGAAATACGCCTTTTACAAAAGTGAGGGTGAGGGGGTGGATATAGGGGCGGGGGGTGAATTATAACAAAAACCGAAATTCTATAAAGTGCATATGAGTCTACATTTAAAATTTGGAGACTCTAGCTCAAAAGATGTAGGAGATATAATTTTATAACTGGCTTTCGATAAGGTTTTTCATCGATAAAAAAATAATCGGACGAGTTATCGATCTTCTGTGATAAACTTGATATGCGCGCGCTATATACGGACATTTTAAAAAAAAGTTGAGGTCTCTAGCTATTGTAGTTTCGGAAATCGACGCGTTCATACATACGGACAGACGGACAGACGGACAGACGGACAGACGGACATGGCTAAATCGATTCAGTTTGTCGCCCTGATCAAGAATATATATACTTTGTGGGGTCTGCCACGCCTCCTTCTCCCTGTTACATACTTTTAACAAAACCATTATACCCTGATTTCCCATTTTCAATGGGTTCAGGGTATAAAAACAAAAGACGTCTACTTTCGTCGAGGAAAATCCTTTTTGTTCTTTCTTGATGTATGTTGGAATTGTTCAGCTTATGCTTGATTAATTATAATTACTATGCTCATTATTATCTGAGAGGGATTCATTTTAATTGCACAACTTCTTCGGCCACCCGCTCTGCTCTCATTTACATACATATGTACATGTTGCCTAGCTAAGGTCAAAACCCCCGCACAAATTCATAGAATTGAACACAATTTAATTAAAATGCAAATTGATATAGAGGATTTTTGAAATCTAATCTAATAACAAAACACTCTTACACTCTCAAAGCTCATCTCGTACATATGTATATGTTTACGATTATAATGCGTGCATAAAGCGAAACCAATTTAATTACTTCATTTATTTCAATTAAAGGCTTGATGCATTTAATTGGCAACGATTTAAAATTTATTGTTTATGAAAATCAGATGGTATATTATGTACGAGATGCTGTCTGGGTCAACGGCTTGGAAAGACTTAATGAAAGAGAAACAGAGAGTGGGAGAGGAGGATAAAAATTGTAATTGACTTGAAATTGACAAAATTATGCAGAACTTTCTTTACCTTTGCTTGATTTGTTTTTCTTGTTTTTTGTTTGCTTAAGCCGTGGAACGTTCGTTCATTAATTTCTCATTATGTTGCTGAAAGATCTTGTTGCGACTTGATTAAGTGCGAGCAGACACTGTAAATCTGGCGAGTACAGCTGCTTAATTAGCAAAGTTTGGTGTTAAACAATTAAATAGGCGATGAGCAAGCAAGCTAAACGAGCAAATAACCGCAGCAAGATTGAAATAAGTTTAGATATCAGCTAGACTATGTATAGCCTTGAGATGTATATCCCATTGTTGTTGTTGTTGTTGTCGTTAGTAGCACCTTCGTCTAGTGTGCGATGTTCCGCATCAGTGAGTTGTTGCAGGAATCAGTATTAATTACTTGACTTCTTGTTGGCTTTGAAAGTCAGCCAAAAACAGCAGCAATGCCACACAGAGAGAGTGAGAGAGAGAGTGAGAGAGATACACTGGAGTGAGATGGCAAATTGTTTTGATGGCAACACTGCATAGACACCATCCAATCTAATGGCCAACTAAATGGCATGGCACTGCACTGCTCCCTGTTGGCCCGGCCAAGTGGCTGTGATTGATGCACCACCGCAAATCTGCGCGAATTGTGGACCACACACACAAAAAAGAAAAGAGCGAGAGATAATGAGTGAGCGAGAGAGAGAGAGAGAGAGAGAGAGAGTGCAAAAGTCACGTCTGTTCGCATTATGAAGTGGCTTTGGCCAAAGCTGATTGTGTTCGCGCACAAACTTTCAGCTGGCTAATGGATTCCTCATTTTGGCCAATATTCAGAAAAGAAAGACAAACGAATTTCGGACTTAAATTCTCGTTGGCATTTCAAATTTGAATGCAAATTATTGTACTCGCTGAAAATATGAAATTAGTATGGGAATATACCGGGAAAATATAGCTAGAAATATTTGTCAATCGAAGAAAGAACTATATCTGGACAATGCATGAGTATTTTGCAGTCATTATGACATTTTAAAATGCATTTTGCTTTTTTTTTCATCCATTAATATCTCTGTCATAATTATGATGAAATTTCAGCATATCAATTTATGTGAAAGTCTAATTAAAAGTAAATATGAAAAATGGGCAATGAGTGCATTGAGCGCTGTTTGCATTGTCATCCAATATTTCAGCTAGCGAGTCGATGACATTTGAATTGGGCAAGCTCTAAACTTTGCCAGAGCAAAAGAGAGAGAGAGCTAGAGAGCGAGAGCGAGAGAGAGAGAGTTATGAAAAGTATGAAAAGTTCATAAGCTGCTTAGTATTTCTTTGGAAATTTCTTAGCAACACTTCAAGCTAAGTGGGTTTTACATTATTCAAATATTTCGTACTTGTTCCCTTAACTGTTCAAAATTGGTTTTCAACTTAAAAATTATTTGGAATTTGAGATAAAAATTGCTTAAGTGTTCTTAACCGAATCTCTAACTTGAGCCTCAAGTTTTGCTGCATGCTCTCTAAACAAAAGAGAAAATTGGAGCGAGATGGACATAGAATCAGAGAGAGAGAGAGAGAGAGAGAGAGAGAGAGAGGAGGGAGCTCGACAGATCGCATAAGTTACCCAAATTGGTTAATAGAATTATAAATGTCTCAGCTGTGCGTCGAGTGTCGGGGGAACTTTTAGTGCAAACTATCCAAATTGATGGCAATTGGGTTAATCTGTGTAGGTGTGTGTGTGTGTGTGTGTGTGTGGTGTGCGTGTGTGTGTGTGCTGTGCTGTGCTCAACAAGTGAGAAAAATTAGACGCAATTCAGCTAGTTTCGTGGCCCGTTGCAAATGCAGATGAGCAAACTGAAAGAGCTGAAGCGAAACTGGGACGATAACTGCATACAGTGCGTTGCACGCTGCATGCTGCATGCCCCTCGGGGAGCACCCTGTGCCCCTAATGCGCCCTGTCAGTGGGGCATAAATCATTGAAGGGTATAATAGACCCAACAGCGAGCCGGCACATAACGGGGCGCACAGGGTGTGCTAAACGTGCTGGCCAAAAGAAATGCCTGTGGCCTGGACAAGCTTCGGCCCGGCTGAGGCATGGCACACACAGTTGGCCCATCTCTGCTGGGGCACATATGCAATGCTGTGTGTGTGTGTGTGTTTGTGTGTGTGCCCCCAAACGTGGCACAGATAAGCTCCACCAGGCACCAAACAGAGGGCAAAAAACTACTAATGTTTGATGCCTGTTTGCTTGGCGCTGCAGCAAAGGGGGACGACGGCTATTCGAGCAGTGGCAGGGGGGTGCGGCGGCCAAAGGGGGCTCTGCGGGCATGTTCAAATAAAATTAAGCGCACCAACAGTTGCCAGTGCATGGGTCATCAAACCGAGCGGCCGCTGCAGTCCCAGCGCTTCGTCCTGCACTTGCTACAGGGTGTTCCAGCTGGAAGATTACTGAGATATTTATTATTTTTAATATCTCAGATCTCATATCATATAGCAACATATGATAACATTATTCTTTTTTTATTTATTCAGTATATACTATTTACTGTAAAGTTCTTGATTCAATGAGAAGCCATCGAGCAAAGGAAATCTGTGCATCTGGGAGCTATTGGAATGAAATATTTTTCACATTTATATGGCACGCTTTGGTCTTTCGGGCCCTTTAGCTCTTAATACACTTGAAAACAAATTTCAATGGCTAAAGTTCGATGCTTTAATTTATATGAAAATCAGCCTTTGTGTATTTGTAGCTCGTATTATTGTAGCTTATTTTGTCAATTTGTTGTTTAAACTTATTCGACAGCTTAAATGGACAGCTCTGGCATACAGGGTGCCGTTGAATGAAAATCGAACTCGCGAAGCAAGCTCATTCCATTTAATGTACGTAAGGCTCATTAATTTATTAACTAAATATAATTACGCGATTGCCAAGATGCAAATGGGAAATGACAATTGAATTGAATTGAATTGAAAATAATTGGCTTTCGCAGACCCGCGGCACCCGGTAAAGGGCCCAGACAGCAGCTATGTTCGCAAACAAATATTTTGCGAAAGTGAAGAAAAATTAGGCACAATAAATTGAACGGAAGTTGCTGCTTAAAAAGGAAAAAAAAAATAAAAAATAAAGAAAAAAAAAACAGCGAACAAAAATAAGACAAAAGCCATTGAGGAAAAACAAGAGAAAAGGCTGGCGGAAAAAGCGGAAGCTTGCAAAATAGAAAAACACCGACAACTGGCAAATGTCGACGGGAAGGAGAGAGAGAGAGAGAGAGAGAGAGGGCTAGCAGGAGGTGAGTGGCTGTGGAGGCAAATGTTTTTGCTGCTGTTGCTGGTGTTGTTTGCCTGCGGTTACTGCTGTGGCTATTTGGCCAATACACACACACACACCAACACACACACACATACGTGACAGCCACTGTGTGTGCTGTGTTGAGTCAGTTGTTGTTATTGTCTAGCCATCTAGATTGAAATTCTTGCGTCGCTTTAGGCTTCTTTTTTTATGGCCCTCGAGCGGGTATTATAAATGTATCAGGCAACTTGTCACACATTGAAAGCAACGACTAATCTCTACCTCAATGGCAATGCCACAATTTAATTGTATGTGTCTAGTCGTAAAAGTACTATGTATGTATATATTAAATTTGTACATCAGGCTATTCTTCTAGGCTTAGCTGTTGTGAATACTAAAAGTAATTGGTCTCGAGAGGTTAGTTCAATTCCAGTTCCAGTTTCAGCTCCAGTAATTAGTTCCAGTTTCAGTTGTCAGTTACAGTTCTAGTTGCAGTTTAGTTGCTTGTTCCGATTACAGCTCTAGTTCCATTTTCTAGTTCTACTTCTAGCTCACAGCATCAGTTTGTTATTTTGTTAGTTCTAGTTCCAGTTCCACTAATTAGTTCCAGTTTCAGTTGTTAGTTACAGTTCTGGTTCCAAATTAGTTGCTAGTTCCGATTACAGCTCTAGTTCCATTTTCTAGTTCCACTTCTAGTTCACAGCATCAGTTTGTTATTTCAGTCGTTAGTTCTAGTTCCGGTTCCACTAATTAGTTCTGAGTTCTCAGTTGTCAGTTCCAGCAGTATCGCTAGTTCCAAATTCAGTTGTTAGTTCCGGTTACAGCTCTAGTTCCAGTTTCTAGTTCCACTTCTAATGTTACTAGCGTCAGTATAAATTCTCAGTCGTCTAGTTCTAGTTCGGGTTCTAGAACCAGTTCTGAGTTCTAGTTGCCAGTTCCAGCAATATCGCCAGCTCTAATTCCAGTTCCAGTTCCGGTTCCAGTTCTAGTTCTAGTTCTAGTTCTAGTTCTAGTTCTAGTTCTAGTTCTAGTTCTAATTCTAGTTCTAGTTCTAGTTCTAGTTCTAGTTCTAGTTCTAGTTCCAGTTCCAGAGTTAGTTGCTGTTCCAGTTCCAGTTCCAGTTTCACTTTCAATAGTCTGTTCCATTGTCAATTCCAGCTCTAGTTCTCAGTTCCAATCGGCTGTTCTGAACATATACCATATACCATCGTTCTATAAATATTTTCACTCACTGTGATGCCTTCCATATCACATGCCGCCCATATCCTCCCTAATTGGCTAAGCTGACTTGTTTGGATCAGGGTATGCGAGCTTCGATACTGAATACGTACACCAGTTTTCGTATTGCATGTTCACGTCTCGTGTCTAGACACATGTATGTGTCTGCACATCCTTATAGGCGGTCTCAGCACTTGTGCAGGTCTGCCCGCCGTTCAATAGAGGCAGACAGTCAGAGAGACAGTCAGCCAGTCGGGCAGTCAGACAGACAGACAGACTAGACAGAGTACACGGCCATGTGGCAGGTAGTAGCTGGTAGTAGCTCAGCTGACAGTCATGATTATATACCAATGTATGTATGTATGTAAATTGCATATGTGCATAGATTACATAGACAGACGTTCTGCGTTGCATAGAGATTTTCAATTTCCATATTATGTTGCAGGCACTGCCGTTTGCAATGCTTTTGGCAATTTCCGTTGCAAATGCCAAACAAAGGAAAACTGAGCGTAACTCGCAACAGCAACAACAATGACAACAACGGCCTCAACAGTGGCCAAACAATGAGTCAAATGAATGAATAGAAATTTTATACACGTAATGCCATCGGTTGCATTCATGCCAGCCGATAAAATTGTCGCCAACACTCAGTCAGCCATAAAGAAGAGAGAGAGAGACAGCGAGAGAGAGAGAGAGAGAGAGAGAATGAAAAGGAGAAAAACCAACAGAAGCATTTAGGCTGGGCTTTCTCATATTTCAGCTTGAGACACATGAAGTCTCAAATTGCATAAATTAGCTGAGTCCATGATTGAACTAACAAAGAAAGGCTTTGTCAACATCATTTTATAGAGTGCTGTCAGCGTATGTTAAGCCTGTCGAATATCGTCAAAGATGCAAATAGCTGTGAATCAAAAGAAAATCGAGAAATTTATTAAGCTCCATGCATAGGGATAGAAGCTCTCCAGGAAGAGAAAGAAACAGAGAAACATAAGTGCAGAAAATGCCCTTGTTTCTTTCTCTATTTCTTCATCTCTCATCTTATTGACCTCTCGTTGCCTTTTTCTATATCTATGAGCCTGAGTTTCCTTGTCATTTTCTCTATCATTATGTTTGCCATCTCTCTCTTTCTCTCTCTCCCCTTCTCCCATATAAATATCCTTTCTAAAGACTCTTACATTGTAATCGAAAATCAGATATCAAAAATTGGCTAAAAAGAGAAGTTAAGAAACTCTTCATTTGCTGTTTTACGTACTACTCTTACATTATCTTTCTCTCTCACGGATGATATTTAGTTCTATTATCTTATCTTGGTACATTAAAGTTTTGTAAAACTTTTCGAAAAAGTTTTTAGTTGGCTTCTTAATTACTGGACTTAAACAAGTATTTCTGCTTCATTTTCATTATTCGCCAAATGTGTGCAGCTTTGGCTGCTTAGTTCTATTATAAGTCGTAGCGAAAATACATATAAACATATTTAATATGTTGTACATTACTATCAAATGTTTCATTGCGAATTCATAATTGCAGAATACTAATTGAATTAACATTTCCGTAATCCGATCCAAATGCAAATTATTGTAACAGCAGTAGACAACGGAGCCCATTAATGGATCTACTTATGGCTGTGCTCCAATCCGATTTAAAGCTTGCTTGCTCTTTGTCCATCCTTGTCTGCTTCTGTGTCATCCTCAAAATGGTGAGACTAGACGAAAATCTCTCTTGTTCGACCCGAGCAAATCCTTTAAGCTGCATTCATTCGATTGTTTGGTCGGGTGTGCTGGCCCAGGTGTGATACCTATCTCTTCCCCCCACTCAATGACCAAATGCAAGTTTGCCTGCCTAGCTCTAGGCGGCAGGACGTAACTATTGTTAAATTACCTCATCCGCCTCCTCCTCCTCCTGGGGGGAGTGGATTTACCAGTCATGTAAACTATTCATAGATGCCATTTTCTCTCCGTCTCCGTCTCTCTCACACTCTCTATTTCATTTTCTGCTGCAATTTCAGGTGGTAAGCATGCCGCCCGCTGAGCATCATGTGGGCACGCCCCACAGCCAGGCGGCTGGCGACGAGGACTATCAAATGGCGGCCAGCTCCAGCCAGTGGAAGGATGTGCCGGACAAGTACTTTATGGTGATAGCACACCTGCTGGCCGGCCACATCAACGACACGGAGGACATGGAGCGCGTCAATGGGCCGATACTGAAGGCGAGCATCAAGTCGGTCTATTGGCTCTTCCTCATCCAGTACGCAACTCTGGCACTGCTGGGCGTTATACTGAACATCGCCATCATTGTGTACATCATGTATAATCGGCTCTACAAGGATGTCACGCATGCGTTCATCATCAATTTGGCCTTCTGCCATTTCGTGCAGTGTGCTCTGGTCTTGCCCGTATCGCTGATGGTGATGCTGCTCCAGAACTGGATATTTGGCCAATTCCTGTGCTTCTTCTTGCCCATGCTGCAGGTGAGTGGTCCATAACTTATTGCTCCAGACGGACAGCCGCACAGCCAGCCAGCTCGCTGGCTCCAGCAAATTTTAATTAAACTTACTCATGAGCATTGTTATCTATTGTGGCTCCCAAGTTCAACTCTCGTTCCCTTTTGCGCTCTCATCCTCTCTCTCTCTCTCTGGGCTGAGCTGTAAAGCTGCCAGCGGGCCAGATGAGCCGATAAACCTCATGGCACTATGACAAGTTAATAAACTTAACGCAGTCTGCTTTATCGGTTCCTGGCCTGGCCTCCCCGACAATGGCCCACAGACAGACGAGAGCTGGACCGGTCCGTTATGCCTCTGTTTCTATCCGTGTCCGTGTCCGTGTCTGTATCTGTGTCTATGTGTAGCTGAAAACAAAGTAGAGCACGGTCCGGAGCGAGAGCAATAGATAAGGACCAATAAGACACTAAAATATGAACCGAGTGCAAACAATGAATTCAAATGATTATTGGGATTTTCGCCATCTGTGCAGCTGCCACAGATTTCCTTTTCACTTTTCGCAACTAAAGTCTTAAGATAGTTTCTCAGTCTATTTAATCTCTACTTGCGTTTGGAGTCCTTTTGGTTTATGTTAAGTTGCATAATAATGGGAATTATATGGGAATGATTAAATGTAGAGTAAATTAAATTGAATATTTTTAGTTGACCATCACTGGCAATGCGTCAAAGCTTGTCAATATGTAGGCGATATGCTTTTATTCCTATGAAGTCTCAAACATGTGCCTATGTTAGATTGGAATATACTTATACGCCCATTAATTAATAATCTTACTTTTACATTATATTTAATCATTTCAAAAACCTTGAATCCATTGAAAATGGGAAGCAGAAGGAGGCAAAGCAGACCCCATTTAGCATATATATGTACCTATTATATCATACTTAGTTCAACTCAACTCGTCCGTCATTCCATTTACTCTGATATTCTCTGTAATAATTTATAATTCAGATTACTTCCCCTTCTTATGCTTTAAGAATTTGATCATCAACTCATAGTAAAGCCCTTTAGAATAGCTAAAGAAATATTGAATGGTTGGGATATTAAATATTCTCTGGGTTCGGGATATTGAGTAACCAGAGAGCTCTTAATTGGTATTTATAAGTCAACCACGACAGTGAAATGCACTTGATAAACGACCAAAAGTCACAAGTCGGGTAAATATTTAATTTAAAATGATTTTGTGCTTTGCCTGGCGTCTGCAAGGACATTTAATTAGCTTTTGAAGTAACCACAAGTGCCTCAGCACTTGAGCAGTCATAACTCATGCGTTTGCCCACTCAAGTCAAACAAATTCCCGGTACCAATTAGTCGCTCATCAAATGGCCATGAAGTTCGCATCAAAGAAACTGTAGACCCTCAGCTGGTGCCTTGCTTTGCAATTAAGCTCATTATAAGCAGTTAGTAGCTGCGTTTATTTCATCAGATTCAACTAAAAATAGATATTCAATTCAATTGTATTCAATTTACACGCTCACACGACTCACTTCGCCCCCCACCCCCACCCCCACCCGCACAGTCAAAGGGCTGTCAACTGAGCCTAATTGGCATGTTGTTCCCTGATAAGGGCGCGCATGGAATTCAGAAGACCGTAACGCCACCTCTAGCCGCAGAGCCACAGCCAGAGTGTGTGACTCGCCTCAAAGCCGTGAGAGATTGGCAGCACTCACATAATAGCCTCAGCCGCATCTTATTGTCAAAGCCGCAATGATTGACACATCTCACTTCTGCAGGTACATCAATACAGCTATAGGTGTATGTATGTATGTGTGTGTGGCAATACTAAATAAAATTTACTCTCATTCAATTTGTTTTCTTACTTTTATCTAATGTCTTCAGCTCAGCGTGTGACGAAAATAAATGTTACAGAGCAAATAAGAACTTTCGATAAATCGATTAATTTTCCTTGCTTTATATTGTTATTTCATTTTGTCAGCCTGTGTCAGTAAAATGTTGGCTAGATTATTTTTAAACTTTGTAAGAGGACACAGACTTTTTGAAGTGCCGTAAATAATCGAGCTTGTAAGCTCATTATCAATGTGGTTTTAATGGGTATAACATTAGATTACTTTTGATAGATTCTAGTCAAACACTATCTGTTAAAGTTCTTGAAAATCTCTTAATAATCGAGCTCTTCAGCTCATTAATAATTACTTTTCATACATGCCAGTCAAGCACTATCTGCCAGAGTTTTTGGAAAACCCTCAATAATCGAGCTTTAAAGCTCATTAATAGTGCTTCAAAGGATAAACAATCAAAAGTTATCAGAGTATTCTACTTTCTATAGTCGAGCATATCAAGTATTTATATGGAGACTTCTTTCCAAATTACGGAATATCAAATAATGTGCTTTATTTTTGGAAGGCAACATTTAGAGGCGAGTTGATTTGCTTGAGATTGAATTACAGACACCTACAGCAGCGGCAGCTGCGACAAAACTTGGACAAAATGTCAGGCAACGGAAATGATTCGATTTGATTGCTATCACAATGGGCGACAAATAGAGCACACACACACACATACACAAGTGTAAACGGATATTTGTGGCATTTACACACACATACAGAGAGAGATAGAAAGAGAGAGTGAGAGAGAGAGATATATATATATTTGTACATTTGCAACGTGCCCTTGAGCCCATCGAAATTGATTAATGCCATCGACGCCGCAGACAATCCGCAAACATTGCAATTTACTTCGATGAGCCTTTAAACTTGCTTATTTCAATCCAAATCCAAGATAAATGTGCATTCCATTTGCGACAATTATCGTGTTTAATTTCATCGTTGTTGCCTTGCACTTTGCTGAACTCCAGCTCAGCTTGGCTGACGAAGTGAATCGACATGGAATGCGAATTGAATGAGTGAAATTCTGAAATTCTTTTGTTCTGTTGTGCAAATTGAACATGGGGTTATATATACATACATATATATGTATATACATATTTTATACATAGTTTACTTACGTAAGGTAAACAGAGAATATGCCTGAAGTCAAGCAGCAAAACCTTTCAGCTGCTATAATCAAATTCTATGGCAGGTCATAGTCTTATAGATCTTCAAGGCAATACCATCTGCAATAAACCTTTCAGCTATCCATCCCTAGGGGCTACAGTCTCGTGGATCTAGGCCCATATAATATGCCATTAGACCATTATAAATAACACAGCGTATGAATGCTTTATAAACATATATTAATTTTCATTACCTATCGATGGGCAAGGGGGCTCTGAATGCTCTCTCTGTCTCACTCTCTCTCTCTCTCTCTCTCTCTTCGCAAATTGCATTTGTCTAGACTTGGTCGTCTGTTAAGGGCGTTAACAAGATTGTTAAGCAAATGAAGTTAGTGTAAAATATTTGGACGTAATAATTTTGCTTTGGATCAACTGATGCATGCTGGATTTGGGTTTGTGTGAATCTCTGGGCACACTTAGCTGAATGGAATGACCATTGCCAAATGCTAGACAATCTGTTAAATATATGTATGATGTACACACACACACGCACACGCACATATGTATCTGAGGTGTTGTCACAATATCCAATCTGAACTCAAGCAAATAAATAAACAAAGCAAAGGGCACAGCCGAAATGGAATGGAGGCGGGCAAATCTTTGGGATTTCGCATTGAAGCATAACAAGATGGGCGAATGTCTGCACGTTGCCAGGACATACACACACACATATGCATATGTGTGTGTGTGTGTGTGTGTGTGCTCAACGAAGCGAGCCCAACGTGCCTCTCACTGCTGCAACAACAAACGGAGGCAAACAAATTTGTTTCAATCACCGCACATGGCCGAAAAATGGTTGTCCAAGCCCAAGCAGAAGCTCGCCCTATATATACATATACATACATATATACCATTCACCAATACATATATACATATATATACATTCATATACATAAATTTTGCAACTGTATTTGTATTTGCGATTTCTTGATGTTGCAGGACATACCGATACATGTGGCAATGATATCGCACATTCTGATTGCCTGGGATCGCATGCGCTGGCTGAATGATCCACTCAAGGGGCGCATACCTGGCTTCGTCTGCTGTTGTGCCACCTGGCTAACGGGCATGGTGATTGCCCTGCCCTATCCCATTTATACGATGTACGTGGAGCTTGGGGTAAGTACGAAAGCCTGAATGGGCTTAACATTTTGCTTTATTAAAAATTACGCGTTGTCACATCTGTGTGTGTGTGTGTGTCTGTGTGTGTGTGTGTGTGTGGGTAGGTATCACTGTGTGCGTACCTGTGCTCAGATCAAAGCGAATGCAACAGACCATTAAAGCATTAAGCTACTTGGCATGCCTCGTTCCATAGACAATGCCCCATGCGCTACGCTCTCCGTTCGGTTCAGGGAATTCGGAAAGGCAAATTTGAATCTCATTCAGTTGCCCTGGCTGCGCAAGAACAATCCAATTTGAACTGGAATTTGGCAAACCAATCGAATGCAAACAGCCAACTCTGCCAACTCTTTTATTTTATTCAATTTATTGTGTTGTTCTTAATCATTGGGCTATCATAATGAAATATTGACCTCTTCGATCTTTGCTCTCGAGTGAGAAATGCCACAGATGATGCAATGCAGCCAGCTCAAGTTGGGAGTAGTTTGTAGTTCCAATCGCTTGGCAAAAATAAGCAGGTTATCTCATTAGGTTCGGTTCGCCCAATGGTGTGTGTGTGTGGGTGGGTGTGGGTGGGTGTTGTTATACAACGAGCTGTCGGTTCGTTTGCATTCACATTGCCATTGTCTGGTGAAACCCCAACGGTCTGATTAGCAACTAGAAACTGGCAAATGGCAACTGGCAACTGCAACGGTTCATGGCAAGGCGCCCAAACAATGTGGGGCTTACGGGCTGAAACTGTGGCTCTGTCTCTGTCTCTGTCTCTGTCTCTGTCTCTGGTTATGGCCATGGCTATGCTGTCTGCATGGCAGCACGCTTGATGGTGTGTGGGCCAATTTGAAACTCGTTAACATGGCTTGTCAACTGCGCTTCTATTTCGCTGCCAAAATATTTGCAACATGGGGCTTTAAAGTGCGCCCACGACAACGACAACGCCAACGACAACAACACACATAAATATTTATGGGCCATAAAGTGTTGCAACTTTTTGATATACTCAACGTGTTCATGTTTTCCTACTTACCGTCTTCCTATTGTCATCTCTTTCGCTCTAAGTGGGCGTATACTAGTGCTTATTTGTGTGTGTGTGTGTGTGTGTATGTGTGTGTATATATTTAGACCTTCGTTTTAGTTGCTTGGCATCGATAACTATCAAATTCAGCACAGCTAACTGCATTTAAGTTTACCCTGTAATGCAAGCGATTAGCGGTAAAAGGTAGCATCGATGACAATTTTAACAGTTGCTATTGCTATATTATATTCTATATATTTATATTTAATTTTTTAATTAATAATATTGCTGATTTCAGGGTAATTTCTAGTGCATCTAGAGTTTTAGCTGCCTGGTATAACCTACAAAAATGGAAACAAGGGTATCACGGTTCTAGGAAAATGTCAGTACTATCCCTTAATTAATACTTATATAAAGTAAATGTATGTCTGTTCCTCCTTAAGCCGACGAGCTGACTTGACTGATCGTTCGTCTGTCCGCCTGTCCATCTGAGTCGCGGCAATCCCTTAAACTACAACATCTAGAGACTTCAGATTTTAGATGCATACACAGATGGTTTCATCATATGCGATTCTCGAAATTCATTGCAAAGTAAAGACCTATTCTGGGCAAGAGACCTTGACTATTTTGCTCTTTGTCTTCTGTTGTGCGACTTGAGTGGAAATATGCGTTTGATGAACATCGTGTGTGAGGAGAGATATGATTGACGTTCGCACAATGAGACTCAGCAAATAACTCAAAGAGCTAGTGCAAACAATTCTGACATGCATTTGCGCACACACACACACACACACACGCCCACAATTCACGGACTTGATATGTTTAACGAGCACAACACTCGCATGCATACCAATGCATATACAAAAGAATTTTTGCTTCATTTAACTTAACCAAAGGGTCGGGAAATCACCCGAGCGAAATGAAACAAGACAAAACGATTTCCAGCCGATCGCGAACGAACTCGTTAAAGAGGTACTGTAATCGACTGCACTAACAGAGTGACTAAAGTACACACAGACTAGTTTTTTTTTTTTCGAACTCTCATTAAACTTCATTTTAAGGCATAACTCCAATACAACAAATGATGGCAACATTCAATTTACTGTATGGACTGCTGTAACATGCATATACATGTTTTGTATATTTAGGATTTTTCGGTAACTCTTTACCATTCCAGAAAAAGGGTTTATCATTATTTGCTTTTAAGCATTCCATTTATAAGGAAGGCTACTCTGCAATTTAGTTCGAGTAGTAGAGTCCATTTTGAGAGATCCCATCACTGTCTATGTTAGCTATGTACCGAGAAAATAGAGTAAAATGCTTAAGATTTCAGCTCTACCAGAAGTTCAGGGTAACTCCTAGATGAAAAGTAGCAACAAAAGCATATTTGTTTAATCTATTATACATCTCTTATATGTTATACATTTTATATCTATTATAACTATTATAATCTTTAATATTCAATAATACTTTTCTATTGAATAATATATATATATAATATTTTAATAATAATTCTCTACAGGGTATCTGCTCGTTTCCTATTTGTACATTTATATTTTTTTTGTTGAATGTTATTATTATTGTGAATTTTAGATATCAGTTATGTAAATATTAAAAAAATCTATATATATTATAAAAAAAACAGAGATGTAGAGGATTGGGAGTAGTGGGAGGTAGAGCTAGTCTGTTTAAGATATACATACTTACATATACACATACATATACATATGTATATTTGCATACACAACTGCAGGCTACAAAACTTTGTAAAGCAGAAAAGTTTCAATAATGGAAATGGATAGACGTACATACATATATACATACATATACGCTTACATACATATTTACAGTTGTAATATTGGTTTTTATAGAAGCTACCCAAAACATTCAACTGCGTTAATATTGTAAATGAATTTATGAGTCTAAATAAGAGAGCAACAAGATTATCAATTATATTCATTCATTCATTCGAGGCGAGCTAATGAAGTGGCGCTGGGCGAACCAATTGTGAATTGGGATTCCCAGTTGCCACTTGGCCAAGTGGCTAAGCTGAAGTGGCCGCACTCTTGGGCCGAGCAGCAGGTGGGTCCAAGAGCCAAGAGCCCTTAGCTTAAGCTCAGCCATGGGATATGGCAAATGGCCATGTTCAGTGCATAGAGACATACATATATCATTATTGAGTCGGTCGGCTTGGCAATTATATGCGGTATTTATGATGTTGCCGGTGCTATAGACTCTCACTTCGATGTTTCTGGCGACAATTTGTATAATTTATGTGGCAGTTCAGTGAATGTCTGGTGCCCATAAAAACTGACAGGACGATGGCAACAAGTGGCACAACAAACGACGCTCATGATGATGATGATGATGATAATAATCAGCTCGATGATTATTATTATTGCTGAGCTGCTTTAATGCCCACAATAAGGCTGATGATAATTGCGTCGATTTATAATATTTACGCCTAAAAGTCGATTACCATAACGCGAAACTACCAATGTGTAAGTGAGTGTGTATGTGTGTGTGTGTGTGTGTGTGTGTATGTATGGCAGTCAAACTCAATCAGTCGTCAATAATATCATTAATGTGTGTGAGTGCGCGTGTGTGCTTAATTTGATAGAGCTCAGACACACACACACACACACACACAAAGACACAAGCAGACACGCATAAGGACACGCAGATAGCGTCTAGATTCGTTGGTTGCCTTAGTCCTTGCCAAAACTCTTGGCCGAGAGGGCTTATTATCTCATTTGGGTTTGCCTCATGTGCAATTTATGAATATTTTACGTATACGTTATGGCCGCATTGCTCCTGAGGAGGGTAGAAGTGACGTGCCATTTGGCTTGGTATTTCTATTTGGGTTCAACAAATTGCTTTGACATGCGCACACACACACACACACACAGAGATGGTCACACAGACTTGTGTGAACTTTGATTCGTCATGTGGCAAGTGATTCAATGATGCTTCTGAAATCTTTTACATTCCATGAACAATGATGTTCAAAAATCACTCTAATACATATGTATGTATGTATGTATGTGTGTTGGCATAAATGATATGTATTAGTGTCACTTTCATAAGAAAACAAATGATTTTATAATTCTCAATCTGTTTGCCTGCCATCCACTTCTGAGATAATCAATCATAGGTAAACTACTTACAGACTTTTCCAAACTCTTTGATTCATGAACAATGATAGATCCTCAACTTTACTTTATCCCTTTGGCAGCTTATGAATCGTTTATCGATTTTTTTTTTTTTTTTGGCTTGAGCTTAATTGCCGCGTCTTTGGCCATAAGTCAGTGAGCGAGTCGAGTCGAGTCGAGGTTGAGGTTGGGCAACTTGAAGTACCCAGCGATTTCTACGCTTGGCCAACTTTTGTTCAAGTTTGACAAAACGAGGAAAAAGTGGAAGAAGCAGAGGCAAGGGAAGCAAAAAAAAAAAACCACTCAAATTGAAAATGTTTTTATTGTTTTCTATTGGTCCCAGTCCGAGCTGAGCGTCCCAGCGTCCCATGTTGTGCAATGAAAATGTCAACGCCACAACAAATTTGCCTAGTCGAATAAAGGCAATGGCCGAGCCAAGGCTAGAGGTGGAGACAGAGGCAGAGGCAGCGGCAGAAGGGGTTGATTCAAGCCTTTTACCCACATCAAGTCCAATCTGTCATAAGGGCGTGAGAATTTCGCTTTGCCTATGCGCAACATACATACATAACTATATACATACATATATACATGTATATATACGATATGTATGTATGTGTATTATTGTATTTTTATAATTCAGTGCCATAAAACTGTCAGAGAATTTCGACCGCAGACTGTCAATTAATTACAAGTTATGCGAGTCTAAATATTCGCCCGAGGCGGATAAGGGATTCGTAGCTGGCCGAGTGAAACTTTGAGCTGTTGCTCCATTAGGGCGTACAACATTGTTGGTACGTGCACGGTATCCCTGGCCACACCCTGCATCGCTGCCATGGGCAGTGTGGCCAGAGTTTATTTATTTGTTTACCACGATGGCATTGGTGCTGGTGTGCGCAGCAAGGTCTTGTTACGAATATCCGCTTGTCCGCCTTGACTTTGGCACGAAGCGTTTCCTAATCCTTGGGCCATCACCCACGCAGCGGGGGAGCACACACCTAGCCCCCACCGTCCCCCACCCATTCGTGCCCATTATTAACCATTGAACTTATCCGGATATGCGCTTGGCAAGCGAAATTATGCTACAGGCCACGAGACATGCGCCAAGCTAAAAGAAACGACAAAAATTTATCGTAAACAAGCGACGGACGAATTGACGAATACTATGCTTAAATTACTGAATGATATTTAATGGCATATTAAATTGGCAAGGGGGCTGACATCAGAGGGCAATCAGTTCAAGGCGAAGGAGACAAAGAGCCTTACACATACATACATATATATGCATGTGGTATTGCGGCCAGAATATCTCTTCATGATCACCGGAGAGCACCAGATCGACCATCCCACAGTGTTTTAGGATTGACTGTGTGATGATGGTTTTTTTTTTCAAATTAAAATGTGAAAATTGCATTTAGAAATATTTACAAATTTGGCGTAAAAAATCATGTTTCAAATTAGCTGCAGACATTCGATCACTATTCAATTTTTTGTTAGTCTTTGTTGTTGTTGCATTCGAGCATTAAACGTCACAGCTGAAGCGGACAACCTTGCGACGCTTGGGTCCATTTGGCTGCTTCAGGCATGACTTCAAGGCCTGAGTATTGGTCTTGGCCTGCGGCCTGTTCTTGTTTGGCAGTGATATGAAGTCCCGATACGCGTTGGCCGTTAGCTTCTTCTGCTTGTTGTCGGCAACTAAGGGTTGTGCCGATAGATTGCATATGTTGCCATTGGGGCTCTTGAGCATCGAGTAGAGCTGCGTTGAGTCCTTCAGGGGTTGCCTCAGTGCCAGCTTCTTTTGCATTCCCGTCGAGTGCATGTGAAAGGAGTTTGACATGTCGAATAATTAGTGAGTACGCGTTCTTGCCAAAACAGGGCCGCAGAGCGTTGCCAGACTGCTACCGGTAACTGTAAAGCCAATGATGAATTTAGCACAAAATTCGACCGAAATTGCTGTGTGTTTTACTGATTAACAAACGTGTAAGTCCAAAACTAAATAAATCTACAATATTTCGAGCTCTCAATTTTCAACTGAATGTGAAACGAATGTTGTCAAACGTACACACATACATACATACATATGTAGAACGACTCGATTTTCTCGGCCCACGTTTCCGCAGTCTACTGAGAGCGCCGCACCTCCCCCCCAAAAACAAAACCAGAAATCTTGGGCTCCACTAAGCCATGCAGCTGGCAATTCATTGCCACAACTCAGCCATATGCATATTTTTATTTATTAGATGGCAGCATTGTAAATTTATATTCATGTCAAATGTCCTGGTGTCATGTTGGCTCAACTGTCTGTGAAAGCTGTGCAACTCTCTGGAATGGAAAGAAACAAAAAAAAGAGTCTTGTTTACTTTTGTATATTTGCGTTCTAGATGACAAATAGATGGACAGCATATATTTACAATGTTTTTTTTTGTTGCTGCACTAAATAAATCAATCAAATTAAAATATATGTATTTCATATTATTTGAATAACCTGAATAAATTGAAAATTAGATTTTTTTATACATATATATATATTTTTTATTTTCCCGAATCCTTTGGGACAACTGCAAGTATAGGTAATATGTAAAAAAGTTTACCTATTTACTAATATTAAAATGTTTTGAGTGGAATAAGTAGATCATATGCTGAAAATTTCACAGAAATCTATTTAGTTATACACAAGTTATTACAGAAAACGTTTGGCTAGTGGGCTAAATACAATGGGCACACATAGAATATATTCAGATATGTGAGTTTTTGCCTATACAAAGTAGTCGAAATTTCGATTGTATTGTAATTGGAGCTTAGTCAGTGACGGTGCTAGTAGAGGTGAGCTTCATTTAACATTCGGAATTTTTGATTTGTTTCAGTTTCGGCTATATTATCATATTTCAATTGTTCTTTGAAACCAAAGTCCTGCACAACTAGTTGGGCTACATCCTCGCATAACTATGCGCAAATCAAACATTATCGTCGCAATTTGCGATTCGTTTATTAATAGCGTAACAACATTTGAGTTTGTTACGCACATGCGAATGCCGCACGGAGCGGAAATCGAAACGTAGCGGTCCGCAGGCGGCTCTTTTATTCAGTTGCGTAGGTTCCCTTAGATTTTATTTTTACTTTCTTTTTTATATGTATATACGTTTTTCTTTTATTAGGAGCATCATTATTGTTATTATTATGAGTGTAACTTTGTTAGAAACGCGCGCGTGGGCTTGTCTGAGCCTTATTAAATTTCCCATTTGCCGACCTACCCATGCAAATGGCGTTCAGTCATGGCCCATACATAGGCCATGGACCACACAGGCTGATTGCATTTATGGACGGAACGAGACGCATTGCTATGCATATGTTGCGCAAAAAGCAATTGAAACTCATGTCCAAAGTTCCGAAATGATCAAATTGCAAATGTAATTGGGCTTTTCGTCTTTCGAGCAGAGTTAAAGTAATTTCAGCATGAAACAGATGAGTTTTGGTTGTAGTCATAGCATTTCGTTTCGTATGGAGCTGCAATCGCCTTTCATCTGGACTAAGCGTACCCAAGCGTGGAGCATTTCTTAGGTCCGAGATTATTGACACAATTCCACGCCAGCCATGCATGGGACAGGGCCAACAGATGCCGGCTAATCGAATGTGTAAGTTTCGACTCAAAAGCTATTCCAGCTCACATCGCTTGCCCCAGAAGAGAGGCCCCCTTGGCCACGCGAATGCCTCTGAGGGGGACCTGAAATATGTAGCATACTTATAAGGGCACATGTCAGTGATTCTCTTTGTGTGTTTCGCATTGCTAGCAACCCGCAGCGTCTGTCCGTTGCTAGTGTTGAAATGCAGCTAGATTTGTTGCACAAGCAGCAACTACATAAAAAACCGATTCGCAGCTCGCACTTGAGGGCGTTTGTGGGGCGATGGATGAATGGGGGGTGTGGAGGTGGCAATTCGGTGGCAGCAGTTTAATGGCGCAGCTGTTGTGCGAATTGCGTGGAAATGGCCAACGAAACTTGGTTGATTTTATGCGTTTCGCAATCGCGACTCCTGTGGCAATCAATTTTTATTGCTCAAGCAGCAAGCAGCGAGCAGCCGAGCAGCTGGAGACCAGCGTCAGCTGCTCTAATAAGTTGAAAAACAACCTCAGCAGCTCAAAGGTTGCAATAACTCTGAATCTGCACCCCACCCCTCCACCTCTGCCCTCGTCCTTTTGATAAATTTCATATGCACACGAGCAACATTTTGTCGTTTGTTGTCGCGGCAACATCCATATCCACATCCTCAACCATTACCTGTGCACTCTATGGACTGCCTGACGCATTACCGAAATTTCGGATAAATGTTTTACATATTGTAAAATAACAATATAAAAATTGTGCACACAGCACAGCACTTGCATGGGTTGTTCGCAAAGTTAGTGAAAGAGAAGTTGCTCCATTGCATGCGAAATTTTTTTATTATTGTCGATCAACTACTTATGCCATTCAAATTCGGTCTCTAGGCAGCACAATTGTTGAGGTATAAAAGATCAAGCCTTAAGTGTATAAATAGGGGAAGGATTGGGATTATGAAAAGGCAAACTGTCCGTCAGAGCAGCTTTGAAGTCTGATTAGCGCTATATCAACAATAGCAATATATATATTAGGAAAGAACTCCAACTTGATTTACATATTTACATATTATCATATTATAATCAGTTCCATTTCTATTTACTTAGAGTTGTAAGACCGAAACCAGTTGCCAACTTCTGTGTCGACCCTCGCTTACTTATCCCAAAAGTCTGTCAAGCTGGCAGCTGCTTTATACTTCACTTGGCAGCTAAAATTTCACTCTAATATGTATACACTCGTAATGTATGCGTGTGTGTGTGTGTGGGGAGGAGGGAGGGGAGGGAGGGGGGCAGCACCTTGTTGCCGGGTACTTGAGCAAAAGTCCTGACAATATTATATGCCAATGCTACTCCATTCAAGTGGTTGGGTTCCGTTGATGCTTTTGTTGTTGCTCATCTTATGGCCAGACTGTAAGCGGCTTATTGTTGTAAATCATGAACTTTTATGACTGCCCCAATTGTTGCTATTGCCGAGTTGAATGAGTTAGTTCCGAGCTAGCATATGGGAATTGGGCATTTGTAATGCAGTTTTTGCAGCACCGAGGAGTCTGGGAGTGCTTGAAAAGTGCTCGATATAACTCGACATCAAATACATTTGCAGGCATTCAACTGCAGGCCAAATGTGTCCATTAGCAGCAGCTCAGTTATGTAGCTGAGCCAAAGTGAATATGGATGGTATTTTATATAGCCTACATGACGCGATGTGGCCCACAGATAATCATTCACTTAGCTCGTACTTTAGCCCTCAGCCTTAGCTCCATTTCCCAGCAGCGAATCTCAACGGAATTTTAAGCAGCCTCTGTCTGCCTACAAGCAGACAAGTACAAGACAGTTGGAATACAAAATACTGATATGGCAGGATATAGCCAGATGCAGATACAGATACAGATACAAATACATCTTATACAAAACATTTTCAAGTGCACAGACACTTTATGCGATGTTAGAGTCTGCGTGTGGGTTCGTCAATTGTAATACAGTCATCTCCACCCACACACGGACAGACAGAGAGAGAGAGAGAGAGTGAGAGAGAGAGAGAGAGAGAGAGAGAGAGATAGGCTGTGTGGAGGCAGAGATATTGGCCAACTGTTCTGTGTCAGCTTCATGTTGGCATTGTCAGCAACCACTTGTTGTTGTTGTTGTCATTGTTGTTGTTGCCATTACAGACGCTGCTTTTGTGCTGTTATTGTTTGGCATTGGTTCTCGTTGTTATGCACATAAGCATAAAATATTAATACCCTTAACTTCAATAGCAAACAGCAACAAAAAAAAAAAAAAAAAAATTACAAAATAAATAAAAAAAAAAAAAACAACAAAGAAGGCGCTCTAGCGTAGAAAGCAAATGCCCATTGCTTAGCATTTTCTAAAGCGCTGTTGTTAGGCTCTGTGCCGTCGTTGTTCTGCAACAGATTCTAAGCCCAATTATGCTGTCATTTATGTGATATCAAGAGAAGAGCCGAGCAGCAGAAATAGAAAAAAAAGTCTATATGCAGAACGTGAGGGAAGTTCATTTAACCGAACAACATCCCTGGTTCAGTCAACTTTTGCAATGTTTACAGGGTATGAGACAGCTTAAAAAAAAACACACACACACACACGCACATAACAAAAGTCTTTGTTGAGAATTTAAAAGTCTTTTGATATACAAATTAGACGTAGATATCGAAATAAAGAAGACAAGCGAAATTCTATGCATTCTACGAAATACAGCTTAAAATTTATAGCAAAAAAAAAATAATATTCTAGAAGCTGTCGGAAAACAATTACTTTTCTATTTATAATTATATTTCAATCATAATCGATTGTTGAACTTTTATATTTTATGAACATTTAGAATTACTTGAACTGTGAGTAACTTTATTTGAGAAATCAGTATTAAAACAGTATTAAAACTAGCAACTATTATACAGATATAGAATTTATTATACTATTTTTTTTTTATATAAATTCTAAAATGCCATATATTTTATTTATCCAATATAATATAATATGCCACGGATTATAATAATATCATCATATAATCACGATAGATGAAGTGATTATAATATGCCATGGATTACAATCATATCATCATATAGTTACAATAGATGAAGTGATTATATGACGTAGTCAGTTGATCTAAAATTGTTTATCGGATTTTTTTTTAAAGATCATGTTAAGCTAGTTGAATTACTGAGATTGCAAGAGAAACGTAAACCATAGAAGAAAAAGATGAAGAAGAAGAAGTTGTTAGAGTTGTTTGGTAAGCCCACTCTCTTCTCTCTCTTCTTCGTGAGCTCTACCCCACTGCTGTATGCTCAGATCACTGAGTTATAACGCTCCGTATATGAGTTGGTTCGGATCGTTCTAAACTCACATGTAAGATTTATAATACCTTATGATGAGCTAATCTCGTTCGTTGGGAATTTCAGCATTTGAGTGGCACGAAGAATGATTGAGCTGCAAAAACTTATGCTCATTTGTTTGTTACGCCGGAGAGAGAGAGTTCTTACAATCATATTTATGACTGTGCTTTCCCATGCCTTCTAATTTGGGCATGGAGCACAAGTGGGTTTTCGTGTACTCATGGTCGTAAATTTTGCAATGCCCATGCTTGAACAACTTGTGCAGTGTAAGGAGATCAGTTTGAATTTGAATACACCTGCCAGAAGTTGCAGTTCGATTCTGCAACAGTTGAAATTTTTGACAATATCAGCAACGAGTCTAAAATGAGATAACAGATAACAGTGGATTGCAGCACAGCGAGCTCTTAACAAATCTGGATTTCATTTTCTTACGACTTACGAAAATTCTTGTGCATATTTATATTGTTTGGTCTGAAGGTCCAACTGAACAACTATTTGGCATCCAAGTGGAGTCTAAAGAGTCAATATATATGCATGTGTTTATATGTATATATGTATCTGTGTGAGCCTTTTTAATTTCTTCTTATTTTATTTTATTCTTTTTGCCTTTTTGTTTCGTCTGTGTTTTGTGCACTTTTACGACTTTAATTATGTAAGTACATAATTGTGTTATTATCATAAGCGCACGGACTTGGTGCTGGTCAGGACCCGTGTGCTCTTTATGGTCCAGAGCCCTGCCGTGTGCCCGTGTGTCCGTGTCCCAATGCTCAGTGTGCGTCCAGGCCTAACCTTGTCCGACCGGTCTGCTTGGTAAGCATTTTACGGCCATTAAGCCCCAGCAGTATATTTTTCTCTTTTTTTTGGCTGCCTACGTTAATGCCACGCCCCGCTGTCCAAAGTGTGGGGAGGCGACTGACGGCCCCGAACTGACATTGTAATCTGTGCTCCATCTCCGGGCATTGTTGTGCTTGTTATTATTATTTAAATTCTGGAATGCGCAGTGATTTTAATTATGCATTCGAACATTTTCAGAGCTTCGCTTATAGTCTTCGGTTTTCATTAGCAAGCAAGCATGGGGAGGGGGGCAGTAGAGCGGAGGGTAAGAGGGCATATAATTGAAACTTATACGATGACTATTGCTCTTCGCTGCTTCGCTTCTGGTTGTCATTGACAACAGTTTACTTACTTTTAATTAGAGTGCAAATTAATTACACATACGCCCAAATCTCAAATTTTCTTACTCATTATCATTATCATCATCATTGTCATTATTTGTCTTGTCATTTATTTGATTTGATTTTATTTCATTTATTTTATTTTTTCCGTCTGTTTGCTGTGCCTTGTTTTCCATCAAAAGACTGCTAATTATATCATGGCTTTAAATTATTTATTATGCCTACATTGCTGGGATCTTAGCTTCTCTCTGTATGGCTCAATTTCATGCAGTATGTATGTGTGTGTGTGTGTGGGAGGGTGTGTGGGTGGGTGGTTTGGGTGAGTGTCGGCTTGTTGTTGGCATTGACAGGCAAAGCGAAGTCTCGAAATGCCAGCCGCTAATTGAAAACAGAATGTAATTCAAATGTTGTATCCCATTTCATGCCCAAGCCACAATTCCATTAGCACAATTTAGGCAAACACTCGAACAACTATTCAAGTTCAGTTTTGTTCTGTTTGCACTGCTCTCATGAAATAAATAAACAATGCAAAATATGTATATTGATGAGACTTATGGTAAACCAAAGGCTTAAATAGAGAACGGTATTCAAAAGAAAAATTCATGCCGAGAAGTTATTTATAGTATTTATAGTAAATATTTGTTTAAAAATATATTTATGCACACATATATTTATTGTTAAACACATGATCTATTCATAAAGAAACCCAAAGCTTAACTTTGTTTTCATTATACCCATTGAAAATGGGAAATCAGGGTATAATGGTTTTGTTAAAAGTATGTAACAGAGAGAAGGAGCCGTGACAGACCCCACAAAGTATGTATATACATATATTCTTGATGATTTAGAACTGTCTGTCTATTTCTTCCAAGTATTTCCGCTAAGTATTTCCTTTTTCTTCTAAGTGTCTGCTCGACTTATTTCCTCTACGTAATTCATCTACGTAGTACCTCTACGTAGTTCCTCTACGTCTTTAATGCTTACCTGATCGATCACACACTCTGCTTCACTTTGTTGCGCACACCCCCAGCAGGCCTGGACGACTGAAGAAATGCTGCCGCTGCTGCCCTTTATATAGCGACACTTTTACTCAAGCACTGTCTCTCTCAAACACAGCAGCTGGCGCTCGTTGCAGTCGAGCTTCAAGTGACCAATGGGAAAGCGCTCTGCTGCTGTGAGCAAATGAGTACTGCTACATACACATAGACAACTTTAATGATCTTCTGCACTTATTCTCTCCTTGCTTTTACTTTTACTAAAGTACTGTCTCTCTCAAATGTTGATTGAGCCCATGCCTGTTTATGTGGGTCTATGTATGTGTGTTTGCGTGTGTGTGTGTGTGTTTCTTTTGTAAGCAGAAAGCTCTAGTCGAGCAGTCTCGACTAGAGCTTTCTCACTTGATTTATTTTAAAGAAATTAATTGCAATTCATATTTGAAGCTGCCTTGATGCCAAATGGATTTACAGCCTTTAGCATTTGTATGATGCATATATATAGTACATACTTTGTATACATATATACATATATATAAGTGTATATTATATATAAACTGTATATTTAACTTTACCAGCAGACAGGCTCGCCGCTTCAGTGGAAACTGCTTTTTATGCAACATATTTTTTTAGCCTCGGGCAGTTTGTTGTTCCTTATAACAAATATGCCGCTGGGCAACGGCATTTCAGCTTGTAGTAAATTATTATTAAGTGCCTTTCATTATAAGTTTACAGAAGACACAAGCACACACACACACACGCACGCACACGCACACGCACATGTAGCGGGAGAGAAAGAGATAGCGAGTCAGCCGTTAACGTCGCCGATATTCTTTAAAGGCAATTCGTCAATGTCAAAATTATGACAGTGGGCACGCTTATGTGTGCGAGTACTTTTTGCGCCTGCTGTTGCAATTTGTTGTTTCAGTGCCACACCCTGAACATTTGCCGACTGCCGACTGCCGACTGCCGGCTGCCGGTTGCCACTTGGCATTTGCCACTTGCCCCCTTCATCTTCAGGCAGTTTCCAGCCCACTTGCCTCACTTATTTACGGTCTCAAACCAATTGCCGTTGGTTGTCTGCCCGGCTGTCTTTCTGTCTTTCTACTTTTCTGCCTTGCTGGCTTTCTGGCTTCTGCCTTGTGCCTTGCGGCGCGAATCTGCGGAATGTCGCCTACACTATCCTTGGGCCTAGTCTCTTGCCTACCACCTCCTGCCTTCCGCCTTCCGCCTCCTGCCTCCCGCCTCCTTCCACCTGCCATTTGCCGCACGCTTGTTGCTTGTTCCTGGCATGACGGAAATAAATTGTTATTAATGCGTTTGGCTCATACGACGCCTTCGGCTTTAGTCTTTCATTCAGTTCAGTGCCACATTCAATGAATTATTTGAAACGCGCGCTAAATTCTAAATGGCTTTGTGTGCACGGCTCTGACTCCGCCGGGCCCGAATAATGCGCGCCAATTTAATGCGGCTGCCACTTGTTGAAGAGGACAGAACGTGTCCATAAACTGTTTACGGCTGCCGTCAAATTGATTTGTACCAGGCAAACGAAGCAAATCAATTGCGCTGCTCCATCTAAGGTAATCATAACGCGACTCAATTGACGGGCAAACACACAGATGCCATCGCCCCCGGGCCCCCGGCCACCCAGCCACCCAGTCCCATTGTCGTTTCCTTCCTGCCAAGTGAAGAGTGTCAGAAAGCTGAAAAGGAAAATCAGCAACAGTCACAGACGCTGCACACGCTGTGAGCTCAAGTAACGGTAAAAATATAGGAATATATAAAAAACAAAACAAAATAAGGACGAAACAAGTATGAAGGCTCAAGTCGAGTCCGCACGACTAGCAAATCCCCTGAACAAATTATTGAATCAGCAGAGAGCGTTCCCATTGGTCACTTGAAGCTCGACTGTAACGAGAGAGAAAGCAAGGAGAGAAGAAATGCAGAAGATCACTAAAGTTGTCTATGTATGTGTATGCAGCAGTTCTCATTTGGTATTTGTATTTAGGTAAAACGAAGCTAGAATGCTCACAGCAGCAGAGAGCGTTCCCATTGCTCACTTGAAAGTAAACTGTAACGAGAGAGACAGTACTTGAGTAAAAGTAAAAGCAAGAAGAGAATAAGTGCAAAAGATCATTAAAGTTGTCTATGTGTATGTAGCAGTACACATTTGCTCACAGCAGCAGAGCGCTTTCCCATTGGTCACTTGAAGCTCGACTGCAACGAGCGCCAGCTGCTGTGTTTGAGAGAGACAGTGCTTGAGTAAAAGTGTCGCTATATAAAGGGCAGCAGCGGCAGCATTTCTTCAGTCGTCCAGGCCTGCTGGGGCTGTGCGCAACAGAGTGAAGCAGAGTGTGTGATCGATCAGCTCAGCATTAAAGACGTAGAGTAACTACGTAGAGGTACTACGTAGATGAATTACTTAGAGGAAATAAGTCGAGCAAATACTTAGAAGAAAGACGAAATACTTAGCGGAAATACTTGTCATCAAGAATATATGTATATACATACTTTGTGGGGTTTGTTACGCCTCATTCTGCCTGTTACATACATTTCAACAAAACCATTATACCCTGATTTCCCATTTTCAATGGATTCAGGGTATAAAAATAATGCGGAATGTGCTCATAAAAGCGCCACGAAAAATAGGGAAAAATCCGAGCTACGCCGACAATACACTAATTTAATTGCTAATTAAACTGAATCTTATTATCATTAGTATTATTAGAATTATTATTGATTTCATTTTATTACAAGTACTTGAAATGTTCTTGCTTCTAATACTATGTCAACTATCATTGTTATTACCATTAGCTATACTCATGATTGCTGTTATTAGCATTGTTATTGCTCATTATTGTAATTATTATCGCTCGTTCTTATTCCGACTTCAATACCCTAATTTTCTAGAAAATAAAAAAATTGTGGTCATTATTATTATTATTATTATTTTTTTGATTAATATTTTTATTATTTGTATTTGTATAAGAAATAAAAATTATACTTAAACTATTATTATTATATTATTATTGCTCATTATTGCAGTCCTTCCCATTACTGCTATAAATATCATCATCATTATCAGCATTTCTATTCGTATTATTATTAGTTTAATTTAGTCTAAATTTAAGTTTTCCTTTGAGGCGGGCGACAAACCCGGCCACATAGCTTGCATATCGACCTTAGAGAGTATCAAAGGGAAGATGACCGGCCGCAGGAGTCGAGACTCGTTAAATTGTACAAGAGCTTCCGTTGAATGTGCCACGCCCCTCTTTTGGCATTCTGCAGGCAGCGTGGTTGGCCGCAGCCGTAATAAAATTGCAGATTGCCTCGTTTAACGCTTTGCATTCGGGCCCAGCCTGATGCCTGGCCCCCAAGCTGATGCTCAGGGGCTCATCATCGCCGTCATCTTTGGTATCGTTGTCGATGTCGTAGCCCCTATTGTTGTTGTTGCTATTGTTGTTGCTCTTGTTGTCCTTTATTTGCATTTTACTGTGCGTTGGCCGAGGAATTTCAAAACAGATTTCTTGGCCAGATTGTACGGCGCTAACAGTTCATTACCCAAATGACTGCTGTGGGCGGCACGGTGGGCGGGCGGGGGTTAAGTTTAAGAGCCGGGCATGGCCAGTGTTGAAAATGTTTTTGTTTTTTTTTTTTTTCTTATATTCGTTGTCACATTTTCGGGCCCGAGTCGAAAACTTTTGCCCATCTTTCTTATGCATATTGCTGGCATAGCTGACGCCGCTCTGTAATTTTCTCTTTAAAACTTTGGGACAACTTTTTTAGCCAGCCACGCCCATATCGCGAACTCTGCCGGATTGAGTTACATGCCATATGCATGTATGTATATGTGTTTGTGTGTGTGTGTGTGTATACGTATTTATTTTAGTTTGGGGCAACTCACGGGCTGTTCAGGGAGCTGCAAAAACTTTTTAATAGTTGCTCATGCAAAATCATTTACGAGTGCCTTTCAGTGACATTGCGTGTGTGTGTGTGTGTGTGGGAGTGTGTTGTGCCCAGTGTGTGCTTAGCATATGTAAAAAAAAAATATATAAAAACTTGATCAAAGTACCAAATTGTTAAGCACGAAAATTGTACAGCAAATGTTAACAAGGATATGTCGAAGAGTCCTTGAAGAACCATTTCCGAAATGAAGCATTGGTCCTCATTTCTCTGCAGATAATTACGTAAAGTAGCAAAACAGCTCCCACATTTTAAACTTGACCGGACTGTTAAGGATGATTGCCGAGGATGTTGCTCCATTTTATCCAGCATTGTTCGGTTTTGGTTAGCTTATACAACTTTTGATAAAATTCATGTCATCAATTCTCGGCTTAATTTATGGGAGTACAACTACAGCAAATACACTTTATGCTGAGCCGCAAGCGCTTGTTTGGGCCCTTTTGGATAATAACTTAATATCCATAAATTCATTTCCCTTTGAAAACGTGAAATCAGGGTATAATGCTTTTCTTGCAATGTATGTAACAGGCAGAAGAAGGTGTGGTAAAGTAAATATATTCTTGATCAGTGCAAAGAGCTGAGTGGACTTTGAACTGTCCGTCCGTCAGGAGCTCAGAATATATAAGAGTTAGAGAGTTTATAAAATGTCCGTTTATATAGCGCAGTTATTGGATATCGAGTCTATTTTTTAAAAATCGATCATTCATCCCGTTATCGATTAAAAACTTTATCGAAAATCAGTTCTAAAATTATATCTCTTATATCTTTAAAGCTAGAGTCGCCAAAATGTTAAATGTTGATACATGTGTTTTAATGTTAAAATCACGATACGAAAGTTTCATGAATAAAGTCCATCGAAAAGAAAAGTTATTAAGCAGAAAGACGTTAAGAACTATTGAAATATCAGTTCTGCAAAGTGTTCAGGGGATTGCGTAGTCGAGCAGTCTCGACCAGGGCTTTCTTGCTTGTTTGTACTTTATTTGAGCGTTGCCGAGCCCCTGCAGCTGCCAACTGAAAATACTTGCATGTGTATGTGTAATTACAATTACGCGAAATGCCTCGACAAAGCCGTCGTGGTGGCATGCCACGAGCCGGTGGCACGACGCGACGCCGATCGGCGTGCTGCGCGGCACAATGTGTGGTGGGTGTTAACAATACAATTACGAGTGGGTCGCCGAGTCGGGCCAACTGAACCGGCAGAAGGGGACACGCATAGATAGCATGCCATGGCATCTGTCACGGTCAGGGTCAGAGGGGGTGCAGGGGGAGGTAGCACGAGCCTGTTGTATCAGTACCGTACCAATACCTGTCTGCTGCCTGGGCAGAGGCATGTGCCCGGGCCACGGCCAGGGACACAATGAATTAAACTTTCGTGTGTGCTCAACTTTAGCGGAAATTCCATTCAATTATCCATTTTTTGCCGCTTTGTTTTCTTTTTTTGTGCGCTTGGAATCGATAGCAGGTGACTATCTCTCTCTCTCTCTCTCTGGCTAAAAAGTGTTTCTGTCTGTTGGCTTAGCGACTTCCCACTGCCACTCCCACTCGCTCGTCACACAACTATATGTTTATCCCATTCAGCGAGCTTAAGTGTGCTTGATTGGTGATTAAGTACTTAAACGCGGGGTATCTTTGAGTTGAGCATTTGTGGACTTTGCTCTGGTATTTTATATCGATCATGTTTTTATGCGTTTCACAGAGCCCAAATGCCACACACACTGACCTTTTAAAACAATTTGGTTTTTATATCGAACGAGATGTGGGTCGGGAATTCGTGGACGGTGTTTGACTTTATTCTTATCCTCTGCTTGCAGGCGTACATACCCCAGCTGTCGGGCATTGGACTGTGCGTGGTCAACTTGATGGATGACATGCAGGAATATACGCGGGGATTATTTCTAATTATGTATGTGCAGAGACCCCCCAAAAGACTTAACCATATGTATATTCGAGCGTTCCCATTGCAGGTACTGTGGTCCGGCCGTCCTCTTGTCCTATCTCTATATACGCACCTCCCAGGAGCTGCGTCCGCCGGATGGTCCCTTCGCCGTCATGATGTACGAGCATCGTGTCGATCTACGCATGCGACAGAGGTAAGTGCAGTTCGATGAGAATGTCTCCATGTTTTCCAATTACGAGAACTGTTCAACACTAAACAGCCCAGTGTTGCATAGTTGTGGAAAAGGTAGTTAATCTAGATTGTTCAGCTGTAAGTCATTAATCAATTGGGCTGTAAAGCGAACAGACAAAAAGAAGGAGAGAGAGAGAGAGTGTGTGGGAGTGAGAGGGAGATAGACAGCGTGAACAGAGTTAAATTACACAGTATATACTATATTTTCGTCAAGGACATGCGGTCGCCAGCAGAGAGCCATATCAAATAACAACAGTATTAATAATAATAAAATAATTATTATTTCTAGCTCAGTTGATTATAATTGGATTTATTGGCATCGAATGGTATATTTAGAATGTTTATGAAATTTTCCAAAACGGGACAAATAATACCTGCGGCCTCGACCTGAGGTCCGCGCCATTAAATTGAAATATTAAGCGCCTGCTGGGTCCGGGTAGAGTCCAAAAAAAAAAAAAAAAAGAGAGAGAGAGAGAAAGAAAAAATTACCGGAAAAAAAAATGAAATGAAATGTGGGTTCATTATTCATTTGGGCTTCGATTCGGGTTACAGTTGCTAATTGCGCTGATTAATTTTACGAACGGATTGCGCTAAAGGTGGGCCTGGGCGTGGCCATGGTTACCAAATAGGGCCAGCAGGCATCTGCGTTCGCTCCGGGCTCCACTCCATTGCTAATGAGCTCAATTTCAATCCGATGGCAGTTTAATGACTTTGATTTCCTCAACAACTTGCTCACCTATCGCCTCATCATTATCTTCCTTTGTCTCTTCCTCTTCCTCTTCCACTTCTTCTTCTTGTTTAGGAACTCGTCCGCCTCGTCGGAGCCACGTGCGCACAGCGGCGGAGGCGTGGCCGGACTGAGCAATGGCCACGGCTCCAGCAGCCGCTCCTACGATCTCTACAGCGCCGAAATGGACGTCTGCCGGGAGAAGCGCAAGCAGCGCAACTTTGGCAGCATGGCCGCCACCCAGGTGGTCTGCCTGTGCCCCCTGATGATACTACGGTTCGCACGGCTCTCGCTGGAGGAAACCTACGAGAACCAAAAGCACTTCGACTTCACCTACTTGATGTTCGTCTGGGTCGCATTCTTGCCCACGGTCATATTTCCGTGCATCTACGCCTCGCAGATATTACCTAGGTGAGTACGGCAATTGCAATTGGAGCTTCTCCATTTGGACTCGTCATGCATGCATGAGTAGTAGTGGCATTCCCTAAGCCAGTTGGGTTTCACTCCGTACTTGTTTATTGACAAGCTCATTTCGCCTTTGCTCCGACTCTCTTCCGGCAGAGATGAACAGGAGCGTCTCCGCGGCTATTTTCGTCTGTCGGCCAAGCGAGCGTCCAAGTCGCAGCGTCGCAGCAATGCGGGCTCCCATGAGGACTCGATTGAGAAGGACGAGCACAGCAATACGACGAGCATTGTGGCCAAGGGCCAGAGCCAGACGGCGACAGATTCGCAGAAGCATCCGACCAAGGGGCACGCCGTGTCTGGGCGCCATGAGCGCGGCCAGGGTCATGGCTTGGGCGCGGCGGATCGGTACAGCGGTGCACCCTATAGACAGGGTCAGTCTGGCATCAAAGAGCGGGACAAGGAGCGTGAACGCGAGCGGGATAAGGACCGGGATAGGGATCGGGATCGGGATAGAGACAGAGAGCGGGAACGGGAAAGGGAACGGGATCGACAGCGCGGCGTATTGGGTGGTCGCGGGGCTGGCGATGCGGGCATGGTGAACAATCTTAGCAAGAACATGCGCGGCAAGAAGCACGACGTCAAAATCAACATCATCTCCGATGGGCATGCATCCACTGGATCGGCGCGCAAGCAGCCGGCGAGCACCAGCAGCAACAACAGCAGCCGCACCATAAAGGCCGGCTCCTCGGCCGGCGCGGCGCGGCAGAAGCTGGGCGTGGAGTACATGTCGGTGTCGAACAACTCAGTGTCCAATCTGACCGCCTCCACGTACTGCAATGGCAACAACAGCGCTCTGATGGACGACAGCAGCACAAGCAACTATGGCGATGGGGAGGAGAGCTCGGTGGTGAGCAGCATGATGCATCCGCCGCAGCGCTGGCCCAACGTCGGCGGCGGGCTGCGGAACAAGGATGTGTCGTTCAGTGAGTGCAGCAGCACCTTCTCGTCGAGCACGCTGGAGCGCGACCTGGAGATAATCGATCTGCTGGAGCGAGAGCGCAGCATGGACATACAGGAAATGATGCAGCGCGAGCAGCTGGACGACAAGATGCGTCTGTCCGGTGGCGGCGTCGGCCGCCAGCTGCCGGACATTGAGAAGCTGTACGCGCAACGCTCGCCAAAGCCCAAGCGGGACTCCGGCTATGGCTACGACAAGACCGGGCTGGCTCTGGTGATGCCCGGCAGTGATCCGCTCAGCATGTCGCTCTCGAGCAGCAGCCAGCCCACGGAGTACAGCCTGTGCTCCAATCTGCCGGAGCAGCAGCAGCACCTCCATCAAGCGCAGCAGCGTCTGGGCCACCTACAGCAGCAGCCGCAGCCGCAGCCGCAGTCGCAGTCGCAGTCGCAGTCGCAGCCGCAGCTGGATGAGGAGGAGGTGCCGCAGGACTTTTACGACAGCTACACACCCGGTGGCAACAATAATTTGCCGCGCTCAGCCGTAGTGCCAGCCGCGCAGACCGCTCCGCCCCCGCCCGCCTATCAGTATCAATATACGCGACGCCTGAGCCGCAAAAGCTTGGGCGCCGGCTCCCATCACGGACCCGGCGGCAGCACCTCGCGCATCTCCAAGCGCGACAGCTTCAATTCGCTAAACGGCACTGATCTGATTGCGGGCGCCTTCTGCGAGCTGGACCCCACCCAGCCGCTGAACAAGATGGCCGGACTGGAGGGACGCATGCGGCGGAGCAGCCCGAGGAACACCAGCTTCAGTTCCAGCTCCGCACGCAGCTCAATGAAGTCGCGCGACTACGGGCACGGCTCGACGCACTCAGCGCACCCGGAGCTCGACTTCAGGGAGAACATATTTGCCGAACTGTAAGCTGTAAGGGACAGGCAGGGACAGATCCCTTCCAGGCGGGAATAGTTTTTTTTTTAAATAATATATACATATACATACATATGTATATCTAGTATATGTATGCATATAAGACGTAAGTATTCGCATCTTTGCGAACTACCAGAACTTTTCGACCCAGGCCATTTTTTTCTACTTGTTAGCTTAGGGGTTAAAGGGCAGTGCGAGGCTTAGCTAAGGAATCAGAGGTCAGCGCTCTGACAAAGGAGACGGTTCTCCGCATCGAGGGCGGCTGCAGGTACAGTGGGAGCGTTTTTTAAGCAGTTTTAGGACAAATTTTTAGCACGATGGGGAAATAAAAAAATTTTATTCGACAAATGGCAAATATTTGCGTATTCTCAATGTACAATAAAAACAAAAAATAAAAGAAAAAAAATGAATAAGAACGAAAGAAATGCTTATATACACGTAATGCTAATCAAAAAAATATTATTAATTTTTAAAGCACAAAAGCGAAATGAGATGAGATGAGATGAGAGAAAAACGGGAATGGAAATGAAAATGATAATGAAAAAATCATGTATTTTTTAACGATCCATGAAAAGTTGCTCAGCAAAGTTGTTAAACTGAAACGAAATTGCGATTGACATATTTTTAAAGAACTTATTCCAATACGAAAATATCATATATAAAAAAAAATACAAAAACCAAATAAAAAATAACTAAAATATATATTACATGAACAAATATGAAAAGTTACATAAAGTATTTATATTCCTCTACAACGTGGTAAAAAGATTTAAAGAATTAAATAAAATGTTAGCAGAATTCATGTTACATACATATGTATATTTATTAACGTTGTTATAAGCCACAAATATTTTTCCAACTCAGCTTAAGAGCGAAGAAGAAGAAGAAGAAGAACAAATATTTAAAGCATTGTTAAAGAGCATGCGGAATGTGCCAAGCAATAGCATTACAAATTTTCCCAAATTTTGAAACAAGCTGGAAAACTAATACAAATATATATATATTCTATTTGTGTACCTAGTCTCTATAGCATATTTGTAGCATAAGTGCGTACACATACAGCTGTGAGGCAGTGTATGCGTGTGTGTTGAGAATTGTATGTTTGTTGTTTGTTAACTTAACCAGACTTACGAACTATTTCAGTGTCAACAAAAACTCAAGTTGAAAAGCAAACAAAGCCGAAAAAAAAAACAAAAACAAAAAAACAAAAAAACAATGCAATTACATAAATATACTCCATATACAAAATAAATATTTATGGTGAAATATTGTAAAACTGTTTTTTTTTTTTTTTTTTTTAATATCAATCTAGCGAAAAAATAAAGAAGAAAAAATCAAAAGAAATTTTAAATAATCAGAAAAAGAAAACTGTTTACTGTAAAAAAAGTTAAAAACAACAGAAATTCAATATATATATATATACATATACGTATATATATGTGTGAACATAAAATAAACCCAAACAGACACACAAACATACATACATACATATATACATATATTTATTATAATTAGTAACTACAAAATTGCATTCGAACAATTTTGCAATTCTTGTGAGCCCCGAGAGTTGCAATTCCTTCTTTGTACTATACACCCTCTCTATATACATACAATATATACATATATATGTATGTATATGGATCTACTATATTAGCTCTAAATTACATAGTATATATATGTATATGCAAACCGACTGGTATACGCGTCTCCTTACGAATTCAACTCGATTGAATTGTTATGCTATGTATAACCAATGCAATGAAGAAGAAGAAGAAATTAATAATACTTGAACTAAGCAGCAAATAATACAGGCACTAAATAATACGAATCCAACCAGAGTCCAATAAAGCCCCATAAAATTTAAGTACCCCATTCTAAATAAGTATCTATATGTATGAATATCTACATATACATACATATATATCTATGTATATATGTGTTACATACATATATTTCTGCTTATATTGAATACTGTTTATTTCTTCGTTGTTGTTGTTTGGTTTTTTGTATTGGTGTATGAAACAAGAGAGAAAACTAATAAAAAATTTTATGTGAGTTAAACCCACAAAAAAAAAAAAAAAAAAAAAAAAAACTGCTGCATTGCACAGTGGGCGAAACGGCTGATTTAGCTCCGATTAATTCAAATTTAAAGTAATTCTAGTTGCCAATTTCTCTTTTGTAATCGATCACTAATATATTCGATAGACCAAAAACATTAATCGCTTCGATTTTCTCTCAATATTCGCACAGCTGTGAAGCTTAGAAGACAACATATATTTCATTGGCTGTTACATTCAGCTTTCCCGCCAATTCCGATTGAATCGAAAAAAATTGAATAAAATTGGTTTTACTGTTTTCAATTGAACTTTTTGCTGTTAACTGAATAAAAAGGTATGTAGTTACTAACAAAATAAATGTTTGCGACCTGTGATTGTGTTTCGTCCCAAAACGTAATTTTTTAATTAGCACTTGAATTTGTCTTAACATTTGCTAGAAACTGAACATTATTAGTCTTATTTTAAATAGGGACGAACAAGTTGAGTAATCGGATTGCACAATATCAGATGAATAAATTTAAAAAACATTAAGCAAAAAAAAAAATAAATAAATAAAATTGTTGAAGTCGGTACTATTTACGATATATGGATTGATGAAATAAATGTATGCTTTTAAAAAAAAAAAAAAAAAAAAAAACATATTTGCTCGATTGAACATTACTCTGCAGAACATGCTCGCATTAGCGAAAGGCACTTTCCATAACTTTTTTAAAAATGTTATTGCTGTCTTATTTATTTGAATTTTTTTGGATGGTTTATATATATATTTCTAAAGTAATAGCAAATAAAAAGAAGTATTACAAATGTATTGAAATTCCTTAAAATTGAGCGAAAATGACCAGACATCGAATAGAACGGGCTTACACTATCTTAAAAAAAAAATTTTTTTTAATATTTTCACTTAATGAAAAAATTTTTTTTACATTAATTCTGATGTGTATATAATTTATCTACAAAACAAAAGTATCCGTACAAAAATAGCATCATTTTTGCAGGAGTTATTAATTAATCGCCGCTAAATCAGCCGTTTCGCCCACTGTGCATTGGTGCGTTTTTATTTGTATTTCAACTGTGCACAGTGGAGCAAGGTTTGTCATGTTTGTCACAAAAAAAATAAATAAATAAATAAATAAATAAATTAATAAATTAATAAAAAATAATAATAATAATAATAATTGTTGGGAATGGATTTTATTTATATTATTATAAATTTTAAATTTAATTTTAAATATTTATTTGGCATTATATAGTGTTTATTATTTAGTGTAAAATATTTACAGTTCAAAATTAAATAGTTTTTTCTATTACAATTCTATTTAAGAAATATATATTTTTAAATAATTAAATAGATAAATTTCATTTTATTATTTTTTTATTTTTTTTATTTATTTATTTATTTATTTTTTTTTTGCATATTATAATGTTTATTATTTAGTATAAAATATTTAGAATTCAAAATTAAATAATTTGTTTTTTTTTTCTATTCAAATAATAATATATATATTTAAAAAAGTATTTGATATATTTAAGAAAATATTATAAAAAATTAATTCCTACTAAAAAGTTTGAAAGTTTTTTCATAACATTTTATTCTTTATTTTATTTTTTATAAAAATTTTTAGTGAAAGATAAATTTGTATTCAATAATTTCATATTTCTTAAGACAGATTTAATATTTTTGAGAGAATATACAAAAAAAATTCATACTAAATAGTTAAAGATTTTAAAATTTATAATTTAAAAAATTTTTTAAATTAGAATTTAAATGTAAAGCATATAAATATTTTTAATTACAATTTTTATTCACTAGTTTCATATTTTTAAACTATATTTAATGTTGTTTTTAAAAAAAAAACTTTTTATATTAAATTGTTTTTATTTATATTGTTTTTATACTACATTATTTAATACTTTTTTCTGATTATTTTTAAATTTAAAAAATTATTTAAACCATACTAAAATTTTTAAAGAAATATATTTTTGTATTTAATAGCTCAAATTTTAAAAAAATTGCATATTTTTACTAATCAAACAAATTTTTCAAATTGCTTTTCAACACGTTTTTACCAGACTTGACCCACTGTAGCTAGCACGCCATAAAAAGGCTGATGCCTGCTGTTTGTCTTTCGGCACCAGCCTAGGTAAATTGCGTATAGTATGCGAATGCGGATGCCATTGGGGCGCCAGAGCCAACAGCTAACCAGGAGCCACAGCAGCAGCAGCAGCAGCAACAGCAGCAGAGCTGAGGCTGGAGTTGGAGTTGGAGCTGGAGCTGAGTCTGAATCTGAATCTGGAACAGATGGCACGTGGCCTCAATTTAATCTGTGCAAATGCAAAAGCGAAAAGGGAGTCCAAAATAATTCGCAACGCAAGGATTGGGTGCAAAAGTGCGTGTGTGTGTGTGTGTGTGTGTGCATTGAGGTCAGTGTGCGAGTTCAAAAGTTCAACGTTTGGGGTTTAATAGCCCCAAATCGGATGCTGGTCGCCTGGCATACTGTTACATATATCGTATGTAATTCTTGACCACTCTCTCTCTCTCTCTCTCTCTCTCTCTCACACATACACATTGTCTCGTGCCGTGCTCCAGTTACGTTAGGTCAGGCTCGTCTTGTGCCTTTACAATGACCCAGTAAAATGATTAAGTACCGTTATTTAGCAGCTACCGCGTTTCGCCCAAACTCATCTGCAACTTCCGGATCAGGCGACACGTCCGAAGAGTTTTTCACTTTTTATTTTATTTTATTACGTTTATTTGTATGCTTTTTCTTTATTTTATAATAATTACTTTCATTTTTTCTTCGTTTTATCGTTGAATTGTGAGCATTTTATGTGGTATTCTGGCTGCAATAAAAAAAAGACGGGTAAATAAACATAAAAAAACAAGAAGTTGACCTTTTTCAGTTGGCTTTTTGGGTTCCTTTTAACTGTTTAATTTTATCGGCGCTAAAACATTGTCAAATTGTGCAGCCGCGCAAAGCCGGGTGCCAGCTGGCGTCAAGTCAATCGCCATGGCTCACTTGCTGATTTACATGAGACTCGGCGCTCTTCTGACCAATCTGCTCTGCCAGCATTGCTGCTCTCATCTTAGCCCTTTGGGAGTGTTCTGGTGTCTTCATTGTCGGCTCATTGGCTTAATTGTGAGTGCGTGACATGGCCGTGGCCCGGCGCGCTGCCTATTTACATATGAGACGGCGGGCTGTCCAGAGCGTGGAACGTGCCATGGCATACATACTTAATGGACAACTTTCAATCATGTGAAATGCGCTTTCGATTGCGATTGCGATTGCGTCTTTGCAGCAAAATGAAACGTAATGCGATCACGTATACGCCATGAGTGTCTCTGTGTGTGTGTGCGTGTGTGGAGGGCAGCCACTGTTTGACCAGTTGACACAGATGCCAGTGCACTCGTAATAGTTTTTCTTTCATAATCGCTTTGGCCAACACAACACAATTTTGAAAAGTTGGCAACGAGACGAACGAGACGTTTGAGCCAATTGGCAATGCAATTATGTGGAGCATCATATCTGTTTAGCCTTAACCTCGCTCTCTTATCACTGCCGCACATGGAGTGTCTGTCCACTTGTTATTGATATCGTAATGCCTACAGTGAACTGACGCTGGGGCATTCAGGGCTTGCGCATGCCACGCACGTTCCCATAAACAGCGTTTTATGCCGGTCTTTATATTTAGTTGGCCCTGTGGCCGCTTCACGCTTGTTGTTGTTGCTGTTGTTGATATTTTTCGCTCACTTTTGGCCCTCTTTATGCGGTTTTGTTTTTGATTTTGGTTGGCTAGTATTATGTAAGCGGCACGACTATGTTTATTCAATTTGTATTGAATACCATATCTATAGGGCCTATACACTGGCTGTTGTTATTTTTTTTATTTTCTTTCTCGCTTTGATTGAAATTCCAAGCACAACTGCTTGCTCAAAGAAAGTGAAATATTCATATAAAATTAAATATATATTTTAATATTTAATTTTTCAATTAGAAAACACTCGAATTTCGTTGCGACTCGAATTGACTGAATCTTTAATGCATTTCCATTGAATTCATTTGCTGCTGCTTCCATGAAGAGACTTCCTTTTTAAGCAGTTGCTCGCTTAACTGTATATTATCATGATTTAAATAGATAATGTACAGTAATAGTTGCAGCTTCTTCAAGTCGAGGTGGCTCATCCCGCTCGTGCCCCTCTATGCATATCAGTTATATAACTTTAGCTGCGATTGCGTCTATCTGGGCGCCTGCTCATTAGCCAACTAACCAGGCGTCTGCCATGCAAATTGCTTGGGGCGGAGGGGCCTGGTCAGCACACGCACATTGGGTCGTAATGCTGCTGCAACAGCCACAGCCAATAAATAAATTTTCCATTTGCCATCAGCTGCTGCCGTTGCCGTCGCCGTTCGAGCGCTGTCTTTGCTGCATGCCAAGTAAATGGCCGAAAGCATAGCAGAGCAGAGCCCAAGGCCCTGGGCCAATAACCAAGTATAAAACGCTCGAGCGGCGGGTGGGCAACGCACAGTCGCATTTTGGCCAAACTGCAGCCGGTCTGTTGTTTGTTTTCTTGTCGATAACGGGAGTTCACTTTTTTTTGATTGTGCATTTGTTTGTTTGTTGTGCCAGCAGCAGCAGTGTCATTAATTAGCTCAACATTAATCAGAAATCAGAAAATCATAACATGCTCGGCTTCTCGCACTCCGGCGGTCTGTTGGCCCTCTGCCTGGCCCTGTTCAGTGGTCTGCAGTCCGTGTGCCATGCACAGTTATCCTTTCACACCGATGCCAATACGAATTCCTTCACACTAAAGACGCCCAGTCTGCAGCAGAGCTTCACGCGCTACTACGGATCGGCCAAGCAGCCGCAGCAGCAGGAGCAGCCCCAAGCCGCTCAACAACAACAACAGCTGGTGAGTTTAGTGTATGATTTTATTGGGGTTAAGCTCAGGTCGACGCATTAAGGTCAGCTCCACTTGCCGGCGACGACGCCGACGTCCAGCAGCTGGGCGCAATGCATCGCCAAAGCCGAAGGCTGTCGTCCCGCCCATCTTCTGGCCGAGCACCTCGACGCTGTGCTCATTCCGCGCCGCGGCGCCGCTCTCCACCAGCTGCTTCATCTGAGCAACGGCCAGCAGCATGCTGCTCTCCAGATCCTGTAATCAAAAGAATCACTTGTGTATATGTGTGTGTGTGTGGGTGTGCATGCTGCTGAGCTTACCTGCGGCCTGGCATCTGTGCAACTGCAGGTGAGCAGCAGCAGCAGCAGCAACAGCAGCATCGTAAACGGAGCCAAATACATTGCCATGGAAATAGCTTAGCTGTCGCTTTAGAACTGGTTGACTTGCCACTCCACTTGGCTTATTTAACAGAGGTGTCGCCAGTCAGCCATTTGACTAATTGGCAGCAGCCAACGCCGGCAACACAAATCTGTTATAATTACCGCCAACAGTTGCTGTCGTGCTGCACACACATCCGGCAGCCTAATCTCAGGCAATATCTAGTCGAATAACATGCTGCTGCCACTGTGTGTGTGTGTGTGTGTGTGTGTGTGAGTGCATCAGTTCTCTCTCTGTGTGTGTACATGTTAACATTTACTAATTAACGACAAATCTAGATTCTGGGCATGCCCGGAAGCTGTCTGATCAGCTGAATTACAATTCACAGATTACGCGAAATTACAGTTATCCAACTGGATTTCATTTATTTGGAATGTGGCACATCACATTCATCTTACTCCAGTTACCACCTGTCAATCTATGCACATTTATGGGCCTGACCTGTCCCAGTCGCAGCTTTTTCATATTCGCTGATAATGTTTGCTTTTTTCTTTTTTTTTTTTTTTGCGGCTATTTATAGAGTTCTTGATTAATTCATGTCGCTCTTAATTAGCAATGTCAAGCGCAATTTTTTTTTTTTTTTAAAAAAAAAAAAAAAAAAAAAAAAAAAAAAAAAAAAAAAAAAAAAAAACAACCTATTTTAAACATTTTTTACCCTTTGCTTATATATACTATATATTATATATTATATTTATATATTATATGCTTTCTTCCTTAAATTGGAATCGGAAGGAAAGTCCTAAATATAATTTACTTCCACTTTTCTTAAATATTTCTACTTTAAATTGGAATAAAAAAAACCCATAATACCCTGATTTCCCATTTTCAATAGGTTCAGGGCATAAAAAAATAAATAAATAAATAAAATCGGACTTAAACTATTTAATTATTATTTCCCTCTGCTCTTCTTGTACAACTTAAATGTTATTTTCTTTTGCAACTCTTATAAAATTAATATAATAATAATATCATTTGCTGCTCTCATTCTTAAATATTTCCCCCTTAAATTCGAATTGCAAGGATCAATCTAAAATATAATTTTCTGTTACTCCACTCACTCGGCTTAAATATTATTTCTTTTCATATATTATTAATATAATAAAAATAATATCATTTGATTTTATACCTCTTAAATATTGCCCCCTTCAATTGAAAAACATAATTTCCCTTGATCTCCTACGATCCCCCCTTAAATGCTCTCCCTCTCTTTCGCTTTCCCACCCGACCAGATTTAGTGTTTAGTTCATAGATTGCATTTTATTCTTGAAGCCTTTGAGATTTACATGCAGAGAGTCGACGCTCAGGTGTTCACTGGGAGCGGCTGGACATTGTCGTCGTCGATGCCATCGGCGAAGGCGACGCGCAGCTCCTCGAAGTAGTTGTGAAAGGAATCGGCTATGGACTGCCAGGCATCGCGAATGCTCTCGCCGAACTGCTGAGCCGCTGCCGTCAGGCGATGCTCGAGCCGCGGCTCGTCCGGCTGGACGAGCATCGGTCGCACATTGTCGTACTCATCGGAGTAGTCCAGCTCCAGGTCCGTCTGGCCGCTCACCAGCCGCCCCAGCGGGCCGAGTGCCAAGACCAAGAGCAAGCCAAATGCCAAGCGCCAAGTGGAAATCATTTCGCCAACTGTCGTGCAGCTAACGGCGCTTGGCGGCTTTTGTATGAGCGGACTCGGAGCTGGCAGGAAACGCCGGAAATGTTCGTTGGCTTAACAGCTTGTTGCTATTGCGAGAGATACATATATCTATAATGTCAGTTGGCTAATCTATATCATAATTAGCTTAACTTTTTTTACTACTTTTTCTTTTAGTATTTTCTCTCTCTTTCTAACTGCAGTTTAATTAAATTGCAATGTATAAATCTCTTTTTCTTTTAGCAATTTTTTCTCTTTATTTATATATTCAATTAAAAAAAAAAAAAAAATTCACATAGATTGAACGCCATCGGCGGCTTGGGCGGCAGCTCCTTTGATTCGCTGGCGCATCTGCTGCACTGCATCGGCCATGTTGTCCACGATGGAGAGCCAAAAGTACTTGACCCGCTCACCCAGACTGGGGCCCTGCTGTGGACCCAGCTGCTGCTGCGGCGCCTGGCGACGTCGCCGCTCGGCTGCCTCAAGCAGCTTCTTCTTCTTGCCGCTCGATTTGTTGATGCGCGTGCGGGATGCATTGTTGGCGGCGCGTTTGCGTGCGCGTCTCCTGCGTGCCTCCACCTCGTCGGGCGACTCCGTCGTGGCGCCCATCATCATGCACGGCGAGCGTTTGTGGCGATGCAGCGCCAGATGCCGACGCCTGCGCCGACGTCGGCGCTTCTCATCCGACTCGGAGCTGTCAGAGTCGTCGGCATTGCCGCGCATCGCATCGCCATAGCCCACGTCCGTCTTGGAGTGCACGGCCATCAGGCCGTTGTCAAAGTTCAGCTGCTGCGAGGCCTTGGCGCCCTCCTGCAGGCTGTTCATGATCTGGCTGCCCATGCCGAGCGCGCCCACCGCTATCTTCTCGAACGGATTCTGCGGCTGGGCCCGGCCCCAGCAGTGGCCCAGCAGCAGCAGCAGCAACAGCGTCAACTCCAATCTCAATGACATTTCGCTCTCGACTGTGCGCGCCGCTCGCTGCCAACAGCCGTTATATGGCCCATTGGGGCCTTGCGTGCGGCGAATCTGGCCGAATCTGCCCTGGACTGGCCGCTTTGTCTGTTGGCCGTGTTGTTTTTTTTTTCTGCTGGCATCAGAGCAGGCTGTGCGAAACGTTTCCGGACTGTCAACGGTCAGCTGGGAGCTCTCGACTATGTTTAGTGCCAGTCTCACTCGCTCGCTTAATCAGATTAGATTTCGAATTTCTGAATTTGTAACTCTCTAGAATTTTATACTTTTTTTTTCCCCAAAACTGCAAAATTTCTATAAGTTGTTAAATTGTGATTGCGATTGCGATTGTGTGTGTGTATATCGATTGCGCATAACTCGGCTCAAGATGAGAACTGCAAAGTCACGCCGAAATCATTCTAGACTGGTAAAATACAAAAGCTACGGAGGCAGCAAGAATTCTATAGAGAATATTCCATTAGAAAATCATATATGAATACATGAAATCTTTTTTTCTTCTGCTCTCGTTCGCAGCAAAGTCCGGCTCCATTCACCGGATTCTCTGCGGGAGTACAATATCCAGCTGCATATCAACAGCAGATCCTTGGCAAATCAAAGCCACCCTCAGTTGCCCTCAGCCAGCTGCAGCAGCAGCAGCAGCAGGAACAGCAGCAATACCTGGCTCAGCAACAGCAACTGCAACAACTGCATCCGCAGCATGTGCCCCTCAACATCCCCAGCTATGCAGATCAGATGCAAGCCGCATTCCTCGATTACCAGCGTCAGCGAATGGAGTTTGAGCAGGAGCAGCAACAGCTGCTGCAGAAGCTCTACACCTACTATCCCGATGTCTCTGGCCAGCAGCAGCATCAGCTGCAGCATGAGCTGCCGCAAGGCCAACGGCAGCAGCAGCAACAGCAGCAGCAGCAGCAGCAGCAGCGTCAGCCGAACACAAACAACCAAGAGGGCAGTCGGTTCTTCGGGCGCCAGACGTTTGGCGCCAACAATGGATTGCAGCCGCAACCTCAGCAGCCTCAACAGCCGCTGCAGCGCCCGCAGGTGCAGCAGCAGCAGCAACAGCAGGCACCGCTGCCACAGCTAACACAGCTACCACAGGTGCCACTGTTGGCACCGCTGCCACAGCTGGCACAGATGGCCCAGCTGCCACAGTTGCCGCAATTGGCACAGCTGCCACAGCAGGCCCAGCCAGTGAGCCCGGCTGGCGGCCTGGCCAACTTCTACTCGACCCAGCAGCACATGGGCTTCATGCAGCAACAGCAGCAGAACGTGCTACGCGATCAACAGCAGAATGTTGCCCATCAGTTCGCCACCGGACAGCATGCGCCCAGCACCAGCACCAACTACGGCATGGCAGTGCCCGACTCTCCCGAGCTGGCTGCTGCATCCTACCAGCCTGCATCGGCCGTATCCCATGTGAGATTCAGCAGCGGCAATCTCAGCTACAATTTCTAGGCCCGATATTGATTGAATGCCAGACGCTGTTGCAGCCAGTGGCCGCAAAGTGGACCAGAAAACATTAGCACCACCCCCTACCCCCCTCACCACCCATCCATTATTCTCCAGCAGCTGTCAAACCATACACATTTCTCTGTCCCAATCGAGTTTTTTTTTTTTGCACCAATCATTAGTCCTAATTTATTTTTATCGTAATAGTCATATTATTATAAACACTTTTGTTACAATGTGAAAATTTCGCAGCAGCGCAGTTATGAGTCATAAATTGTGAATAAATAAACCTTGCATAATCCCCAAATGAATTTTGCAGTTTCACTAAGCCCCGGACTAAAGGCTTACAATAATGTGGGACGATAATGTGACATTAGCTAAATACGTTTAGTTGAATTACGGTTAAAAAGGCATTAAATGGGCAGTGGGCGGAATATCTTTAGAGACATATACATACATGTAAAACGATCGACTGAAAACATAAGAAAGAGCCAGCTATTGAGCCATGCTGCAGTTACTTTCAAAGCTTTCTAATAACATTTAGTTACGCTCAAAATGAATCGCAAAAAAATCATACTCTCACTCTCGCATTAAGCACGAAACTTTGGTTCTTTACGTTTTTCTTCTTCCATTGAGCGCCTTGAGTTATGCTCTTTTAACGAACAACGTGTAGGAAGAGAGCTGCAATTGACGTTCGCTCTATGAGAGTGAGTAAGCCAGCAAATGACTCAAAGAGACACACACGCACCTCACATTCACATGCATACATGTATATGCACTCGCTTAATTCATGTACGCTATTGATCTGTTTAGGGAAGACGCCACTCTCACTCTCACACACACTAATGCACGCATAACAGAATTTTTGCTTCGCTTAACTCAACCGAATACTCAGCGAATAAGCAGAGAGTAAAATACGACAAAACGAGCTAGTTAAAGAGCGAAAGCCATCGATTGCTCTCTGAGAGTGTAAGTAAAAAACACTCAATTGCAGACATAGAGTTAATGTAATGTAATGTAAATGTAGCTGTGTCAAGAATATTTACTTGTATTGGATAAAAAGTTTAAATAAGACCAGCTCAGCATGGATCCGGCTTCTACTGTATATCACTGTAACTCACACGGAGAAGGAGCAGGAATGTCTAGCAAAAGCATAGTTCGCTGCAGTTGAGTGACTTGTAAAAGGTTTTTATTACACAGCCGAGCTTTTTTCTCTTATGAAACTAGAAGAGATCTCAATCTTGAAGAGAGTTCGTTTATCGTTTCTTGCTTTGATTTGTTTGCCGTATTGTGAGTGGCCTGATCGCTCCTGATTGGTCACTTTGGATTATGTTGACCGCTGGGCTTCCACAAATAGGGTGACCTGTTGTGTCTCCGAGCGTGGGAGCGAGAGATTGATTTGTTTATAGTGGATGATGGGGAGCGAGCGTGATTTTTATTATGATTTGCTCAAGTGCTGATGTGTACTATTCATATATGTACATTTAATTAATTTACATTTTATTTGAAATGAAAATGAATCTGTTTTAATATCAGGAATAAGCAAGCTTTTATATAATTAGATTTTACATAGAAAGATAGTTTGGGTTTCAGCAAATTCAATCCATATTAATGCATTTCGAGCATAATTAAATTGAATAAATAATTTGATGTCCACCTCAAATTGATTTTGCCACGCTAGACAGATAAATGTTCATGCCTGAACAGCAGGCATTGAGTTTAGCTTTAGCTTCTTCCATTTAGTATAATTTGTATGCACACAGATTGAATACAGTTTGACCCAGGGAATTAGGCAAACCAAATACACAGTGAAGGCAAACTATTTGCTTAATTGAACCTGGCACGTACACAAACACACACACGCACACAAATTAGTTAAAGTTTGCTGTTTGCTGTTTCAGCTGCGGCATGCCGCATATGCCACAGATAACCGAAATGCGGTGCAAACTTGAAGCTCTGCAATGCAGCACACGGCAGAGGCTTGGCCCGAACTGTTCATCAAGTTGCTCCAGAGAGTGTGAGTTGAGGATTAGACAAGGTGTTGACTTGCCTGCATTGCATATTGCCAGAAATTTTGGCTCTCGCTTTGTCACTCGGTGCGTGCTGGCAACTGGGGAAATGAACAGGAAACGATGCACCCACCACATGCTCAGCCACAATGCCTATGTCCATGTGTGCGTGTGTGTGTATTTGTGTTTGGCTTTGATTGTGTTGACCATCTTTTTGTCAGCTCTGTCGGCAAACGTGCCGAACGCAGCAAATTGCAATTTTTTATTCAAATATGTTTTGCAATGCTCAACACTGGCCAACCCACGTTCATTTTCCATTTTCCATTTCCCACTACCCTCTGAGCGCTCATTCTCTAACTGACGATGCATCTACGCTTTGCCCAGCCTCTGATAGTGAAACATTTCATATAATTTTTTTTTTGCCAACGACTCTCGCTTAATTAGCCTGCGTAATAAAACCAGGACTCCCCTAAAATTTAATAGAGTCTATGTTTATATTGGCCATCAGAGAGAGAGACAGGCACATTATTATTTTATTTACTACAAGTAGATGTAATATTTAATATCTAGAGATATGGAACGACGCCATTAGCTCAATTTAAAGCAGCTCTGCTAGGGCTTCACTCCGATTTCCATTACGGACTTACCTAACTTACTCCATGAGGGTCATCCGCTGCTTTTGGCTGCCAACTATAATAAGAATAAGAAGAAGAAGAAGAAGGAGAAGACGCAGAAGAATACGCAAAACGATTTGTATTTATTCGGTACAGCATTTGCCATTGCCAACTTTGAATAGTTAAGTGACGACCTTTGTAAAAGTTGTTTGTTTTTTCTGCTCTCCTCCCCCTGCTCTCACTCTCTCTCTCTCTCTTTGCACTGCTTTGGCATCTTGCAGAGGTCGCTTAGCTGACGGAGCTGGCCTTGCCTCAATACACGCAACACCCAGCTCTGCCCCTATCTCTGCTCTTCCCCTCTCACTCTCTCTCTCTCTTTCTATCTGTCGCTCGGCTGCATTTGCTAATGAAATTGTTGTGTTTTGGCTTCGCGTTGCCCCAGTCCTGCAATCTTCGGCTCCTTCAGCTGTTTACATTGGAACGCGACCTTGGGCCCAGGTGTCCCGTATTTCCAGCGAACAGGAGTCGGCTTTTGTTTGCATTTGCATTGTGTTCGCTCTAAATGAAAATGCCAACAGTATTTGGTGGACAACTGTTGCTGAATTTAACATGCTGGCTAAATCAAATCAAATAAGCCACAAGTCACGGCACGCACTGGCGCAGGGGCGTGGCTGTTTGTTGTTGCTGCTGTTGTTGTTGCTGCTCTGCCAAAGTCTGGCATAACTTTGCATCTTAATTGATATCCAGCTGCTTGTCTGAAATGTTTGCTGTGCCTGCCTCTAGGGCCACAAAATCTTGAATCAATATTTGAATGCCAAGCACTGTGTATGTGTGTGTGTGCGTGTGTGTGTGTCGGTGTGCCTTTGCAGTTGCTGAGAGAGACTTTAACAAGTAAACAATATGTCGTAGCTGCTCAGCCACATTGACAGCTCGAAATTCTTGTTGCCTTAGACAATTACTATTAATTTCTCTTACAATAATAATAATTTATGTTATTTGTATGCGTCGCCCGATGAATATCTCTTCATTAAAACTGCCAGTGAAAGCCACTTTCAATGAATATCAATTTCATTTTCATTGCAAACATGAATATTACATACATACATACATATATTGCCACTATTTAAATAGAGTGAAGTGTCTCTGTAAGCCTTTAAAGAGGAAATCGCAAAATATTCGAGCTCTATCGGGAGCTAACGACTGCAGAATACTCAGGCGAAGTCTGAAGAAACTCTGTGAAGTTACTAACTACAGTAGAGCAAAACTTATACGGTTATAGCGATTATATAACGGCTATAACGGCGCTATACCGACGCTCCTTTGAGAGTCGTTATAACCGGATTCTACTGTATATCATTTTGGAGCTTTTTATGTATGAAACATTTTTTTTGTTACTATAGTTTTTTATTCCATAAATATTATTTTATGGCAAAGCAATAGAGGTGAAGAACAGTAAATTAATCATAAATTTAGAAATATATATGTATATACGTTATATCTCTTTAATCTTAAGCTCTTAACCCTAGTATATGTTAAAAATTTCAAGTATCTAGCTATCTAAATAGTTTAGAGCTTCGAATAGAATTTTTTGGATTTGCCACGCCCCTAATAACCATATCAGTATTAACGTTTATATATTACCAATTTCAGGACAGACCAGGAGGAACAGAGAACTGAGCGACGCACAGCAAAGACAGACGTGAAGTGCTTAAAACCAATATGCTCCTTGAGTGCTCGTGAATGAGTAAACATGAATATTTATATCTATGTCCCAACTATAAACAATTCACTTAATTTGAATGTACATTTATAAATCGCTCTAAATATTTTTCTACTTTATTTTTTTTTCAGTTCGTTTCACCTTCATTCACGTTTTTTTTTTTTTTTTTTGGCGTCTGCTCTGACATGTTGACATCGTTCTATGCGCATTTTATCTGTTTTTTTTTTTTAGCATTTATCTAAAAATACGTTTCATTGTGCTAAATCTGGCTTGGGCGAGGCGCACGCGGCATAATAGGCGAACGGACGCTAAAAAAAGAAGAGAGGCGAGGAGAAGAGAAGAAAAACAAGAAGGGCTTTGGTCATTTGAACTTTAATACTTTCGAACGGAGGGACGAGCTGGAGAGAGGGCGCTAAGCCTGTGGCCTGGCCGGTCAGATAGAGATAGTCGTATTCATATATGTTGCGACTATGATAAATTCCACGCACTGCGCCATAAACTATGCCGTACGTATGGCAAGTGCTCAACTGGAGCGTGGCAAATAAATCGTAGCATAGTTTTTGGCGCCCATATATCATCTTGTAACTGCAGTATTGGGACTGCGTTCCCAGCAGCGGCAATGATAGCCACCACACACACACACAGGGACAGAGAAACTACCTCTGCATAGGGGGGGGGGGTTACATCAAATTGAAGTCAGCATGAATAAATACAGTTATGTATAAAATGATTTTTATTTTTTGTTTTGTTTTTTTCCAACATTTCACATGCATTTTCTGTACAAAATAACTTTAAATAAAACGTAAATTCAACCGCGATAAAAAAAAAAAAAACAAACAAACAACACACGCACAATATACGGAGAAAACGACGAAAATTAATATTCATGCAGTAAAAAGATTTTCCGTTGGTTGACATGGCGCCTGGCCAATGCTTATCAAATAATAACAGATGTGTACAAAATGAATAAAAAAAAATTGGTATAATACAAAAAGAAGTCAACAAAAGCGAGAATTCGAAATGAAAAGGTGCACTGAAATGTGGCAACGTCGCCACCTGCTGCAGCCTGTGAATTTGAGTTGCATTAGAAGCTTTTTAGCTCGACACGAATATTATTTTTAGTCCTTCGCTCCGTGCTGGGGGCTGGATGGTTGGTTGGTTGGATACGTTGGCTCATCGCGCTGCTCTAGTAGCCGTACTGAATGCCATGGCCGGAGACGGAGGTGTGCACCAGGGCTGGTGCGACGGCGGCCCTGTGTGTGAAGTTAGATGGTAGAATAGTGGCAAGAACATGATGTGCATGCATGCAGCGTGCCGCATGCTGCGATCCATCTCTATTTATAATACCGGCAGGCATTACTCACTTGAGCACTGGGGCGGCGGCCAGATGCGTGGCATAGGCGGGCGCTGCGTAGGCGGGTGCGGCAGCCAGTCCAATGCCGTGTCCAATGATGCCAGGTGCTGTGGAACAGAAGCAGAGAGAAGCTCGCATTAGCAACCGAAAGGCAATGGCTACTATGCAAAGGATAATGCATAATCGGAATGAGAGGCGGAGAGGCGGAGAGCTGGCCAGCATGCAGGTGTACGGCTAGGTGTACAAGTTCAGATTCCAGGGCTACCGCGGGCAGCGATCAATAACGCTGCCAATACCGATTGTCAGCCATAACAATGGGAATGACCGCGTGCCCGCAGATGCTGCAAATTGGGCCATTGTTACGAGAGGGCAACACCTCGGGATCTCGGCAGGTTCGGTCGCCAGTTTACCAGACACATGGCAACTGACAAGGCGACATCAATCAACTGGCGACGCAAGGTCTGCAATTTTGTACTGTCAAGCCAACATGAAATGATTTGCTGGAACCTGTGCTACAATGTGGCAAGACGAAAAAGAGGTGCTCTCCCCACTGGGTCAATAACTACAAGGAAAGTGAAGTGAGGCAACATTGCAAGAAGTTGAATGAAATGTGGCAACATTGCAATGTTGATGAAAATTGAAGTGAGGCAAAGTTGCAAATCCTCCAACATAAGTAAGTACAAGAAAAGTGAAGTGAGGCAACGTTGCAGGCACTTTAGTGAAATGTGGCAACATTGCTAAGTTAATGAAAACTGAAGTGAGGCAACGTTGCAAATACTTTAACATAAGTATAAGGAAAGTAAAGTGAGGCAACATTGCTAAGTCAATGTAAACTGAAGTGAGGCAACGTTACAAATACTTCAACATAAGTAAGTATAAGAAAAAATGAAGAATGGCAACGTTGCAGGCACTTTAGTGAAATGTGGCAACATTGCTAAGTTAATAAAAACTGAAGTGAGGCAACGTTGCAAATACTTTAACATAAGTAAGTGCAAGAAAAGTGAAGTGGGGCAACATTGCCAACAGTTGAATGAAGAGTGGCAACATTGCTGAGAAGAATTGAACTGAAATGAGGCAACGTTGCAAGCACTTTAGTGAAATGTGGCAACATTGCTCCATTGCCAATAAACTCAAGTCTCTCAAAAGCGTAAAAGTTAATATACGAACATTGCTCAACACTGACCTGGTATCAGCCATGCATAAGTGAAATGCGACAACAGCGCATGAACTGTTTGCAGAAACTCATATGCACTCTGTGCTTTGGCAACAGCGCAAGTCGTATGAAATAAAGTGCAACTAAGTGGTAAGACATGATGAAGTGTGGCAACACTGCATTTGGCATAGATTGGCCAGCTGCTCGAAGGCGGCTGTCCCATTGACTTCTCAAGGCGTGGCAAATGCGCCCGCAATGCCAAATGCCACTTGTTCAAATGGCTGACAAACTGACTGCCCCACTTGGAAAGCGATACGCACACATCGCCATTACCACCACCACCATAATCATCATCATCATCATCATCGTCATCGTCATCATCATTATGATAGTCATCGTGTGCGAAGGGACCGCGTGTCAATGGCTTAAAGTAGTTGGCAACAATATATGAATGATTGATTATACGGCTTGCGTTCACCGACATGGCTGTCCCAACGAACTACTCTAACGGTTGTCTCCAATGCCCCATTTCACTAACCCCCCCCACCCCCCTCTCTATGTCTATCTCGCTCTGTTTTTGTTGGTTTCCCCTGCGTTGTGGCCGAATGAATGTTCACTTCGATATTCGTCAGCGACTAGAGCCACGCCCATTTCATATAGATAATGCATGAGGCACATTTCAACTAGCGCAGTTAGCTGCTCAAATATTTATGAAATAATGGCATAATTGCATATTGATTGTGCATTTGTCTATAATTTCAGCTAGCATAACTTAAAGAGCCCCATTTGAGTCCTACGCAGAGCTAACAGAACAAAAAATTCCAACAGAGGATTGCAAATAAAGATGCGCTCTGTAATAATAATTGTAGTAAAATATAATCTCTGTCTAGGACTGCAGTCCAGTTCAAACTCTCACTGTTTTTTTTGGTATCTGTCTCGTTGTGTCCCCAAATTCAACGAATTTATCTCATTTCTCGACAGACCCTCCAGTCTGACTGACATTGTTGCTGTTTGTGTTTGGCTCAGATTCTTCACACTGCTTGAAGTCCAGAGTTCCAGCTAAGAGTCCCCCAAACCCGCTCGCCCCACTGCAGCGTGGCCTAATTCCAGGAAAAGTTGTACTTTCTATTTGACGAGCATTAGGTTTGCTTTACTTGGCTGGCCAAAGCGAAAGTACAATAAACTATATTGCAAAAGCCAAGCTAAAGGAAACTGAACACACAAAGCCAAAGGCAAAGCCAAAGGCGAGATAAAGCCGAGACCGAGACCGAGTCCGGAGCTGAGGCACGAGCTGAAAGAAAAGTGTTGAATACGCGCTTGGCTGGAAAATTAGTAAAGACTACGACTACAGCGACTACGGTTACATTAGGCACTACGACTACGGATTAAGCGCATTGAGGTGCAGAGATTAGCGGCTGCTTAAGAGTCTACATATGGATCCGTCGAACAAACACCTACCATAGGCTGGAGCGGCGGCGTACTTCACAATCGGAGCAGCGGCTGGGGCGGCCAGCTGATAGCCGTGGGAGAGAGCCGGTGCGGCAGCAGCTGCGCTATATCCATAGCCATAGCCCAGGCTGCCCAGACTGCCCAGACTGAGGTGGGAGCCGCCCGACAGCTGGAGAGCGGGCGCTGTGGCTGCATAATGGCCGCCATAGGCTGCAAGGGGCGCGGAGGTGTAGTGGCCGCCATAGGCGATGGCGGGTGCCGCGGCGGCTGCATAGTGTCCGCCGTAGGCTAGGCCCTGGCCGCTGGTCAACTGAATCTGGGCGGGTGCAGTGTGTCCGACTGCGTAGCTGGCAACTTGTGGTGCGGCTATAGATTGTTTTTTTTTTTTTGGTTTTGTTTTTTGTTTTTTTTTGTTAGCATATCAACTACGTGCATATTCAATGAATAGTGAGTGAGTGCTTTGTGCGTATTGTGAATATCAAAGTGGCTGCTGCATGTGTGTGAGTATAGGTGTGCATGTGCGTGTGTACGCTTGAAGGCTTTATAGTTCACTCACCAGCATAATGAGCAGGCGCCAGACCGCCATCATTGCTGATGCTGGAGCGCTGCACATGCGACTGCGAATGGGCGGTTTGCACCTGGCTGGCGTAGTCCGACTGCGATGACTGGCCGTAGTGTCCCTTCACGGTATGCTCCTGTGTGTTGCCAACGGAGGCGTGGTCCACGCTGGGCGCATTAATCGAATAGGCAGCTGGTCCGCCGGGTTTGGCCTGGGCGCAGGCAATCGCCATGGCGGCAATGCAGAAGATGACCTGCATAGATAATAATTATAGTATAGAACTTGAAGTACAACACGCTTGTTCTACTGTTACAGTTGCACACACACACACACACACACACACACACACACACACACACACACACACACACACACACACACATGCATAATTTAGTGAGCCCAGCTGTTGGCTGACAACTCATTTGTATTTGTCTTGCATATCGACAGAGAGCACACGATGCACTCACTACCAGGAAATTGCAGGCGCATAAACTTTTAATTAAGTTCGCAAAGTAGTTGGAAATTCAAATTTTTCACTACTCGCCATCTCTCTCTCTCTCTTGCTCTCTCTCTCGCTCTATGGCCTGGGCAATGCGTGATATCTAGTGAAAATATTTGCTTGCACTTTGTCAAGGCAGCTAGCTCTCTGTTTGGCTAACTGCTTTATACATACATACACACATATATATATGTATGTATATACGAGCCCAAACCACTATTAATTCGAACAGCATGTTTTTTTTCACAGTGCGCAATGTTTAACACACTATATTGTCAATACTACCAAAGATAACACATACCAATGCGTTTCGTCTTAAAGAGAATTTTATTCTCTTCACGATGAAAAAAAAATTGTTGCTCTATTTCCAACAGCAACAAAAATATGAGTAATTTACTAAAACGCTTGGCATAACAGAGGAGAAAAAATTGACCACTATTAATTCGAACGCTGCCTAATGTGATTTACTATCATACTTAAAACAATAATTTAATTAATATTCGAATTGTGTTACGTCGCCCATGGCCTGCATTACGCATTTAACTCATTTTAGAATTGATTTTAAAGAATTTTAGCAATGCTCTTGAGAAATTTAGTCCCACATCTCTTGCAATTCGATTTTCAAGTCAGAAATGTTAATTTTTGCTTCATTTCGAAGCTTGCTCCTTAATGATGGTGGCTAATGCCACCAAATATTCTCTGTTGGGATTAGTCTAGGCTAATTAATGGCCAATCTAAAACCTCCACTTGATTCCAGCCATTTTTGGTGCGTTTGGCTGTGCACATGATGCTCCGCCCTGCTGAAAAGTTTTGGTTCTGGTATTGATGTCCGCAAATTACATTTTAAAATATGAATGTATTTTTCAGCATTAACCGTCCTTTCAATGAAATGAAGCTTTCCTAATCCTTTGGCACACATACATCCCCATACCATAGTGCTCGCAGGAAACTTTACTCTTTGAGGCAGTATTGAGGGTATGTTTCTGCACTCTTACGAATGACACGTTTTCTCGTATCGCCGACACTAACATCAAATTTTGCTCCATCGCTAAGTGTGATGGTATCCCATTGCCTTTGAGTCCAAGACATCCTTTCCCGAGCCCATTGCAAGCGTTTCTTTTTTGAGGAAGCGTAAGCAAAGGTGTTTCCTTGGCCCACGAGTAAGATAAGTTATTGGGTACGATGCATAGGTAATAACAAAACATACTTTATAAAAACCATATCCAATATTTTTTAAATGCAGTCGCGTCCTTTTTTGCTTGACAGCTTTGGAAATTTCCTGCGCCCACTTAGAAGCCAAGTTTCTTAAAGATTGGCGACGATCAGCCTTAACAATTTTGGCTAGTTGTCTTTTATCGCGGGGTGTTATTGCTGATGTTCGGCCTCTATTCGCAATGTTCACGTCAATATTCCCAAATTTTTTTTTAAATTTGTATCACCCCATTCATAAACGATTTAGACCAATTTAATTGCTTGGTGATCTCTTTAAGATTTAAAATAATCTCTAAGCAAAACTCGGATTTCGTTGCAAATAGGCTTACCACGTACCATCGTGGTTGCATCGTTGCATCTGCAGCAATTTTAAAATTTTTGCCGCTGTATTGCGATATTATTCGCAGACTATAGTTAGATAGTTATTCTGTTTCATTGGTTGCTTTTTTTTGCTTTTATTTTGAGATAAAGGTAAGCTTACGCAGCGTTCGAATTAATAGTGGTCAATTTTTTCTCCTCTGTTATGCCAAGCGTTTTAGTAAATTACTCATATTTTTGTTGCTGTTGGAAATAGAGCAACAATTTTTTTTTCATCGTGAAGAGAATAAAATTCTCTTTAAGACGAAACGCATTGGTATGTGTTATCTTTGGTAGTATTGACAATATAGTGTGTTAAACATTGCGCACTGTGAAAAAAACATGCTGTTCGAATTAATAGTGGTTTGGGCTCGTATATATTAACATATTACAGTACTTAGTTCATATCAATTACGTCGCCCGCATTGAACTCTATAATGTTTAGACAGTAAATGGCCCCAGGACTCGCTTACTCAGCCATCGTCTGGTTGCTTACAATTTAAATATTTACTCGTAATTAGCTAATTTGTCAATGCTCTCATGCATTTTGGTGGATATTCTCCGATAGTTACTAGACGTTCACTAATCGTTGTTTCTATCACTCTAGTATATTAACTAGTCGTTATTAGTTAGGCATTGTTGTTTATAGCTGCTCGCTGATAAATTCTTGTTTTTTTTTTATTGTAACTAGTTACTCTTCACTTCTGCTTTCTCTTTCTCTTTCTCCGTCAATCGTATCTAGTTCCTCCTTACTCGCCCCCAGCTTTATACTGCTCTTTACTTTATTCCGATTAATATATGTACTTACTCGTTGCATGCTACACTTCACTAGCTCCTCGCTAAATACTAACTACTCTTTACTTTATTACCGTTAATAAGTATTGTAGTTACTCTTTAGTTAATATTGCAGCAGGTCACTATAAGATTTAAGATATCAGCGCCAGTGTTGCCAACTGTTTATGAGAAAAAAAGCTATTTCTGTATCACAAATATCGATATAAATGAATAAGAAAGCTGCCACTCTTACACACATTTGGTATATTTCTATCACTTTTTCAAAAATTTATCGAAAATGGTATATTTTTATACCAAACTCTTTTTTCCAATTGGCAGCAGTTGTCATGAAATTGGTGGCAATATTAAGAAAAAAGCGATAAAAAAGCCAAATTCATTTTGAAAAAAGCCAGAATTTCCGCTTTCCGCAATTCACAAATATTCCCCGCAATTATATTGACGGGAAAAAAGCTAAGCTGTCAGCAATGAGCAGCACTATGGTTAACCAACGATAGGTACACATCTATCGATAGTTAGCCATATCGATGGCTGAGCAGCGCGATACTTGGCATGCCATAATGAGTAATGGCAGTAGAAGCAGAAAAAGATCGGCGGTGCATACAAATATTTAAGAGGACAAGACAAAGGCAAGTAAAGTTAAGTTATAAAATAGTTACTTAATATAGTTACTCATCGCATGTTATTCTTTACTAGCTACTCTTCATTTTTTACGATTTACTTAAATCATTTTAGCATAGACATATGTATGTATGTATGTACATATACTCTTTGCATGCTCCTCTTTGCTAGCTACTCGTCACTTTTTACTCTTTGCTCTGTTCCCCTTTCTTTTTTTATTCCCCCTTAATATGCTCGCTACTAGTTGTTCCACTACTCGTTGCTTTCTGCTCTTTCAAATTAATTGCATTTAACTGTATTTCACGGCATTTTCATTGCCCGTCGCGTGCCCCTCGCTGCTCTGTTACGCAACTGTTCGCCCCTTTGCACTCCGTTCTGTCCGAAACCCGTTACATGCAACTCGCACTGAGTGCTTCCTCTTTCCTCCTCTTTTTTTTCTGTTTGAGTTCTGTGCGGAATTTAAATTGTCCTATCGCACTAGCTTTCTTGAAAACTAATCTGGCTGGTCTGACATGTTGGCCGTTTGCTTTTTGTCTCTTTGCGTACTTTTGGTTTGGTTAGCTTCGCTGTGTGTGTGTGTGTGTGTGTGTGTGTGTGTGTTTTCTTTTTGACTGTCCTTTGTGACCGTACTTTTACATTTTTGTAAACAATTCCATTGAATTTCAATTTACGCGTAAAAATGCAAAAAGAAGAGACAATGGGAGAGAGAGAGGTGGCCCACTGGGGAGCTCTGTTGTTGGCCTCTTTTTTGTTGTTTTGTTGTTTTGTATTTATATTTTATTTAAACTTTATATCATTTCCGTTGCTTTCCCGTTGTTGTGCTTTGTTGTTTTTCGCTGGCAGGCTGACGTGCCCGACTTGCAGTTGACTTGGCGCGGGTTTTATTTGTCTTTGGGTATTTATCTGATTTTAATTAAGCGTAACTCACTGCCGGACAAGAATGGGCCGGCAACGTGGCCAAGGACGCACGAACGGCCAACGGGCCAATGGGCCAACGAAAAGGAACATTTAAGCAAAACTTTGGTCCAGAGCATTTGCTTTAAGTGGAGCTCGGTCAGCTGATGCCCGGACGTGTAGCTCTTAACACGTGAATGGCATTCGAGGACAGCTCGAGGATATTTCAGATTTGCCACACTTGACCCACTTCTGATTGCCGTTACGCAGCTATTTCGCCTTTGCATATATATTTATAATATTGATTGGCTTTCCATTTCATTCAGCATTCAGCTGCTTATTAATTGCGCGTCTTGAGCCAGCTAATTAGCATTAAGACGCTCGATTACCTTCGACGATTTGATTGCGCTTCACATTTAGCCGCATTTGCTTTGACTTTCGAAGCGAGCCAAAGCATAACGGAGGTCAATCTGTTTCGGCCAAAGTTGCACGGTGCTTCGAGGGAATTAAAAAGTTTGCGATTTGCGTAGCTTAGCCAATTTTTTGAAACTTTAATTCGATAAGACCGCCTGGCACTGACAGCTGAAATTATTAAATTATTGCGTCCCGAGCGAAAGAGTGTTTGTGTTTTTTTTTTCTTCTACTTTTCTAGCTGCCATTCTATTAACTGAAACTTTAAGCCACTTTTAAAGCTGCAAGTAGATAACTTTATCTAAATCGTAGCTAGTTGAACGGAGATTAATGCATTTGTGTATAAATTGAACGAGAAGTGTGCAAGTTTATATATGTAACTCTTCTCACATCCTTGAACCTGAGTTGGGCTCTTAAAGCTACAACGTTGGAATTTCATGTTGAACTGGAGAGATTATTGTTGAAGAGCTAAAAATAACATAAACACACATAATGCTCTTCCTAACTGAATGCGAAAAGCCAAAACACAATGTCAGGTACTCAGGGCTTAAAGAAAAGCAAAACAAAAAGGGAGAACAAAATAATATGGATTACAATGACTGAAAATCTTCTAGCGGGCCAAACATTGTTTCTAGTCGAATTGCTCAAAATTACACGGAAAATGTAAATTTGCAGCAAATGCGGCAGAGATTCAACAGAACTTGACAGAATTTACTAGAATTTAGCAGAAATCAAAATTCAAATAGCTCCCAACTGACAACAGGAGCTTGGCAAATGTCTGGCTTTGTCCTTGCCAGCGTATCCTCACTCACACACACGCACACACTCACACAGTCGCACAATGCATTCACTTGAGTCCTTACGCACCTTGAATGCCATTTTGTGAATGTGGATTTTAAGTTAAAGTTTACTTCACGTGAAAAAAAAAAGAAGCTGATACTGATTTACTGCACCGGGCTGTTAGGCTTCGAATCGAAAACTGTCTCAGTGTCGCGTTCTTTGCGTCTATTTATACAGCGCCGCATGATTAAGAGTCGCTGGGAAAATATGGTCCAGCGTCAGTGGCAGCCACAGAAACGGGTTTGCAATGCCAACATTTTGGCAAAGCAGGCAGCCTCAGCGACAAGCTGCTGGCTGTCTGTTCATTGTGAATGCTCGCAGTGCGCAGGCGCGGCCAACGCAATGCGACGCAGACGCAGGCGCAGACGCAGCAGCATATGCAGCCAACACCCGCCTCAATGTTGTTGCTCTGCCCATTTGCTGATTGGCTACAGATTCGAGTTAATCGAAATCGCATCAGGCATCATTGTTTAATTGGAAATTGTTATTATTGATTGTTGCTGTTGTTTTTGACTAATTTGTTGATCTGGTCAAGGAAATTCCATGCAACCAACTGAGGCATGCGGCAGCAGGAACAACTAACTTGCTTCATGAACTACAACAAAGTCAACAAGTGACAAAATGTTGCTTAAGCAGCAAGACGTATTTCTTCATGAATCGCAGTCCATGTGTCGAGCTCCTTTCTCGTATATTCATTCACTCGTTGCCTTGTGAGTGCCATTCATTTTTGCCCACATTAGATTGTGCTACAATAGACGATTCAATTGATAACTTGATAGACTGCTGCTTATATTTATACTGGATGTATAATATTTACTTATTTGACATTTTTAGCACTGTCTATCTATGATTATCTTCATACTTTGCTTATCTTTTGCTCTGTTGCTGATGTTCTTTGCGTATAACTCACTTATACTATCTCAGCTTCACCTTTTGCCCCTACTCCGCTACGCTTTATTCATTTCTCATTACATATTTCCTTCTCTATTGCTATTCATATCTCTTTCCTTGTTGCTCTCTAATCTCCACTCCTTTCTTTTAACTTCTTAGTCGTTGCTAGCAACTCGTCAGATGTACAAAAATTAATTGCATTTTCATTTTCTTCTTTTTATTCTTCTCCTTCTTTTTCTTCTTTTTTTTCATATTTTTCTTTTACGCTATTCGCTCTCTGTTCGCTACTCGTTACTCGCTACTCTCCACTCGCTAAACTCTACCCCTCACTTTATACTCGTTCGTTCGATTATTATACTATCATCACTCATTCCCCCTTTACTTGCACTACTCGCCGCTCGCTACTCGTCACTCGCCACTCGTTCTACCCTCTACTCGTTGCTTTAAAAATAAAATAATATAAAATTAATAATAATATAGTAATATTAACACATATCTATACATAATCTAAGTATAAATCTTAACATTTTGCCATTACTTGTCGGATATAATATTTGTCGCAGCTCGCTCAACTTTCTTCTCTCTAGTCAACAATTCTAGAACCATTGCCACAACTTTTGTCCACTCAGAACTGGTTATTCTCTACTGAAAGAGCTCAGAATCTTTGGCCACAGTTATGCGTACACAATTTGTATTGAATGCTGTAATTGGCTGTTATTAAAATGGATTTGTGCGTAACCGTCGAGGTTGTTAATTGTTCTGCCTTGCAGGCGGCGAACAAGTTGCAGCTGCCGCTTGAATCTGGTGCAACAACTAGGTGCAACTCTCACTTAATAGCGCAACGCAGCACCCCACACACACACGCACATTACATAACATCGACGCTGTAATCTGTTGGGTCCAAGTCACGACTTGGGCAAACGCATAAAGTGCGCATAAATTGTGCGACCCACAAAATCGAAAGCCAGCTCAAATTTAAGCAGCTAGCGACATACACAAGAATGCCAAAAGCACAAATCAAACCACTTGCAAAAAAGGCCACTCCCTTCGCCACACACGCCCCCTCGCCACCACACAGCACCATTGTAGCATAGGCATTTGAAAGCGAAAAGCCAGGCCAGGCCCCGTGTCTCGATGCAACGCATGGATACGTTGACTGGCCCTGGCTGGCTGCCCAATTTCCGCGCCTTGTTGGCGGCGACTGCTGCGTGAGAACCCAAAAAACAAAAAACAAAAACTGAAAAAAAAAAACGTAAAAAAAACTGTCGAAAAACAACATTTTGAACCAGGCCAAAAGTTTTGCTGCAACGTTTGCAGAAATCGCGAGCCAAACACTGGAACCCATTAATAAAGCACTTGATAGAACGTTTCGAGTGTCCAAGTACTTTTTGTGCGAGGCAGTTATATGTGGATTAAATATATCCAACAGGGGACCATTGAGACAGCTATTAGTTAACAGCCAAACACTGAACAGTCGCCATAAAAGTCAACATCTGTTAATACTAATTGCAGCTTCCAGCTTCCAGCTGTTGAGATAGCTTCGATTTATATAGACTTAGTCTAGGCATGAAAGTGCTCATTCGTTGCTAATAACTGTCTGGCTGAACTGTTGTGGGCAATGTTGAATCAGTACTAACATATGTTATCGCACATGGTTGTTGAGGGAGCTGAGGCAAATAAATAAATAATTAATCAAATAAATCTCTCATTAATAAGTGTTATCTCAGCATTTTCACATAACACTCAGTTAACAGTATTAACTGTTAGCAGTCTTAACCATATTATTATTAGATCTTATATAATATTCTTGGATAATACTTGACTAAGAGTTTTAGCCTTAGCAGTCCTAATATAACCAGCATGTTACGTTGTTAACTTCCTGTAACTATAGCTATTTATATAACTCATAACAGTTTTAAACGTAACATCAAGTCTCGGCTGTTAATGTGCAGCTGTTAACATAGCTCTATAATATTAACTTGCACTTATATTTATATCATTTCAACGTATTTCTTCTATTATTTATCGGTATTCAATTTGAACACTCTTAACAGCAGCGAGAGTAGCTGTTAATGGGCAGCTGAAACGTGTCTCCCTTAAAGATACATATTTCCGAAAGCGTGCAGCTTAAATGGATTGCATGGACGATGACGAGGTGAAGGTTAATTCAGCATGATTGCATTCGCAAAAAAAAGAAGAGAAGCAGAAGGAAAATAAACGGATTGAGCGAGAGAGCGAGTCGAGAGCAAATAAAACAAAAGAACAACATGGCAAATGCTTTCAGCGAAACGAATGTGCTGACCCCCCCCCCCCCCCCCCCCACACACACACACACACAACGTGGGCGAAACTATGCTTGAGATGCCAATGATGTTAGCTATGAGAAATCCCGCTAAGAACAACGCCGCATATCGCGTGGACACCCGTGGCGCTGTTTTAGTCGGGCAATGGATGATGGGAAATGGGAAATGGGGTATTGGGGCATTGCGGCATTGGGGTTTGGGGAATCGCAATTTCTCAGCTGCAGCTTGCATTTAATGTGTTCACTTGTCTAAGAAGATGCTCGCCTCTATTGACAAACCATCGATGGCCATGCGATAATGTTAGCCATTGTTCCTTTTTTTTTTTTTTTTTTGCTTACCTTGTTTATCTAGTCGGCTGTCGGCTGATATTTCCAGCTACACTGGGCAAAACAATCTGTACGCCTTTGTCTCGAAATTAATTTGTATAATTGCAGCGACAACAACGGCAGCAATTGAATGCTCAGCCAAGCATGTCACTTTATATAGTCCTTAGCGCCCCCCAGCTAGACGCGTCTATATAGGTCAACTAAAAACGCTAAACAAAGTCTGAATACTCTAAAATAAGCACGGGCGTGTGCTAAATACTCGTTACGTAACGTGCAAATCCATACAAATTGTCTTTGCTTTGACTTTATGGAGGATTCTCATATATAGAGATTGAAAAAAAAAAAAATGTCTGCATAAACCCCATGATGAAGGCAGCGTTTAAGCTCTAAACTACTTTGAAAGCTTTTGTCCATTAGATTTATGTGCTTTGCCAACTGGATTAATCCCACTATTTGGTTAGGGTATATACCCGATGGACAATGGGCCCCGGACTGGACTGTGTGTGGCCTGTCAAGCGGCGTGACAACACTTGTTTCAATTGCGCCTATTGATGTCATTGTTGTCGTAGTGCTTGCTGTTGTTGTTGTTATTGTTATGGCCAGCCATTGTTGCGCCCTAGCTGCTGCCGCTGCTGCTGCTGCTGTCGTTGATTCTTGTCAGCTGGAACCACATTTGCCTAAATACTCGTCGCTGCCAGCCATTAACATATACGACGGTACGACCAACGGCCAACAGCGGTCGCTGGATAGCTGGATGTGTGTAAAGGTATATATATTTTTTGCATGATACTTTGCAAGGCATTCAAGATTAATGACCAGCGTTTGGCAATTTGTATTTGGTCGGACATTAGGACACCCTCAACTACATACATGCATACACACATACATATGTATGTATATGGCTTGCAGAGAATTTGCACTGCGAGCTCGTTTGCGTGCTCAAATTGCTGTATATTGAATTAAGTCGAGCATTTGGGTGCTAGAGGACACACAGATTTGATAGAGCAGACAGAGGATATATGTAAATATCTGCATTTATCTCTCTATTAGCCTGCTCAATTAACGTGCCAAGACCAAGACAATAAGCTGAATCGGCCTCATCAAAATCTGACAAGAAAGATCAGGATGAAGTCTCTTAAGATCGTGAAACAAACGATAATACTTTAAAATCACGAATCAGAGGCCTTCAAATTCAGAAAAACAAAAGAACCCACTGATATTACAAGAAGTTTTGACTGAAAAAATAAAAATAGAAAAGCCAAATGATGCAAAGATATCTACAAAAATAAAACGAATTCCCGAAGAACACACGCAACCGTCAACAGTCCAAAAGAATGCTTGCAATAAGAAAAAGAAAGGCGGAAAATCTCGGAATTCCTCAAAAGAATATGTTCTCACCCAGAAAGAAGAAGAAACAGCTAACAGGGACGTTGAGATAGATGAAAAAAAAGATAAACCTAAAGAAAAGAAAAACAGAAACAAGTCTCGGTCATGTGCCGAAAGCCCTATTGATCCTCAAGAGGTAAGCGTAACTGCCCGCTATAAAATTGGGTTTTCCTCTAATATTTCCAATTTCAGAAGCCAATCAACCAAGATAATATTGACAATAAAGCTCTCGCCCCAATTATAATCACGAACAGCAACAGATTTCTAACGCAAGCCAATTTACTACAAATTAAGCAAATCAGGTAATGCTGAAAAGCCTTCGGTGTAAAGAAATATCTACCATATTTATATTTAATTAATTAATTAATTGATTCTTTATTTCTCGAAACTTTGTATGAGCTTAAAGAAAACTTGCAAAAAGAACTTGAGAGTCTTGATCAGAAATCACCACAATCTAAGACTTACAAGACGTCAATTTTCGAAAAAGTATACTTTCCGGTACAATAATACATTATTTATATTTTAATCACGAATTGTTGTGGTCTCTTACAGAAAAAAGTTCACAAATCAGTGCCGTTAACAGAGATTGATCAAAATGTCAGAGCATGCCCTGATTATAAGCGAGGTTCGATTCTGGATAAAGAAAAGCCTTCTTTAACTGTTGAGAGCTATGCATCAAAAGCACGCACAAGTGCAAAAGATATTGTATCAGGGGTAAGGCTTCTGGAAATAGAATCACAAAAGCAATAACAAATAAATAATTCCTTATTATCCGACGTTGTAGCATATAGTCCAAGATATAGATGTAAAACCATACGCAAATCAAGCAGCTCGTCAGTGGGGCACATCTAGAATAAGAGAAGCTCCTCAAGCACATTCACATCTAAGTGCAATGAGATCGAACATCTCCGGATATCAGAATATTAAGATCGATGAAACGGAAGAAATTGCACGGGTAACACTGTATACGATTATTTCCATTGTTCGCTAACCTTAACGTGTATATCCCTCTTATTTCAATGGTATCCATCAGCGAGCCCGTCTTAGAAATATTCAAAAATTGAATAGCCTCAAATTGTTTGTAAGGGAATCTGCGAATGGAAACATAAGAAACTATTATATGAAGGTACGATGTATAAAATGTGTCATATGGTGCTAAATACATATGTTTATTACTCATTAAAGGATATGTTGTCTGGGAATACGATGGTGAATAAAAGTCGAGGTTATCTGCAAGAACAGAGAAATGGAGAGAAATCCCCATTTTTTGAGGAGTACAGATATTCGAATATGAAATATCGACAATATATCAAAGAAGAAAATGTAAGCAATTTCAAGTATCATCTCACATTTCCATCTCCAATAACATATAATTGTATCTCATTTCAAAAATAGAATGGCGAAGAGCAAATGGAAAGGAAAAACCGGATTGAATACAAATGGTCATATGATGAACCCACAAAAGTGAAGATCGAGGAAGAGCAGCAGAAAGAAAATATTGCCTTGAATCGCGAAAAAGTAAAGAGAAGTGAAATAAATATAAATTCATTTGAAATTTCAATTGTTATTACTTTTGCTTGTCGTAGGTAATGGACCAGATCAGCTCTGTATCAGAGTATAATCAAGCTCTATTACAACCTATCAATGATGGAGTTGAAATAGAAGGGAAATTAATACAAATAAAACAAGAAAAGACAGAGAGCGAGAATGAAAAACTGAACGACAATCTCCAAAAACACAAACAATTTCAGGTAATCAACAGATAAATGTTTTTTAATGAAACTTGGCGAAAGTTAATAATATTTAATTCCAGGATACTCAGATGAATGGCCTGTTGGTTAGTGAAACTGTGGAACTGAAGCAAATCAAATCGGAGTTTTCACCAAAGTCCGAGATTCAAATTCAACAACATGAAGGTTCAGATTTCCTTGAGGTTCAATCAGCTGTACATCAGCAGGGGGTGGGCAAGGTTGAAGCTTTGCCAGATGAAACCAAGAGATTATCAGAAATTAGATATATTTCGACTACTATAAAGGTAAATGAGATAACGAATGAATTTACTGATTTATCTAAGCTTTAAACACGCCTTTCAGTCTGAAACCGCAAAAGCGAAAAGAACCGCGAAAAATACTATATTGATTGAGGAGCCACAAATTCAACCGAACGCAAATCTTATGTCTAACAATGCTGATGTTAGGGAAACTCCCGATAAAAAGCCCATTTGGAGAATTCCAAATAAAATTAAAACTGAGGGGAGCACTCTGGCGGAGGAGGATTATAATGCAACACGTAACCCTGACTCTAGTGAAACAATGGAAATGAGGGAACATTATCCGAAACAAATTAAAAGAGAGATCAATAGTTATGAAGATGTTGTTGAGTCTACAGTTAGCCCGATACCCCGTAGTTTTCATCATGTGCCAAACCAATATAAAGGGATCTCATCCGAGGCGTCCTATCAAGAGAAGCAGCGCCATATGTACGCATACCCATATGCATCGCCGAAAGTGGCCCCATACCAATTTACTTCAGAGTTTAACACACCTAGAAGACCACCGCCCACAGTGGAAGGATATGACAATTGGTATGCATCAGATGCTGCTCACCAATATCAAGGCCACAGGGACAGATCGTATCGGACGAGATCATATGACTTGAGGCAACTATCAGCTACTGACCGGAGAGATCCAGCTGTGGAAAGATCGTTCAAGCCGGCTGGATTTGAACGGAGTCGGCCGTCTGCCTCTGACCGGAGAGATCCAGCTATCAGTGAGGAACATCGTCAACAGACAGCTTTCAAACAGAGGGAGCCAGCTATCAGTGAGGAACATCGTCAGCAGACAGCTACCGATCGGAGAGATCCAGTTATCAGTGAGGAACATCGTCAACAGGCAGCTACCGATCGGAGAGATCCAGTTATCAGTGAGGAGCATCGTCAACAGGCAGCTACTGAACAGCTGGAGCCAGCTGTCAGTGGGGAACATCGTCAACAGACAGCTACCGATCGGAGAGATCCAGCTGTGAAAAGATCATTCAAGCCGGCTGGATTTGAACAGAGTCGGCCGTCTGCCACCAACCGAAAAGATCCAGCTGTCAGTGCGGAACATGGCCGCCCGGAGGCTACCGAACAAAGAGAAGGACAATCTGTCAGTGCGGAAAAATCGTTCAAGGGATCAATTTCAAACGATTCACAACTTACGCACCCGATGCCTCAACAGCCTGAAAGTGAATTAGACAAAAGTTGCGAGGCCAAAAATAAAAATAATATGGAGAATATTTCATGCGAAAAGCAAACAACGCACGAGATTCTTCCCGTGCAGACAGTAGCGCAGCAAACGCCCGTTAGTGCCATAAAAATTACAGAGAGTGAAGCAACGGCAGTCAAACAAGGAGTAGTTACTCAAATATCGTCAGAAATTCCGAAAAGCTCAGCTGAGGCAGACGGAAAGCCATCACAAGAAGTCAGGGAGTTGCAAGTGCCCAGGAATATTCATGCTCAAGATAAAACTTTACACTCACTAAAAACTGTACAGCAAGAGCAGAGTACAAAACCAGAAGCTACAAAGGAAAACATATCGCCTAGCGCTAAAATTGAACAACTCGAGTCAAAACTTGATTCGCTAAATACAAGGAAAGGTGAGGTTGAAAAAGATTTGAAAAGGAAAATTACAGCCGGACATCCTGAGATACAGACGAGTGAGGCTCTGGAGGCTCCGCCATACAAGAAACCAAACTTGGCTATAAATAAGCACGAAATGCAAAAACAACAAACAAGTGTTAAGCCATTGGCTAAAAAAGAAATAAATCCCAAAAATGGCGAAAATATTGCTCAGAAGAAAATTTTCTCGAACGATCCAGAGAATGTGTGTGAAAATCTAATCAAACAAAACAAAGCAACCAGAGAAAATATGAATTTTAATGTTGTCAAAACAAAGGCATTGAATACAACTCTAAAAACGAATTGCTTTGTAAAGCCTAGTACGGAAAAGGTCCCGAAATATTTGACAGCTACGCCGGCATATAAAAATATAGAAAATACGTACAATATTGAAGCCAAAATGCAGACGAATGCAGCTATAAATAAGCACGTAATGCAAAAACAACAAACAAGTGTTAAGCCATTGGCTAACAATGAAATAAATCTCAAAAATGGAGAAAATATTACTCAGAAGAAAATTTTCTCGCCCGATCCAGAGAATGTGTGTGAAAATCTAATCAAACAAAGGAAAGCAACCAGACAAAATGTGAACTTGAATGTTGTCGAGACAACTTTAAAAACGAATTTCATTGTAAAGCCTAGTACGGAAAACGTCCCGAAATATTTGATAACTACGACGGTAGATGGAAATATAGAAATTACGTACAATACTGCAGCCAATTTGAAGACGGATGCAGCCCCGAAAGCTTTGCTATCCTCGGCTGATAGTCCTGGTATGCCCAAGTTGGAAGTGGATGCAGCCTCAAATACAAATCTCTTTATAAAACCAACTCAGGCAAATATTTCACAAAGGAAGTGCTCTGAAAGGATTCCAAAGTACGTCATAAGCATGACCACCGATGACAACATTGAAATTAAGTACAATTCGAGTTTGAGGCCGATTGACGCCCCAAAAGTTTTGCTAACCACGGCTGATACTTCTGATCTACCTAAGTTGGATACAAAGGCCGAAACGGGTACGAGTCCATTGGAGAACAAGCTTAATAACGAGGCGGCTGCTCAGCCGGCATCGCCGGAAGATCCATTAGATGAATTTTGGGCATTATTGGAGGGTAAAAGCGTGGTGCACACAGTGGACAATGAGAACCCATTCGAAAAGTTTTGGCCATTGGTGGATAGTAACTACGCGGAATTGATCAGCTCGATGCAGAATCAGGATCAAAAGGCAATCGACGATGCAGACTCCAAGCTACAATGCGTAAGTGATACACACGATGATAAAAGCGAATAAAAATCAGACAGAATCATCTTTCTCTTCTTTGTCGTTCATAGGCATCAACATCGAGCTACACACCTACGACTTTAGGCATAACAGGCAACCAAATGGACGGGGTGACAACGCATCTGCAGGCGAATGCTAAACCTTTTAATCTACTTACGTCATGTTTAAGCTCTTGCAACGGGCTGTCGGCGCCTGAGCAACATAAGATCGATAAGGAGTTGGGTTTGAATGACAGCTCATGTGACTCAATATTATCATTCCTGCCAGCCGTGGAGCCTGGCAACAAAAAATCCGCAAAGCCTAAGGCGAAACCGTTGTTGAAAGCGAATGCTCGCAACGTCAGGAAGCGCTGCTCGACTGTTCAATTTAAGCCAGAGGTGAATATGGTAATTAATATGCTATTGTGCCAGATTTTCATTTTATTTGATTAGGTCGGCCCAAAGATCAGTAAGCTCTCACTGATTCCAGATCGTATTCTACACAAAAAACCCCAATCAGCGGTAATACCAGCAGGTAAATACGAAAGTGATTCACAACCCAATACTCTAAGATATATAATTATTAAGTTTCTCAAATTTGTTCAATCTATTTCACAGACCCTGCCCAAAACTAAAGAAACTCAACTAGCGCAAAGAACTCCAAAGAAAACAAAACATGATGCCAGATACACAGTTAAAGGTTTGTCTGATATTAAATACGAATAACGAATACTAGTGCGCTAACGTTAATAAGTATACTCCACTTACTAGACTAGCCCATGCCGAACATCGTTGAGCCAGCAGAGGCAAAGCCTACAAATCCTCTTAGGGTGACAAGGCAAACTCTCGCTGGCAATTCTTTGATAGCGGTAAGGAATTAATTTGGATAAGTCATAAATACGCTAATTCCTATTAAAATGGCCCCACAGCAACACAACAACGAGAGCCGATAGCGAATAAGGTAGGACCAAATTGGAATATAAATAGAATCTACTCGATTATAATTAATCTGCTCAAATGTATAACTGTTGCTTCAATTATGTAATTAACAGTTATTGGAAGTCAGTTGAAGAGAAAACAAACAGTGATATACAATTTAAAGAAAAGTCGGCGGTATGCTAGCCGCAGTAAGTAAACCCAGATTGTTATAGAGAGAGGCACATATTCATCTGTATTCAACAGGCATTTAGTTTCGGTGCAATTTTCCATTCTCATTCCCCACGGATTTAGTTATCTTCAATTACAGAGAACAAACATTTGAATTTTTACACAACAGGGACTTAGTTCCCTTCGACTTTTTATTCAACATAGAGCAACAAAGGCTCCGCTCCTGTAATCAAATTAGACGGAAAGGTTTTATGGAAGCAAGGAAGGAGATGGCAATAATATCGGAGAGAGCTGGCGGTGGCATATCGATCAGTCTGTGATCGAACAGAGTTACCCTGGCGGTGCAAAATTTCGCCATTTCGGAGTTTGTGATGCTCATTTCGGATGTGTTTCAGTGGAGTTACATCAGTTCAATATGATGGCTTTGGATCTGCAGAGGCTGGACTGCGTCGACTGCAATCTACCACATGGAGATTTCTTTCCGTCGCTATCACACTCGCAGCTTACACTCAACAATGTCATGGATATTCGTGCTGTCCCCGATTGCTGTACGCCTGATCCATGTGAACATCAACAACCATGGCCAGCTTCAAGTGGCTGTATCACCTGCTTACCTGACGTAACGAGTTTCCAATCATCCGCAACAAAATCTATGCCCTGATGCTGATGGTGGAGTGAAGACGACTCTCTACACATTTCCGGTGTCGAAGCTGGTCAACTTCTTGGTCAACACCTATTCTCCGGATACGGCAGCTGGCACGCTCTCTGTTCTTTTATTCGGCGATCAAGTAGCAAGCCTACGAATCTCGCTCTGATTTCCGATTGCGCTCGCCTCTAGCTTCAGGCACACGAAATCTTCAACACAATGCGCAAGAAGCGCACACACTCCAGCTATCTCATTTTCTGTATCGCTCCCAAAAGAGAAGAACGGAACTAAAACAACATCGATTGGGTCATCATCCTACTCAATATGATTTCCCAAGTCTACACAGATCGCGCTAGCGCGCTACAGAGTTCGCTGTGCGAAAGCCTCCCGCATGGCAGCCGAGTCCTTCTGAGGGTTACAATACGTCGGAACTACAATTGCTCGGATGTCTATTGGGTCTAGGCTTTCGCAGTCTACAACATCGTCCTCCAGAAGAACGGCCAGCAACAGGTGGATCGCAGGTCTGCTGATATCAGATTGGATCTATCAGCGTCTTGTGATCGAATTGTCTTCGAGGCAAAGTATTATACCACGGATAATATTACATAACTAATACTCTCATTTTCCATTTACACTTGAGCCATTTCTTTGTGATATCAAGCGAGATAATGCTTATATTAATATTTAACACTAAACACATTTGATAGTCATTTAGCTGATACATAGCTGCGACTTACTTTCCATTTCTATTCAAGATTAAGCATTATCTCACTGATAATATTATAATATTATAACACTAAACACTAGTCACATAGCTGAGGCTAATTTTCCATTTGCATTTGATCAATTTTTGGTCTTTTTTATGGCATATTATTATCATTTATATTATAACTATTTATTATTATTTACTCACATATAAATATAACTATATATGATATCAAAACTAACACAACTTTCTGCAGAGGCTTTAACTAAACTTAATTTTAATTCACACATTTGTAAATCAAATTTTATTTATTTATTTATTTATTTATTTATTTATTTATTTTATTTTTTTTTTTTTGAGTCAATTAATAAGTCACTTTTCTCAATCTTCCTTCGTTTTCCCAAAATAAATCAAATTTCCACTTGATGAGCTCGCAATTTGTCGCTTGACCGCCAGGTGGCGCTCAACATGCTTAATTACAGGCTGAGCAATTGAATTTGTGCTCGAAAAGCGCTTGATGCGCCCACTTTATGATGGGCGTGGCACGGTCCATTGCCACAAATTGCCGTTGATGCTCTGCGTGCCGTAACGCTCCATTAGCAAGGCGTCCGGCATAGTCAATATGCATATACATACATACATACATATGTACATATGTATGTATGTATGTATATATCTGCTTGTATCTGTAGCTGTTGAGCTAGAGATACAAAGTGCTTCTAGATACAGCGCCAAACACATTAAAATTCAGCCTTCGATTTCGGAATCAATAAGCAAAAGTGCCACACCTACCCATAACGACAACAACAACATCAGCTCACGCCCCCCCGATGTAAAGATTTCGGCGCAGATTTTCTGACATTTTGTTAAGAACTTAGCCGGCAGTGTATTTCGATTTCATATTGAAGCGGATGAACGGGACTGACTATATATATTTTAAAAATTCTAGAATAATTTTACATGTAAATATTTATAGTTCATAGCTTATCTTTATATCAAAATCTTATGGGAAAGCAATACAAAATAAATAAAAATAAAATAAAATAAAAATTAGCTTACAATTTGGAATTTTGTTTTCTTTTTATTCCAATTTGCAGATGTAAATTGAAGGGTTCCCAAATTTGCTTATCTGACATTTTTCATACTAAATATTCTTTGTAATTCAATATATGTATGTATATCTGAGACACTTTATCACTCTATATACTAACTGGTTTCTGACTCACATTAGTCTTAGTTCAAGCTTTACTTAAAAATTAAAATTTGAGTTACCAGATGAATTCGTCGAATATGGATGGCTCTTTACAGTTTCTACAGTTTATATGTAAGTATATAGCTATATGTATATACCATATATCTTATCTATTTCCACATACAGTAGAATACGGCTCTAACGGCTGTTGCGACGAAAATCCTCTGTCTTTCCTTTTCATTGCCATTTGCAAGAGTTACTATGGATCCACTCTGTATATTCTCAAGTCAATCTATACTTATATCTATTTTCATATAGGTAACATATGTTATCTATGGCATTATTTTATCTCATAATTCAACAATTCAAATGTTTGTTAGGGTATCTCCACGTCGTTCTCGTCCACACATCTATGGCTCTACCTATTTTTGTTATACTCTGTATTATTCCATAAGTACAATAGCTGTTTGCGTCGTTGTCGCAGCTGCTAGATAGAATCGTTTGGGCCGCCAGACACGCCTACTAAGCGACTGTGTGTGCGTGTGTGTGTGTGTGTGGGTATCTGAATATGCGTGTATGTGTGTGTGTATTAATTTGTTGTGAAATTTTGTGCATTTATTTATTGTGGATTTTTTGTATTGTACTACACACACACACACATATACATATTTACATACATGTACATACATATGTATGTATGTATTTATATATTCATATAGACTTTTTTCTATTTTGCCTTGAGGTGAGTGCTCTAGATCTGGGCCAGGTTCTGGGTCTGGGTGAATGCTTTTATAGCTAACAAGATTAGGAATCTGAGGGTTTTTTTTTTTTTGTACTTTTTTCTTCTACTTATGCTTCTTCTTCTTTAATGCGAAATTGCGTTTTATAATCATTGCTTGAAAAGCATTAGAACGAAAAAATAAAACAGAATATTTTATTGTTAAATTTCTTGTTTTGTTAAAAAATAAAAAATATATTTTATAAAATACATTTACCTATTTTTAATAGATTTGTTTTTTTTTTTTTTTTTTTTTTTTTTATACATAAAAATATATTTTCTTGTAACCCAACGATGCATCGGGTAACGAAGAGACAAATGTATATAGAAAGAGAGAGGGAAACAGAGAAACAGATTGAAAGACAGAGGGAGAGAGAGAGAAAGTAGTGAGCAGGAGAGAGAGTGATTGAGTATGAGAGAGATATAGGAAAAAGAGAAAGATAAAGATGAGGAATAACAAAAACAAGGAGATCTTTCATCATCTCCGTTGATCGAGTCATTGATGTAACAGCTCTAAAGCCCATTTTCTGACCTAGATTTACAGGGTGTGCAGAGTATTGAGCAGTCAATAAAGGCCAAAGTGCAATGTCCCCCCTCTTGTACATTTATCTTCGTAAACAATTTTCCATTCAGCGTTAAGTCGACTTCTGATGCCATTTACAGACACTTTTCGCACACACAAAGAAAACTCATCTGTCTGTGAGTGACACATAAGAACAATGACTGCTCAAATTATTAACATTTGCCCATAAATTTGAATATTGTGTGCACTTTAAGTCCCTTAAGAAAAACAAGACTTTATTATTCACAGTGCTTCTGTAAAGTTAACAGCCTACTTTTTCAGCAGTGTTAGTGCTAAGCTGAGAGCTTTTGCAGAGCTGTTATGGAAGTCTTCTCCGAGTGAACGCCCACGATTGAGTGAACTGTATCTTTTAACAGTGGTGAGCGCCTGATTTTTATCCCCTATCCATTGTCGTATCGTTAACATAACTGAGAGTGCTTCTGTAAAGTTAACAGCGTACTTTTACGGCAGTGTAAGTGTTAAGCTGAGAGCTTTTGCAGAGCTGTTATGGAAGTCTTCTCCGAGTGAACGCCCACGATTGAGTGAACTGTGTCTTTTAAGAGACACACTCTGCGAGTGTGTGTGTGTGTGAGAGTGAGATAAAGAAAGCTGTTGTTTAACATACATATTTGTAGCTGTAGTTGAGTGAAAGTTAGCTGACCAATAGAACAGGATCATTTTGATTCTGAGTTAACGTAGACAAGCGAATAATTTATTGAGCTCAGCTGTTGAATCATAATATTAAAATAAATAGCAAGCAAACAGACGACTGTATAAGTAGATGTACATATACATATATACTCTTAAGTAATTTAGTGCAATTGAGTTCTATGAACTTGTCTAACTTGAGTTATAGCTGACATAAGGAGTTCAACTCAAGATCTATTAATGAAGTTTTTCAATTAATTTACATTCATAGCATTTATATGTACATATGAAAGTAAACTCCATCTTGATACTCCAAGGTTACAAGAACTTCAGAATCACATGCTCCATTCTCTGTAAATGCCACACTAATTAAGTAAAAACTTAATACATATACTAAAATAGTTAGCTTAGTTGATAATAAAAACTAAAAAGTTGTTCGAAACTAATTGAATATGCGCAGAAAATTGCGCTTAAATGCTGCAATTAGTTGCAGCACTCAAAAATCGCAGCTGCTGAAAATTTCATAAATTTTCTTGGCTTGGGCAATGCTGCGTATACGCAACGTGGCCAAAGGCGCCCGCTACCAGTTACCAATAGCCAATTGCCAATTGCCAGTCGCCCAGGAAATGTCAAAGCTTATCAGGCGAACTTATCGGGCCCACAGACAGAGTCAAGCTGGAATTAAGTCTGCGCAGCAATCGAGTTGTTGACGGCTTATGTAAAACGCGATGCGATTAAGCGACAAATCACACAACGCATAAATAATTGTGCAGGCCGAGCCACCCGGCCACCCGGCCACCAATGCACCATGTTGCATGACCATCAGGCGAATGAGACCAACCGACGCATTTTTTATACACTTACCCGATAAGCTCTTAGATATTCCATACGCATTTTGCTTAGCTGCAACTATATTCAAATATTTAAATTTTTAATTTTAATTAGTTATTATGATTTAATTTATTTGAAACAGTTTTATCAACACGCAGCTAAGCTAACAGCCGCAATGTCTGTTAAAGCTGTTATCCAATAAGAATTTACTTCTGTTAACAATCTGCTCTGCTGGCTGTTCTGTCTGTAGCCCACCAATGAAAAGGGCTGTGCAGTTAAGACGCGCTCTATTGGCTGCAATGTGCAGTGTTTAGTTTTAAAAATGCTCAGCGACAATTAAATGATGCTCAGCTACTGTTAACAGATTCTCACTCAAGGTTCTGCTAACGATCTGCTCTGCTAAACGTCTTACGACGCTGCGCTATTAAGGCGCTGCTCTATTTATACAGGCGCTGCTCTGCTACGGCTCTGATCTGTTAGGGCGCTGCTTTTTTAAAAGCTCTGATCTGTTTAGTTGTGGAGTACTGTCCCTTTTAACAGTGTGCTTTCTTTGCTCACGATTGAGTGAGTGTGCTTTGCTGAGAAAGCTCTGCTGATGCGCTGTTTGCGAGCATCCTCAAGTTGAATCAATACATATGCATTTGCATATGTACACGTATGTAAACACATTATATTAAAGACTAACATACACACATACATATGTACATACTTACATACTTTATTCATTGCATTCATAGAGTATTCAGCAAAACAATGTGTTGAAAGACTTTGCAGCTTTGCTGCTTGTGTGATTTGCAACAATTTCGTGGCAGCGACCTGATTTCTGAACGGGCTGGGAGGGGATGTTGGTAGTTGTTGTCTTGGGGGCCTTAGGCGTTGTGCGTTGATGCCAAAAACCAATCTCTATGACGTATTGCTGCTGTTGTTGTTGTCGATCGACTGCCTTTTAATTAAATTAGTTTCATTTTTATATGTATGTGTATATTTGCATTTATAGCCACAATAATGTGGAGACTCGCACTGCACAGCCTCTGAGCAGCCATACAAAGCACGAAAGCAAAACAACAACAAAAACAACAAGCCGAAGAAGAAGTGCGCAAAAATATAGGAAAAAACCCGTAAAAACATTTCTGATTGGGAATATTTTTGGCCGGCAGCTGCTTAATTGAGTTGCTTTATTAGTTTTTGTTGGCCAAAAAGGCAGTTGGCCGAGAAGCCCGCTGGCATGTGCTCGCAATATGCGTCGCTCGACTTGTCCATTCGAATGCGAGAATGGTAATTTGGAGGTGACTCGGAATGGTCCAGACAGAGCGGGACAGAGAGAGCGAGAGAGAGAGAGACAGAGATCACTGTTTGATGTTTGACCTCTGAAGTGTCCAGACATTAGCCAAAGGTTAACTTCGTTTATAAAGTTTATAATCTGTTGCTATAGAAATTTGGTTTAAATTATAGGGTATCAGTCATTAGTATTACTTATATAGAATCTCTATTTCTACTTTCTATTCACATATGTATCTTTAAATTCATAGGTATATAAGCATTCTGACTATGTCTGTATTGCTAACTATGTTATTAAAATTATGTTAAGTATCTCTGAATTGGGTCTGTAATGTAAAACTTCTATTTAAGTGTTAGATCATTTGAATCTCATCTCATTTGGGTAATTTTATGGCTTTGAAGTGCATGGGGAAAATAAAGAGAAGTAAAATAATTGGCCAATACAGTTGTATTACGTTGTATTATCTATACCTTCACATAATTCAATTATATAGATATATATATACAAATAATTATAATTCAATTATATTTATCAATTAGCTAGATTTTCTTGAGCTTAGCTACTACAGTTCATATGCATATCTATACGAGGTGTGTTCGAAAAGTCACAATCACCATAATCTGCAAAAAATAGATCTTTTCCGATGGTACATATATGAAATTCCGAAGTTAACATACCAAGATCAATTATACCTTAAATATTTCCAGTATATAATTCAATTAACGTCATTCAATCATGTCGCTAGCCATCTGTGCTATCTATACATTCACATCCCTCACATCTCTGTCTATAACATATCCATAACATAACATTAACATGATGGTTTCTATGTTTATTTGTGATTTGGTTCTTAGGCACGACGATTTGCCGGCCCATTTGGTTCGAATCACCTAATAATTTATCATATTTTAGCCAATGAAAGGGCTTCAAGATATTTACCGGCACGCCCTAGCTGCAAGAGTCGCTCACGTGCCACGCCCAAAAATATACATAATCAGCTAACATATGTACGATGCGTGTGTATTGAGTTGAGTCGCTGGAGCCAAAAGGTAACAGTCGATGGGCTATCCGGTGTGTGTAGAGGGGCTTACATTGTATAATTTATGAATCGATTTCGTTGAGGAAGCTCCAGCAGCAACAGCCACGATAAGGACAATGACAACGACGACGACGACGACGACGACGACGTCAAAGGCATCGACGTCTGCGTCGGCGTATGTTGAGCGAGCCTTTGCGAATGATAACCTTGTTATGTATTCAACGAGCTTACCTAAACACTCGAATGTCTTCGTCTATCGTCAGAAGGTCGTACCGATAGGCGTCTATACCACCCACCACCCGCACCCCCCATGACAGCCACGCCTGCTGCTCATCGATATGCGTGCGCCGTTCCCTTCAACCAGTGCTCTACTTGTGGTCAGCTCGTGTCGGCGATTGTTGTTAGTGGCGCGGCTCCAACTAAAGCCGGCTAACTGTGATTGTGGCGTTAATTACGCATACGCCGCGTACGCAGCCATTAAAGCCGTCCACGCGTCTCATTAAAGCCAACCAAAAATAAGAGGAAAACCAAAATCGTGATTTAAAAAGGCCCAGCCCAGACACGACCACACCAAATGCAATTAAGGTACGATCCGTAACACTTTTAGCTAAAATTTCCGAGGCCACAACAAAAGCTGCAACAGCAACAACAACAACAACGACAGCAACAACTGCAGTAACCACAAGCAATTGCTTTATACTCTATCCGAAGGAAGCACATAGATATAGATATAGATATAGATATAGATATAGATATAGATATAGATATAGATATAGATATAGATATAGATATAGATATAGATATAGATATAGATATAGATATAGATATAGATATAGATATAGATATAGATATAGATATAGATATAGATATAGATATAGATATAGATATAGATATAGATATAGATATAGATATAGATATAGATATAGATATAGATATAGATATAGATATAGATATAGATATAGATATAGATATAGATATAGATATAGATATAGATATAGATATAGATATAGATATAGATATAGATATAGATATAGATATAGATATAGATATAGATATAGATATAGATATAGATATAGATATAGATATAGATATAGATATAGATATAGATATAGATATAGATATAGATATAGATATAGATATAGATATAGATATAGATATAGATATAGATATAGATATAGATATAGATATAGATATAGATATAGATATAGATATAGATATAGATATAGATATAGATATAGATATAGATATAGATATAGATATAGATATAGATATAGATATAGATATAGATATAGATATAGATATAGATATAGATATAGATATAGATATAGATATAGATATATAGATATAGATATAGATATATATATATATATAGATATATATATATATATATATATATATATAGATATATATAGATATAGATATAGAGGGAATTTGATTATGGACAGTGTATGCAACATGTTGGCTTACACTGTTAGAGCCAGACCAAAAAAAGGTGCACTAACTAAGCCGACAACCGCAAAGGCTAGGAGGCAGGTGGCAGGTGGCAACTGGCTAGTGGCAAGTGGTAAGTGGTTTGGTCAGCGGCAACGCAGCCATTGTTAATGTGGTTGTTGCTGTTGTAGCCATTGCTGCTGCTGCTGTTGTTGTTGTTGTTGTTGTTTTAGCCGGATCGCTTGCAGGCCACTTCACTTTATTTACAGCTCGTCTAAGCGGCAAGTGCGAAAACAACGCACTGAAATGCTCTCGTTTTTTATGGCTAGCTGATTGAAAATAAAAAGAAGAAAAGCAAAAGCAAAAGCAAAAGAGAAAGAGAAATGGAAAAACTCGCCAATACGCAGTCGAACAGCAGCCAAGCAACCAAGTGATAAAGGCTGAAACGTAAAGTTGCGTAAGGCGATGCCCGCCAAATGACCAAATGGCCAAATGGCCATTGGCCGAGGCACTTGCACTTGCTGTTTGTTAGCCATTTGCCAGCCCCAACTAGTGCCTGCAGAGGCGGCAGAGCTCCTTTTATGGGGGCAAGCAGAAGGAAATGGCCGCAAGTGCAGCCAAGTGGCTCGTTAGATGAAGCGGAAATTTAACTGCCACTGAATGAATGTATTACACCTGCCGCAAAGAGTCTTTAAAAACGTAAATCATTTTCAATTTTAAAGGCAATAATCATAATAATAGTAATAGCAATAGTAATAGTGTTAGTAAGAATTAATAATGTAATTCGCATATTTAAATATGTAGTTAATTAACCACCCGCATACATACATACATTTATATATGTACATATGTAGTTACCATTAAAACAAATTACTTTCTATATGTTAGTGCGTCATTTGGCGCCCATCTCTGCGCTCTGCCCTTGGGTGCATAGTTAATGTGACACGCCCACTGCTTAGCTGGCGTCTGTTCTGGGTGGAAGCTTCTCGGCGTGTCGTTCAAACGGTTGCCGCCAAAACGCAAATGCTGTCGTGACGGCGACGGTGACGGCGACAGCGACAGCGCTGCCAGCTGCTAATGAAGTTTATCAAAGCTTCAGCTTTGTTTACAAACAACGCAAAAGCTTTCGCCGGCACAATATACGCTCACGCTGTCACGTGCTCTCTCGCTCTCTCCATCTCTCTTTTCGCTCTCTCTCTCCCATTGTCTTTATTTCGCTCTGCCGTTTGCGTTGTGTGCTTTGCGGCTACGTTGAGAGAGCGCGTGCGCTGCAAACGTCAAAATTGCAATATAAAATGTAAACGAAGGAAAAATTGTGAAAAGCGAGCGGCAAAACAACAATTAAGTAAAGAAAAATGAGAGAAAACAAAACTTAAATGTTATAGAAGCCAAAGCAGAGCGAAAAGAAACAAGTAGGCAGCTAACGCGACCGCATGATAAATTAGAGTCAAATTCAATTTTTCGCTAGACGTCACAGAAAAATTCCCAATTCGCATATTCGTCGTGTCGCGCTAACTGTATATGTACAAAATATACAATTTTAGTATTTCATCTAATTTATGCATATATTTATATCCATATATATATACATTTTTTTCTTAAGATACAACGTGCTGGAGTAATCTTGCGAAACGCGTGTGCAAAAATATAAAAAAAAGCAAATAAAGTTTATTTCTTGTGCGTTCACAAGTTGATAAAACTCTACAGCTAACTGTATCAGGTATATTATTTGTGTGAGTGTATGTGTGTGAGTGATTAAAGAGTCAAATTAAACAAAATTCATTTATTCTAATTCCATTTGGCCTAATTAAATAGTGTGAAAATCGCTGCTAACTGCAAATGATGACTCATGTGTGCGCTGTTTGTTGTTGCTGTTGCTGTTGTTGTATTTGTTATATGTATGTATGTAGCTGTTGCCGCACACGCAAGTGGCCCATGGCCTATGGAGTCTTATTTTTAGATCCCCGACCAAAAGCGTATATTACTGTGGTCCCCACTCGCACAGCCGTGATAGATCGATACACTCGACAAATAAGTACATACATACATACATACTTACATATCTACGTATATACATACATACGCATATGCATAAGTATGTACATTTAAGATAAAAAGTATTTTTGCTTTGCAATTAAATGGACCCAGCGCGAAAGCTAAAAAAGCGCAGCAGCAGCAGCAGCAGCAGCAGCAGCATCAACAGCAGCAGCACAAACAAACACGCATGTATACGTAACTAGCTGCATACATACATACATGTATGCACGTACTTCATCAGTTTGTATGTGCGTATGTTTGAATATAACAGTTCATTAAGCTCGCAACTGCAGTCGAATTTTCGTATTATACTTTTAGGCAGCTCAACTGAATTGTTTTTGCTTTCCCTCTATGCTTTTGGCTCTATTTCAAATTCCGTTGATTTTTATTGTTTGTGTTGTTTTGAGCTTTATTCCTGCGCTTTGTTTTCGTTAGTTTCTATTTGAATGCCCTCTTTGCACGCCTAATTATGAGCGATGTTTACACAGTGTGTTTGCTGAAAATAACGAAGAGTGTCAAACTTAACAGCTAAGTGTAGAAAATTAAGTTTTTTGTATTTATTTTCCTTTCATAATGACAATAGTTTATTTATCTAGTTAGCTTTTTTTTCGATTATTAAAGAAAAAAACAAAAAACACTACACACAAAATTACACCTTCCACATGATTGGCATTCTGCCATAAAGTATGCAATAAGCTGTTGGGCCTCCAGCCGGTGAACTTGTTTGCCGCCAAATGTTGCTAGTTGCGAAGGGTTCGGCCAATTCGATTTTGACTTTGATTTTGATGTTGATTTGACTGTTTGGAAAGCTTCTTCTTTTACAAAATTTTTACGTTAACACAACCCACAGACACACACCCGCACACACACACACACACACAGGCACGCACACAACCACACACCGGCACGCACACAGGCAAACACACACATATTTGCACCGTTATTGTATTCGTTTGATTGTTTTTTTTTTTTTACTTGCAACCTCGCTCAATGGCTCGCGTGAACTCGCCGCATATTTTGAAGAACTTATGCAATTGGCAGTTAATTCAAGCAACCACAATAAAACCAATAACAATAACATCAAAAACAATAACAGCTCAAACAGACAAAGCAAACACAAAAACAGTTAGAGCCCAAATTAGCTACTTCGATAGCCTGCTGTATAAACTGAGCGAGATCTGGAGTGGCTCTAAAACTCAACGGCTGAGCAAGAGCAACAACAACAACAATAACAGCAACAGCAACAGAAAGAGCAACAGCAGGAGCAACAGCAAGAGCAGGACGGCAAGCATTAATAAAAGCGTCTGCCCCTATGCACGCTTAAGAAAAATGACAACAATGTCGTCACAAGAGGCCGATGCCAGCGTGGTTCTAGCTCAGGCGGAGGCTCAGACACACGCTCAGTGCGTGAGAGAGTACTACGACATGCCCTATCAAGTAAGTACAGCAGCATGTGTGAGTGAGAACGAGAGCGAGAGAGTGCCAGAGACTGTGACATAGACACACACGCCACACACACATACACATACACAAGTGAGCGTAAGAAACGGTACACGCTTTATGCAGACATATGCACATCAATCAGCTGCAGCAAAGCTCATTAGCTTGCTGTACCAATTGTGTCAGTCAGACACGCACACCGACACACACACACACACATACACCCACACACACATGCAGAAGCATATGATTTGCCCTGCACTGTTGTCCTTTTGTGCACCTAATTGCTTTTGCTGCATCGCCTTCTTTTCTCTTTCTTCTTCCACCTCCTTTTCAATCTCTTGTCACATGCAACTAACTTAAGATGTTTGTCTGTCTATCTGTCTCTCTGTGAGAATGTGTGTGTGTGTGTGTGTGTGCAGCCCCGCTGCAATAGAAACCAAACACTTTTACCCCCCTCTCCAATGTCCCAACCTTTGTATCTTTTGCAGAGCGATATGAGCGACTCAGCGCCCAATACACCCGGCCCCGGCTCGGCCCCTAAAAAGTATTATCGCCAAGCGGCTCATAGGTAAGTGTGAAACGCAATCTACCTAAATACACTAAGAGTTGCACCGACTTCCATATGCTCTGCAAATGCTGAAGTTCTGATATTTTTTAGTTTAATCCGAATATATACTATATACTTAAAGTTACGGGTTTACACTTTACGTTGTACAAATAAAAAATATTTATAGATATATTTTATTATTTTTTGTTTACTTATTTTACAAATTAGAGTGTGAACCCGTTACCTTCCACTTGTTACCTTCCATTTGACGTCAGGTGACGTCACGCACTTGCTGCTTGGGGTCTGAGATCTAACGATTGTGGGGGTAAACAAACTCAATGTTGCGCCTGACATTGGGCGCGCCTCCTCCTTGGCTCATTAGAGCGACACGAGTAGCTGCCCCAAATTCTTATCATCAGTGTCACTTGTTGTTATTGTCGATTGTCGCTTGTCGATTGTTCTCAGTTGATTGTTGATTGTTGATTTTGTTTTTGTTTCTGTTTTTGCTCAACCCTGTCAGAGCAGGTGACATAGGTCAGACTGCGCACATTTGAGCCGTCCTATAGAGGCTTTCAGGTCCTTTAATGGACAAGGTCAAAAGACATGGAAATTGAATCTATTTAATGCTCATTAAATATTCATATTAATTTTATTCAAGTAAATCAGATTCAACTTGTGAGATAGATAATATAGCTAGTTTTTTATTTTATGATATGACAATTCTTCTATAAAGATATATCTAAAGATATATTTATATATATTCGAAATCAGTTTGAATGGCTTTGGATTAGTTTTAAAGAACTTTTATATAGTTACCGTTTCGCCTTTCAGTTTCTCTCAGTGTATCGAAGCATTTTTCTCGCTCAGTAATCGCTGCCCACATTCGTTGCTTTTCTACATATAGCAGAGGTTGATTCTGCTTAGGGCCAATGTCGAATGCACCTTATCGCCTTATCTGAGAGGCGCAGCAACTACAACTGACAGCAAACAGCACAGAGAGAAGACACAACAACAACAACAACAACAGCAGCAATGTGCACGTACACTTTTTCATACACTACCCTATCCACTATATGGATTTTTCTATGCATTATGTCGTATTATATTACATATATTGTATTATATTATTATATATTGAATTGTTCAAACACAAACAGTTAATCGAAGAATGTTATAGACCTATATGCCCTATAGAGAGTTCTGTAGGGTATGTGAAATGCGTTGAGAGTATAGGCTAAAGTAAATACATATATAATATAGAAATTATGTGATTCTATATTATCTTTATGAATAATCAAGCATGATAGTATGTCATATCTCTTTATACATATATTAGGGTATATATAATAGAGTCTTCGTGTATTCACCAAGATTTGATTGCTTCTCATATCTGATAACCAGTTCCTTAGACTTTTTTCATAAACTTTTAAGTGGGCATTTCGAAGTGAGTGTCAAATGCATTTTCCAATGAGACAGTCAGGCATCCAAGACACACACACATATGTATCTAGGCATATCTATATCTATATACAACAGTCTATTTGCCTATATATTTATATATAAATAAGTCAACATCTGCGTAATGCAGCTGACATTGACACAGAGCAAACGGTTTTAGTCTCGTCTGTCGTGGTACCCAATTGGAATACCCTACTTTTAGACTCTTCCATGCCACAGACACAATGCCGATGCTTCAAGGCATATATACATATGTGTGTGTGTGTGTGTGTGTGTATGTAGTCGACACATATTTGCAGTTGCTGTGCCAATATTTGCCTATTTTTGTTTTCGTTCAATGGATTTGAATTTCGATTTGAACTCTTGTGGGTTGCTGTTGCTTGTTTTTTTTTTTTTTTCTCATTTTCCTAATCGACCCAATCTTCAAAATTGAAAAGCAATCTTAACCAAGTATAAATAAACATTTATGCGCCTGAGTTGAGCAAATCAATTGGTTCTACTTGATATATGCGTTCACTTATGAAATTCAAATATAAACACCAAATCGGACTGAGGTCGACCAAAAATAATGAACAATACAATGTAGAGTCTAAATTTGGCCAAGTTTATCAGGGCCAGTTCTTGTTCAAGGGAGAAGAATGGAGGGCGAGAGAGAGAGAGAGAGAGAGACAAGCGAATAGATAAGTAACTTTACTTAGTTATTGTATTCGAGTAAGCCTAGAAGATTCAAAGCATATCGAAATAGGGTCTAAGCGTACGTAAGTCAACTAAGAGATACCCTGTAGTTAAATTTGATAGTTTCTTGGCTCTACTTATAAAGAAACATTAATTTAGATTCAGACTTTATCTAAATTGATCTGTAATTGAGAGCCTACAACCTACATTTAATCATACATGTCTTGGTATATTATAGTGTATAGTCTATATTGATGTCTATCCATAGTACCAGACATCGATTATTTCCTCTATAAACCTATAGATATAGACAAGATAGTTACAACTTGCATACGCTTGGCGAAACCCCCCATAATTTTCATTGCATACAGGGTATATAAATTATATTCAAATATGATAATAGATACATATAGACTAAAAAATGTCTGTGTCAAATTTTATGGCAATCGTAAATACTATAAAAAATACAATATATTTACATATATACATAGATATATTCCATTGAGATATCTTGTTCATAAAATGTGTGTAAATTGTTAATAAAACCAATCGAGATGCAAAGCGCGTGCCTCATAAATAGTAACGTATTTAAATATTGATATTCATATGGAAGCTTAAATACAAATAGGCGTGTGTGTGTGTGTGTGTGTGTGTGTCTGTAAGTGCGTGGCCTGACAAACTATGTGGACATATGAAATATTTATGAATCCAACACAGCAAAAAACACGCTCAGCAAATCATTACTATAATTGGACAGTGCGTGGCAACAGTTTTCGCACTCACGGTGATTGTTAGGCATTTTTGATGTGCTTTACATAGGCACATAAGCCGAGTACAGTGACCGCTCGATAGCTGTGAAATGTTAAACTCTCAAGGATATCGAAATCAAATGTTTTTAGTATTTTTACTACAATAGAATTTTTCGTAAACTTCGCACTGAGGTTTATTTCAGAATTCAGAATTGTTATTGTTAGCCAATGGCCAATGGCCAATAAGTGCCAGGGAAATCAAACAATTTATGATGTATCCAATACATTTTTTTTAAAATACAAACGGAATTCGCTAATGGGAATTTCCACTGTACTTGTATTTAGAGTAAATTGAATGCGTATTTGCTGGCGATTTACTTTTAGCCAGTCATCTGAATATATGACCCCAATACAGCATATCAAAGCCAATTTGTCAGGCAATGGTGTCAAAGCAAATCAAATAATATATTTGCATATCCAGCAACCTGACTAATATGTAAACACACACACACATACATACATACATATGTAATAGTACTAACAAACGAATTTGTAGTTTATGCGCTCCATAGATAACAGCTATATAAATATATACATATGTACATACATACATATAAGTAAAGGCATACATACACACGTTTCACTTTGGAAAATGAGAAACAAAATACAAAAAATTCCATAGCCCGTTTAGCCAAGTCACAAACCCACGCACTAATCCCCACGCCCAAACATTAATACCAAGCTCGAATTGAGCTGATGTCCGTGTGTGTGTGTGTGCGTGTCTATGTATGCGTGTGCGTGTACGTTGTCTATTGTGCGCGCTATTTATAATTTCTCATTTGCTTTCAAATGAGTCTTCCGACAGGCACTTTAAAATTTCCCTGGGTCCCAGCTATTTTCGAGTGTAGTTGTCTGTCTATTTGCTTCATGGCGTGAAGATAAAAAGCAATTGAAAGCAACAAAAAAAAAAAAAAAAAAAAACATGCACTAACTACAGTGAAGTTTTAATACTCTACTTGATGAAATGCATAAGCAAGCATATTTACAAGTACAAAATCTAATAATTAATAATTATTCATAGATTCAGATGTTATTTAAGGCAAGAGACATAGAAAAGCGTATGTTAACACATGATTATCTATTCGCAATCGTGACGCTGAGTGATGATATACATAGCTAAAATGCCGACGGCAAGAAGCGCGCCATTCGAAATAAAAGACACAAAACTTTGTGTTTATTGCATAAAAGGCATGAAAACAACAACGACTCAAAGCGTTGAGGGGAGACAACAACAAACAGACGAGCAACGACAACAACAGCAACTACAGTAAGAGCGACAGCAGCAAATACAAGTACACACAGCTGTGCTATGTGCGCTCACTCTTTGACACGCAAATGTGTGGGGAGAGCTTTCGACGCCGTTGTGAGAGAGAGCATGCGCGCGTCGCTCAGCTGCCTTCGTTCTCTTTTGCTTATTTGCCTTCTTCTTCTTCTCCTTCTTCTAGTTGTTGTTAGTGCTGGCGCTGCTGCTGCTGCTGCTGCTGCTACTACAACAGCTACTACTGCTGCTTCCTTCCCATTTCTACTACGTTGCATTCGCTCAGCGTCGCCGTCGTCGCCGCCGTCAGTTGAAATTCGAACGTTGACCGAAATTGTTGCTCTCGTCATAAACTTTTCATCGCAAAAGGCAAAACAAATATTCAAACAAGCCCAATTTCTTTATGCATTTGTATTTTATTTTACTTTTTTTTGTTCGTGCGTCGCACTGTGTGTATTCCAGTTGTTTATCTGATAAGCATTAATTGTTAACATTAATAGAAAAACAAAAACAACCGAAAATAACAAGAAAAACAAAACAAAAGCGGAACGCCAAGCAATAATAACAATAATAATAATAAGCACAGCCCACGTACAATATCATTCCACTTATACGCGCAGTTGCTGGTGCTGCTGCTTCTGCTTCTGCTGCGCCATCTGCGCATAGTTTCGTGACGTTTCCACTAGCCATCTGATAAGGCGCTACATTTTTCATATTTCGCACGCACTCTCTCCACCTCTCTCTCTCTCTCTCACTCTCTGCTTCTCTCACTCTGTCATTCTTCATCCTACTTGTCGCTCTCTCATACGACCTCTACCGCTCTTCCGTTCTCTTGCTCTCGCGCTCTCTTTGGAGAAGTGTTTCGGCGCGCTGTGCTATTTGAGTGCTCTGCAGTCGTCACATCGCTTATCGGCAGCGACGCGTCGTCGCAGTTATACTGGCATTGCTCTTTGGCACCTTTGGCTAACCAGTCACAGTAGCAACAGCCAGCGCAGTAGAAATTTTACGAAAATGCCGCTAAAACATCAAACACAACAACAACAACAGCAACAACATCTGCAAATGCAACAATCACATTCCAATAGCAACAACAACAACAACAACAATTCGCAATCACGCGAACGAACACAAACGATTGGTGAAACGGACATGGATCAGTCGGTGCTAAATGGCCTGCACTTGAATGCGGACAGTTATTATCATGGACATAAGCGTGAGCAGGGACACAGGTGAGAACAACAACAACAACAACTAGAGCGGCAACAACAACAGTAATAAGAACAGTTCATGCTAATGCAATGTACGCATCACATTTAAGCAATGTCTGAGTCAACACCTGAGTCAACAGTCATCGTTGAGTTTCGTCAAGTTTTGCCAAGTTTCGTCAAGATAGCATCCATTTTGCAATATGCAATAAACATTTTTGTATCTTAATAATAATCGGCACATCTTTTTTTTTCTTGCTCATTATGTGTGCGACAGAGATAGCAACAGGTGCAGTGACATCTACAAATTGCTCGGCATTTATCACTCTATATACCTAGGCATACAGCTGTCTTAATGGGCTTGCTGTGCATTTGCAATTGTGCTTCCTGTTCACGGTTCATTCATCACTTATAATTGATTTGTTGATCTTACCAAGATCTTTTTAGGATATAAATAAAAGCTATATATACTCATATAGCGCCCTCCCCTAGGTCTTTGGCGATGTCTGCGACTATTTTGAATTTATGAAAATCATATTGAACATGTTTTTATTTTCAATTTGGACAGCCAAGCAAATGCTAAGAACTCAAATTGGAAAGACCCTAGAAAATAAAAAATAATAAAATAAGTAAATAATAAATAAACAGTTGTTGCCACACAAAATGATTTATGACCAATGAGACGGCTTATTACGTTTAAAATTTGCATAAATCTTGTTTTAATGTGTTGCAAAATTAGTAACTCTCTCAGTGCGCTGCACTTAGGACCAGTGCTGTAAAATTTTAATTAATATATTTAAGTATATATGTAGGTAGTTGAACAGAAGTTTTTGCCCCGTGAAATTTCCTTCTCCTTATATGTGTATTTTATAAGATGATGTCATGCACGGTCTCAGTCTTGACTCAGGCCAGTGTTGGACAACGCTACACGCTTTGGCTTAGCTCTAATCAAGTACGTTAATTACGTGCAGCTTACTTAATTTAAAAAAAATATGACATATGCGCTTATCTATCTGAATGCTGGTTACCAGGCCGCTTCAAGTCAAACTTGCCACGATTAACGGATTGCCTTATCTAATCGATCTGTCTATAAATCATGCCATCAATGGGAACTACCGAAATATTTGCAAACCGCAACTAAATTCGTTTCCTGAAATTGCAGATTTCCCAAGTTTACAGTTGGCATCCGCATTTGCATTTCCACTCTCACTTTTCACCCCACTCAGGTGAAAAGTTGTTGCATATCTTAGGGGCGAATGATGTGCGCCACAATTTATCAACTGGGGTTAAGAATGGGACTGTGGAAGGGGGTTGAGTTGTTGACATGCCCTTGGCCATGCGTGTGCCTCTCACTCTCTCTCTCTCTCTCTGTCTCTCTCTCTCTCTCTTTCGCTCTGTTAATTATTAGCGCTGGCTGGCAGCGTGCCTAATTGATGTCGTCGCTTTGGTTCTGCCGGCAGCACAGGGCGTATGCGCAATTTCGATAAATTTCTAGTTTATTTTGTAAGCTCTGTATTTTTGCCAATTAATATTAATTTCAGCGCACATGTGCTCACAATAATCTGTGCTGCTGCTAATCAATGCTGATTAGACTGGGGGCCGTGCTCCTCTCTCCCTCCCTCTCTCTCTCTCTCTCTCTCTCTCACTCTCTTTTTAACCCTTGGGCGGCGTCGTAAATCAGCTAAATTGACATTTATGTAATTTTCGTTTATGTTTTGGCTGTCGATTTGCATTTCATACTCTAGCGAATAACTTTTGTCGAAATACTGAGAGAACTCTCGCTCTCTCTCTCTCTCTCTCCCTCCCTCCTTCACTTGCACGTGCAGCCCCGACTACGGCGCCATTTTATCGTCAAGCTGAGCTGCCAGACGTGACCGTGCACCTGTTTTGCATGCAGCTCAATTGCAAACAATGGCTCGCCTGAATTGTCTTAAATCAAAAGGCTTTATGCAGGCCAGGCCCACAGCCAACCAACCCCCCTCCCCCTCCCCCAGCAGCATCCCCATGCAGCTCCTCTCAATCCCCTTAGCCCGTCTTAGCCGCAGCTACAAATTCGATGCCCGGCTTGGGCTCACGTAGCTGCACGTTTGCAACTTTTTGCGCTGCCGGAAACGGAAGAGTCGCGCCACAGCAGCGCCAACAACTGCAGCAGCAAAAGTTTAATGTAATTTGCATTTCATTGATATTCGACTGCAAAATCTGTGTGTGTGTGTGTGTTTTTTCTCTGCTTTTATTATATTTATTAAAAATTTGTATTTTTTGCCTTTACATCCAAATTAATGGCTTTAACATTGTAATTGGCATAGTTTGGTTTTCTGAATACTGTAATTATTATTACCGTTGCGCATACGGCATTTAATTTATGCAGTTTTTTCCATGCCACGGGTCAAGGACAGCGACAGGATAGGATCTACGGCTTATTGAGAATCTCTAGAAACTTTTTATAATAATCAATTTAATAGTTTTTATTCAAAAACGAGAAGTGAAGTTCGAATATTAAATTTCAATATATGTATGTATATGTATACGTATTTAATCAAATAAGACGTACTTATAATTAGTAATGCTACAGTCTTGATCCAAAAATAATTGAATCTTTTAAGGTATTTGAGTATGAATCAGTACGAACTGAGCTATTCCATTTTGGGAGCTGCAAATGAATTGGAATTCTCATAGATTTAGCTAGCAATTAACAGTCATCATTTAGTCGATCTGACAAGTCTTCTCGAGCCACAGCTTAACTACCGCCGGACACTCTGTCATGTTGACCAATCATCAAAAGGAAAACGAAGCAAAAAAAAAAAAAAAAAAAAAAGTGAACGTAAAGCGCGCTGGAAATGACAAATTGCCGGAGAGATTGACAGCTCTGTCACACTCTGGCTCTTGGCTCTCGAGTGGGCATTAGAAATCGTCAACGCGTTTACGTGCCAGCTATGAAATGTTTGCTGCATTCGTATGCGTCCGGATTGCCAGAACTGAGTGCTGAGATGCATATATACGGAAGTACGTGTTGCCCGGCGAGACCGTGACATTAATTAAATATTTCAAGGATTGTCTGCGAACTGAACTCCTGTTCTTTCTCTCTCTCTCTCTCTCTGTCTCTCTTTGGCAGGTTAGAAATCTTAAATTTATCTAAGGATATATCATGGATAGACAGACGGGCTAATACACACTCTGGCTATCTCTTTCTCTGTCTATAATAACTTGCCTATATATGATAAAGAAAATTCTGGTAGCTGTCTTATCCCATATATCATATATTTATATATTTACTGTCTAGCTATGAAAATTAATGCAGTTCTTTCATCATTTATTGAATATTAAGTAAATGATATGATATGATTTACGATAAAGTATATTTCAACCAAAATTTGCCTTGATCTCTGGAGTTATTATGATCTTATGGGTTTCATTTGTTGTTATTTGCAAATAAAGTTAACTATATTATTTATAATCTACTAATTTACACACTCTTACCCGAATTACACTTTTTTTTATCAATTTAATTAGTTAATCAATCTGTTTGAATAGACATTTTTATATTCACTTAATTAGTTCCGTTTCCAGCAATCTGATTTCTTTATCAATTGAGCACTTCCGTAATGCGCTTCTTGGGCGAGACATAGCCGCTCCACTTGAGTCCATTTCTCACGCCCCCCCTTTTTGATTGAGTTAGATTGAAGCAGTGCGAAAAAAAAAGAAGAGCAAAATGGAAAACAGAAAACGACAACAATGACAAACAATTTAATTTACCTTTATTTATTTATTTGATCAATGACAATTATGCCGCTCACTTGTTGGCCTTTGTCCCAGCATCAGCAAGTACAGGGGGCTGCCCTTGGAGAGCAGACCACAGCAGGGGTTGCTCTGCCGCATTGGTGAGGGGTGCCCAGTGGCCCTTGCTGTCTAATTAACCCCGGCATTCACATGCTAAGCCGCCTTCAATCAATTGAACGGAAAAAAGGCCCGGACTACAGGCGGCATATAGTGTGCAGCCCCCCAGCCCCAGCCCCCCAGCCCCCAGTCAAACAATATGGAGCCCCATCGCAGCCGATTAACCCGCTGAACGCCTCGATGCCGTGCTCTGGCCCAAGGCCGCACGCAATGGGCCGCTGCTTGAAAATTGAAAGTGCGAACTTGAAGAGCGCTTCAGCTGGGGTATACACGACTAGTGCAAGAACAGGGTATGCCAAAAGTTTGTGCCACAGAAGTGTAGGCAAATGTGGCAAGAGTTTACTTCAATTAGAAAATATTACAAGTGTAGAGTATCTCTTAGTCGTGCTTAGACTCTGTTTGCTGTACTTGTCTGTGTGTGTGTGTTTTTTTTTTGCCTATGTTTGTTTGCATTCATCAAGCTTAGTGGACACACGCACCACCAAACGCTGGACGAGCTGGGACGACCCACGCAGCTAGACTAACTATTATGATCTCTGGGCGGGAGGCGGTAGGCGAGAGGCGGCAGGCAGACGGACGGACGGCGGAGGGTAGGCGAAACAAGTTCTAGATAGACCATAGAACAGGTCGTTTCATTTTTTTTTCCCTAATGGCCTCAGTTTGATTTCGCTCGAAGTGCAGCTTGGACAACGGAGCCGAATGCGAATTGTGTTTCATACAAAAGGACTCAGCCTCCTTGTCAGCGCGTCACTTTTGTATCCTCGTTCGTGTGTGTGTAATTGCCTAGTGTGCTGTTGCGTGCATTGTATTGCGCTTTTGATTCCTCGAAATGCCAAAAATCTACCTTAGCTAGGTAGAGCTCGATGCGCTGTGGACACAAATAACTGAAGCCGCGCAGCAATTTCTTTGTGTTTCTTCCCTTGACACGGGTCACTCAACATAGGGACAACTACGGAAAGCTAGTCCGTAGTATAATATGCGAAAATAGTTGCAGTTATAGCTAATACGATATTTCTACAAGACTTCATAATTGAGTTATAGTCAGAGTTGCTGTTGCAACTGAAACATATTTCTCTGTCTCTTGGCCTATTTGTTGTACCATATATTGAGAGATCATCATCATCTACTGCTCACTTTCTCATGTGTGCTTCCTCCTTCATCTCTGTTTCTTTCTTACTTATATATATTATTCAAATTTCTATTAGAACCTTTAGCTATTGACTCAATTTGTCAGCTGTTTTAGTGTCTGCTCTTTACTGATTTCAGTTCTATTGAGATTTTCATTATCTTTTCCGTTGATTGATTTGCCTTTAGCGCAGAACACTTAAATTCTCGCTTATCCCTTTCTCCCTGCCTCTCTCTGTCTTTTACTCTATCTACATACATTTCACTCTACCTCTCTCTCTCTCTCTCTCTCTCTCTCTCTCTCTCTCTCTTTATCATTTATTGTGAACACTTATCTATTTATATGATTCTTTTATTCTAATTTATCAGAGTCCCATTATGGCCTTCGTCTACCTATTGATGTCTGTCTCTCAATATCCGTATCCCTCTCTCTCTCTCTTTCTCTCTCTCTCACTTGACTTCTCCCCTTTGTCTTCTAAGGAGAGATACTCGCTCTCTTTTCGTTACAATATGCCTTCTTTCTCTATCTCTAGTCTGTCTGAAGTATTCAAACATTAGCAATTCAGAGTCTCACTATTTCGACTTCATCTCTCACTCTCTCTCTCAGTCTCTCTCCTCTCCCTCACTCTCTCTCTATCTCTCTCTCTCTCGCATTCATTGCTTCACACAAACATTCATCTGTTACTCATTTCTGTTGACTAGTGTAAATGCTTTTTCTGCTACACTTGCTGTCACTTGGCTACACGTGTGGCTGAGTGTGTGTGCGTGTGTGTATGCGTGCGTCTGTGTGTTGTTTGCTAGGCTATTCGGTTTTGTGGTTATGCTTATTAAGTCAATTATCGCCCAATTGTGCCAGATCGGCTGCGCATATTGTGGCCGGCAAGAGGTTCCAAGCTCAAGGTCTCTGCTACTCCTGCTGCTGCCCGTGCTCCTGCTACCACTCCTGCTCCTGCTCCTGCTGCTGCTGCTGCTATTTGCGCACTGGGCTTTTGCCTTGTGTTGCCATGCTAGTTATGCGAAACGTTGGTGTTTGTTTGTAATTTGGATTTTAATTGGAAGCACATTGAGCAAAAAGACCCAAGCATCCCAACTGTGGGCTCCCATGCGGTATACGCATCTAGTTTGGCCTTGGCAAAGAATTCAATTTATCCCAGCCTGGGGCTCTCAATGCCATTTCGCTTGGCTCCAGCCAGATTTTTGTGGAGCTGGTTCACCTTGAACGCAACGCACCCACACAACAGGAATATGCCGAGCGATGCAATGGCAACTAGATTAAGCATTCGAATGTTGGGAAACCCATTCGCAGGATGGCTGCAGGAGACAGCTAATTAATGCAGTACGCGTATACATACATACATATGTTATGTGGCTCGCAGATCAGTTGCATTGTCAGTTAACAAGTAGTTAAAGTGTTTGGCTGCAGGATAAATGAACTTAATTGGCTGCTCTGACAGCTTCTATGGCCAGCGAGCATGTGGGCATATGAATGGTCAGCGGACGCAGCTTGGCAGCTTGTGGCCTGAGCCGTGCATATGCCGGTGACAGGTGCACTTGCCCGTAAGACAATATGCCAGTGCTCCAATTGCTGTGCGGCTTCCACGTGGCTTCCACAACAAGAGCAACCAAAGGCTCGCCTTTGACCATCCCAATTGTCAGCTGCATTTGATGACAACGCAACAAAGCGAAACAAAAGAATGTAATTCAGTAATTGTATAATTCAATTGTGCGCAGCAAAGGGCTACATATGACGTATACGCCGTGCTGGCACTGCCCCCTTTACGTAACAGCTTCGAGCAGGAAACTTAATAGACCCGAATTGCTGCTTTAACTTTGCTTTACTTTGAATCTGAGAACTCGGAACTTAGGCTAAGAGCTTTTGCAGTGCTTTGATTGAACAAGCAGCTTTAAGCTTCACTCTGTTTATTTTGCTGTTTTTCCAATGTAGAGCTGATCAATTTTCGCTGACAGTTTGTTAATTTGTCAATCACACATATTCTCCCTCCCTCCCTCTCTCTTTATCAAATGTGTACGACAATTACGCAATTGGCAAATTGAAGAGCCGTCGCCTGTTATGCATCATAAACAGTTATCCTGCTCCGTGTCCGTGCATGGCGCACGTAATTGGCAACTGTGGAATCGATTGTCATTATCGTGCTTGATCCGGAACTGAATCAGCTGCAACGCCAGCAGCGACAGCAGCAGCGACAGCAGCAGGAGGCGGATGTGGCGTAATAAAATTGTTGCCGCCAGTGCATTGGCAGTTCGTTCGCACGGACAATGGCCATAACAGTTCAGTTCATATATCCTTCCCACTGCTGTCGCTCTTCCTCTCACTCTCTGAATGTCGTTTAGCATGTTGGCTAGCCACAAGCATTGCTGCTGTCTGTACGTGAATCAAAGTCTCAATTGCAGCAGAGCTTAGGACTTTAAACTCGAACTACAATAAATAGTTTTATGAAAGCCGCAACTCCCTAAGCGCCTTTCAATTTAGTTCAAATGAAAGACAAAAGAGGAATATATACCAAACAAAATATATATAAATATATTTAAGTAATATGACACAGCAGTGTTCATAAAAATAGCAACGCAAAATGTTAGACAATTTTCAGAATTTTAATTTATGTAGTTTGAATAATGTTAAATATTATAGTAAATATTATTCACTTTTTTTATAGACACTACTATTTCAGTGAACTTTTGCTAAATTTGTAGCAAACTATATATGTTTAGTTCAATGCTCAAATTGTTTAACAAATATTGTGTTTAATCTTGAATTTTCTACGCCAACATTTGCCAAGTCGTGCTACTATATATTTGTGACCACAGCTGTATTAAAGCGCAATACAAGCCCCAACTATGCAACACAATAACAACAACAACGACAACGTCAAGAAGAGCTTAAGTCTAAACTCTTGTAATGCCAATTGCAAAGGAGTTGCAGCAACAATTGCCGCACAGCAGCAGCGACATTATTCTGTGGCAGCTGTTTCAGCTGTGCCACAAACCGATTTGCATGCAGACACCTTGTTGTACTTGCAACTGCCAAATATGAACAGCAACAACAACCAGCAGCCAAGAACAACAACAACAACAACAACAGCTTTGCATCTACCGCTAAATTCGTAAGTGTAAAGCGCGAAACAAAAGAGAAAAGAACAAGAAGAAGAAGAAGTAGAAGAAAAATCAACACGAAACTTTTACAATTTTGTGCAGCAAGCTGAAGGAATTGAAATATTGAGAGTTGCAATAACATTGCTACACACACACCCTCTCTCTCTCTCTCTCTCTCCCTCTCTCTCTCTCTCTTTCTCTTTTCTACTCACCCATATACAAATGCAAAACATTTCCAACAGTTGCTTTCGCTCTTGAGACAATTTTCGAGCAGAATTTTCCTTTTGTTTTATGAACATTTTCTTGATCAATCGAAGGCGACGACAATGGCAATGACAATGGCAATGGCAATGGCAATGACAAATGTCAACAGCCCAATTAAAATGCCAATCCACAACAACAGCAACAGCAATAGCAATAACAATGGCAATGACAGTGGCAAATCTTTTGGTTTAAAGAGCAAACATAGACCCCAGCAATGGCGAGATACACGGCCAGACCTCTGCCAGTGTTGAGTTATTTGTAATCTTTTTCAGTTCCGCACTCTTTGGTGGATTTGTGAGCGCGATTAGCATTATCAGCGATCGTCGATGTGCATAGTATATAGTATATACATATACATACATATATATGATTTGCAATTGATTGCGCACTTTCATCATTGTTGTCTATTCTTTATTCATTCAATTTCATTTCAAAATCAAAGCAACAATGGCAATACAGATTATCAAGGCCTTATATGTGCCATAGAATATGTAACTCTCATAACTGTGAATGTTTTCTAATCAGCAATATGTATTCAAGAAATACACGATTGTAAGACAGACTGTGAATGGTTTCAAATTCACCAAGTTAACTTGAAGAGAGAAGCAACTGATATATGTTTTTGCTACACTAGTAAAAAACAGAGACAGTAAATTGCAAAAAATATTGCACTTGAAGCGAGAAGCAAATGCAATAAGTACTCGTATTCTTATCTTGTAACAGTTATCTAATGTATGTTTGTTCAAGATCAGAGTGTGTAAATTACTTTGAAAGTCAACTTTAGGAAAGAAGCAAATGAGATAAGTTTAGCTTATCTTATTATTATTCATTATCAATACATATATTTATTGAAGATGTAACTAGAGAGAGGGAGAGAGAGAAAGAGAGAGGGGGAGAGAGAGAGAGAGAGAGAGAGAGAGAGAGAGAGAGAGAGGGAGAGAGAGATAGATAGAGAGAGAGAGAGAGAGAGTTAACTGTTTTCAGTGAGAAGCAAATGAGATAAGTTTAGCTTATTTTATTATTATTTATTATCAATATATATTTATTGAAGATGTAACTAGAGAGAGAGATAGAGAGAGACAGAGAAAGAGAGAGAGAGAGAGAGTGAGAGAGAGAAAGAGTGTTAACTGTTTTAAGAGAGAAGCAAATGAGATAAGTTTTACTTATCTTGTTATTATTCACTATCAATATATATTTATTGAAGATGTAACTAGAGAGAGGGAGAGAGAGAGAGAGGGAGAGTGTGTATGTTAACTGTTTTAAGAGAGAAGCAAATGAGATAAGTTTTGTTTATCTTGTAACAGTAATTTAATTATTATACTCATTATCAATATACGTATATTTATTACATATCTAACTATCAACGCCAGAGTGCAGTTTAACGTAAAGAGAGAAGGGAGAGATAAGTGTTTCTTATCTTGTAATAGTTTACTATCAAAGATTCAAACTATAAGAGAGAAAGAAAATTATTTAAATTCTATTATAAGAGATAAATATTGTCAATAATTTTTATTTGTGCTAACGATAATCGTAAGCAATCTCAATTAACTTAATGATCAGTTCGTCTTTTAATTATATTTTTTAAATTTTCTATTCAGAGAAACAAAGTGTTCATGAATATAGTGGTTTATATATAAGTAGTATACCCTACTTCTTTTTATTTGTATATATATATATATATGCACTACTATATATACACTACTATTTTTAATCAAAACTTATTTAGAGAGTTTTTCTTATCAAAAATATCAAAAGAAATGCAAATGAGCTGTAATTAAAAATTCTTATTTATATCCTCAGAGATTCTTTTGTCAGCTTCAAAAATGAATTTGAAATCAATTAAGTTTTTTTCTCTGGATTGCTGCTGCTTTATGCTAAAGTTGTTTGAAGTTAATTTTTGCTTCCATTAATTCGATTTTCCATATTTAATTAGCTTTGATTATCGTGAAAGTGCGCGGCGCAGTTAAATTAAGCGCCACGACTGATGCGATTGCAATTTTGTGTTTATTTTTAGAATTGAATTTTGTTTTTCCGCTCGTTGTATTTTTGTTTTTATTAATTGCCGCTCAAAAAGAACGACAGAAACAAATAACAAATAAATAAACAATAGACGCAAAATGAGCTCGTCAGATTAGTGAGAAATTATTTGCGATTTCTTATTTGATTTAGCTATTTATAGAGGGGCTGCTGCAGATGGCAGGAGGCGGCGGCAGATGGCAGGAGGCGGACTGCAGTTTGCATCGATTGCTCTGGGTTAACACTTAATTGATTTTCAGCGAACGCCTAACTACTCTCTCAGCCCGAATTGGCAACGTTTGCTGACTGTTTTAAAGTAATTACAGTTTTTTGGCCGTAGTTTAAGATGCTTTTCATCCTCTGGCCCTCTCTCTCTCTGTAATCACACTGTATGTGTGTCTCTCTCTCTCTCGCTTTCTCTGCCTCTGTGTCAGATTTATGCACTTTGCTTGAATTTGGGTTAAACAACAAGCAACAACAACAACGTGCAGCTGGATTTTGCGGCAAGGATGCAACTTTTCGCTTATTTGGCAAATTTTCAAGTGAAGCAAATTGCCAAAGCGACAACAAAATAAATAAATGCACACACACACACACACACACACACACACACACACACACACATACAAAGAGATTCATTGTTGACAATATATCTGACAAACAACAACAAGAACAAATCTGTGACTAAGCAAAAGTCTCAATATGCTGTTGAGCCCATATTAAAGCTATCAAATATCATTTGACTTAGCATAAAAGCACCGGGGACTGGATGCCATATTATTCATATACATATATGTATATATGTATATACGTTGTTTGTTTTACCTTCTCCCATTAGAGCTGTGCGCTATTCCCACGTGCTCCCGTGCTACGTCTCTCATTTCTGTGAGGCTCTCGATTTCTGTTTGCATTCTTCCCATCATCTCAAATATCATCAGAGCGAATCTAGGTGAAGTATATGTGTAGTCCTCTCATTCGCACTTGGAATCCCCCGAAAACTCTCTCTCTCACTCTCTCTCTCTCTCTCTTTCTCTCTCTCTCTAATATCATACCATTCTCTAATTTGTTTTAATGAAAGTAGATAAAGTTCTTTAAAATCTTAACCAACTTTATGAATGCTATATAAGCATTTTCTATTCATGTTCAAGATTTAGTGGTGGTAGTACGGGTAAATTACGAGACCTAAGAACACTTCTGGTGCTTGAATCAAATTTGTTGTTGGCAATTTAAAAGCTTTAGCTAGTTGCCTAAAAAATCGACGCTTTTCCTTGCCTTTTCCAAAAAAAAAAAAAAAAATTGGATGACAAGCGAAGCGCTACCAATGCTGCTGTTGCTAATGAGTTTTGCCGCAATTTGGGGGCGTAACGCTAATGGGCGTGGTTATCACAGCAGCATACACAGCGAGACAGACGGACAGAGAGGGAGAGAGAGACGGAGAGTGAGTGAGAGAGAGAGCTGTTGGTGAGCAGGCAAAGGGGCGTATTCACGCCCACAACAAGTTTTTTACACTAATTGCTGACCGCAGAGAGGCCTGCGGCCAACGTGAACCACATCCAAGTTCCGTTGTTAAGAACAATGGCATTTGGACGTTGTTTTTGGCGTTTAAGCCAAATGTGTGTGGTCGTTATATGTTGTATTGAATTTGCCTGAATTCACAATTGCTCAATTGCTCAATTGCATTTTGCATTTCGCATTTTACCGTTTGCCTTTTGCCTTTTGCGCAGTGCAATTGCCGTGAAGCGGCTTGATAACCCCGGTGAACAGTTCGTTTTGGGGTTAGCCAAAAGGGGGGAGCCGCATTGATGCAATTGCAAAGTCAGCGATAAGCCAACTTGCATCAGGCCATTTGTGACGTCAGCGGCGATCACAAATATTTGTGAACAACAACACAATTTCAACTTACTGTTTGAGCATCAAAGTGCTCGAACTGAAGCAGAAACAATATTACAAAATTTGCCTCTATTATGGAATTCTATTCTATGTGTTGGTCTGTAAATGTTGGAGTATATCAATGCATGAAATGGGTAGAATTTTGAAACTGAGATCACAAAGGGGTTTCTGTAGTATCCCGTATATGGGAAGAAGAGTAAGAGCAGTGCAGTCGAGCACTACCGACTGAAGAATACTCATGCACGGTCCCAACAGCTTCAAAATATAGGTTTTACGTATTTTTAACCATTTATTTTTAACTTAAACAAAAACAACTATTTTTTACTTCTTCCAATTGGTACAAACAGAAATTTCTTTCTTACTGTAAAACATAGGTAGAACTTTTGCTTTGTAAAAGTGTATACCAATATAGTTTTTCCATTAGTCTAACTTCACATAGATGACAAATATGTATTCACATACATATATGTATATTCATAAAAAGATACTACTTAACTCTGGATTCAAGCTAAGATTAGTAATGCTTGACTTGGCTTAAGAGTTCTTAAAGACAAACTTCAATTCATATTTTAGAGGAGTTTGTATATTTTATTAAACAAATCTTAGTAAAGATGATGTATAATAAAGATGATGTACACATTGAATTAGCTATAATTATTTATAATTAATATTATTATATACAAAAATATTTACTAATAAATATTTTAAAAGGAATTCTTAAAGGTGAACGAATGCATAGCACCGTTTAAAGAAAATAAACTTTGTGAGCTCCCCATTTGCCAGTCAGATCTAATTTTAAGCTTGGCGCCTAATGATAGGCCATATTTATTTTACTGTGCATCATATCAAAAGTGGAATAAATACTAAAGCACAATTTTAGTTGCTTGATTATTTTATAATTATCTGATTAATTCATTAATTAAATTATATTTTAATTGCTGCGTAAATCTTTAAAATAAACATTTAGTACATACCAAAATGTTGACTATCAATATAAAAACTTTTCGAAATATTCATGCTTTCAGAGTCTTTGTGAACCGTTCGCTGCATTTGGAGAACATTAAGTACTATGGCTTCGACATGGATTACACCTTGGCAGGTGAGTACACCGAGTCGAGTAGAAAGAAATGAGATAATTTTGTTATATCTATGCAATTTCTACATTTAGAGTACAAATCGCCGCAATATGAGCAGCTGGGCTTTAATTTGGTCAAGGAGCGACTCGTCTCGATGGGCTATCCGAAGGAGATATTGCAGTTCGAGTACGATCCGACATTTCCAGTGCGTGGCTTGTGGTTCGATACGCTCTACGGCAATCTGCTGAAGGTGGATGCCTATGGCAATATTCTGGTCTGTGTGCATGGCTTTGAGTTCATCAAGCAGTAGGTTTCACTGTGCCACAGTAGGAACTCTAGTACGTTAAACTAACCATGCATTCTCCCTTTAATAGCCATCAGGTGTACGAGCTGTATCCCAACAAGTTCCTCAAGCTGGACGAGTCTAGAGTCTACGTGTTGAACACTCTATTCAATTTGCCCGAAACCTATTTGCTGGCCTGTCTGGTCGATTTCTTTACCAACAGCAAAGATTTTGTTCGGTGAGTTTTTGGCTAAATGTTGTGTTCGACGTACGTCCAGCTCTGGATGATCCTTTATATCTCTCTCTCTCTCTCACACACACACACACTGTCTCGCTCCCCCGATTCCGTTCCCTCTGTCTCCCTCTCTCTCTCCCTCTCTCTCTCTCTCTTTGTCTGTCACTGTCTTACTCGCTCAATATCTCTCTCTCTCTCTATGTCTATTCGTATACCCAACAGCGTTGAACGCGGAATCAAAGCTGGTGATTTTCTATTTACGTATAAGTCGATTTTCCAGGACGTGCGACGTGCCGTCGACTGGGTGCATTCCGATGGCGATCTGAAGCGTCGTACCACACAGGTGAGTCACAGCATTCATTAATCAGCTCTACTAAAATTTACCCTTATCAAACACAAAGATCTCTGTACTCGAGTACTCTTAGTTGATGTTAGTAGCCAAGTTGAAATGAGATCGTAGGGTTTTCCATCCTGTTGATCCTTGAAGAAATTCCATTTTGATATAGGAACAGTCTAGATCGTTCTCTTTCATAAGATCGCTGTATTCAGAAGGATTTCCTATCCTCCACTCCTCATTAGAGGAGGTTTCTCTGCATTGATTCAGTCTTTTATCTGTAAACCCTTAAGCTCCATCCTTGCCATCTGCCAACTGATTTTCACCTCTCGTCTTTCCGCAGAACATGGCCTACTACGTGAAGAAGGACAAACGTCTGCCGACGGTTCTGTGCCGCATCCGGGAGTCGGGCGCGAAGCTGTTCATGCTGACCAACAGCGACTACACGTACACCAATGAGATCATGACGTATCTGTTCGACTTTCCGCATGGCGCCAATGCCGATGAGCCGCATCGGGACTGGAAGAGCTATTTCGATGTGATTGTGGTGGATGCGCGCAAGCCGTTGTTCTTTGACGAGGGCACGGTGCTGCGGCAGGTGGATACGGAGACGGGTGACCTGAAGATTGGCACGCACATTGGGCCGCTGCAGCCGGGTCAGGTGTATTCGGGCGGCTCGTGCGAGCTCTTCACCAAGTTCATCAATGCCAAGGGCAAGGACGTGCTCTACGTGGGCGATCACATCTTTGGCGACATACTCAAGTCGAAGAAGATACGCGGCTGGCGCACGTTCCTCATTGTGCCGGAGTTGGTGCGGGAGCTGAATGTGTGGACGGAGGAGTGCCAACTGTTTGCTGAGCTACAGAATCTGGACATCAAGTTGGGCGATTTGTACCGCGACCTCGACTCCAGTGCCAAGGTGAAGCCGGACATATCGCAGCTGCGCACCTGCATCCGGGATGTCACACACAAAATGGACATGGCCTACGGCATGATGGGCTCGCTATTCCGCTCTGGCTCGCGCCAGACCTTCTTCTCCAGCCAGGTGGTGCGATACGCCGACGTCTACGCCGCAACGCTGCTCAATCTCATCTATTACCCATTCTCCTACATGTTCCGCGCACCGGCCATGCTGCTGCCCCACGAGTCGACGGTGGCCCACGATCAGGCCCACCAGCCGCCACCGCCGCCGCCGCTGGCGCCCGCCGCCTCGGTGGCCGCCCTGGACGGCGCCAGCAGCAGCGCCGTCGCATCCAAGCTCAACTCGGCGCTGCGCAATGAGGAAGTGTCGTCGGCGAAGGAGGGCAACAGCGGCAAGGACTTGCATCGCGCGGTAAGCTCTTGAGCATCGAAACAGCATTGAGTGAGCCCAATGACTAATCAGCTTGTCTGTCCATTTGCAGAGCTCCATTGTGCACACGCGCCCATCGACGCCCACTGTGGTGACTCACACACACGACGAGGACTACTCCGAGGAGGAGGAGTCGGCCAGCGGTGCTGAGTCATCGACGGAGCAGCAGAAGCGCGAGGTCTCCGACTAAATGAATTATCAATCTGTTGCTCACTCCCCCCATGTGCGGAGATCAACGAATTTGCAAATCCTATTTCTGTGGTCAATTTGCCAGATCTACTCCGTATACCTAAGCGAAGGTTGCAGCCTCCTTCTACCCCCCCCCCCCCCCCCCCACTGCAACTAGTGAGAAACAAGCGATTTTTTTTTTCGATTTTACATATACAATTATAAAGTCTATATAATACATATATATAATATATATACACTAGCTGGTTGGTTCCATTTGCCCAAAAAAAAAAATATATAGAAAATTTATTTTGTAACAAACCAAAAAAAAAAAGAGAGAAAATCAAACGGGGGTAATCATGTTTCCTTAATTCCTAAAGCGAATCGATAAGTGTGGGAATCTAGCACAAAAAGACGTAAAACTCTCATGATTGTTCAATAGCAGCTGCAGGTTCTCATGATAGTGAGAACTTTTCCGAGTGAATATTACTTGAGGAACAGTTTTGTGTGTTAAGACTATATTCCACTTTTTTCTCATGAGAGACGTATGTGAAAATGGTAATGTCATGATCTTAAAGAACTGCTGGCTGTATAAGACAGTATACAGAAATAATCCCTGATCTGCAATAAGAAGAAATGCCAAGTTTTCAAAGAATTGCATCAACTTACAATGAATATTATATACAGTACCGCTCTGAGATATGACTATGAAAGAGATATGATTATCATATCAGAGATATGATTATGATTAACTGAAGATTCAGATCTATAAAATTTCATTTATAAATTGGTTATGAGAGATATAATTATCATATCAGAGATATGATTATGATTAACTGAGGATTCAGATCGATAAATTTTCATTTTTCTCAAGAAGACGTCTATAATTTTGATTTAGATTTTTGTATTAAAGATATTCGACTCTTCCCCCTTCCAGCGTCTGCCTGCAGCTGAGCCTGAGCTCAATTGAAAGTCCTTTTAGGTTATCATCATAATCGTATATATTTAGGAAAAAAAAAAAACACGATGCATTATAGAGCTATAGTTGATAATGGGCTGCATATGCAGATGCCACGTCTCTTAGATTACTGCTTGGCAATCTTGTTGGCATCGCAGCGTAGGTCATTGTAGATGGCCTCGTTCTGGTAGTCGCTCTCCAGTTTGGTGACCAGCTCGCCAGCATTGTCCTGTGTGGAGAGAAACGCGAATTGATAAATGGATGGCATTAAGAGGTAGGCAGCTAGGTCTGGGGTAGGTCACTTACGTCGAAGAGAACATTCTGCTCGCCCTTCTGGTACTCGCCAAAGAGGGCGAAGACATCGATGAACTTGCCATGGGCGCCGAAGCGGTCCGAGATGAGGGCGAACAGATGCTTGATGGTCTCCTGCTCGACGGGCGTGGTGTCGGCGCGGGCGAAGATGGCGCGTGGCAACTGCACCTCCACGTTGCAGCTGGTGAAGTCGGTGACGGGGCGACGCTCGAGAGTGGGGCAGACTAGCTGCCAGTCCTTGTGCTGCTCCAGCTGCTTGGCGGGCACGATCAGCAGCTGCTGCTCCGTGCTCGGCTCGATCTTGCACCAATCCAGGCTGCGGCGCTTGTTCAAAAGGGCGGCGCTCAGGCGAGCGCGTTCGCTCGTGTCATCAAAGTGACTGTGGAGAGGGAAGAGAGGGAAAAGAAGGGAGAATTCAGGGCACGCTCTAACTCACTCTCTCACTCAATCTGTCTTACATGGGCGCCTTCTGCAGGTCGTCGCGGCTGAGAGTGGGCGGGGCAACGGCCACGAGCAGCTCCTCGGGCCTCAGCTTCTCGAAGACCAGCGGCAAGAGCTTGTGCTCCCGTGCATCGGCATAGCTGGCGGCGGTAGCAACCAGCATGTCGGCCTTATTGTTGGCCAGCGCCTCGATGCAGTCGGTGGCTTGGACACACTCCAGCTCCGGGCGAGCATCGCGGGCGTAGGCGGCGCGGTGTAGGGCCTGGCACTTGGAGAACTCGGCGTCGCGCTGGGCGCAGAGGCGCAGCTTGCGAATGGCGCTGCCATCGCGCTCGATCACATCCTTGTAGCCGGCACGCTCCAGATAGACCTTGGGATCGATGGCCTCCTGCTTGCTGTGGTAGACGGCATTCGGCTGGATGAGCAGGTGGGCGGCCGCCGCCTGATTGTCGGCGTGCAGGCCATTGTTAAAGAAGCGCTCGAGGCGCGACTGCAGCTGATGGAGCTTCTCGGTGCCGTGCACGGCCTGCTCGTTCGATATGTAGCCGCTCCAGGGGCGCTGCGCCCAGGAGCAGGCCGGTCCGGTGACGGGGCGACGCGTGCCGTCCTCGCACAGATACTCAAAGTCCTCGGGCTTGCCCTCGGCCGCCGGCGCCGTCGGGTTGCCGGTCAGGCCGAAGTACTTCTTGATGTACTGCACCTTGGTGAAGGCGACCTCGCCCTGGCCCTTGTCCAGGCAGCGAATGGCGCCATCGTAGCCACTGTACTTGTCCGGATAGTTGCACTGAGCTGGCTTCTCACACAGGGCGCACAAGTTGGCGTACTTCTTTTTGAGCAGCCGATCCGTGTCCGGATGCGCCGAGTAGTTGCCCACCAGGCACGACTGTGAGAAGAACTCCGACAGTGACTTCAGTTCACGCTCCGTGGCCGAGATCTGCGGATCGGCCGAAACCTTCAGCACATTCGTATTCTTCAGCTTGGTAATCGGAATCCTGTAGCCCACGTTGCGGCCGAAGCCGGTGTGGCACGACTTGGCGCCACGCAGCTCCTTCAGCGAGTGGATCGCCGACGATTTCTTCACCAGAATAATGCCCTCATAGCGGAAGTCGGCTGTACGTAAATTGTGAATACCGATATTAGCAAGAAAACAAAGTCGAATTTCGGAAATCTTAGCCCTAGCACAGACTTCGAATCATAAATGAGTTTGCCTAATCGAAAATCTGTTGAGGCAGATCAGCTACTTTAAGCTTTGCCTTGACTTATTTTATATGGAATGTTCATTGTTCTTAAAATAATAATGCTAAATTTCATTTAATTTAATTGAATAATTCTAGAAACTAGTCTAAGTTTCTGAATATAGAAATATTTGTAAATTGAGGACCTTTATGGAAGCCCCCGTCCAGTTCTATTCTATTCCTTGTAAATTCTGTTTGTATATAAAATATACTATGACTAAATATAGGTATATATTGTAATTAATATATAATTATTTGATTATGCATAATTTTGAGCTAGCAATTTGCTATTTTTAAACAATTTTTTATTGTATTTCAGACTCTTTTTTTTTAAATAAAAAAATTTAGTAAAAATTCTTTTTATATGAAAGTTTCAAGAAATCAAACTAAAAATAACTTTTTTATATAAAATTTCGTTCAAAAATACTTAATTTACAATTCTGTTTAATGCTATTGTCTTTTTTTTTTTGTAATTTAAATATGAATAGTTTCAAAAACTTTCACACAGATCTAACCATAAAATTTTGTTTGTATGGAATTTCGGGAATTCAAACTGAAAGTTACTTTTATTATAATTTCCTTTTTCTCTCTCGAATTTTATTGTATATCTATTTCATTAATTTATTAATTCACTTATTTAAATATTTAAATATTTAATTTTTATTTATTTATTTATTTATTTATTTATTTATTTATTTATTTATTTATTTATTTATTTATTTATTTATTTATTTATTTATTTATTTATTTATTTATTTATTTATTTATTTATTTATTTATTTATTTATTTATTTATTTATTTATTTATTTATTTATTTATTTATTTATTTATTTATTTATTTATTTATTTATTTATTTATTTATTTATTTATTTATTTATTTATTTATTTATTTATTTGTTAATTTATTTACTTTTTTATTTATTTATTTATTCATTTATTTACTTTTTTATTCATTTATTTTTTTTTTTTTTTTTAACAAAGACAAGTCTGATGTTTTTCTTTCACACGCAAATTTCCAGAACTTAAATGCATTTTTTTTCTTTTGTTCAATTTCTCCAAATCTACTGCCAACTTTATGCTTTTCGAATTATCATCCTCATCTGTCAATTATAGTCTCATAACTAGAACTAATTACTGCAATTGTCTCTCGGATCTTTCACTCACTGGCACTGCTTATCATATATGTAGATCGTACTCACCGTCTTTGTCGTCCTGGGTACGTATCTCGGAGATGACGCGATAGTCCTCGTTCTTGCGATGATAGGCCATGTACATGTCCTCTGGCTCGCTGGCCAGCACATCGGCCTTGCGCTGCTCGATCAGCTCGAGGCACTCGACGCGATCCCGTCCAGCTACGCACTCCATGCGAATGCCCGCCTCGGAGGGATCGGCGAGCAGCTTCTGGCAATCACTGAAGTAGATTTGGGGCACGCACAAGCGATCTGCAAGAGATAGATACATATATATTAGTCACTAGTCTGTATGTATGTATGTGTATATGGATGCTCTGATAGTTTGCTTACAGATTGGCTCCTCGGCGGCAGCATAGCTGCCATGGAGCAGCAGCGCCAGCAGCGTCACTGCTGGCAGAATCCGTGTAATCGTCGCTGATGCCATCGTAGTCGCCGTGGATCAACTGTGGAGCTCGGCTTGCCGGCCGGCGCTTTTTATAGCCTAGCAGCTGACAAGGGGTCGTCGCTGCTGTTGCTGTTGCGATGAGCTCGTCTCGTCTCGCTTTTGCTCTATTTGCTATTATTTTCGCGTTTGTTTGCTCTGTTTTTTGTTTTGTTTTGTTTTGTTTTGTTCTGCTGTGTTGTGTGTGTGGTTTTTTATTTCTTTTTTTTTCGTTATTTGCCTCCACTGCAACGCCCGCCAATGTTTTGATTGCCGGTGATCTTTCCATTAAGCGACAACTGCAAAAAATAGAAAGAAAAAAAACATTAAACGATACGTATATAGCAACGTCTCAGGCACTCGTTGCCCGATCGCGGGTTCTTCCCGGCTGAGCTCGAGTCTGCGCTACGAAATAGCGACAGGGCGTGTCGATCGGCCCACGCGCATGGACTGGATGTCGAATTAATTTATAGATCAATTGATAATGATCGTGCTAGCTCTTATAATTCATATATATATATATGCATGCCTAATCCCAGCTGAAACGGATAATTGAGTAGAGCTGCGATCAAAGTTGAACTACGAGATTCAACTCAAGCCAGAGCCATAGAAAACTTGCCTAGCCAGTTGGCTTTATGCTACAATTAGTGATAAATAAAGATATACAAAAAATCAAATTAATAATTAATATTTCGAGTATATATATTTCGAGTATATAATATATTCATTCAACTGCTCAACTATTCAAGTAGTTCAATTTAAATTCTATTTGGCATAATGTAAATCAATTCGATTTGCCGTTCGCCTCTACCAATTGGCTGAATCAGCAAACTGTTTAAGGCTGAGCACGTTCATATCTTTCTTTATATGTACATATATGCCTAGGTACACTACAAGAATTTTTAGCATAGTTGGCAAAGAAAAAAAAAAAAACCCCCAATTTATTGCTTAGAGTTTTCAAAGAGTAGAAATAATTTATTTACGAAATATAATTTATATTTAATAATATTAATATTTTTTATATTCGTAATATTAGTTAGTAATAATATATTTATTTATATGTGTCTTTATATATAGTAAATCCCATTCAATTTCAATGTTCTTCAACTGGAAATTAAATTTCTCTTAAATTCCTTTTTCCTCTTTTGCTTACCATTTGTACTACTCTTTTCTGCAAGTGCATCAACACACACACATAGATAGATTATTCTATATATATAATATAGTTTTTTTTTTAAACAGGTTATCGCCGTGAAGCAGCATCGGCATAGACCGCAAGGCACTTACTGTATAATAATTTCAGAGTATTTATTGGATTAATGCAACGATGTCACTTAAGGTCCCAGTCAGCGACAGGGCACAACCACCGCCTCACCGAACCGACCGGCCCCCCTTTTGCACGTAGCGCCTACCGCCCGCTAGTCGAGTACTAATTGACGAGCCGACCTACAGTATAACCAGGCACATATACATATATACCCACTGTCATTATATGCGAGGTTCTTTTATTTTTTTTTTTAAATGTATTTTTTGTGATTTTCTTAGGCAAACAATTGATATTATGCAACGCCATCCTTCGCATTCAGCACTTTCCGTCCTGCTGGAAACGTGCTGAAATAATTATGATCTTGAAACCTGGAAAATCCGAAAAGGAAATTGCTTCCTACAGACCCATCAGCCTGCTACCGGTACTCTCTAAAGTATTCGAAAGAATACTGCTGCGAAGAGTACTGAATGAGCTGAGTCAAAGAAAAACCATACCGGAGCATCAATTCGGCTTCAGGAGGCAGCACGGTACGCCAGAGCAAGTGCATCGCGTGATCAACCACATTCTCGGCGCGTTCGAAAACAAGGAATACTGCTCCGCAGTTTTTCTCGATGTCAAGCAGGCATTCGACCGGGTGTGGCACCTGGGTCTCCTTGACAAGATTAGGAAAGCCCTACCTGTCTCCCACTTCAAGTTGCTGGCCTCTTACCTGACAGGAAGAAGCTTCAAGGTCATAAAAGGACATGCAAAATCTTCCAGTCGACCAGTTAGAGCAGGCGTGCCCCAAGGTAGTGTGCTTGGGCCAACATTATACACTCTCTACACCGCAGACATGCCGTTGCCTCCCAGTAACAGCGACATGCTTATAGCGACGTACGCAGACGATACAGCCATTCTGAGTCGTAATAAGTCGCCTGATGTAGCCTCTAGTCAAATGCAAGTTTACTTGCAGGATCTCTATCGGTGGCTTACTCGCTGGAGCATCGGAATCAACGCCCAAAAGTCCACGCACATCACATTCGCAACCAGAAGAGGAGCCTGCCCCGAAGTGACTCTAGGAGCTCCAATACCACGGGCAAACAAGGTGAAGTACCTGGGAGTCACTCTGGACAAGAGACTGACCTATGGCCCGCACATAACAGAGACAGTCAAAAAGTGCAAATACAAATTAAAAAAACTCGACTGGATGCTAAGAAGCGACAGCCCTCTGTCACTACGAAGCAAGAGGCACATATACAACGCAATAGTGGCACCTGTTTTCACCTACGCAATGCCTTTATGGGGGTCTGCTGCAAGAACTCACATAAATAAAGTTCAGACCACACAAAACAAAGCACTAAGGAACTGGACCGGAGCCGAATGGTACGTCAGAAATGAAACCCTGCACACCGACCTCGAGATGCCGACAATTGCGGAGCTCATTGGCCGACACAGCACAAGATACGCGGACAGAATATCCGCCCACCCAAACCAGCTTGCAGCCAATTTAGCCACCAACACTATCAACAGAAGGCTGAAAAGATCACATCCCCTAGACCCGAGAGTGACCTAAATTAAAATAACTTTTAGCAATAATGGCATTTAGCCACTCCATTAGTTAAGGTACCCCCTATAAATGCGCTATAGAGTTTAAGACAAAAGCTGCAATAAAACTATATATAAAAAAAAAAAAAAAAAAAAAAAAAAAAAAAAACAATTGATTTATTTGCATGTCAGTGGAACCTGTTCTGTAGAGCTCACAGCCGACGATCCCATCGCAGCCCCTTTCCGAATATAAATTTTGTGCGATTCATTTAAAATGCAGGGGCGTGGCATGCTGGGGGAGGCCGTGGGAGGTGCGTGGGAGGGGCGAACAAATTGCCTGAGCTCTGTGGTGGGCGGTAGTAGACGTCTAAATGAAGCTTGATAGAATTCGCTGGAAAAGTCTGGGTAAACAAGATCACAAAAGTAATTCTTAAATATATCGCAACGGGAGAATTTAATTATGTATTTCATTTATTTTTATTACTGCCTACTAATGGTGCACTTGCTGGACGGGGCACCGAGCTGAACCAATTAAATGCTGACGCTATGTATAACTAAGTGCGCTTGGCTTCAATTATCCATAATAGTCCTCCAACTTTGCATATATTGGATGTACATACATACATATGTATGGATGTGTGTGGATCTGAGCGCATACAGATTAGATAACTAATGCCACATATATTGGCATATGTTGATTTTAATATCATCACAGACGATGTGCTGAAAGGTCAATTGAAAAACACAACGCATCGACGGGACTTTCCAAATGACGTACCGGGAATTTTTCAATTTAAATTTAATCAGAGCTGATCGTTTGGGGGCAGGTGGGCAGCGCATCCAATTATTGCCGTTTATTGCTGTTGTTATGCATAATGAAATCAAAAAGAAAGTATGCACAATGAACTTGCTAATCAGATTTGCTCTAGAAATTTCCTTCTATTTACAGCTGAACGAATAAATGGTACGTTATCAAATTTGAATTGCCCGCGCAATGGCAGCACTGAATACACTGGCAACACCAAATATGTTAGCGCCATCTGGCGGATATTGTGCACGACTCGAGTGGCATACGCAAGCGATTACTCAGCTGTAATCCGGTCACACATGTCTAGTGTCAAAGCCGATATTGATGGTCACACTGAACTTTTGCCTCGAAACAAATGACACGTCAAGTGAATTGGATGTTGGGAGCCAAACAGTGAAATAAATCGGCAATAAATTACACAATTCCATAACAAATTCCGTATATAAATCGTGGACAGCGTTGCCGCTTAGTTTGGTGCAAAGATGACCCAAGTGCCGTGTTACACGATCATCAACTCGCCGGACCTCGAGGTGCCGAACGAGATGCAATTGAAGCAAGACTTCGAAAAAGGCGACACGAATGTGAAAATTGAGACGCTGAAGAAGGTGATCAAACTGATGCTAAATGGCGAACGCTATCCGGGCCTGATCATGACCATCATTCGTTTTGTGCTGCCCGTGCAAAATCATATGATCAAGAAGCTGTTGCTCATTTTCTGGGAAATCGTGCCCAAGACCTCCGCCGATGGCAAGTTGCTCCAGGAGATGATACTGGTGTGCGATGCCTATCGCAAGGTAAGCGCAGCATTGCCTTTGCCAGAACTGTTAACTGACCACTTTTCCTCTAGGACTTGCAACATCCGAATGAGTTCTTGCGTGGCTCCACGTTGCGTTTTCTGTGCAAGCTGAAGGAGCCGGAGTTGCTGGAGCCTCTGATGCCAGCCATACGCGCCTGCCTAGATCATCGCCACTCGTATGTGCGCCGCAACGCCGTACTGGCCATTTTCACCATATACAAGAACTTCGACTGGCTGGTGCCAGATGGCCCGGAGTTGATTGCCAACTTCCTTGACACACAGCAGGACATGTCGTGCAAGCGCAACGCCTTCCTTATGCTGCTGCATGCCGACCAGGAGCGTGCCCTCAACTTTCTGGCCTCGTGCATCGATCAAGTGCAGAGCTTCGGCGACATCCTCCAACTGGTCATTGTGGAGCTCATTTACAAGGTGTGCCACGCCAATCCCGCCGAGCGCTCGCGCTTCATTCGCTGCATCTACAATCTGCTCAATTCATCGTCGAATGCAGTGCGGTACGAATCAGCCGGCACACTGATCACACTCTCCCTGGCACCCACCGCCATCAAGGCCGCCGCCGGCTGCTACATCGAGCTGATCGTCAAGGAAAGCGACAACAATGTGAAGCTCATTGTGCTGGACCGTCTGATTGCCATGAAGGAGAACGAGAACATGGAGAAGGTCATGCAGGATCTGGTGATGGACGTGCTGCGCGTCCTGGCCGCCCCGGACATCGAGGTGCGCCGCAAGACTCTGGCTCTGGCCATGGACTTGGTCTATTCGCGTAACATCAACGAAATGATCCAAGTGCTGCAGAAGGAGGTGGCCAAGACGCACAATGTAGAGCACGAGGACACGGGCAAATATCGCCAACTGTTGGTGCGCACCCTGCACACCTGCTCCATCAAGTTCCCGGATGTGGCCAGCAGTGTGATCCCTGTGCTGGTAGAGTTCCTCTCCGACACCAATGAGCTGGCCGCCGTCGATGTGCTGATCTTTATACGCGAAGCCATACAGAAGTTCCCGGCTCTGCGCGGACTTATTATCAAGCATCTGATCGAGGCCTTCCCACAAATCAAATCCTCGAAGATCCATCGTGCCGCCGTCTGGATTCTGGGCGAGTATGTGGAAGGTGAACAGATTCCCGAGGTTATTGCAGCCATACAGCAGACTCTCGGCGAAATACCCATGGTCGATGCCGAGCAACGTCGTCTCGCCGGCGACCAGACCGAAGAGCAGCTACAGCAGCAGCAACAACAACAGGGCACAGCCGGCGGTGGTGAACAGACAACAAACAGCACTAACAAGGTCACATCCGATGGCACCTATGCCACGCAGAGCGCCTACAGTCTGGCACCGTAAGTAACCAAATCGGATCAGATATCGAACAGCCATCCTTATCGTCCGCCTTTACTTTTTTCTGCAGCGTAACCAAGAAGGAGAAGCGACCACCACTGCGCCAATATTTGATGGATGGCGATTTCTTCTTTGGCGCCGCCCTCTCCGCCACGTTGACCAAACTGGCTTTGCGCTACGCAGAGCTGGTGACGGATGTGCGCACAGTGAATCGACTCACCACACAGGTCATGCTCATAATGAGCTCGATCTTGCATTTGGGCAAGTCTGGCTTCCCCACCAAGCCGATTACATACGATGATTCGGATCGCATCATGATCTGCCTGCGCACGCTTAGCGAGCGCACACCGGAGGCTGTTGGCGTCTTTTTGCACGACTGCCGCGACGCACTCAGCAAGATGCTGGATGCCCAAACGGAGGAGGATCAGCGCATGCTGAAGGAGAAGCAGCGCGCCACGGCCAAGGTACAGCCCGATTCGCCGGTGCTGTTTGCCCAGCTCTCAAGCGGACGCGACAATCAGTTGGGCGAGAACGTATTCGAATCCAGCCTGAATCAGGCATTGGCCGGCACCAAGACGGCCCAAGTCAACGACATGTCCTCGCCCAACAACAAGCTTAACAAGGTCACCCAGCTAACTGGCTTCTCCGATCCGGTCTATGCCGAGGCCTACGTCAATGTCAACCAGTACGACATCGTCTTGGACGTCTTGATTGTGAACCAGACAAGTGAGTCGATCTCTTACATGAAGCCTTTCAAAAGTCAGGTTTCTATAATCTGTCCATTTTCCAGATGATACGTTGCAGAACTGCACGTTGGAGTTGGCCACATTGGGCGATCTGAAGCTGGTGGAGCGTCCGCATCCGGTGGTACTGGCGCCTCACGATTTCTGCAATATCAAGGCCAACGTGAAGGTCTCCTCCACAGAGAATGGCATTATCTTTGGCAACATAGGTAAGTAGGCAACATAAGTAACGTGGGAGCGTTTCGTTTATCTCCTTTACTGATTACTGATTCCACGTCCGTACAGTATACGACACGGCGCTGAACACCAACGTTGTGGTTCTCAATACCATACACATTGACATCATGGATTACATCATCCCGGCCAGTTGCACGGATACCGAGTTCCGTCAGATGTGGCAGGACTTTGAGTGGGAGAACAAGGTAACCGTCAACACCAGCTTCACCGATCTGCACGAGTACCTCAAGCACCTGTTGAAGAGCACCAACATGAAGTGCCTGACGCCCGAGAAGGCGCTCTCCGGCCAATGCGGCTTCATGGCCGCCAACATGTATGCCAAGTACGAAACGCAATGCCTTTCACTCTGTTGCTGTCCAGTCTAACGATTCGCATTCTAACAGGTCCATCTTTGGAGAGAACGCTCTTGCCAATCTGAGCATTGAGAAGCCTGTCGATGATCCCGACTCGAAAGTAACTGGACACATACGTATTCGCGCCAAGAGCCAGGTAAGTGTAGCTCCTCCAGCATCATTTTCACATTTTAATGATTCCTTTTTCTTTCAGGGTATGGCACTTAGCCTGGGCGATAAGATTAGCTCCTCGCAGAAGCAATCGGTGCAGGCCGCCTAGTTAATCAGCAGCAGTATAAGCAGCAGCAGGAGCCAGCACAAGAAATTCAAGCTTATTTAAGAGGTGGCCGAGCCACGGCCTGCATTCCGCCTGATTTTGAATAAAAGCAGACCACAACAGCCTATTACATACATATTATGATTATGCATGGAATTATATACTTATTTAATAAAGATAACCACCCCAAAATTAACTTCGACTATTTATTCAACAATACTTGCATTGTGCGACAGAGATAGGAGATACATGAAAACGCAATTCATTGTAAAATAGAGTGAGATAGCAAATAATGAAATGCTTTCATACACAACTAAATATTTACGGAGTCTTTATATAAAATGGTAAGTTTTGGATTTTATCTTTGATAAACTTTCAACCATTGAAGTGTTGTTCATTAATTATTGGATAACATGCTGCCATATTACAATTTAAGCATTTTTCACATATGTCACGTCAGCTATTTAAAAAAAAATTTGTGTGATTAACTTAAGTGCAAAAACTAATAAAGTACTCGCCACGAAGCTTCGTCCACTAAATTGAGTGTAACTTTATGCTGTTTTATTAATTCATTTATGTAAATAGCATAATGTGTATTTATTTATTGCAAGTAAATTTGAAATTTGTATTGCCACATCTAAACCGCGCCTGGCCAACTATCGATACTATCGCACACATCGATACACGCGTTGTTGATACATCGTGCTTTGACAGGTCCAGCGCTAGCCGCTGACGTGTTTCAAGCAATACAAAAACACGAAACCATTTACCCTCACACAACATAGTTCCATAATTTATCGGGCGATGTACGAAATCGTGATTTCGCCATCAAAATAACATCACAGTCATTTGGGTAAGGATACAAAATTTGGGCACAGTGTGCAAGGCTACGTATTTCAATAATCACACAGTTATCAGTATTTCAGAACCTAAATGAAAGTTGCCAACTTCAAAGCAACAACAAAAACAACAACTGATTCCAACGGACACAGCGGCCAAAAGTGGGGAGTAGCGGCCGCGGCAACAATAAACGAAGTGGAAAGCCAGCCGCACTAAACTCTGTAGCCGTGGCCACAGTCGCTCATTAAGCAACACACACACGCACGCATACACAAACATTTCCAATTCATATTGCCCCAGTCCCAGAGAGCAGAGAGCAAAGGACACAGACTAAAAGATGGCGCTGCTAACGATGATTGCCCGGGTCATTGATGGTCTGCCACTGGTGGGCACCATGCAGGACGACGAGCAGGTGCGTCACACACACACACACACGCATACGCATATACAGTTTTGTAAAAACTATAACACTTTCACTTTTTGTGCATTAGAGCGGTCGCAGCATCTTGGACTATCAAAATCAAGCGAAAATGTTATTTCGCAAGCTGGGCACACACTCGCCAGCGCGCAGCAGCATCGAAACAGGACCATATTTATTTCAGTAAGTTGAGAGTGCTGAAATATTTGCCAACATTGAATCATCGTTTGATTTAATCGCCTTGACTTGACTTCGCACCCGCACAGCTATCTTATCGAGAACGATGTTTGCTACTTGGTGATGGTTGATAAAATGTATTCGAAGCGCTTGGCATTCAACTATCTGGAGGATCTGGCACAGGAGTTTCATACGAACTACGGGCGGCGTGTCAATTCGGTGACACGCCCCTACGCCTTCATCGAATTCGACGTGTACATACAGAAGGCGAAAAAGCAACTGACAGATCGCAGACGCAACATAAGCAACATTAACACACAGCTGCAGGATGTGCAGCGCATAATGGTCCAGAACATTGACGATGTACTGCAACGTGGCACTGTGTTGGCGGGTGCGTATAAAGCATTATGCGATCAGTCGATTAAATGATTCTAAATGCCGTTTCGCTTATCGCTTGCAGAGCTGGACACGAAAACACAAAACTTGTCGATGATGTCGCAGAAGTATAAGAAGGATGCCAAATTATTAAATCGAAAGTCAATGTACGTCCAGGCGGCCGCTGTGGGCACTCTATTTCTAGTGTTTATACTATACTTTTGGGTTTTGTAATATATGTACGTACGTTAGCCGCACTAGATGTTAGTTGTCAATATGTAATGGTATGGCTCGTTCGGGCGGCACGCTTTCATCTTTGTTGTGTGCCGCTGGCATCGTTGCTTTCAACACGTCATAGACGACGACGAGGAGCAGCGGAGCAGCCGTGGCACCGACTGTGTGCTGCTTATTTCAAAGGCCAAAAGACATTTCAATATTTAATATAGTACTTGTATAACAACAACAAGAGCAGCAGCTGCAGCAGCAACAACAACCTAGATAATAATAACCACTGAATTGGGGGCACATCATTTTGACACGCTGCCCCGCTGCTTGCTTTAATTAATACCTTGCGTTGTGGGTTTAAACTACCTTTTATTTCCAAAAAAACATACACATGCGAACACTCTAACACACACACACACACACACACACCCAAAGAGAGGCGAGCAACAACTCCATAAAACGGCGATAATCTACAGGACTACTGTTTATGACATTTGTTCATATATTTAATTGGCTTGCTTAACATCATGAATGGCATTATCTGGCATGCAGAAAGAGGCATACAGAGAGAGAGAGAGAGAGAATGAGAGTAATGGAGAAAATTAGTTTTATATACTGTATTTATCTGTTTATGGAGCCGGCCCACAGGCAAAGAAAACTTTTGTAAATTAGCGTAAGCCCAAACAAACAATGTGTGTATAAATAGCTTGTATATGATGCTAATCATCACTATGACTAATGATGGATATCAATAAAATACTATATTAGGCAATTTCAAACAATTATTGAACAATTAAATCTATGTGAGTTCATAAACAAAGAGCGAAGCTATTATTTAGGCATACCGATTCCCATTCCCGAGATTAAAACTTCAAGTTCGATTTTAATGATTAATTTTTCCTTTATATATATATATATATTTATTTCCTTTCATTTGGAGTGTTGATATATTCGCCTATTCCTTGCCATATCTGCGCTGACAAATGTTTATGCATGTATATTTAAATATACTAGTTGAATGTCGCCTTTTGTTTTTGTTTTTTTTTGCGATTTTGCATATAAATTTTTAATATCAAATTTTTACAATTAGGAAAAAAATGCGCTGTTGCCATTTACACAGTTATATAATGCTTGTATAATTTTCATTCGTTAAATATATGTATATATATAAATGTGTGTGGGTGTTTGTGTACGTGTATATACTCTATATGATATATTATAAGTGATTTTAAAAAACAGAAAAGAACAGAACAGAAAACATGAAATGATATTTCGAAAGTGCTTTGACAAATACTTAATGAAAACGGCCAATCGACAGGGAGCAGCAGCTGGAGTGCTATTTGGTGTTAGTTTATTGTATGTATGTATTTTCATTGTTTTCGTTAGTGTATAACCTTACTAGGAAAATTGGTTTCTACTACAATATATAAATCTCAATATTTTGTATACAATAAATGTTTGTTGTCGTTTTCATTCAATTTTGTGTCTTGTTTCTTTGGACGTTTCCTTCGTAAAAATTACAAAAGAACGTTTCTATGTTGTATATCAATTGGAATTTCTATTTTCGCTTAAGTTTCTTATATTTCTTTGTCACTAGAAGCTCTGGCTGTGTTCGGTTGGCTATTCTGTTTGTTTTTACCTCTTTTACTTATATAAATATTTGTATTTAATTTCATTTCTTTTGATTTGTTAACATTTGAATAAAAAACCTACTTTGCTGTGAAATGAGCTGATTTCAAAAATACATTATGCAAATTAGGAATCGTTAAATGATATTTAAAAAACTAAAGCATGGATATGATATACATATATATACTATATAAATATTCAATACAAACACTTCCATTCGCATCGTAACTATGTTGACAACATTAATATATCAAGTGCTCTCTCTAGAAGCCATAATGATAATGTTTAGTCTCTATGCCATCTATGCCTATGCTCTACGTTATCTAATTCCTCAATTACTTTCGTTCATGTTTTAAAAAAAAAATAATAATATCTATGAAAAAAAAAAAAATATATTTTAATAAAAAAAAAAATTGTATCCTATGTCTGGACATGAAAAACACTATACAAAATATGGTTATACAATTGTTAATTGTTAATTCTTCCACCCTGTTGCTCTAGGATAAACCCTAATGCAAATTATTGCAATTTCAGCTTAATTTTGTTGTTGTTGTTGTTGTTGTTTTTGGCTTGTTTCATTATCTTGGTATTGTTCTCTACATCTTCTTCTTCATCATCTACATTCAAAAGGCAGTTTTTGAGCATGGAGGGACAAAGTGAGATTCATGACGAAGCATTAATTAGCAAGAATATCGGATATATCTATATATAATATATATATATATATGTGTGCATATATATAAAGGTGTGTATATAGTACAATACGAGTATACATAGGTGTGAGAGAGAGAGAGTAAAATAGTGAATAGAATGAGAATAGAACAAGAAGAAGGTGCTGAAACGCGATTTGCACAAACTGCTGTACAAAAGAAAATCACAAAAGAAAATTCGTTGAAGAAGAAACATACAGAATGAATATATATGTTTGTATGCATATACATATGTATGTATGTATGTATATGCATGTATAGTATATGCTTGTACCTGACTTGGGGTACGACTTAAGGCTATTCAAAAAAAAAGTTTTGCTGTTTACAATATACGCTTGTATGGGCTTTAGAGTACGAGTACCGTTATTAGCTTAGCTTAGGAAAGAACGTTCTTGTTTAGTGTTGAGAAGCGCGCAAAGTACAGTTGGTGGTACGGACTGCACGGCGTTGCCTAGATATACATATATATGTATATACTATATGTAGTACATATATCTACTTATAGATGCATCTCCTCTGTCTGTCTTATTTATGCACTCCTGTACACGCCCCGCCCCTGGCCCTGGGCGCGGCTCACTTGATGCGCTGATGATCCGGCGTGCTCTTCAGTATATCCGGCTGATGCGGATGATGATGGTGATGCTGATGATGGCCGCCACCCGACTGCGAGTTGAGCGTGCCCTGGTGGCTGCCACCACCGGTGCCGGCACCGCCACCACCGCTCGCATGGTGCGAACTGCTGAGCGTGTGCGAGTGCGTGGAGTTAAGCGTGTGGGTGGCGTGCGAGTTGAGCGTGTTGTGGGCCGTGGTGGTGGCATTTGTGGAGAAGCCTGTGATGCTGCCAGCTGCACCGACTGTAGTGTGGCCGGCGACGCCACCAACGCCGCCAACACCGACGCCCGGCCGCTGCGAGGTGCGCAGCGAGCGATGCGATCCGTTGCGCGTCAGCGAATTCATTTGCGGTGTGCCCGGCACGGTGTGGCCCAGCGCATTCATGTAGTCCGCAATGAGCAGCGTTATCTCCAAGATCTTCGGCTTGCTCATGGCGAAGAGCAGCTTCTGCTCGCAGCCGCCGGCCAGGGTGCCGTCGTCGTGCGAGACGACCAGCATGAAGTCATCCTGGCAGCCACCGAACGTCATCACCGTGCTGTACGGATAGCGCGCCACGGGCGCCATCGTCGACAGCTCGAGCACATTGAGCGCATCCTCGGCGACGGCCAGCCATGCGACGGGCGTGCCGGCGGTGGTGTGCGGCTCGCACTGGCGTGGCTTCGCCTGGAACAGGCAGGCGCCGAAGTAGGGCCACTTGCGGCAACAGGTCAAGTAGATGCGCACGCAGTCCAGCGTCGAGCGGCCCTTGAGCAGCGTCCACTTGGATATGAGCAGCTCCTGCACATCCTTCAGCTGATCGGCGCCAAGTGCATCCCGATAGCGATACGGATAGAACTTGTCCAGCGCCTTGAGGCCCACGTCGCGCGACTTCTCGTGCGAGTAGTCGCCCATGTCGATCTGTGACATCAGCGAGGCCAGCTCCAGGGCCAGCTCGCGCGAGAGCGGAAACCGGCCTTGCACGATCTGCGCATTGGTCTGGTAGCAGAGCAGCAGCCGCTCCTTGTCCGTCTCGCATTTGATGGTGTGCTTCCAGTAGAGCCGATTCTTGTAGCTCAGCTGGATGACGCGCGAGTTCTCGAACTTTCCGGAGCCCTTCTCACGCAGCGCCGTCTCCCACTTGCTGATCACATCGCACAGCTTGGCCAGCGGCTCCAGATAGTGCTCCAGATCCTTTTCGATTGGATCATCACTGAACAGACAGAAGCCGTTGTTGGCATCGCGGGTGCCCAGCTCCTGGGCCAGTGTTGTTTGGAATTCCTCGATGGTGGTGGAGCCGTCAAAGGAAACCACCTGCAAAATTCAAGATGATGAATGAACTTGTTCAATATTTGGCTCAAAGATCTTAAACTCGAATTCTTATAATCCATATATACAACTTCCAGTCAGCAATTGAACTAGTTTTCTTATGAAAAAGTTCGCAAGGAGGTCTTAACTATTCAGAGTTATTATTTCTGTGGGAACAGACTGCTATCTGCGAGTGCTTATGAACTAGTGAACTGATTCACACAATTAGTTTCCCATCCTAAAATGGTCTCTGATGAGCTATGCCAAAGTTAACCCCATTCATGTGAGGTAAACCTTTGCTTATGCTTACTCTAAAGAACTAGTTCATTATGCTTGCTTACCTGATACGTGGCGTTCATCATGTGAACGGGTATGGCATGCGGCAGGGAGTGATGATATGGATTCTTCAGCAATATGGATAGCACCTCCATGCGGGATGGCTTCGTCTCGCGGCCCCCATTCTTCAGGGTGCGCTCCAGGGCGCGCTCACAGTAGGCGGCATATTTGCCCGTTTCCGTTTTGGTGTCCGCGTTGCGGGACAAGTGCAGCTTGAGATACCAGAGCAGGCGACTGGACTTGGGCACAAACAAGGAGACGGCCAATGCGAGCAGTTGCCAGCCCTGAACGAAGCTGTAGGCGGGCGGATTGGACTTGCAGTCGATGATGGGCGTCGAGACGGGCGCCTGCTCCAGTGAAAAATAGCGAAACAGAGAGAAAGAGAGAACAGACATGGGGATCAGTTGAATGGGATGGACATAAATGAGGCAGACGTCTGGGTTAGGCAACTCTACAATTGACTACAGTAACTGAAAGCAATCGTTTAACAAATCGTTTATCGCATATTTATCGTATATCGATTATTGAGTGACAAGACAAATTTCCCCTCATACCTGTATCGATGTGGGCGAACTGCCGTTGGCCTGAGCCTGGCCAGCCTGTTGGGTATCACAGGTGAACAGGCTTTGGGTGGCGCACAATAGTAGTTGCTGTAAATTTCGTCGTCGTTGTCGTCAATAATTGGTTACGTACAGTGTTGGAAAACGGTTGGTATTTTCGGTATTTGCGGTTATCGGTTAACGGTAATGGATATACATTGGTTCGATACACATACAAACGAAACGAAAATCGTTTCACAACCAAAAACAAACGAAACATAATAGAAGAATAGAAGAGAAGCCAAAAAACATTTGCTGATCAATTTTTTGCCATTAAACGAAGTTTATGTTTCTGTTTTTTTTTTCGTGTATTGTATTCTTTTCTTTTTTTTTGCCAGAGTATCCTTAATGTATATGTATGACACGCTATACAAAAATCGTTCTCTTTATTGTTTTTATTTTTTTTTATTTATTTAGTTTTTTTTGTAAGAAGCATAACGGGCAACAGAAATGAATAAACTCTATGCGAAACATTCAAAGCCATTGAAAAAATATAATCAAAGCAGTAAACTGAACAAATTGAACAAAGGGGCGAAACATAAACGAGTTAGAAAACGCTTTAGATCATGGGAGTTGAAGGCAGTTACAAGTGTGAAGCGCGCTTATGCGTGGCCAACTTAAGCGTGATTCGATCGAAATCGATAGCACTCGATCGATATGCTTTAAACGGCAAAGTTGTTAGCACGTATGAGCGAGCTGCATTAGATATAGAGAGATTGAATGAGTCTGTGTAGGAGAGAGAGACAGAGAGATAGAGAGAGAGAGAGAGGGAAGCGGGACATAGATTCCCTGTAGTTTATAACTATACTGGACGTAAGAGTTTGAACTATTATTTATTTCATCTGTATTAGGTGATTATGGATGCCCAATCAAAGCCTAGGAGAGCGTATTAGAGTTTTCCTTGAAGGGTGTTCATTGCTAAAATATGCCTATTTTAATTCCAAATAACTATCGATATATTTTTGCATTTGAGATAAAAAAGTTTGATAGTTTTTCCAAATTAAATTTCTCAAAAATCTTAAAGAAATTATTCTTCCCATAGAGATTTTTCATACATAAAGCAAACAGCAATCGACACTAACCTATTTATTGTTATAAGATCAGACAAAATTCGACAAGGGTCGGAAAACTTCGGACTACCGAAGACACAGTTTTCTAACTTGTTTTCTGGAAAAGAGTACGTATTCATGTATTTGTATGTATGTATGTTGGTATGTATGTATGTATGTAGGTTGGTTTTCGAGTGAAGTGTATTTGTAAAGTATGTTGAGTAGAGTATGTTAGAAATTTACAGCAAATACTTTATACAATGATAACGAATCAACAATAATTAGATCAAACTAAACACATGGAAACAATTTTCATAGTGTTGGTTTTGTCTTGAAAGCTAGATATGTATAAGTACTTGAGCATGTATGTGGATATGTGTACACATACATATAGTTGAGTATAGATATAGTATGACAGTTATGGGGGAAATTTATTGTCTGTTCAACTACTTGAAATACAAACGAAAACAATGCACAAAGAGGGGAAATTACAAGAATAATCGAACAATAATTGCGATCGATAAATATCAATCAGAATCATGCAGAAAACGAGATATACATATTTATAAGAAATAATGCTAAAATGTGTCAATGAGTATGTTAAAGTTAATATAAATGTTAGAGTAGATGTATGTTAATGTTACTGTTAATGTTAATAGGCATGTCTTATAGGTATGTATGTAGGTTAAACGTATTGATTATTCATTATATCGATCGTAAGCTTTTAAATGTAAGCAAAGCTTTTTGTAGCTGGCCAAATGTTGCTGATGGTTGTACCAAAGCGATGAATTTTTGTAAAGCAATTAAAAACAAAGCAGTAGAATACAAAAGTTGGGTAGTACTTCACATACGATACCTAGTTGGATAGACTTTTTGTTTTGGCTAGGTAACGCTTTAAAGAGAGAAGCTTTTCGAAGTCTGTTGTTCTTAATTAGAATGAAGTTATATAACATGATGGGGAAATGTACATGAGCTGAATTCTTCTGTGGCTGCAATTCAGAATTTGGGATACATAACGAAACGAAAGCGTAGAGCTTTTATTCCGATGCGGAATAGGAATGGTGGAGCCACGTGCGAGTCATGTACACAACAAGTTAGTAATTGGATTAGTTGAGGGGATGTTACGGAAATTATAAGAAAACTAGAAGGTTAACATCTAATTTGGGGGGAGAGTGGGGAGTACAACTAAAAGAGCTTTTTGAATGATAAGAAGCTTTGCAACTGAAAAACTTACGCGCGTTTGCTTGCCCAGTTTCTTGTTTACCTGGACACCGACACTTAGTTTCTGGCCCATATGTCGGGAGGTTTGCTTTATCAAAATACAGATCATTTCGGTCTGCAGCTCCGGCATATCCAGGCAATGCTGCAGCGCATTTTGGGCGAGCACCACATGGTAATCGATGCCCGGCTGATTGACGGCCACGGACATAAACAGCTGAATGCTCTGTGGCGGGCAGAATGGGATTAATTACTTACAGATGCCAGCGAATCCGGGGAATCGGCAGTTGAGCTTACCTTGAATAGCTTTATAGCCTCCGGCTGCATGGTCTCCGTGTGCATGGAGGACAGGGGAGCTGTGATCGTATCTTTGGTGTGCAGCAATATGGGATGACGCCAGAGCACGCAGTCTGCAGAGTGACAAACGGAGTACTCTATGAACCACTCGATTTCAGATGGAGCTGTAAGCATTACTCACTTGGATCGCCGTCAGTTTCCATGAGCTTCTGCACCAGCTGCTCGTACTGTGTGCCCGCACTGGGTCCGCCGCCCGAGACGACGGTCAGATGATATAGCCAGTTGTCGCGCTCCGGCTTGCCGGATAGGATCAGATACGTGGGGCCCTGATGGGCCGGGTAGATGGCCACGGTGAGGCGCGCCTGATCCTGTGCGGCATCCTCGCGCTCCTCTGAGTCGGAGTCGGACACGTGCTCGACCTCCTCCACGCGTGCATCACGCATATTTATTTGACCCAGAGGATTCTGCAGGGAATGACCGTGATTAGCTGAGATCACATTTGCAGCTTCCGCACTCACCGTCTCAGCGGGCGCCTTGAAGTAGAGGAACATCTTGCCCAGGAGCACGCACCAGCACTTCTTGGCATGGCCGTTCTTCACCTTGGTCACCCAGCCCTGCACCGTGGGCTTCTGATCGTCCCGGCTGAGCAGCAACTTGGTGGCATTGCGACGCTGCACATTCTGCAGCACGCGTATCCAGTCGTCCATGGTGGCGTGCGAGTCGGCGGTCAGGTAGTAGACCTTCTTGCCCGTGTCTATCTCGAAGGTGGAGGCGCCCTCAGCCCGGCTGATGCGACAGGCCTCGTCCAGCAGGATCTGGCCCTGTGGCTTGCGCTGCACATCGTGCTGGCTCTTCCAGTAGTTGAGCGTGCCGTTCTTCAGGACGAACCAACGCTTGCGCCAGGTCTTCAGTTTGCCACCCAGCTTGGCCAGGTGTCCCATCTAAAGGAGAGAGAGAGAGAGGGGGAGAGAGATGACTACTGTTTAGTACATCTGCAGTAATTAATAGCAAACACACACAATGCTCACCTTCTCCAGCGATTCGAGCTTCTTGCTCGGCGAGTCCACGTAGGATTGACGCATCAAGAGCGACGGCATCGAGGCGTCCATGCAGGTCGATTCGGAGACAGCATCGGGGGGCAGGGCGTAGTCGTCGGAGAGGCCTGATTCAAAGGAAAGATCTGAAATTACTGTGCCACGCATGTGAGGGCTCACGCGCAGTTGCGTCAGCTGCGCGCCAGTTGTGGGCGAATGTAGGCGTGGCAGCGTGCTCTGTACATTGTGCACGGGCGCCAATGCCGGCGCCTGCGGGTGCGGCAGCGTGTGATGATGCTGATAATGGTGTTGTTGCTGTTGTTGTTGCAGTTGTTGCTGTTGTTGTTGTTGTTGTTGTTGCTGTGACTGGTGTGGTGTGGTTAAACGTGTGTGGACTGTTGTGTGTGCCAGTGAGTGTGCGTGTGTGTGTGTGCGTGTGTGTAGTTAATGGCGGGTGAATGGCAAATGATGGTGGTTAATAGTGGTCATTGATGATAACATAAGGAAGCACCACACAATGAGGTGAGGGGAAAGGCGCAAGGAGGGAGATGCAACCAGTTCAAAGTTTGTTAGAATACCCATAGAAAATTAGTTGTCAGAGTAGATTATGGAAAGACTCAAAGTATGGGCTTTGGAGCAGAGCTAATAGCAAAGCATGCTACAGGATTGAGGAATTTGGGAATAGGGGGAGAAGCACAATAGGAGCAGGATTCTATAGACAAATTGTAAGTACTTTTAAATTACATAAAAAATGATATATGTAGATGCCACAATTGATAAATATGCTTATTAAAAAAATATAAAAATAAATAAATTTCAAGAAAATAAAAAATGATACAATAAATAATCATACAATCTAAGGATATTCAAGATTACAATTGCATGAAATGAATTCAATGCTTATTCAAAAAAAAAAAAAAAAAAAAATAAATAAATAAATAAAAAAAAATAAAAAAAATATAAAATAAAAAAAAATAGTAATAAATAAATAAATAAACAATTATTTATAAAAAGAGAATAATAATAAAAAATACATAAAAAATGAAATACAAAAAATAATTAAATATATATTCAGAGAAAAATAAAATTAAAATTAAATAAGTAAGATAAAAATAAAATAATTAAACAAAACATCAATATCATCAATATCAAAGTAATTATCTTGTTATAAATTCAACGCCTTAAAAAAAATAAAATAAATAAATTAAAGTACAAAAATAACTAAACTTACATTCAAGAGAACAAAAAAAAAAAAAAAAAAAAAATAAAATAAAATAAAATAAATTATACATATAAAAATAAAATAAAGTAGCTTTATATATAATCAAAAGAAATGATGATGTAAAAAAATATATTTATATAAATATATCTGTTGTTCCAATTAGAAAAAATAATTCAAAATTGAATACATGATGTAAGCAAATGCAGAGTTATTAAACAAAACCAAATCATATTATTTTTTCATTATTGTTTTTTTTCAGCTTGTGTGTGTTAGTGTTTGGAGCTGGAGAAACTCTCTGTGTGGTTGTTGGGTTAGTGCTGTGGCTGTTGCTGTTGCAGTGGTTCAATGTTCAGATACCGCTACCGCTACCTTTACGCTTTACTGGTTTTACTGGGCGCGTGCGAGGAGAGAAGAAGAAGAAGATGTCTCTAGGGGTGGGTCTTGGACTGTACATACCACGCGCCTTGGCATTCTTGGGGCTCTCGGAGCCGCTGCGCTTGGCTGGGCTCAGGCTCGATGAGGTCTTCAGACTCTTCGATGGACTCGAGGCGCTGCCCGAAGTGGAGGTCTCCGTATTATCTGTGCTGGATGAGTTGTGCGAGTTGTGTGTCAGCATGACGGCATGATCCTCGCCATCGCTGGAATCGTCACTGGAATCGCCCGTGAAGGGCATCGAGCGTATTTGTGAGGCACGCCCCTTCACCGTGGCATAGACGGGCACGGATATATCACAGAAGCCGCCGCTGGCGGTTTGTTGCTGTCGCGTCGGTGGCTGGGGTGTGCCCGGCGTGCCGCTGCTGCCCAGCGTACCGTTCGCATCGTGGCCATGGCCATGGCCATGCCTCGTGGCGGTGCCACGTCCATTCGATAGGGTCAAACTGTGCTCCTGCACATCCGGCGTCGGCTCGTTGCTGGCATTGCTCTCGGCGGTGCTGGTGCCGGCGAGTCCGTCGTTGGCCACCTGATAGATCTTCGCCTCCCAGCTGGGGAAGCGATGCAGCGGCGGTGTCGGCGGCCTGGGCACGCCCAATTCGCTGGTGGTGGTCGTTGTGGTGCTGGAGTTGCCGCCGCTGGCCATCAGCGCCGGATTGTTCTTCATCCAGGCGGGCAGCTTCTCGCATGAGGGCGTATAGATTTCGGCATAGTCGTGCGCCGTGTCCGTGTCGGAGCTGTCCGGCCGTGTGCTGCCCGTGGCCGACTGCGCCGCCTTGCTGGAGATGCTCGACAGCGGCGCTAGGGTGAGGCCGTCAACGGCCGCGACCAGATTGCGTTCCAGCTCCTGCGGCTCCATGGAGAGATTGCGTCGATGCTGATGATGTGGATAGGAGCTGGTCAATGGCCGGCTAATGATCTCCTGCGGATCGAGACTCTCGCTGCGTCGTCGCGTTTCCGGCGTGCTCGCAAAGTCCTGCACGTCCAGGCTCAGGCTATTCCTGACCGGCCCGACAATGCTGTGGCGCTGCGACTGATTGGCTATGTGATTCTTGAGCAGCTCCAGCTGCTGGTTGCACTTGATGTTCTGTTCGCGCAACAGCTGATTTTGCTCCTCGAGGTCGCGCAGCTTATTGTTCACCCACTCCTTGATCTTGGCGGCCTTGGCCTCGATCTGGCGTGCGTCGTGCAGGCGCAGCTGTCGTTGCTCCTCCACCTGTATCTCCAGTGAGTTAATTGTCTTCTCCGCCTCGTTGCTGGGCAGACAGACACCCACACCAACGCCCACGCCCACGCCTACGGCCACGCCTGTTGTGCCTGTGACGCTCTGTTGGCAGGCAGCGGCCAAGGCTGCAGCGGCAATTGCCTGTTGCTGCTGTTGCTGTTGCTGCTGTTGATGTATGGGCGAGCTGGTGGCCGTTCCCTGCTGCGAGTGTTGCTGCTGCTGTTGTTGTTGCTGTTGTTGTTGTTGCTGTTGTGCTTGGGGCTTTGGCCATTCACTGAGCCGCTGCTCCATAGCACGCACCTGTAAGTAATCAAGAGTGAGAAAGGACATGGTTAGCAATGGTTTGACTTTGATTTGAACCACCCCCACCCCCACCATCACCCGCCCACACATACAAACTCCACTAAAAAGGGGAAAAACTTTTGCAGACAGCTCTCGTATGGCGCTGCAAAAGAAGTCCTTAGAAAATTCAATTAAATTTGCACTAAGCTGCGGCTGTAAAACGAAACGTCCTCTAGCCAGGACTAATGCTTACGTATGACCTGTTCCCAAAGCTGTCCGTGTAGTGGCAGCAACTTGGCTAAGTAGTTGGCAGCAGCTGGATCAAGTTAATGGCAAATGGAAAAAGTTCTATTCAACTGGGGATTGGCTTTAGCGTGAGATTCGTATGTTCAGGATTAGGAGACGACTTAAATCGAAGGAAAGAGTGCTAGACTGGTGCTGAGCTAACCAAAATAACTATGGCATAACTATATATAGAAAATAGATAAACCTTCTACAGGTTAAGGCAATTCTCGTGTTAAAGCCGCATTAAGTTCAATTAGATCCATCCTGCAACTGGTTATAACTCATAGAGCCATGTGCTTAAGGAGTTGGTCTAGCGTCTAGTGCGGAGACCCCGGGGCCAAAGAACTGTCAAGCGCATTGCTAAATTATGAGGCGCAGTGGCGCAAAAACTTGTGTAATTAAACGCAGCCATTTGGGGCAGACTTTGGCGTCCATTTAGCACTCGGGCTGTGCTGCAGTTGAGCCAGGCATGCGAGCAATGCTTGAGTTGAGTTGGGCTCAGACTGGGTTGTTTAGGGGGTACACAACACTCGCCAAGCAAAAGAGAGAGAGAGTGAGATAGAGCGGCATCTGAGACAAAGAAAAAAAAACAGGACATGTGGCTTGCAACTTCAATTCGCACGCCAAGCTGAGCAGCTGCCTCCGGGGCTGGTCACCAACAATCGAACTGACAACAAAGCCAAACCCGGAAGCAAGCCGACTGCCACTCATGGCCGTGTGGCAAGTGGCAAGTGGCAACTGCCTCACTTCACCTATTGCATTATTAGTTGATGGCGCCACACACAAATGGGTCAATTGCCCAATGCTCAGTGTTCAATGCTCGAGATGTCGTGGAACTCTCCTATAATGGCCATGTCAGCCAGCCAGCTCCACTTGCAACTGCCAACTCTCTAATGCTGACTAAGCCCAGCTGCTACATGTTAAAAATAAATAGACTGCCGAAAATAACAAGCGGAAGTTCAGGGTATTGGACGACACGCATATAAAATGCCAAAGTTTATGCCTGACACGAGCAGGACTACTTCAATACCCACACAGCACACACACACACACATACACACATTTATACGTATGCATGTTGGCAGTTACGGGAATAAACAGAATTATGTTCACTCTAAGCATATATTTCAAAAAAAGCAAACAATAAAAGGCTTTAGCTAGCGCCAAGAAATATTACTGAAAACACATAATATACCAAAAAAAAATATTAACATTTGCCTCCGACATACCAACATATACTGAATTGTGAGAATCGCATAGTAAGGTATTGAATTTGTTCTCTATATAATTGTTAGATTTATCCAAAGTACTACGGATTATATACATATATGATTTGGAATAAACTTGAAACAGCTTTCATTTATTATAAAAAAAAAAACATTTCATTTTCATATATATTATATAACATTGTTTATAACATTAGAAACTGTTAACCACTCACATTCTGTTAAATAAATGTAAACATCTGTATATAAATAATTCATCTAAATTCGGCATAATATTCTACTATATATATTTTATAGTATTATTTATAGTATTCGAGACTTACTTTAAAATAAAAGTTAAGCAGCAAATTTCCGTTTAATATAAAAATCTTTCTAAAAAACAATTGAAAACTTCTTTTCAAACAGCTTAATGGCTTCAACTCGAGGCTAAAAGCCAGGGCTGTTCTCGCATGCAAACCAACTAACTGGGCAAACTATTTGCGAGGCAAAAGTTAAAGTATTTATGGCAACACTTTGCCAAAGTCGGCAACTTTTGCTGAGCGGCGCGAATCGTGGCATTAACTGAGCCCAAATACCAAAGAGTTTCGGTTTACAGTTTCTGGCCAGAAACTTGTGCCATAAAATTTGATGGCGATTGAAAGAAAAAAAGCAAAAACAAATGGAAGCAGACTAATGCAGCGCTTAATTTTTTGTTTTCCTTCCATTGGCCTAACCATGGAACCCACAAGCAGCAGAAACTTGGCCAAGTGATAACCATATGCGGAACTAAAGTTGGAGAAGTTTTGCATTTGCTGTTGGCATTGGATGCATTTAGGCGTGTGAGAACTTTTTCTGAAGCGCTGTTAAAAGAACAAATAGCAATAGAAAAGTTAGACGTGAAGAGGGCAAAGTGGGAGCAGGCGGAGCTTTGTTGACTTTATCTCAGTTAGCAGCACCAGGAGCAGGAGCCGGAGCAGGAGTTGTCGCGTCGCTTGTGGCAAACGAATGTTAGATATGAAAATAAATCTGCGCTCTGTCAGTTCAAGCAAATCCGGCAATTTGCGCCATTTGATTAGATTTTCTTGAATGTGAATGTGTAAGTGTGTGTATCTGTGTGTGTGTGTGTGTGTGTGCATATAAAAGACTCGAAAGTCCTGTGCAGCTGTTTAGTCTCATAAAGTTGACTACACGCTCCGACTTTTGCCCAACAACTTGCCCTAGGTCTGCGCCGGATGAGGATGGCCTTGCTGAGGGGGGGGTTATACGCTTTACGGCTGAGCGCAGCTGCAACTGTCAGGCGCAACAAAAATATATAAAAAATTGGTAAAATTGGAAACAATTCGATTTTTATTGCGCAACGACATTTTTATTGCCGACTACTAGCCAAAATCCATGATAGAAATGGAGTAGGTGTGGCAGTGGGGCTCAACAACTAAGTGCTGCCAGTTGCCGAGTCGTCTCTGCCCACTTAACATAAATGTCGTCTGCCAGCGTCGCCTGCCTTGCCTTGCATTAACTGCAAAACCCGAAATCCTAGACAATAATTTGCCTGAACGCACAATCGGATTATGGAAACTAAGAAGACGAGAATGCGAGCAGAGAACGAAATGCATGACTTACACATACCCTGTAGAAGTGGAAGAGCTGTTAAGTAGAGCTAAGTATAACTACTCTACGTATATATAACATATATAAAGCTAGAGCTAAATATAGATTCAGCTAATAATTTTTTGTATTCTGTACTCTCATCTTATATATCCCCAAATAAATTAATATTAGTTATAATAAACCCTGCTCAACTTGCTGACATTTACAGGGTAGCTGAAAACAAAATATAAAATAGACAATTTCCAAAAAAAGAAGAAGAAGAAGAAGAAGAAGAAGAGAAAAACACATAAAAGATGAATGAGTTGAGAAATGAATATATTATATAGTATACTTATCTTCGGTTATGCTTGGATGCACTTGCCAGATCCCCCAAGCATTTGAATACAAATTTAGATTTGAATTTTTAATGCGTTTTTGTCGGGGGACACGTTCGGCAATGCCAAGGATGGAAATAATCATGCCCATTCAAAGACATCAAATAGTCGGAAACGCAAATGAAAAATGGGAAAATTGTGAGGAAAAACTATTCAATGCACTCATTCACTCTATTCTCCAGTTGGACTGGGATTGACTAACTGAGTGGATGGGTGGGTGGGTGAGTGGGTGGGTGAGTGAGCTATTAAGCAGCCTGTCTACTCGCGAGCATCCCTCTAGCCCCCCCTCCCGTCCCCTCTCTACAGGCAGTCGGCACGGCATTCCAATTTTTGTGGCAGCTCCCATTTGGTTGGCAAGCATGAATCCTGCTTTTATTACTAAATGAGCAGACGCAATTAAGTGGCGTAGGTTGTGTCCGCCCGAAGGGTTGACTGCCATCCGGATGGCGGGGGAGGGATGGCCATGGTGTTACTAGCGGCAGATGACTAACGACAACGACAACCATAATGCTCGGTCGCTCCACTGGGCGCCCAGCAAGTGACTTTTTATGGAAAATGTGTGTAAGCGGAAAGCCAAAGGGAGCTTGGGAATCATACTAGGCGACCTGCCTCTGACGCACCAGCGGGGGGAGGGAGGGAGTTGCTTTGATAGAGCACGAACTGGCATAGTGCCGTCCCTCTGCGGTGACTCAGTTGCGGTTGTATGCGAAATATGTGCGGGCTTGGCGACTCTATTCACATTTAAATTGCTGTCATAGCACATGATTAATTAATTTGTAATGAGCGCTAATATGGACGCTAGATGGCGCCACACTTCGGCTCAGCTGCACTCGGAATTCTACAGTTCTAGTTAAATATTCCAAAAGAAATTCATTTACACATTTGAGTGAGGCTGAAGTAGAAGCTATGGCTGCAAAGCGAATCGATTCGGATTCGGATTGAATAATGCAAGTTTGATGTTGCTCAACGGAGATTTTTCAAGTGAAGCCTGAAATTATTGGGACTTGTTTTAACGTGTTATACATTTTGGGTGAGCATAAATGTATTACTAAGATATAGTAGATAAATGATATCTGAACTGAAATCTCGTTCACTTTTTACTTCAAGTTTGTTAGTCACCAAATCCAACTACACATAGAAACGTTACCCTTACTTAGTCAGCGTATATGAGTAATGAGCAAATACTTCACTTATTGTTAGTAATAAGCATAATCGCATAGATACCATATATCATATTACAGTTGCTTCATTTGTCTCTTCTTCCTTTCTGTATCGGATATTAGATGAATACTTGGGAATACTTGGGCATTCGATTACAGCACCGTCTTTACATATACTTATCTATGTGTATATTGCTTAATTCTTCTCTGTCCTTCTCTGTTCTTCTCTTTTCCCTCCTCTTGCCTCTATTTCCTAGTTATTTTCTTTCTTTTCATTCCTGTTATTTATTTTTATACCCTGAACCTATTGGAAATGGGAAATCAGGGTATAATGGTTTTGTTGCAAGGTGTGTAACAGGCAGAAGGAGGCGTGGCAGACCCCATAAAGTATATATATTTTTGATCAGGGTGACGAGTTGAGTCGATTTAGCACTATTATTCTGTATATTTCTACTAAGTATTCATTCTACGTATTTCGAAGTATTTCTTCTTTGCATTTTCTCTAAGTATTGCGTCCCAGTATTTCCGCTAAATATTTCCTCTTTCTTCTAAGTATTTCCTCTTATTATTTCACTTACGCAATTTCTCTACGTATTTCCTTTACGTAATTCCTCTACGTCTTTAATGCTTATAATTCACACACTCGACTTCACTTTACTGCGCTGACCCCCACCAAGCCTGGACGACTGAAGACTGACTGAACAAATGCTGCAGCTGCTGCCCTTTATATAGGGTCACTTTTTCTCAAGCACTGTCTCTCCCAACTGTTGAGCCTGACGGCAGGTGCCTATGTGCCTGTGTGTGTGTGTGTGTGTATGTGTGTGTGTGTATGTGTGTGTGTGCGTGTGTGTGTGTGTGTGTGTGTGTGTGTGTGTGTGTGTGTGTGTGTGTGTGTGTGTGTGTGTGTGTGTGTGTGTGTGTGTGTGTGTGTGTGTGTGTGTGTGTGTGTGTGTGTGTGTGTGTGTGTGTGTGTGTGTGTGTGTGTGTGTGTGTGTGTGTGTGTATGTGTGTGTGTATGTGGGTGTGTGTGTGTGTAAGAAAGACGCGATAAATTATTGAAATATCAGTTCTCCAAAGGGAGGTTCAGGGGATTTCCTAGTCGAGCAGTCTCGACTAGACCTTTCTTACTTGTTCCTACTCTCTCCCTCTCTTTCCCCTCTCTCTCCAATGTATTTGTTTCCTCTGTCGATTAATTGACTCTGCTTGACAGCAAGTCCTAGCTTATTTGTTTATCTAGGCAGCTGTTTAGACATTACTTGAGATGAGCTGCATTAGGCGTTCGCTATCTCTATTACTCTCTCTCTCTCTCTCTCTCTCTAGCTCCCTCTCCCTCTTTTTTTTGTAGTTAGAATTGTGTCACATTATTGTGTGTACAAATTGATGGCGCCGTTTGGCAATTTGTGAATACATCTCACACAAATGTGCCGCAACATGTTGAGTTCTGTTAAGAGCTCTCTCTCCCTCTGGGGGCGGGGGAGGAGATGGGGGACATCCACTTTGCTTTCGCTGCACATCATCTTTGGGCATCTTACATATGCATGTCTCTGTGCCCCTCTTTTATTTGCGTTTCTTGTGTCGCTTTGACTTCTTGAGTAAACAGCCGCCGACAACCCCCGCACGCTGCACGTTGCACGCTCCACGCTTCACTCTGGGCACTCCCCTTGCTTCTTGTCATGCCACATTTTCGACGTTTAATTTCGAGTCATGATTCCATTGTTATTTATAGTCAACAAAGTGGCAGCAGCAGCAGCAGCAACAGCAGCAACGGGAGCCACTCTAGACAACACTCCATAAAATATTGTTGACTCCCTTTTTTCTCAGCTGGGGCATCTCTGTGGCTCCCAGACCAGCGTTGGCACGCGACGCATCGTCGCTTAGTCTGGGGTGGTTGCTGCCACTTAGCTGCTGCAGGCTGCAGCTTCCGTTGCGCCTTTAAACGTTGCCATGGATTCGTAGAAATTTTAATTTAATACAAGTTTAGACCAGCTCTGAGCAGCAGTGTCGCATCTATTCATTTGTTTTCCTGCTGCTGGTGTTGCTGCTGCTGGTGTTGCAGCTTCTTGTGGCAGTGTCGTCGCCGCTGTCGCCGCTGTCTGCCTGATGATTTTTCCATTACAGTCAATGTCAATATTTGCTGCATGTTTTGGCAGCTTTGAAATTGAAAATGTGCTTGTTGCAAATTATTTGCGACGTGGCTGTGGCTGCCACACAGCTCTATTTTCAACCAGCCACGCCCCCACACGCCTTGGCACCTTTCTCTGTCTCTCTCGTCGCGTTTTGTCGGCGCGTCTCATGCTTGCAACAATTAAAAATCTCGCGGACGTTGCCACGGTCTCCGTCTGTAATTGCGGTAGCTGCTGCTCCTGACGGCTGCCTGCCACATTCTCTTCTTCTGCTGCTGCTGCTGCTGCTTGCTTCCATCACAAGTGGCACTCGTCAGTCGAGTGTTGCGCCTGCCGCGTCGCTACTCTTGACGTGTGTCATTTTGAGCAGAGTGCTGCATACTTTGGGGCACATTTAAAATTAAATAACGTCTTAAATCGTATTTAAATTTCATTTAACAATTTCATTTTTACATTTTCCTCATTATTTTCGTGCATTCAACCATCATTATCATTATTATGATAATCAGAGTGAATTTTGATATAGAATATCATTTGTACTAACTATTGTCATTGTCATTGTCATTATCATTGTCATTGTCATTGTCATTGTCATTGTCATTGTCATTGTCATTGTCATTGTCATTGTCATTGTCATTGTCATTGTCATTGTCATTGTCATTGTCATTGTCATTGTCATTGTCATTATCATTATCATTGTCATTGCCATTGTCATTGTCATTGTCATTGTCATTGTCATTGTCATTGTCATTGTCATTGTCATTGTCATTGTCATTGTTATTGTCATAGTCATTGTCATTATGCTTGAGCTACAGATTTGATCGATTCGATTGCCTACTTATACTTTTCATACACCCAATCGATTAGCTTACGAACGCAAATTGTTCGATGCATCTCAAGTGATTTGACAGCAGCCGACTCGACGGCTGGCACGCCTATTCAGACGCCCATTTATAATCAGCTTAACTTAATCAGTTTTCAGCGAGTTAAAGGAATCTAGGGAAAAGAAGGAAACGAGACCGAGCGGAATTTGCGGGGGAAAAAACTTTGCTGCGCCTTTTGCCAGACAATAAACTAAAACAAAAGTTTCGCTGCTGATAAAAGTTTTGAACACTCCCCATTCCACAGGGCGGCCCTGCTAGCCGCATATTCATTTGAGGACTGCATGAAGCTGGCAAGTTGGCTTTAAAGTGTGTTGGCTAATGCTCGGAACTTGGCAGCAGACATCGGCTGGGAATACGCTTTGCATTTCAGATTTGCCAACTCGATAGTATCTTAAGAAAGCGATGTCTAAAGTACACTCAGCTCAAGTATCTTCGGGCACATTGTTGAGCGTCAAAAGGCAAACAATGTGCCCGGCCGAGGACAGCGGCCGGAGAAGGGGCATTGTGTCTGGCGGGGAGGTCGCCCTCTTCAGCTGGCGACCAAACACAGAAATGCCGACAAATGCGCGACAAAAAAAATATGAAAATATATATATGTATATATACAATACATAGAATCCATGAAAAGTGGACAAGTAACGGGAAAATGACGGGAAAAATGCTTTTCAATAATTTTTCTCTTTCGAACGGACGCGCCTTCTCTGTCGCTTGGCGCCCCAAAGTCTGCGGCAGCTGCGCCAACTGTTTCTGACAGTGGGTGGCATGCGCCACGCCTCGATTGACAGCCTCCTTTGGCGGTGGTGCAAACGCGCTGTTTTTACGCTCGAGTGGTGCAGCAGTTGTCGCACTGTTCACTGAAATTACAACTGAAGACGCGCTGCAGCCACTTCCACTGATCGAGCAGCAGCAGCAGCAGCTGAAACGGCAAATACAATGAGCTGGGGCCCCGCCCATTTTTAATTAGGCGGGGAAACCCCACAAGCTGCACAAAGCACAGCGTCTGGCCGAACGCCAGCTTCGTTGCTTCAAAGTGCACTTTGTTTTCGCTTTTACTCAACTTCAATTTTTTGTTGCTTTTGTTTTTGTTTTTTAACTAAAAAAAAAAAAGTAGAAGAAGAAGAAGAAGAATGGCTTTTGTGCAAATGTTGCCTGAGCAAATGACAAAAGTGCATTCAAGTGTAAAATCTGAGAGAAGGAGCGACTGGGCGAGCGAGTGGAAAGGTTAGCTACTGTGGTAGCTCTGAGAGAATTCTTGAAACATTAAACAGATTTAAGTAGCGCCATCTGTCAATGGGAATCGAGAGTAGATAGTTAAAAATTTTGAGAAACTATTATTGCATTTAAGGCACTTAAGGAATCATTTTTCCTCAGTATAGCTAAGGGTTTACAAGTCTGGACTAATTCGTTTCCTATTCATACACACAAGAATATTCATTTCAGCTATTTATATTTTCCTTCAGTGCTTCCTCGACAACTGTCATTTGTCTCCAATTAGAACTACGAGCTGTATACATCTTCATTTCAGCTTTGAAGCAAACTTTCAATTGTAAAGGGCAACTTTTTGATCAGAACTCATAAACGTGACCTTTTCGATGTCGCTAACCAATTAAGCGTGAAGCGACAAGCCCCATTCCTTCCCTTGCCCAAAAATGACAATAACAACAAAGACAACTTCATTCAAAGTCGCCTTGGAGAAGCCCAGCGATGCGTTCGACGTTGTGTAAAAACTTGTGCAACAAACAAACACATAGACAGACAAACACACACACACACATATACAGACACACAAGACAGACGAAAAGTTGTAAGCAATTAAAAGCATTTTTCCCTTTTCATTTGCTCTTGCTCTTCTTTTTGTATTTTCCCTTTCTTTTTTTGTTTTCGTAAATTTTTTTTCCTGCCTGCACTTGGCAAGTTTCTTGATTCCAACTTCTTTGTCTCTGCTGCTCATAAATATTAGATTTTTACGGTATTCCACTAAACGAGACTTTAGACCAAGAGATCGCAATGTTAAAGAGGCGCTTCTTAAGCTAAAGCTGGACGGAAAAGCTGAGCTTATCCGTCCGTCATTCGTGAGCTGATCGTAAGGAATATTTCAGACGCAAATCGAAGTCAAAGTTAATCTCTAAGTAGACCAACGCATAGACGGACTTGCCTATATACAAACTTGGCAGTTTCATACAGATTAACAATATTTATATATATTATATTGTATTCGTAAATATATATAGCGAATATAACTAGAAGAGTCTGCTACAATAAGTCTCCTATTTTCCCATTAAGAGTATAAAGTCCCCAAGGAATAAATTTGGGCTTATCTTAACATAATTATACATTTATTATAATGTTCTGATATAGGTTTGACAAAATTTTACGTACATTTCGGGCATATTGTGCGATTGCCCAGTTGCTGGAAAACAGTTGCCATTTTCTTTGATTTTCTCATACGCTTTTCACACGATTCGAGTAGTTTTGGTAGAACACAAAACAAAAATAACAACAATAAGAAAAACAACAAAACGCACACGCGAATGACGAATCTTATTAGATCAGAGGTTCATTGGCTTAATGTGCCATAAGGGTTGGGGGTTGTTTTATCCAGCTGGCGGTTACGTCGCACGATAGTAATAATTTCGCGTGGCCAAACTATTTGGTGGGTAAACCGGTTTGGTGGTGGGCGGAGAGAAGGGTAGGCGGTCGGCGATCGCGAGTTCTGTTGCTGCTGCTGCTGCAACTATTGAGGGTTGTTTATTATAGGCTATCCTTTTTGGAAGCGTTTCACAAAAGAACTGCAAAAACTGTTACTTATTTTCAATAAATATTCCAAAAAAAAAAAAGGGAAATTAAACTAAATTGAAATCCAACAATTAACAAACACTGAAGCAAAAACTTGCGATGCAACAACCATCAACGCCGCGATTTGAACAGTTCAACAATGAGCACCGTTAGAAACGCTGTAAACGCCGTCCAGCGACCCGCACGAGTCGAGCAACTGTGAAGCACTGAACCAACCGGCTGCCAGGCCAAAAGCAGCCACCAAGCAAGCCAGCAGGCGGCAAATACCCAGAGCGAATGCGAGTGCGAGTGCGAGGGAAATTTTCGCGTGTGGAGGTGGGAAATTCGTTTGCTATGCTTGGGTGTATATATGTATAAGTGTGTGTGAGTGTGTCTGTATAAATCGTGTGTGAGTCGAGAGACAGCTGAGCGAGGGAAGTTTTAGCGAAACGAACCATTTACCAAGTGCGTATGTGTGTGTTTGTGTGTGTGTGCGTGCTTTATTTTTGGGGAGGTAATTCATCTTGCAATATATGTCATATATCACACACACACACACACATACACACATAAATATATGCCAAGTAGCGCATAAATAAATAAATAAATAAATAATAAGCACATACTATCCCATAGACCAACTGAAACATCAATATAAAATAAGGCAAATTTGCAAATCAATGGGTTATCAGTTATCGGCCGGGCTCTCAATGCGTCTGGTTTGTTGGCCCTGCTTCCGATTTTAATGGTCTGTGGGGCACATAGCTCAAATGGAATTTATGGCCAAGGAATGCGTAATTCAAAGCCCTCACCTGACCCCCAAACCCCCCGCTGGATGGCTTTCAGCCAAATGACTCACGCATAAGTGACATAGCTAACGCTAGGCTCTTGAAGCCTTTAAAGAACAGTCCTTAAAGCACAACTGAATTGCTTTACAATAATAATCATATAATGGATAATATTTATAGATAATTCTCTCAAATAGAATCAATCGATCGAGGGAATCCCTACGTTACACGGGGTATCTGAGAATTGAGCATTTTGTGGCTTCCTTTCCTTCCAACTGGTGTCAATGACTTTCGCCAAGTTTTGGAGCGATGCTCCTTGAGCGGCTGAGCACGAGAGCAGACCAAACATCAGTCACTCTGCCATCCTTCCGGCCAAAAGTGCGTGTCATGTGAGAAACAGAATCAAATAGAGTGATGCGTGGCAGCAGGAGGAAAATGTGGAGTCAGGGGTGGTACGGGTGGTACGGGTGGTACGGTTGGTGGGTTAGATGCATGTCAGTTGTCAGATTATGTGTCGGAACAACATTGAGAACAGCAGCGCCACCGCACAATTTATCTAACTCTCTCCCCCCTTCACTAGAGACGTTTGCCGTTAGCCAAATATTGTGGCTCCCTTAAAGCTGGCTCCAAGCATAAAATATATGCATGTCCATCTCCATGTAGCATGTGCCACTGGAAGCTCTTTAGCTGATTGTTTGCGGTTGGTGTCAACAATTTGCCTGATTAAAAAACAACAAAACAGAAGCCGGCTGACTGGATGGCTGGCTGTTGCTGCTGCTTCTGCTCTTGCTGCTGCTGGGCGCCATATGAGCTGCGAGATGACTCAGTTTCATTGTCGTCCTCGACATCCATCAGAGCGCCAGCCAGCATGAAGATTATTGGCTAGACGCGTCCAACAACAAACAAACAACAAACAGCAGCAGCAACAACAACAGAAACCATAAAAACAAAGTCAATGCGGGCATAATAAATGTTTAAACAGTCGAAATTGCAATACACTAATATTTCATATTAATTTATTGTATGTCACATACATACATATACATATTAATATATTAAAATTCATATATATTAATATAAATTTAATATCGTCATATTTAACTTTTGAATAAACTGAAGTTAGATAGTTTAAAAACTTTTCAGCTCAAAGTAATTAAATATCTAGAAATTTATAAAAAGTCAATGAATGCATGAGTTTTTAATATCTATATCATGTATTCAATACATATAATAAATTTCAATTTATATATATTTAAAGTACGTCATCTTCATCTTTTGAATATTCGCTAGTTCACAAGTTTTTCCACTCAAATGGAAAAGCCAATGAAAATGGCATTGGGGAGAAAGAGTATTGAAAGAAGTCAAAGCACATCCTCTGCATGAGCGTCTAAGTGTGATACGCCCCGACTAGACTGGCTGGCAGCCAAAATTACAGGCTACCCCTAGCGTTAAAGCTGCCACAAGAGCCACTTGGCCGCGCCGCTGCTGCTACTCCTGCTCCTACTCCTGCTCCTACTCCTGCTCCTGCTCCTACTCCTGCTCCTGCTCCTGCTACTGCTCCTGCTGCTGGACTGTGGCGCAGCTGTGGCTGACGTGCAGTTGCTTTCCAATAACTAACTGCTTAAATTCATATTTGGCTATGGAATAACGCATCTTGGCCATAACTCAGAAGCGGGCTGCATCTAAGTATCTGCCAGAGCGCTGCGGCACATCATTCACATGCAGCAACTGTTGCATGGAGCGCTATGGGGCGCTATTTTTAAATGCATATTAATGCGGAGCGGAGCCAACAAAGCGCGCTGCGGCGCGCCAAATGATGTCGTCGACTCGCTGATGACTTTTAAATAAAGAAAAAAAAACCAACAACAACAAAAAGTCCACTTAAATCGAGAGAGAGACAGGGACAGCCCAAGTAAAAGAGAGGAAGAGTGGGAGAGAGAGAGAAAATGCAACGCATAAAACGCATTAGATTTTTCAAATGTGCAACAGCCGCGGCAGCGCAGTCCCAACTGCGAGTGGGCGGCCGCTGCGGAGGCGGCTTCAAGCGAAAGTGGCGCCGCCAGCATTGCCGACGCGTCTCTGTCGACGTCAGCGGCAGCGGCAGCGCCAGCGCTAACGTCAACATCAACATCAACGTCAACGTCATCGTCTGCACTGCACTCTGATGACGGATGCATGCATCATTAATTCAACTGAAGCAACAATAAACAACAACAGCAAAAAGAGGCAAACACCAACGCGCTTGGATTTTCTCTTTATTCTATGAACTTTTGTGCATAATCATTGTGAAGAAAAAAAAAAAAAAAAAACCAAAACGAGAACTGTAAATTGAATGGATCAATGTTGCCTATGAATACCCTAGAGATATATATATTTATTTATTTATTTATTTTTTTTATGAAAGCCATACGAGGTATTCCAATAACCCCTTAGTAAGCTAGAGATATTGACAAAGACATTGAATTAATGAATAGATATATATATAGCATATTGCTAGAAATTTATTAAATTGCAATAGTTTATATATGTATGTACATACATGTGCATATATTTATACTATGTGATATATTTTATTTCATTAATATTCTTCTTTTTTATCAATTTAACTTCATATGCATTGTTTATTTTTTATTTTATATTTTCTTAATTATTATTATTTATTTATTTCTTATTTTTTTTATATATTTCATTAAATTGATTTTTATTTATTTTTTTATATATTTTTTTATATTTTTTATATTTCATTAAATTTATTTTTATTATTATTTATTTATTTATTTTTTTATATATTATTTATTTTTTTTTATATATTTCATTAAATTCTCATAATTCATATATTTTCCAATTTTAAACATATTTATCTTTAAGCAATTATACTCATATTTATATTTATCATATATTTTATGTTTATTTTCATTCATTATTCTTTTATTGAATATATTATTCTTAGCACAAAGGTATTATGTTAAAAATATTAGTCATATAATATTTATATATTTTCAAATATTATTTATTTGCCAAATCATTTGCATTAACATTGATTTATTTATAATAATTTTATTGCAAAATATTATATAGATATATGTATGCAGGTATATATTGAATATTCATATATAATTTAATTATCATTATTATTTTATATTTAATTTTTTTTTTTTTTTTTTGCTTGCATATTTCATTTGGCTTTTAGACAATTATACAAAATTTTTACATACATATATATATTTCTCTTATATTTCATACTCGCGTCACATTGCCGTAATTTGTCAAACCTCCTCAAGCATGGGTAGGGCAACTGAAAGCCAAGTTCGACTGCATTAGTGAGTCGACTCAAGTCGATTGGAGTCGAACGGCAAATGCAATCAGCGATTGGCCCACATAGCAGGAAGAGGCAACAGCAGCTCAGTAAGAGACGGTGCCAAGCATAACTCGTACTCGCATAACTGTAACTGCATGTAGATGTCCGTCCCTGTCTCTGGCTCTGTCTCTGCCTGTGTCTCAGTCTCAGTCTAATCATCTGTGCGCTTTGTTTACTAAGAGATAAATGGCCACTGTTTTGAAGTGAGGCCAATTGAGTGGAGAGCTGGGGAGATGGGTGAGACGAAGAGATTTGTTGTTACGGGGAAGGGCGGTGGAGAGATATGGCGAGTGAGTGAGCGAGATAGAGAGCATGTGGCGAGAGCTGCACTTGGAGGCATCTCTAGAGATTGGCACGTGTCCAAGCAGCGAATGCAACTGGAAAGCGGCTGCATTCAATCGTCAGGCAGAGGCAATCAATCAACGCGCAGCAACTGGCTGCCGTTGCCGTTGCTGTTGCTGTTGTGGCGCCCACGTTGAACGCTAATTGATTTTGCAGTGTTTGTGCCACACAGGCAGCTGGTGGCAGCGGGGCGGGGCGGGGCAGGCGGGGTGCTGCATTAACAAAGCAAGAGATGACGACGCACAGATAAGTGGCTAAATAATTGAAAAATCCCATCAACAGATTGACCCAATTCCCTTTTACCCCCTTGCCCAGCGAAAAGGTTAAAAGTTCAAATACAAAATGCGAAATTTTTAATTGAATTTCATATGCAAGCAAGTAGAGGTTGTTGAGTGGGGCTGAAGGGGGTATACGATTGGAGGCAAGTCATAAATTATGCGCCTCACGGCTGAGCGATTTTGAAATGCGACATAAATTTCGATATATATAGAGATAGAGAGAGAAAGATATACATTTTGAAGATATATATGGCAGGCAGCTCTAATTTTAGGCAACTCATATGTAAGACTCATAAAATTAATATAAATTTGTTATGCGGTTTTCTTCACAGACAGAGTGAAAGAGAGAGAGGGAGAGGGAGGGGAGCAGGGGTGCTGCATGTCAGTTTATGCAACGCATAGGTAGTCGCAGTCAGGTGGGCGTCGTTCCAATTGGATGTTGCCCAATCGAATTCTAGACATGCTCCAAGCAGAGCATCGAGAATTTTGAATATGTTTTGAAAGCCATTTGGTTTTAGGATCTGCGCTAATTATAGCTGATCCGATGCGACATGTTCTTCTTCTTCTATGCAGTAATATAGTTAAATTATTGCCATAATTATTGGGTGTAGATGGATATATGTATATTTATGCGATAGTTGATGAACTTTGACAAACTGCATAGCCGATTCAAGTTGATCGGAGAGAAATATGTTTATAATAATATATTATTGATATTTAAGACTTCTGGTTCCTAGAACTACAGTATTACCTACCTAACTGATAACTGAATAATTAAATATAGCTCAATGATCTCCAGTATTACAATATACATATATTATATAATATATAATATGAGCACATTTTACTAGTTTCAATATCCGCCCGCATAACTGAACAATATATTCTTTCAGTTTATTTTTTTTTTTTCATATATATATTTAGAGATTTGAAGTTGAGAGTTTCACGCACAGCTCCAGCTATGTAGATATATAGAGAAGCCTCTAAATCGGGTCGCTTACCTTCTTTCTATAGTTATCCATTCATAAAACTGGTTCGTTGCACGTTTTGAAGTCTTTTAATCGTTGTTGTTGTTGTTGCTGTTATTGTTTTTATTGTGTTGTTCGTTGGTTGCCAAAGCGGGTGGGCGGAAGTTTGGGGGCTTGGCTAACTGGATGCTGCAGCTAGTGGAGCTGCCGCTGGACACATTTTCTTTGTTTGTGGCGGCAGCAAACGCAACACCGGCGACGCTTTGCAGCCACGCGGCGACAGAGCAACATTTTATGACACTGCTCAGCCTATGGGTTAATAGCAAATTCGCCGTAGTTATAACTGTAATGTTAGTTGTTGTTGTAGCTCTAGTAGTTGCAATTGCAGTTGATGTAGCAGTTGCTGTTGCTGTTGTTATTGTTGCGCTTGTTGCAGCTGTAGCGGCATTCGAGCCTGGCAATGCCCGAAAGCGATGAGCGCTGCTGCTGGCAACGCTGAGAGCAACAGCAGCAGCAGCGTCAGCAGCCAGCGTGTAAGCGACAGAGACAGACAGTTCCGCTTTGCTTTAGCCTTTGCCTTTGTTGTTGTTGTTATTGTTGTTGTTGTTGCTTCTTCGTTGTTCGTTTCTTATTGTAATTAGTTCTCTATTATCAGCCTATGTATGTTTGGTGTTGTTGTAAATGGACGTTTCCTGCGTATGTGTGTCTATTTTGATATGTTTGCGTGTGTTTTAGATGCTTTCGTTTCGTTGTTGCTGTTGTTGTTGTTGTCCTTTATCCCAGAGCTCTGTGCTCGCTGCTCTCCTGTGCCCCAATTATTTGTCCTGTTTATCTTCTTTTTTTATAGTTTATGCACAATTTACATTTACGTTTATTTTTTTTATTGTTGTCTCCTTTGCTATGTGCTGCTCTTCCTATTTGCTTCGTTTTTCGCCTTTATGATTATTTTCATTTTCGCTTTGTAACTCCGCCAGTCAGCTGTCTGTCATTGACATGTGCGCGCGCTCTCACGACGTCCAGCAGGCGCGCTCTCTTCCTGCATTCGCTGTGGCTGCTCTCCTCTCCTCCTCTCTCGGGCTGTTTCTCTCTCTTGGCCTCGCGCGCCAATACACAGCGTAGGGTGGCACTCACTCGCTCGCACGCACACACCAGCACACACACACGCACGCACATGCACGTTGTAGATGTGAATGGCCGCTGTGTATGTGTGTGTGTGTGTCTCTCTCTGTGTGTGTGTTTGTCAGTTTGTGTATATTTTTGCGCAATGCAAAATTTGGCCTATAATTTACAACATTTAGCACATTTGGCTGTCATCGCACACACACACACACACACACATGCACTCACATATATACACACATATTCGTATATGCATTTATCAATATTAAGTTCTATTTTCGATTTTATTGAACACTTTTCACCCACTTCAGCCAAACGTTATAGGTATTAATTTTTGCCTTTTGGTTTTTGTTAATTCTTTTTTTTTTGCCTTGGAGTTGCCACTCAGTTATGAACAGTTATGTATTTGGGCCGTTTGTTGCCACCCCGCGCGCCTTTTGCTATGCACCAAATATTTCTCACTTCCTTTTTTTTTTTTTTTTTGTCATACAGCCGCCGTTTCGGTTGATATTGTTGTTGTTGTAGCTGATATTGTTGTTGCTTTTGCCGCTGCTTATTAATGCGCCTTGTTGCAGTCGCTTGTGTAAAATTGTTTAAACAAATGGAACGGAAAATAATAAAACACAGCCTGTGCAGCAGCGTCGGAGCAGCTACAAGTCTTCTTTTGCACAACTTTTGCGCTGTGCTCTTTGTTACGCTGCTTTAGTGGGCCGCTTGCTTTCGTGCATTCGCTCTCATTCTTATGCTTGGTCTCATATTCTCATTCTCATTCTCGTTGTCGTTCTTGCTCACGTTTACGTTCACGTTCACGTTCTCTCAGTCAGTCAGTCAGTCAGCTTTTTTTTCGGTGGTTGTTTCACTTTTGGCTTTCTTTTGATTCCTGACGACGCCTCCGTTAATACCCGCTCACCGCCTCACCGCTCTCCTTCTCTCCTTCTCTCCCGCTCTCCACGCTCGATAGGCTGCACTCTGCTGCCCTCTGCATACAGCTGGCAACTACAAAGTCGTTGCCAAAAGGATAAAACAACTCTCGCTGCAGTCGCTCGACAAAATGTTGCTTGATTGCAGTCATAAAAAACAATTACACACACACACACACGCACACAAATACCACTCTCGCTCGCAGTGCGCTCTCTTCTCTGTCAGTCGCTCTCACTAACTCGTTCTCTCTCTGTCAAGCTTGAGGCGAAGCCACCACCAAAATTGCGCTTACAGTTTGAGCGGCACTGTGCGGCTGCACTGTTTGACATGCAGTTTGCGTTTTTGTTTTGTTTGCCATACGCACGCACGCGCGCGCCATTCATTGTGTTTTGGTCGCAACGCCCGCGTTGTTCAACACTGCCCAATGTGTGCCATGTGCGCCTACGCGTATGCAGCGCAAATCGAAGCAACTTTAAATGCATTTTAAAGACTGCCACCGCCACCACATCCCGACACACCTGCTGCCTGCCGCACACTTACTCAAGGGCAAGTGTCTAATTGCCCCGCGTTGGGGCATATTCAAGCATGTGTTATGCTAATATGCTCGCCTGGCAATGCATAATTTAAATGGACTTGAATGGAGGATGAAGGGGCGCGATTTGTGTTGAGATAAAGTTGCAAAGTGAAACATGTTGCATTTATTTTGATAGGACTAAGAGCATGGCATGGCCAAGAGCTTAGAGTTTGGATTCCTATAAATGGAATTATCTTGCATAATTGATGGAACAAGACTCTTCGAATAGGTTGAGTATTATACTAAATTTAAGAGGCCCTCGCTTAATAGCAAGTTGAACTCGGACATAGAGTTCCCAATGAGATGAGATTTAGTTTGAGACACTTAAGAATGAAACATGTTGCTCTGATTTGATAAAGTTAAGAGGAAGGTAAGCTCTTCCTTTAAGAATACTTTAAGAAGAATCATCTTAGATGAGTTTCAGAGCAAGACTCTTGAAATAAAAGTCCTCAAATGCTTGAAGTATTATACTAAATTTAATTAACTAATTTCATAGACCTTTCCTTAATAACAGATTCCACTCGGAATTGGGATTTCGAATGGAACAGAATGAAGGTAAAGAGATGAGATGTTGATTGAGGAATTTGAAACTGGAAATGCATCATGGTTTGTTCAGATAGGTGGGGTTAAGAGTTTGGAATCCCTTTTGAATAATTTAAAGTAGAATTTTGCTAGATTCTTACAATAGAAATCTTCGTATATGGTTGGAGTATTATAATAAATTGAATTCAATTTAAGAACTTCCCTTAATATTGCCGACTTCTTAAGAGAATATTAAATTAACTGGAAGACTTGATGCGTCCCGCTCTATCCACATACTCCCTTCCCCCGTCTTCATTAGAATGCTGCACTCGAGGAAGCCAATATACTCCCATTCCACGCGGCGAGCGGGCATAAAAAGCTCGTTAGTCGCGAGCCATGGCTAATAGTTCGTAATGAGTGTGAGGCCATGGCTAATTGAAGCATAAGTAAGCAGGCTGTTAGCGCGTTGTTCGGGCAGCAGCTTAAACGGTTCTGACAGCCTGTTAAAGCCAGTCACGGCGAAGGGTTGCAACCCCTTTTTGGCTTTAACGGCAGCCGGAATCAGGGCTATACGACGACAGCAGCAGCCACAGGCAGCCGGTGCTAGTTAACATCCACGTGTTTGCTCATGAATTTAATCTCGGCGCAAACAAAGTAACAAGAATTCAATTTGTCACAGTGGTTGGCAAACGATAACGGTGAAGCCAAGCCTGAGCATGTGGAGTGGGGATGGCGGGGGCGGTGGCGGGGTCGGAGTGTGTTTGGTCTTCCGACTGGGTTCGCTTTGGCCAGGTTGAGCCAGCCGTAAACGACAGATAAACCTGCCCTGGAACTTGGAAAATATTTGCATTTCGCCTGCTCTTTGACGAGTATTACGGGGAGCGGACGGGGCGGGGCGAGAGCTGGGGACATTGCGTAGGTAAAGCAGAAAAACCCCTCGAGACTTGTTAGTGCAAACAATGCGCATTTGATATTGAAAACGCGTCGAGCTGAGCCCATTCATTTTGGGGTAGTTTTCTGAGACACAAAGCTGGGGCAGGGGTCGGGAGAGGGGGGAGGGGTAGGTGTTGTGTGCGTGCCAAGGGGAGATGCTTGCCAAAGCTCGGCGACACATGCAACAACACGAACTTCATCGAAATGCCAAAGCCAGAGGGGGGAAGAGGGGCCTGGGCTAACGGACAGCGCACGCAGCGCTGCATTAATGTGAATTTCCGGTTTCCGGAGCGGAAGTCGATTTATGTATTGTCCGAGCCGCGTCTGGGGGACAGTTGGCGCCAACGTTTTGTTGCTTGGCTTGTGTTGTCCGGCATTGTGTTCGGTTCGGTTTGGTTGGGTTTAGTTGGTTCCTTGTTTGCCCGCATGTGACAAAAGTTTGTGGCGTTGTCTGCCCGCGGCCCATCCCCTCCCGCTGGCCCGCTCTTCCCCATGAAAATAAACTGCAAGCAGCTAAAATACGCAAAGCACAAAAAACAAGGAAGGTGAAGCTCGACTCTGAGATATTCTGTTAAATACATTACAAAAATATTTGACTCTGCATGGAGACACGCCCATATATAAAGACAACATGAGAATCGATAGAGAATCATATTGAATAGAGGCAACCAATATACCCGACCAGAACAGAACAGCACAGGGTATTACAGCAGCTGTGACCCCTTGGCTAGGATGGTCGCATTGTCATGTAAATGCTTTAAACTGGCCTCTAATGAGGCACGGCTACTGCTGTCTGTTGCCTGGATGTTGTCTACTCTAGTGTGCTACCCTTGTTTTCATATACCCCCCCTCCCCCAACTGGATGTGGGCTCTTTGCCAACTGTCAGTCATTTAATGACTTACCTTATCTTCAGCTTCCTCGGCGCGCTCTTCCGCTTCGATGACGCGTTGTTCCAGCTCTGTTAACTGCAAAAGAAAGTGAAAATTCGATGAGTGAGATAGCAGAACATACTTAGAGAGAGAGAGAGAGAGAGAGACAGAATGGAGGAGAGATAAAGTAAATGTGTATTTAATTATCTAAAGGGCGCAAATCATGTGTAAACCAAAGACGGACTGACTGATATACATATCTATAACCTAAACACCGTAACAATCATATATTCTCATGGAAGCCGTGTACAGTGGACCCTCGGTTAACGAATGCCTCGGATGAGTTTCGCTTAATAAACAATGTTTCGCATAACGACCAACAACAAATTTGAAAATATTTATTCAATGCAAATACACATTACATATATTGCTATCTATTTACCGTTTTAGCAAATATTTGCACTATTTTGTTTATGATTAAGGTGCAAAATGTTGTATAATAATATTATGCCCCTAGAGCCCGCACAATAAACAAAAACTGAACAATTTTAATTTTAATTAAGTCTGACTAAAGTCAAATTGCAAAAAGTATAAAAAAAGAATTTGGTAAATAAAAAAAATAAATAAATAAAAACTTAAAAATGATTGTTAAACTCTTTGTTTTGAAACTGTTTAAATATTTGTATTTATTCTATTCTAACATTATTTTTTATTTATTCTATTTTCCGAACTTCATGTGAATTGTGTTCAAGAAGCTAAGAACAGTAAGAAATTGAACTTTAAATCAAGAAATTCGACAGAAATTGTCAAAAGCTTCTTCGAGGAAACTTTGAAAAGCTAACACAAAATAAAATACAACAAACTTATCAGGTATCATTAATTATTATTAATTGCTTATGAACTCAGACTCAGTTAAGTGAAATACATAAATTCATGTTTTTATTTTTCATTTGATCAATTTATATAAATTTAATTCAATGCATTTCATGCACAGTCCTTTTGCAAAAGCTTTGGCTAAAGCTTTACAAAGCTATGCTAAGCTCAGTATAGACAATGACCAGCTGCAGCGCAGACACAAACCAGCAAGGAATTTCCCATTATTTACTGTGTTGAATTTGCAGAGTCAACTGTGTTGGGTTGCTGCCATCGCTCGATAGATGGCGCCATGCATGCTGTCCATGCTCTTACTCGTTGCCCGGCTACCCTGCTGTCCTGCTGCATTCACATCAATCAAGCAATCAATCAATCATAGCAAATGACAGACGATTTGCGGCTAGTAAGGATAATGCGTTAGCTAATACAATTCATGGCGAATACTTATAGAAGACTGCAAAGTAGGGCGAAGAGTGCTAAGAGGGGTGGAACCGGCGCTGCTCATGCCCCATATTGAGTTGATGGCGCCCAAATGTCTGCCAATATTATATATGTACACGTCTGGGTGGGGCGGCTCTGTTGTTGGCGTGTGCCACACCTTGGCCGCCCAAAGGCCACTTGAGCAGCCAGAAGGGCTGAGGTGAGGGCCGACGCGCTTGGTCGAGGGCTGGCAAACACTTGTCAAAGGCGCCCGCGCTGCTTCGGGCCCTGCTTCGACTAGGCGGAAATGCTAATCTCGCACTTTTAACTGCTCAATGGTTTGCCATTAACGGGGCCATAACGGATATATATCGTACGCCAGCAAACAGACCCTCAAACACCAACTTTAACAAACAACCCAACAACTCCAACTCCAGCCCCTCCCACAACTGGCGACTGCTCTTGTGGGTGTGTTTCTGGTGGCGTGGCACTCGTGGAATTCCATCAATTAATCACCCGAGTGGCCCGCGAGCGCCATCAGCGTTAAAGACTTGATTCCGCCACATAGAGAGCAGAGCTTAGCTTTGAGCTTGCCCCTCTTTACCCCCTCGCTCTCCTCTGTCAAATTTGAATGCTTTGAGTGCATTAATTTCCGCTTTTTATGGCATTTAAGTGGCCATTGAGATGAGGCCGCCATTGATTGATGGATCCGCACACAAAAATATGAAGCATCTCCCGATGAATAGAGCATAAACACAACAGATGAGCGCAAGCACACACACACACACACACAAAAGAGCGGGGCAGCTGGAGGCGTGGCAGGCAGCGGAAGTCGCCAGCGACTTGGAGTTTGACTTTGGCAAGGTTTACGTCTCAGGGCGAGGGTCCTTAACGCAATTTAATAGCTGATTAAGCCACCTAATGGCCATAACTTGATAACGCCAAATGGCATAGATTAACGTTTCAAGCAGGGCACAGAAATAGCTCAGATTTTGAATGGATTCTCGCTGAAAAGTGTGGGACATTTCCTTAAAATTAGTTAATAAACCAAATTTGATTTTGCAAAAAAGAAAAATAAATATATACAATTTCTTTCTTCACTTTTAGTGCAGAGCAAAGGAGAAGGAAGACCTACTCGCTGTACGTCTTTGCTTAACTCTAGTAAGGATATCAGAATAATGACTCTTAATATGTTTATAATAGATATATTATGAAGTACCTCGAATAGGTAAAACTTATTCATACACCGATTTTAAGATGATTGGTTTGTCATGCCAAAAGTAGTGCACCTAGCCAAGTTCATTGAAAGTTCTATTGAACATTTTTATAAAGTAGTCAAATATGATGATATGATGTTATATGGTATGATCAGTATGACAGTTTCCCAATTAAATGTCTCTGACACACACTCTGAGAAATTAAAAATACAGAGAGCAATCACTTGCATCGATTCTTTAATGCGTTCGTTCGACATAGAGTTTTGCTCTTATTCACTCCCTTACTCAGTACCATTAGGCGAACGTCAGTCGTAACTCTTCTCAAACGAAAAGAAGACTTTTACTCATGATTATTTCGAATGACTTCGTTAACAGAGCTTAAGGGAAGGCACAACTATTGCTCACATTTTATATATGTACATACATATGTATGTATATGAGCAGGGAGCGTAACGATTATCAGTTTTATAAGAGGAATTTTTTGAGTTATTATTATTATTATCATTTTTATAGAAATAAATAAAAATTAAGTATTACATTTTTAATTATTAAAAAAAAAAAGATTAATAAATATAATATTAAATATAAAATAATAATTACACATAAATTTGTATATAAACATCAAATCATAAGTTTTATTTTCAATATATGTAAATATGTACATAAACATTTATGACTTAATTTTTTTCATAAATTTCTCATAATTGAAATGAAATATCTTTTGAGACAATTGAGCTATATTATAAATAAACCTATAAATGTGATCATTAATACGTTTCAGTGGATACATAATATGTGTGTAAATATATAATGTGTATGTATGTATATTTAATTATCTGATTAGGCCTATTTTTAAAGACTCAACTCTCTAAAGAGCTTAAGCAACTCTTAACTAGACAAAGGCTCCAGTTGCCAGTGCTTGGTTCTTAAGCTAGTCCTAATTATACACTGAACCCATTGAAAAAGAAGAAGGAGGCGTGGCAGACCCCACAAGATACATATGTATATTCTTGATCTGGGTGACGAGTTGAATCGATTTAGCACTATTCCTCTGTCCATTTTTTTCTAAGTATTCCCTTTACGTATTTCGAAGTATTTCCTCTACGTATTTCCTTTACGTATTTCCTCTACGTAATTCCTGATCGATCACACACTCCACTTCACGTTATTGCGCTGACCTCCAACAGGCCTGGACGACTGATGACTGACTGAAGAAATGCTGCAGCTGCTGCCCTTTATATAGCGACACTTTTACTCAAGCACTGTCTCTTTCAAAGGTTGAGCCCTAGAGCAGGTAGATCTCGTTGCAGTTCACCTTCAAGTGAGCAATGGGTACGCTCTCTGCTGCTGTGAGCATTCTAGCTTCGCTTTACCTAAATACAAATACCAAATGAGAACTGCTGCATACACATACAGACAACTTTAATGATCTTCTGCACTTTCTCTCTTCCTGCTTTTACTTTTACTCAAGTACTGTATGCATGCGTGCCTATGTGTGTGTCTATGTATGTGTGTGTGTGTGTGTCAGAAAGACGCGAAGAATTATTGAAATATCAGTTGTCCGAAGAGTTCAGGGGACTTTCTAGTCATATATTTATATATATATATAGGCATTATTAATAATGTTCGTAAATCGTATGTTCCGCCAGTAGAAAAGTTACGAGAAACTGTTGTTTGTTTATCGCTAATAATTGAAAGAACAAAGTTTATTTAGTTTTTTTAAATATACGCAATAATTGAGATAACTTTATTTAGCTTATGTCGATATATAGATGATAAATACAGTAGAATCCGACACTCAAGGGACAGTCGTTATAGCCGGAGGAAGCTATAACCGTAAAGTTTGTCTGTAGCCGGTTTCTACTGTATATATGTACATATATTTTGATTTGCATAGATGATAATTCAGATAACTTTATTAAGTTTATATGTATATATGTTGCGATATGGCGAGGACTTCAAAGTAGCCAGCGCTTCGAGCTCTGCTTCAGCTGTTCGGCGACATCCTCCGCATAGAGTTAGTTGATCATGTATACGCCCTGGGTGCGCGGCTGTAGAGTAGAGTATAGTAGAAGGTAGTTGAACGTGAAACAGTTTAGAGTACCATTAGCTTGCGCCAAATGGACTGGGGAGCCGGCTCATCCTCAATCCTGGGCAGAGGGTGAAGGGGCACCGGAATCTGCTGCAGCTGCTCCTCGGGAGGTGTGTCGATCACAATCTCCACGGTGAGCGTATCGCCCACGCTCTGGGCCCTAACCAAGGGCTCGGACTTGTGCCAGTTGCGGCAAGGGAAAATACAACTCAAGATATTATGCCACATTGTCTTGTCGAGAGCTGCCGTGCGACTGCCCAGATGAGGCCGCACTGGGCCCTCAAGTCAACTCGGTGCCCAACTACAGATCGCCGAAGAACAGCTGCCACTTAGCCAGCTCGTGCCAGTCTCTGCCGCCAGCCGACGTCGCCGAATCGCATCGAATCGATTGCCCGGCTATAAAGCACTCGCGCCGACTGCATGCGCCGCACAGTTGCAGTTGCAGCAGAACTCGGCCAAGATGTGCACCAACCTGACCAAGTACTTCAGCTGCATTCAAGCGGTCGAGGAGTACGAGGAGCGCGATCGCTGCCCAGCCCAGAAGGACAGGCAGCACAGGCACCAGCTGATGGCTCTCAGGCAACTGAACGCTGAACGTCGCCGCACCCCATGGCCCATGCAGAGGCCCACGCAGCTGCCAGCTGCCACAGCTGCCACAGCTGCCACAGCTGCGCCGCTGAACTGCAGGCGGCAGCGCGAGCTGCAGCGGGAGAGATTCAACTCCTACACGGCCATGGAGCGGCACGATCAGATCCTGGAAGAGACTGGCGAACAGCTGTAGGCGTTTAGTCAAAGGATATATATATATGTATATGGGTTATATGTGCAGAGAGAGGGAGAGAAATTCGGGTTGAAGAAGTATTAGTTAGCTTTAATTTTCATTTCAAGCGAATATATTAAAGAGGTTCCTTGAGAGCATTCATTCAAATAAACTGTTTCAGTCGAACCAGCTTTGCAAGCACATTAAAACTATCTAAGCCCAAGCTCTTAGACATGGGACAGTTTCATTAAAATAAAATGTTTCATTGATGTAAAAACAACTGTTGGAAATCAGCTTGAGAAACGGCTTTTCAAGCACATGAGAAAGCTTTTTAAACTTATTCCAAGCAAATAGAGATCAGAGATAGCTAAAGCAGCTTGAAGAACGGCTTTTCGAGTAGAAGAGTTTATGACTCAAAAAGCATATGAAGACCTTAAAGAGCCGCAATCGAAGTTTTTTCTGGAATCGTGGGAAATTTCTATAGATCGAGCAATTAGGGAACAACATGATAGAGCCAAAATAAATAAATGCCGCCTTATCAATAACACAGGCGCAGCGGAATTGGAATTGGGGGGGGGGGGGGGGCGGGTTTACCAAAACTTGTGGCAGCCAAAAAGCTAATGGATTAGGGCCAAAGTGCGAGTTGGTCAAAAGTTATGCGTGGCTCGCGTGCGTGTGGCCAACAGCAAAGAGAGAGAGATAGAGAGTGGTGGGGGGGAATTGGGAAAGCCTTTGAATAGGTGTGTCCCGGCACACACACAGACACACACACATACATATAGATTTGGAATTTGTGTGCCTTTGGCTGTTTAATTATAGGCGCTGCTCCTGCTACTCCTGCCAATTGGCAAGTTAATTAGACCCTTTGGCTGGGCCAACAAAAACATGGCGAATGATGTGGGCTTTAAGCAGTTACGTTTTCACTTAATTGCATGGGCGTTCAGCGATTTGTTGTTGCAGCTGAAAGACATGCCATTTGGGCCATTTGGTTGTCAACTTTTAGCTGGGCAGTTAACAGCCGAATGGCAATCACAAATCTCATTTGCCAGCCACGAATGCAATTCGAGACAAACAAATGACCGCAAGCAGAGAGAGAGAGAGAGAGAGCGAGAGCGAGAGAGAGACGGAGAGGGAGTGAGACACATTGTCCACACATTTGACCCATGGCAGGATACTGTTCACCCAGGGGGCAGAGCTCGGCACGTAGGCGACTGCACATTTATTTTAGCCGTTAGGCGGTCAAAAACCGTATAGCTATAATTTTCGCTTAGACTGTTGCCCCTGATTGGTGTCGAAATACATAATTACAGTGTTGGTAAATGAGTTTAGACACTTGGAGCTACATATATAGGTATTATTTTCATCATTATTATTATAGCTGTTGTTCAAAAATTAATTGGATAGAGCAGAAAGCTATGAAGAAACTGTTGAACTATGAAGCAGCAGCAGAGCTAGGGAATGGACTAATGATATATATAGCGAGCACACTATATTTATGCATGAAACGGGGGAGTATACTCCAGCAGAGTCAGACTGCTCAAGATCAATGCTCGCCAAAGACGATTCCCTTCTAATTCTCATTATCATTATCTATTATAATTATTAGTATCACGCAGAAACAGAGTAAACCAAATCAGTAACATAGTCATTATATTTCCATGATCATATATACATTATTATTGCCATTAACATTACCATTTTCATTATTATTATCATTATTATTATCATTATCAATATGCTTATCAATAAAATGATCAAATTCAATATAAAGCTGTTTGTCAAAATGTCTCTTGACGTTCAACTGCAACGAGCTCTACCTGCTGTCGGGCTCAACCTTTGAGAGAGACAGTGCTTGAGTAAAAGTGTCGCTATATAAAGGGCAGCAGCTGCAGCATTTCTTCAGTCAGTCATCAGTCGTCCAGGCCTGGTGGAGGTCAGCGAAACAAAGTGAAGTGGAGTGTGCGATCGATCAGGAATTACGTAGAGGAATTACGTAAAGGAAATACGTAAAGGAAATACGTAAAGGAAATACGTAGAGGAAATATGTAGAGGAAATATGTAGAGGAAGAAATACTTGGAAATACGTAAAGAAGTAGACATACGAATAGTGCTAAATCGACTCTGCTCGTCGCCCTGATCAAGAATATATATACTTTGTGGGGTCTGCCACGCCTACTTCTGCGTATTACATACATTTCAACAAAACCATTATACCCTGATTTCCCATTTTCGGTGGGTGCAGGGTATACAGATATATAAATGAAATCGCCATGCCAATTATTATGATAGTATAAACAATATTTAGAGACTTTATTATTTGCTCAAATGAATAAATATAGTAAATATACATTATAAATGAGTGTATTCATATTAAAAGCTGAAAGCTTTTTGTCTTTTCGATTACAGTTCATTTTGGTTAGTTGGTTATTAAACAGAGCTTTTAATCCTTTATGAAGTGGACATAAACATATATTATTTAACTTGCTCTCCCTCTCCCTCTCTCCGTTTCTATCTATGTATGTGCATGTAAACATATGTGAAGACCACATAAATAAAACAATTAGTGCAATCGGCAATCGCATATGCGGCTAGCTGCCTTTGTTAGCCATGCGGACATGCGGACATGCGGATTAATTTGTCGTGCTATTAAATTTCTATCCATTTCATTTATGTTTATTTATCTTTTGTTTTTATTTATTTACACTTGTTTACTTTGTGCGCTCTTCTCCTATTGTGTTTTTGCTTTAATTGCAAAATGTTAATTTCAAATTGTTGTAATTGTATTTGATGTCCGATTTTACTGTTGTTGTTGTTTTGGTCTGGCCATAATACGATTTGGTCTGTGATTAATATTTGACCATTTGCTCATTGTCAATAAAATGCAATTGGATAATTGAGCGCTGTAATTGAAGTCATTGCCAAATTGTTTAACAAATAGTGGAAATGAGTTCATAAATAATCAATTGCCTAAGCTTTAAGGTCAACCAAATAATCAAATAATCATCTCCGGCAACCGGGGATCATCATAGCCAATCTCATCATAGTCCGCCTCCGCCTCCGCCTCCGCCTCTGCCGCTGCCGCTGCCTCTGCCGCTGCCGCCGCTTCCAGCGCCTCCTCTAGCTCCAACTCCAACTCCATTTGCAGCACCATCGACTCGTTGTCTTCACTAATGTTGATTTGCACCTCCGTGGATCTCTCCATCTCTCCCTTCGCTGTGCCCATCTCCTGGCACTTGCACTCAGCACAACAGGATGGCTCTGACTGCGGCTCTGCCTGTGACTCCATTTGTGACTCCATCTGTGACTGCATTGTGATCACCAGACTTGGCACGATGAGCGGCGACTGGAAGAAAATCCATTTACGGCACCTGAAGAAATCCAACAGCAGCGACAGCAACATTCTGGCCGCCATTGTCGATCGAGACGCACTGAGAAATCGAATGGGAGTTTCGCTGCGTTTTTATGTGCGTGACGCCCCCAGCCCCGAACGATACTGTTTATCCATATCTTCGCTTGTTGTTATTGTTCTCCTTCTTGTCGCTTGATTTCCAACTGTATTGCCAGCTGCTTTTCACGTCGCTTGTTTCCAAGCCACGGAACAATCGCTCTAATGACACTGAGTTTCTGAGTTGCTGTGATTAAAGCTTGAATAATGGTTCCATGGGAATGCATTTTTGGGGAAAATATATGAATCAGAGTATGTGGACTCATTGCTGTATTGAAAGTGTAGTATAATAATGTGGTTAAGTGCTGGTAAATGTGATTGACAAAGCCTATATGAGCTGTAATGTTAAAATGGGCTGAAGAGTTGGCAGAACATTGTTAGAGAAAGGCTAATAAAAGCACAAATGAGCTATTCCATTAAAACTCAAGCACATTAAAGCTCAATCACATGAAAGCTCAAGCACATGAAAGCTCAAGTACATGAAAGCTCAAGTACATTAAAGCTTAACATTATTTTTAGCTAATTACATTAAATTCTACTAGCATAATTAGCATATATGAACGCATCAACTAGACTAACTTCTGGAACAAATACCTAACATAGACAGTTTTGAGTCGAATTTATAGTTCCATCATTTCAAAAGTTATTTCATACTAGAAAACATTAGCATATTCTGTATATGCTCTAAGGAGCCTGTAATTTGCCTTATATAGCACACATGAAATTGCAATACAAAATATATATATTTTCTTAAAAATATAATGTAAGAGCTTTTAACTCAGTAAACCGTATCAAATTGCCCGGTACGGTAAAGCTTTTAAAATGAGTATTGCTTTGCTTGCATTTGTTCTGCTTTCAGCTAGTGTCATTTGCTAATGCATTGCAAGTGTCATCAAAGAGAATCGTGCCGGCCCACAGATGGCGCCAGTTGGCTTTCAAGCGGTGAGGCATGAGGTGTGAGCTGGTTGGGGCAGAGAATAGTGTAGGAGTGCTTGCAACAAATGAGTTAAGCAAATGGAAAAATTAATTAAAAACGCACGAGTCACTTGCTTTGGCGTTATGAATAATAAACTAGTGCATAAATATTAATGTGGATCCTTATGCATTTATTCAATATATGTATTTAATACTTCACACACACACACACACACACACATGGACAGAGAAAAGGACATGCATTACATAATTACATTTGTGCGCGCGCCCATCAAATTGAATGGCTAAAACATTTGCATAATGCACTCTCTTTACCCCACCCCCCTCCCCTCCACCAAATCCCTCTTTAATGCACAGCAGCTGCTTTTGAGGGGCTCTCAGCAAGGTGCTGGCAAAGTGGCGGAGGGGTAGGGGGAGGGGAACGGTTACTCAAGCTTGGGATAAAGTGAGAAAATGCAACTGCAAATGGCGCGTAGCACACGCTCATTGTTTTCGTTCAGTTCATTCGTTTGTTTCTATTTCTATTTTCATTTTCATATTCATTTTTATTTTCTTGCATTCTACTAACGTCTTTCCGCTCTCTCGCCCCGCTGCTGTTCGTCTCGTTGACGGCTATTTTAATTAAGGGTTGCCGCATTCAAGCAGCAAGGCGGGAGGGGCGGAGGGGCGGCGACAGTGCAGTCGCGTCCACTTAGCAAACGCCAGCTGCTGGCCACGCGCGCTGCCCGCCAGCTGCAGCATAAATTAAAATTAAAAATTGCTTAATTTCAATTATGAGTGAAATAAATTACTTAGCTCCAGCAAGCGACGCCACGCCACGCCATGCCACGCCACAATCAATCTCGCTTAACTGCAAAAACTTCTGACAAGTGAAATTGCAAGCGCAGCAGACTCAATGCGTGAGTCGCTTTAGCTCTCAGCTAGCAGCTAAAAGCGCCAACAATCCATTGAGCAGCTTTCGAAGCTCCACTCACTCACCAACTGGCAAATGATTCAAATTCAGCTCAACAGGTGAAGGGAATGCACTTAGAACAGAGAAGGTTTATATAGACTCACATTGACTCTTCAAGCAATGTTTGCACAGCTCTGACAAAAGCTATACAAAAGTGAATGTTCTATAAAAGATTCCAGCTGACAATGATTTAACAGGGCTTAATGAGCCATTAGCTGATTAATGTAACAGTCAGCAACTGTTAAAGCCAAATTCATTCTAAACTCTTCAAGAAGCAAAACTCAATTAAATCATCAAATCAATAGTCAGCTAGACAGGCTATATATATGTATATATAAGGTATATATATATATATATTTTTTATGATTTTTCTTTTTGCAACTTTTTGCCTATAATCAGTAAACCTTAACCTATATGTGGGCTAGTAGTTAGAATTTACATCTTATATCCAATTATTTACATTATTTATTTATGGAACTCTATGGTCCAACATGTATAGTATATAAAGGGTTTTTGCAGCGTTTGCTTGCTCTATAAGCATTTAGACTGCTTACTTAGTCAGCAACGGCTGCGCAGGGTATCTACTAGTCTATAATAAGGCAACAATTGCTGTGCTGGGTATCTACTAGTCTATAATAAGGCAACAATTGCTGTGCTGGGTATCTGCTAGTCTATAATAAGGCAACAATTGCTGTGCAGGGTATCTGCTAGTCTATAATAAGGCAACAATTGCTGTGCTGGGTATCTGCTAGTCGACTATAAGACAACAATTGCTGTGCTGGGTATCTACTAGTCTATAATAAGGCAACAATTGCTGTGCTGGGTATCTGCTAGTCGACTATAAGACAACAATTGTTGTGCTGGGTATCTACTAGTCGACTATAAGACAACAATTGCTGTGCTGGGTATCTACTAGTCTATAATAAGGCAACAATTGCTGTGCTGGGTATCTACTAGTCTATAATAAGGCAACAATTGCTGTGCTGGGTATCTGCTAGTCTATAATAAGGCAACAATTGCTGTGCAGGGTATCTGCTAGTCTATAATAAGGCAACAATTGCTGTGCTGGGTATCTACTAGTCTATAATAAGGCAACAATTGCTGTGCTGGGTATCTGCTAGTCTATAATAAGGCAACAATTGCTGTGCAGGGTATCTGCTAGTCTATAATAAGGCAACAATTGCTGTGCTGGGTATCTGCTAGTCGACTATAAGGCAACAATTGCTATGCAGGGTATCTGCTAGTCTATAATAAGGCAACAATTGCTGTGCTGGGTATCTGCTAGTCGACTATAAGGCAACAATTGCTATGCAGGGTATCTGCTAGTCTATAATAAGGCAACAATTGCTGTGCTGGGTATCTGCTAGTCGACTATAAGACAACAATTGCTGTGCTGGGTATCTGCTAGTCAACTACAAGGCAATAATTGCTGTGCTGGGTATCTGCTAGTCAACCACATGCAGGTGTAGCACTTGCAATGCTTTTTTTTAAGCAGGCCAACGGCAATTGGTGTCAATTGCATCAAGGCCAACACGCAGGCACTCTACACACACACACACGCACACACACACGCACACATGAGCAGGCACTCCCTAGCCACAGCCCGCAGGTTTTATTTGTGTATATATAAACATATATATTCATGTATATTTACTTGCGTAGCCCTTAACAAAGCCACAGCTTGTTGACTTTAGGTCAAGTACATTACAGCACGGCAGCGACTGCCAAAACAAAAGTGGGCTAACTGGGGTTAAGCTGCGTGCCTCATTAACCGAAAATGCAAAAACTAGAGAGAGAGAGAGAGAGAGAGAAAAAAAAACAGCTTTAAAGAGGCGACAGTGCAGCTCATCTTGGCCAGCAGAGCTAATTGAGTCGAGGCTGAGATTGAGCTGCACGAAATGATGGCTGACTGACTGACTGGCTGGCTGGTTAGCCTTTAAGGATGGCATGGGCGTGGCCGTGCGACTTGTTAAGCAGCTCAGCGCAGCGAAAAAACTACGCTAAATTGACACAAATTGGCAGGGGGCAAGGCAAGTACATCATGGCAATCAGATTATCAGCAACATCAGAGACAGCAGCTGTGACAGCAGCAGGAGCAGGAGGAGGAGCAGCAGCAGGAGCAGGAGCAGGGCTGGCAGGAAGAGAAAGCGTCTCGTCAATGTGCTCATCATGTGCGACGTTGTCTCCTATCAGCTAGCTGAGTAGACGACGGCTTCGTGCTGCCGTCTGCACTCCAATTGGAGGCAGGACACGCAGCCTTTTGCAGCTCCTTTCAATCATGACGCACGGATTAGGACTCAGGTTAAAGATTAACAACAGACAGCGCAGACAGCGCGGACAACAGCAGCAGCAGCAGCAGCAGCAGCCGTAGATAGCAGATAGCAGACAGCAAGGACTACGAGGACTTCGTCTAGTTAGTCAGCCAGCTGGCGTCACGCCCACCATTAGTTTGCTCTGTGGCATAACAAAAGCTAAGCCGATTGACAGCAGCAGCAGCAACAGCAGCAACAGCAACAGCGCTGCAGCAAATGCGAAATGCGAATAAAAAAAACAAACCCAAGTCTGCCTCAAGCAATTAATTAAAGCGTAACCCGATGCTGGTTAGAGAGTTTATATTTCGATATTTTATTTATGTATTTAAGTATACAAATATAAACATACATATTTATGTAATTGAACATTTAAATGTAATTTAAACGTATAAATAATATATAAAATTACAAAAACTATATTCGTTTCTTTATATTTAAGTAAATATTTAAAGAACTCTTACACAGCTCTACTCAGCCAAGAAACTCTTAAATGATAATAATCAAAGAGAGTTCATTATAAGTTATAAAGATCTGTGTAAAGGGAATGCCACTAACATATGCATATACATATACATATACATATACATATAGAAAGAATATATTATAAGATCATTTAAATTTAAATATAAACATTAAATTACTAAAACTTCTTTGTTTACCTTTTGCAAAGACTACTAAAAATACATTTTTACAGCAAAAATGAGAAATATGAGAGAAGAGCTAACGAAACTTTGATTGAAATATATATACTTCACTTTATAGCGCTGACCCCCAGCAGGCTTGGACGACTGAAGACTGACTGAAGAAATGCTGCAGCTGCTGCCCTTTATATAGGGCCACTTTTACTCAAGCACTGTCTCTCTCAAAGGTTGAGCCCGAAGGCAGGTAGAGCTCGTTGCAGTTGACTTTCAAGTGAGCAATGGGAACGCTCTCTGCTGCTGTGAGCATTCTAGCTTCGTTTTACATACACATACCAAAAGAGAGCTGCTGCCTACACATAGACAACTCTAATGATCTTTTGCTCTTTTTCTCTCCATGCATTAACTTTTACTCAAGCACTACAGTGCACAGTCTCTCTCAAATGTGAAGCCCGACGGCAGATAGAGCTTTTTGCAGTTGACCTTCAAGTGAGCAATTGGAACGCTCTCTGCTGCTGTGAGCATTCTAGCTTCGTTTTACCTAAACACAAATACCAAATGAGAGCTGATGCACACACATTGACAACTGTAATGATCTTCTGCACTGCTTCTCTGCTTACTTTTACTTTTACTCAAGTACTGTCTCTCTTAAATGTTGAGCCAGACGCTAGGTAGAGCTCGTTACAGTCTCTGCTGCTTCAAGCATTCCTTCAGGGGATTTCCTAGTCGAGCGGACTCGACTTGTTAAAGCTTTTCGAACCTCGGCCTTATAATATACTACAACTATAAGTCTTACTACTATAACTTTAAGTCTTACTACTATAACTTTAAGTCTTACTACTATAACTATAAGTCTTACTACTATAACTTTAAGTCTTACTACTATAACTATAAGTCCATATAAGTCCATTACTTCTACTACTACAACTATAAGTCTGCTGCGCTTTATATATGCCCACTATTACCCAAGCAGTGTCTCTCTCAAATTTTGAGACCGACAGCAGGTAGAGCTCGTTGCAGTTGAACTTTAAGTGAGCAATGGGAACGCTCTCTGCTGTTGCGAGCATTCTAGCTTCGTTTTACACATACAAATACCGAAAGAGAGCTGCTGCCTACACATAGACAATTCTAATGATCTTTTGCTTTTTTTCTCTCCTTGCTTTTACTTTTACTCAAGAACTGTTTATATATTTTTTAAAAATTATTATTATATATTTTTTTATTATTTATATTTTCTAATTATTTAATATTTATTTATTTATTTTAATTTTGTATAATTAATTCATATTTATTTATTTTAGTTTATTTATTCATTTATTTATTTTTTTTTTTTTTTATTTTATTTCACAAACAATTTACATACATATTATCTTGCTAACTTTCAGGCAGTTGATTCCCAAAATAAATTAATGTTTATTGCTAATTAGTGTAGAGTTTAAAAATTGTTGTTCTTACATTAATTTATACTACAACTACAATATCTACCTGCATCAACTCTATAATGTTCAGTAAAACATATTACATATACAATACATATATAGATATACATATTGTATATCAGAGCAGCAAATGCAAAATAATCTGAAATGCTATGCAAATGGGAAATGAAATACAAAAGCGATGTAAGAACGGAACTAAGAACTAAAGCAATGCATAAAGATGAGTGAATGAATAAATGAATGAGTGAAGCACTGAAAGACTGAAAGAGCAAGAAGCAGAGCACGAAACAGCAGAGAATGCGGCAGTCTATTAGCAGTTGATAGCGGTACCACCAAGTGCTTGTGGCCAAGAGTGTTAAAGATAAAGGCTCCAAGGGTAGAAAACACAACACAAAAACAAACAAAAAACCAGAGAAAAATATAAAATAAAGACAAACAATTTACAGGCGCGCGCAATCAGATGGCAAGAATAGCAATTAGTGCATACTTTTAGGCTTAGAAACCATGAAAAGGCACAAAAGCAAAGGCAGAGACAGAGAGAGAGAGAGAGAGAGAGAGAGCAATGACAGCACAAAAGGCAAATGAAAAGACGCGCGTGCAATAATCACTGCCAAGTGCTGCATATTTATAGGCGCAATCAAGTTAATTGCGCACAGAACACCAACAAAAAAGAAAAGAAAAGAAAACGAAGGAGAAACACAAATAGACGCAGATAACAGACACAACAGCACAGAGAGTGAGCGAGAGGGCGAAAGATAGTGCTCGCCGAATGCTAAAACAAAAGCAAGACAGCGACTATTAATGGACTGCGACATGAGTGGCAGGTGGGCAAGAAACGGGCCTGGTAAAGCTGGCAGTCGGTACGACTGACTCTCAGTCTATTAATGTGTTCCAGTAGCGCTGAAATGTCGAAAATACAAAAAGAAAGGGAGCAAAAGCGAAGCTGTCATTCGTATTTGTGAAAAATTGTAGATTTTTTTCTTGTCTAGGTGGCAACGCCAAAAACCCAGCTCGTTGAGGATAAATGTACTTTGCATCTCGAGTTTTTACACAATACTAAAGAATAGATATTGAATTGCATAGACATGCATATAACAGATTTTTAAATGGAGATAGATAAGATATATCATATATCATATAGAAGAGTTCATTGAAGGACCTCATTAAACATAATTGATAAAGTCTATATGCAACTATGAGCAGTAGTTTATGCATTGCATCATCCTTTTAATAGCTCCTCGAAGAGCCATTTCAAATACTTGAAAGAGCATTCAACGCCCATTCATTCCTCTCGCTTTAAGCTAATTATCTTAATTGTGGGCATTTAGCATGCCTTTGGCTGTGGGCCGCGCCTTCTTTTTTTCTCTCTTTTTTTTGCTGCATCTTCAAGTGGCTGCCACTCGTAATTGCCACTCAAAGTTCAATGCGACGTGCGACCTGGGGCACAGCGCCCTTAAGTATGCAATAATATTTTCGTTGCAAGTGGCAGTTGAACTTGTCGAGACTTGAGGCTGTGCGTCTGCCTCGATTTGCATTTGAGGCTTAATGCATTCAAGAACTGGAGCAGCTAGCCAAAGCTTTTAATAACCAAAAACAAACTCGGCTTGTTTTAGTTCAGCTTAGGTTTCGTTTTCCTTTTTCTTTTCATTTTTTTTTTTTTTTTGGGCTGTCTGGTAACGCTGCAGCAGCGAATGGCCACTCGATCTTTTGTTATGGCCGTCCATCTTGCCCCGCTCGGTCGCGTTTGCAGCTTGCGGTAAATTTCAATTATCCCAGATGCTTCGCAGTCGTCTGGCATATCCCGGCATGGAGCGCAGCTCTGCACATTTTCATTTTCATTCTCGTTTTCATTTTGTTGCCAGTTTTCCTTTTGGCTTTTAAGCCTGCGCCTTGTATTTCATTTTCAGGTTTATGCATGAGACGACGACGACGACGCCTAGTTTTTCCGCCTCATTCCGCAAAACGCAATCTCATTTTTTTTTCTCCTTCACATTGTCGACAGTTTTTTTTTTTCCTTCATTCGCTTTTTACTTTCGTCGTCCATTTGGGCTGTAAATTGTTTGCATACAATAGAGCAGCGCCCATTGCCCAGTTCCCAGTTCCCAGTTCTAGTTGCCAACTGCCAGTTTCCAGCTAGCCCCGCCTCCAGCCCCATGTTTTGGCCATTTGTTGGCCAGGGCCGGGTCTTAACTTTTGGCGCGGCTTATTTGTGCGGCTAGATTAAGTTTCAAATTGATGGGCATTCTAAAATCCCAGGAAAGCAGCTCAAGAGAGGAAAACTGAGAGAGCAACTGAAGGGCAGAGAGTGGAGCTGGGCGCTCCATAGTTTCAGTCTCATTGCTGTAAGCTTCAATTGATGGCCAAACTTAAATTTGATCTTCCATGAACCACACCTACAGTTTCAAATGACAGCGAATTTCAAATCTGAGCAATTCGTCATTCTAATATAAGCTAAATTTAATGAAGCTTCTCAATATTTCATTTAACTTTCAAGAGTCAGAAAAAGTCAGAAAATTCAATGTGAGAATCTGAATGTGAATGTGAGTCGAGAGTTTCTCTTTCAATTTAACTTCCAGAGTTTAACTATCGTTGGAATTGTCATTGTGTCAATTTTATTTCAACTATTCCTATTGCATTTTTCTTAGGTTTTTTCCTATGATCTTGACTGTGAAACTAAAAGAACCTTAGCCAAAAAAGTTATAAGTGCAGCTACCAATCTTTGAATCTATGAATCATGGCTCACATTATTCGTCAGCAAGTTGAACATATTCAAATTGAATTCAATTAAGTGGATGGGCACATCTTCAATTTATATTTTCTTAGCTATATTTGTTTAGCTATAGATTTCTAGCTCTAGCTGTAGCCTTCACTCAAACTAGCTGTAGTTGAAGCTCTAATTTCAACTACAACTCTAGCTAAAGCAATGACTATATCTCTCTAGCACTATCTCTTTGTTTTGTAGCTCTATGCCTATCTCCGTAGCTATAGCTCTCGAGTTCTAGTTCTAGTTCTAGTTGTAGCCCTATCTCAAAGTCAATCTCTCCACTGCTCTAGCTCCGCCTCTAGCTGCAGCTCTAGCTTCAAGTCATAGACCTAGTTTGCTCACTAGCTCTCTCCTTATAACTGTAGCTCTAGCTTTCTAGCTGAAACTCTAACTCTCCCTCTCTCTCTCTCTCTTTTTCGCGCCCATTCTAGTTATCATCCTAACTCCAACTCAAGCACTTGCTCTATCTCTATCGTTCCCTTCTCTCTCTCTCTGATTTGTGTGTCTATCTCTTTCCCCCCGACTATCTCTTGAAATAGGGATCATTAAAGCTGTTGCGCTTAGTGCTTAACGCTGGCAGTAGAAAACGCAATGTAAATAGGTTTCTGCAACATTTACAACTGCGAGTCCATTCATTTTGGTGTGTGGCTCCGTTGCCGTTCAGCTAGAATCTTTGCGAATCCTTGGGAATCCTTGGGAATCCTGGCCATAATGAAACAGGACACAATTTGCCATTAAGTGTCGCGGAAACAAAGAGAATGACACGAAAATTTGCAGTTGATGGCATTGCAATGCCACGCCCGGTGTGTGCGCCTGTGTGTGTGTGTGTGTGTGGGGGGGGGGGGGGGGGCAATGTAGTGCTGCATAGTTGTGGGCGGGGCGCACTGCAGCTGCTGTTGCCGGCGCTTTTGGCAGCGGCTTCCGGCAAGCATTTCCGGCATCTTGGCTGCCGGAGGAGCAGCTGATGGAGGGGGGAGGGGGCAGTGGGAGTGGAGGCAATTTATGCTTCGCTTGTGTTGTCTTGGACAACTCGGGCTATCCAACTAACACTTAAATGCCACGCAGTTGCCACTTGGCTGGCCGTGTTAAATACCAAGGACATTGTTGCCGCAAAATGTTGCACAGGCGCCTCACCTCAGCACGCAGCAAAGGAACCAGCTCGCTCTCCCTCTCCCTCTCCCTCTCTCTCTCTCTCTCTCTCTCTCTCTCTATCTGTATCTTTGTGTGTGGCGTGAAAAACTTGCGCATAAAATTTCCATATCAGCAATTTTATTTGCAACAATTTGGCAACACTTTTGTGTGCGGTAACCAGAACCCCGCCCCCGTTACCGCACACACACACACATCGGCCTCGCCCCTCCCCCCCTCCCCTTGCCGCCTATACGGTGACGTATCAATTTCCGCTTGATTGCATTTAAAAGGAAGAAGAAATAAGTGCAGAGCTGGAGGTGAGAGCAGAGAGCGCGGCAAAAGTTTTTGGCGCAAATTAAGTTTTGCTACACCTCTTCACAGCTACCGCCTCCGCCTCCGCCTCTGCCTACGACCACGCCCCAGCCGCCCAACGGCTGTCCGTCTGCCCTATACTGCCATTCATCGCCGCAACAAATACAATTTTTGCGGCAAACGAAAATCGAAAATAAAGTTAAAAATTTTACGTTTTGCCAAGCGCGCGTGTATATGGCGACTGCGACACTGACTGCAAAAAGTTTGCGCCCCAACAAACTTTGCCGAGTGCAAAAGTTTACCATTTTCCCAAGCCCCCTATCCCTACCACTACCCCTCCACAGATTTGCTGTAGCTTGTTTTCCTTTGCCATACGCCCGCTCCGTCCCGCCCCGCTGCCTTCAAGTTTAAAGGTTAATGATACCGCAAAGTAACACCAAATAAGTTAAGGACCAGCGCAACTGGCAAAGAAAGGAGAAGGAAAAACGCTTCTGATTGGATTTGCTACGTGCGGCATGGCATAGGACAGACAGACGGACAGGCAGAGGCACAAACTTTTCTACATATGAGGCGTGTGACCAGTGTGACCAGACGACGGAACAATTGAAATCGAAACATGCGAATGCGAAATGTATTGTGAGTGTATACACACAGCATGTGAGGCACTGTAGCAGCAACTCTTCAGCCAAGGCTACAACACTTGGACTTGAAACTGTAGTTTGACGATTATGCAACACTGGTAAGTGTAAGGACTCGCTATGTCTATATGAAATGCTCTGAAATACTCTTATATGCAAGAAAACAGAATATTTAACACTTTAAATTTATTTAGCTTACTTAGAAAATCTTTACTCTTTACAATTAAATGAATAACTATTATATTTTAATATATATAATCTTGTTTTATATTAAATCTTGTTTTAAAACTTAACTGTTTTTTGCTTTAAGAAGTAAAAACAGCGCTGGAGTTAATTGAAATACTTAAAACAAGAAATTAAGTAATTCAATTAAGCGTAAAACATTTCCTTAGTGCCTTTCTAGTTGAAATTTGACACTGAGCTCGAGAATATTATCATATTAACTTAGTTTTCCCTTTTTTTGCCATTTTACAACACTCAACTCTTGTAAGTTAAGTTGGCGGTGCTCTGTCGATTTCATTTTGAGTGCGAAAGCATGAATCATACGGATTAAAATCCAAATTCATATCAGAGACAAATCTCATCTCATCCATGGGCTCACTGGTGCTCTCGAAACGCATGAATGTGGGCTGCCTGGTCTGCGGCATGGCGGCTCCAATGCTCCATGTCGATGCGCTGCGCCACACTGGCACCATGTGCACAGCAACAGCTGTCACTGCATTTGCAGCTGCAAGCAGCTCCAGCTCCACCTCCAGCTGCTCGCTGCGACGCGGTCTGCAGGGTATGCAGGCACCGTTCCATATGCAGCAATATTGCAGAGCTACCAGCATTGTTGCTGTACGAGAGCAGCCAACCGACTGACTGATGGCTGGCCCAACTGCTTTGACTATAGCCAGCAGCTGCACACTTGACAGTTGGATTTGGTCAGCCAGAAGAATGTGGAGTGCAAAACACACATTCCTCGATGATAGCATTATCGATATATTAATGCAATCGGCAAAGAATCACCAGTCGTTGATGATGGCCACAAATTAGTCAGAGAATCATCGACTGAATTGGCAAATGTTGTCTTCAAGACAAAGGCACATGGACTTGATTGGATCTGAGTTAAAAATAACATTAGTAACGTACAATTTCTGTTTCAACTTAAATGTGTTTCAGAGCTCCGTCATAGCTCATGCAGCTTTCATTCGCTCACTTATTCTTTGCCTCAATCTCTGATGAGACCTATTTTTAGCTCATAATATAGAGCGCCTATTTGTAGACCCTAGACACATTGATCAGGGTTCAATGAGGTTTAAGAAGGCGTGGCAGATACCATAAAATATATCTATATTTCTTTTATCATAACAATGAACTGAGTTCATTAAGCCATGTTCGTCCTTGCGTCTCTTTCGATTATGTTTGAAATGACCCTTAACTATGCCTGTTTAATGTTATCGATTAAGCCTTAATAGAAATTTCGAATAGTTATATCAAGCTGAAGTATCCAAAGTTTACATGCGGCTTTATGGAATTTTAATTTTTGGTAAAGTAAGTTCTTTAAATTACATTTCATATAATAAATGAAAAGGCTTCTAATTTTTTCTATTTAATGCAAAATATATTTCAGATGAAACACTGAAAATTGTATTGTAATCCGCAGCGTAAAATAAAAGTTATTAAATAAAATGTTTATAAAGAAAAGTGTATGCATTTCTCCCATACATACAAATGCGAGCATTTCTGTTTTTATGAAAGCTCTAGGAATTGATGTAGTTTTATTTTACTTTATTTATTTTTATCAATTATTTAGCAATTTCTGCATAATAGCTAAGTATTTGTTTACAATTTGACTTTGTAATTTAATTTTTCTAATAAAAATATTCAATTATTTCGCATGGAAAGAAATTCGAACTTTTTGAACTTTACAACAAAGGCAAATGGCAAAGAAACTTTTGAATTTGCTCAAGTTCTATTTAATATTTCTTTTTAATTTTAAACATTTAATTCATGGAACACGCAGCATATGGCTGCCACAGATACAATGCCACAGATGCCACAGATGGCACCGATGGCAACTGTATGTATGTATATGTACAATATATGTATACATATGTATATGTATATGTATATGTATATGAGGTGGCGCCGAGTTTGCTTAGTGAACATTTAATTGTTGTTTACATTTGTGCTTTGGTTTATTTTGCAACACTTTGTTGCCTTTGCTGTGTGTGCTGCACGAGACTGCCCCCAGCCACCTGCTGCTGCTCCTAATGTAGATGGAGCTCGTCCTCTTTTTAATAAGACTCCAGCCCATAAAGAACACACACACACACACACACCCTCACGGGAGTTGGGGTAAAAGCAAAAACAAGAACAGAAAAATTGTTCAGCGAAAATTTACATTTTAATTTCTTTTAATTAAAAGGGAACAAAAGCAAAATGAAATAAAAAAAAAGTGGAAACAACAAAAATTAAAAGAAAAACACGCTGCAAAATAATACATAGAAATGTTTTTTATTTGTCGCCTTTCTACTGTTGCTGCTGCTTCTGCTTCTGCTTCTTCTTCTACTTCCTTTTTTTTTTTTTTTATTGGCATTAGCATTTGGCATGCTCACGGGGCGTATAAGTAATGGAAATGAGGCCGACGACAACAGCTGTCAATACAGGTTGAAAGGATTCCTTTGTTTAAACACTTAAATGGCGCACCTGCAGGAGGCAAGGGACGTGAATGGGGGGAATAGGGAATGGGGAATGGGGAATGAGAACGTGCAGCACTTGCCACATCCTGGCAAACACTCAAGTGTCCCTTGGCGCGAGTTAGCTTCAATTTGAATTTGAATTTGGATTTTCACATTTCGAATTGTCTTTGATGCTTTTTTTTTTTTTGTTTTTATACTCATTCACGAAAGTGAATTGAGTATATTGGTTTTGTGCAATGTCCGTCTTGTCCGTCCGTCTGTCCGTCTGTCCGTCTGTCCGTCTGTCCGTCTGTCCGTATGAACGCAACTTTTTTCGGCGCTATTGAAGCTAGAGACTTGAAATTTGGAACACATACTCGTGTATAGCTCCCATTTATAAAGTGTTAAAATTTTCCCGATCCGCCCACTAGGGGCGTGGCAAATCGGAAAATGCATTTTCCGATATTCCAGAAATCATGTTAGTTGAAGAGCTAGAAAGCTGAATTTTGGTATGTAGGTCCGCGTTGACCACCCAAGTTCAACAAGCTATGGCGGATATATCTCCGCCCATTGGGGGCGTGGCAAATCGGATAAAACTGTATCTCCTAGAGTTTTAAAGCTAGAACGTTGAAATTTTGCATGTAAGCTAATGTTACCATATTATAAAGACTGGTCAAAAATTTATATATCTACGCCCACTAGGGGCGTGGCAAATCGGACCTGAAGATATAGTGATTTTCCCGATTTTGCTATATTTTAGGCATTATTGATGCTAGAGACCTGAAATTTGGTATATATACGCGGGTTGACCACCCAAGTCCAACGAGCTATGGTGGATATATCTCCGCCCAAAGGGGGCGTGGCAAACCGCAAAAGTTTATATCTCCTAAAGTATAAGAGCTAGAAGCTTCAAATTTGGATAGTTGTGTTACTGGTAACCTCCTCTATCGATTCCCCAAAAATAATTTTTACGCCTCTTTGGGGGCGTGGCATATCGAAAAATACCCTGTAATTTTCACATTTTTGGAGCGTAAGCATCCAAACTTTACAGTTAGACTACCGTTAGCTCGTTCTACGATCTGACCAAAAATGAGATGTCTACGCCCACTAGGGGCGTGGCAAATCGAGAAAAACTGCATTTTCTGCAGTACTAGAGCTAAACTTAGCTACTAAAGTGCTGATGGGATGTGAATGAGTATCCCGCAGTCGGTAACGCCCGACTGCAACGTTCTTACTTGTTTCTTTTGCCATTTTGTTTTTGCTTCCTTTTTCGGTAATTGACTGAGAGATGTCAAAGAAAATTTTCATTGCGTGTCGCTGGGATCAAGTCGAGAGCAAAAGCCGTCAGCTGGCTACGACTTTCTAGCTCTCAAGTTGCTAACAGCATTAACTTGGCCTAAAGGCGCTCAGCTAAGCGCTTTACTGTGGAGTCTCAAACAACATTTAAATACAAATTCCAAATCAAATAATAATTTTTTAATTTTTCCTGTCAAAATTTCAATTTTTATAAATTAAATTAAATTAAATTAAATTTAAAATAAATTTTTTGTTGAATTTTTTTAAGCTAATCTATTTTAAATGTTGATTAAAGTTACATTTCACCTAACGTTTAACTTGAATGACTTGAACAAAGACTTTAACATAGTCTATATAGCAACACACACTCATACAAACACACACACACATACATACGCAGCTGCATTCTTTGGCTTTCCATGTTTATATGGCTCTTTGACGTTTGACTCTACCCTTTCGTTGCGTAAGGTAAAAATGTGAGCAACGAATGCAGATGTATGTGTGTGTGTGCGCGTTGATTTTTGTGAGCATTGCACTAAGCAAACATGAGAGCTGGGCCCACAGCTTAAAGTCCAGAAATGAACCAAAAACCCAGCAGCAGTAAAAAGCAACAACAGCCGCAAACGGACAGCTTCATTAATGCAAGTGAGTGTGTATATAGGTGTGTGTGTGTAAATGTATGGGCGTGTGTCTGTATGGATAAGCTTTTCAATTTCTTTTGCAATTTTCCATTTCACTTTGTATTGCCGTAGTGCCTGGACTGGCTGGCTGCTCTTCCCTTCTATGGCTATGTCTGTGGCAAATACACGAATGCAGTTTATTTATCTTACATTTTTCAACTGACCCACACACAGAGCGGATTTTGTTCCGCTTACGCTCGTTCCCCATGCAGTTGGCCCCACCAATAGCAACAGCAACAGCAGCTCCAGCTGCAGCTTCAGCTTCAGCCTGACAACATTTTGCGCAAATTGAAGTATTTACCTTTTGGGTTCAGGTACCAAGCGTGTCTGGCGTTCACATATACATATATACATACATACGTATATACATATTGGAGTAAAGGATTGCTATATTGCATTTTAAGCTGATTCAAGTATTGCCCAGCAGAGCTATATATTATTCATTAATTAGTTGCTTTTTTAAAGGTGATTAAGGATCATAAAATAGGGTTATATATTATAATTTATATTATCTTTCATCAAATAGTTATAGGAAAATTTCTTTCGAATTTTCAGACTGAGATCTGTTTATGAAAATAATAACAGCAATGTAAGAGCTGTTGTTCATTTGAATTAAAATGAATGAATAGGAATTCATTAGTTATTAAATTCACTTTAATATCTTTTATAGCCAACAGTCCTTTAAATAGTAGTGATAAAAATCTATGCCAGCTGCCTTAGAGCTCATTCGAGCAAAGGGTATTTCACGATAACTGCTCGCATTTTTTTTACAGCGCTGCTTTTATTTTCTCTTTTTTTTTTAGTTCATCTTGCATTTCAGGTTCATTTGCTGCATGTAAATTTGAGTGGGGCTGTGGTGGGATGGGCGGGTTCAAATAGTTTAGCTCGCTGCTGGCTGGACTATCTGAGTGCGGTTACAGTGACTTGCAGCTGCGAGTGCCCGGGCCGGATGGCTGGTGCACCTGTCAGCTGGCAGCTGGCAACTGGCACCCGAGTGCAGCCATTTGTCTCGTGCCACCCGCGCGCATTGCTGCTGCTCAAACAAAACGTTGCGTAAGCGTTTGCCAATGCTCAATTGAGCCCCCATCTCGGTGGGCTGTGTGCACACGCGTTCGCTCTGCTTCAAAGAACTATCGTTTACTGCCACAGCACATGTCTGCACGTTGTCTTCCTCTTCCCCTTCCTCATCTTCTTCTTTTCATCTGCGCTTTTTTCTGTTGCAGCTAGCGAAAATTTACACAGCCCGAGGGGCGGGGGATGCTTCAGTTGCCCATCTTCGGCATTGGCATCCATTTGTTTCCGGAATTGCGGCGTGTTACGTTTCATTTTCAATTTTCATGCCATTTGCTTTGGCTTTTGTTTGCTGCGCTTTGCGCGACTGATGCCGCAATTCTAACTAGAGCCAGGAGCGGTTCAAGCGCACAGCTTTCGCCCGGGCCGCCATTCTATTAAGCTATTCAGCTAAGAAAATATAATCATAATAAAGCTAAAAATTAAATAAAATGAAATGCCATGAAAACGGAAGAAGAGTGAAAAAGCGAAAAAGGAAAACATTTGCACTTGTTCAAAATGTAAGCACAGCAAGAACAACAACACCAAAAAAACCAAAGAAGAAACAGTTCAAGAAGAAGCAAAATAAAAAGAACAGTAACTGTTTACAGCGCTGGAGTCCATTAGCTACGCACCCAGCCCGAAGGCGGTCAGGTGGGTTGGGGTGGAGGTGGAGGGGAGTGAAAGCTATATTGCCATTAAATATTTACTTCGCGCCCCCATTTCTTTTACTTAGACTGCCCCAAAAAATTCGGGGCTAAAGGGTGGGCGGGCGGGCGGTATGGTGGGCGGGCGGTATGGTGGGCTGGTTCTGTAAGCGGCCTTTGGGCGCAAGCCAGATAAACATAACCGTTTCGTTTTATGTGCAACAATCATTGCTTTTGATTGCCACACTGATGGCCAGAGTTGGCAACTGCGAACTGCCTCGAACTGCCTCGAACTGAAGTTGCCAGCTCCTCCAAGCCAAGGTGTTGCTGTTCTTGGCCAAAAGGTGTAAAATGCCGCATTGCTTAAATTTTTTATGTGTTCAGCTGGCTGCCTTCGCCGGGCAATCGGCGGGCGTAAGCGCTGACGTGTGGCCTATACTGTTTGCCGGTTATTGTGTCGTTCTCATGATTGAAACTCATTTTTGGCCAGATGCCAAATGCCAGCTGCCAGCCTCATGGCTGCCCAGCTGTCCAATTGATTGTGGCAGCGACTCATTGAGGCAATTGTTGCTGCCAGACAGACATCCAGACAGCTTTGCTTGTGATAGGCCTATTAGTTAGCAGCATCTCGCAAGTGGGCAGCACTTCTTGCTAGCTCCATTCCGTCCACTCTCGTCCAGTCAGCATATCAATTATGGCAATAACGATGTGTGGCTGTCTGTGTGCTTGTTGGATTTGTCATAAGCTGTCACGTTACGTTACGTGTTACGTGCAAGACGTGTTCGTTTGTTTTTCTCCATGGCAAGTTGTCTTATGTTGTAAGGCGAAAGCAAACAACGTTGAGTGTTGCAATATGTCAGCATTTACTTTACAAACTTGACAAATCTAACGTTCAAAGCTTACGTAACTTCATGCTTTACGTTTTGTTTTATGTGCAGCATATTAGAATATAATTTGTTAATTAAATATAGACATATAAGATATAGACTAATATAGACATATACAACAGTCTTTAGCCTAAAAGATGCATAAGCGTGAAGAATAAATAATTATGACGTAACCTAAGCAATTACGTTAAATACGCAATAACGTAACGTAATTAATTATGTTAATACGGTAATCAGTTAAATAGAGTAAACAAGGACCTAAGAAACACATTTACATATCATAGATAACCTCATTCAGCTCTTAAAGTTATGAATTCCATAAAGAAATAACGTAAAAGTGGCAATTACGTAAGAGTGGAAATTACGTAAGAGTGGAAATTACGTAAGAGTGGAAATTACGTAAGAGTGGAAATTACGTAAGAGTGGAAATTACGTAAGGACTCAATTACGTAAGAGAAGCAATTACGTAAGAGGGGCTTTCTTTACGTAATTCTTATGTTATTATAAAAAATTACATTAAACAAGTCAATTTCCACTAATAAATCTCTTCTCAAAGTAGTTCCGTAAGCAACTACGGCATGCTTTGAAGTGTCTTAATATGTTGGTCTTCTGCTTAAGTGATTCCACATAAAGCTTTATTACTCCGACGTGAGCTTGTCTGGCCTACGTAAGCGTTTAGGCAACGTAACGCAGTTTTCGCAGCTTTAGTCTAAAGAGGGTTTTAACAGCTAATTGGTTACGCCAGCTGTCAGAAGGATATCCGAATTGATGAGCATCAAAATAATGGCGATCAAGTGACAAAGCTTCAACGTGAGCCACCTCTGGATGCTCTAACCCTAGCGCTGTTGGCCAAGTTGTAGCAACTTTAATGAAATTTCCTGCATATTAAGCGAAAACTTCCGTTGGACTCAGGCGCTAGGGAATAGGAGGAGGCAGGGACAGCAGCAATGGTACTAGTGGTTGCTATACACACACACACACACACACACACAGAGAAAGCAAAGTAAAATCGTCGTCCAAGACGATATCGCGCAGACCAGGTCCGAACGCAAGTCGCTGGCCGTGTCGTGAGTTTGCTGCGTTGGCTTCCTTTTTAATTTCCGTTTTTATGTATTCGCCCGCTGGCTGCAGAGTGGGGGCGTGGTCGTGGCCGTGAGTGGGAGTCTGAGTCCGCTGGCTGTTAGCAGCGTTTTTGTCTTTGTATTCACTGTGCGTATTTGCAACACCTTTTGCCACAGAGACATTGGCCCAGCCCCAGCCACAGCCCCATCCCCAGTCCCAGCCCAGAGCTGATGTTGCAAATTAGAAGCCGCCAGCAGCTCGGCGCCGATGATAAGCATAAAATTATCGACACAAAAGCCAAAATTTGCGTAATAAAATTTTTAATTAAGTGTCCTTCCAATACCCTAGCTCGATTTCGCGAGAAGTTGGAAACTCTTGCCAGGGATTGCAGATTGTAAATAATAATAATAAATGTTTCTTAGATTTTTGCTTTAATTTTAGCATAAGCAGAGCTACGGTAGTTACGTAATCGTTGCATTTGAAATTACTTAGGAATAATCTATATAGGATTTCCCTACAGGGTATTCCCTAGTTTCACCCAACCCATTGGCATGCCGCGACTCAGTGTCATCGCGAGCGACGTCGATGCCTTGGACAAGCGCCCGTGGCTTTTGCAGACCGGTGACGATAGCGTTTCATCACGCCGAAAGTGACAGAGCGCCGAAAGGGGGTGGAGAGGAGAGGAGAGTGTGCGGGGCGGGGCTATCATTGCGCGTAAATTTATGCAAATCGGTTTGTGCCCCGAATGGCGTCGGTGCCTGAGCGCTTTGGCACCGAATTAAAAGTAAAGTCCTCCAAATGCAAACACATAAAAGCGTAATCGAAACGACAGAGCAGCGCAGCGATTAACGCTTTTAATGAGTACTAACTCGCCTATGCAATTATGAGATATCAGACAAAAAGAGAGAGCGAGAGTGAGAGCGAGAGCGAGAGAGAGAAAGTCAGCTGGCAGATAAGGCGGCGCGTGCAGAAGGATAAGCTTAGGAACGTGATGGAGTTGGCTGTGTGATTCCTAAAGTGGAATGGGAAATTAAATGCCATCAAAGCAATACGTGGACGAAGAGAGAGATAAAGAGAAAGAGAAAGAGAGAGAGAGAGTGGGAGAGCGCGATTTTGCATTTCGTTTATAAAGTAAACGCGATGCCTGAGCCTCAGCAATCGGAGGAATGAAATTATTGGAGACAAAACTTAAGGATTTTCTAACTTATCAAAACTGTAGTTCATAAAGACTTTTTGCTTGGCCCTAGGCTATACAAAAGCATGCACAAATTCTCAAAAAGGAACTCCATTACTCCACTCTGAAATAAATACCTTCATCAAATGATGAAAGTTTTTAGGTGTTGCCTGGCCAAGCTCTTAGTTTTAGTGTATGGCGATATTTGAAGAGCTAATCAGTGGATAATACGTATGGTATACGTATTCGTTCACTCTTTTCAGCTGCTTGAGGCTAATGCACTGCAATCAATTTAAGTGCCCGGGCAACATGTCCTGGCTCAGCTCTTGGCTCAAGTCAGAGCCAGACAACTGTCAGGGACTCGGAGCTGCAAATCTTTGGACCTGAACATTTGTCACACCTTGCCCGGCACCAAGGGGCAGCGCGAAACACACACACAGAGAGAGAGAGAGAGAGAGAGAGAGTCGCAGAGAGGAGGCCGCACGAGACAGTTAAAGTTGCAGTTAATTTATACACAGACAGGTGGACTCGAGCTTTGTGAAAAGGCTGTCTGTCGGACATGTTGGCTGGGGCCGAAGCCAACGGTAAAGTAGCAGCTGGAAAATTTATGCGCGGCCGTTTCAAGTCAATAAGCGCATTTGTCTTGCCAACGGAATTTGCTACGAAATTTATTTAATTCACTTACACACACGTTTACAGTGCAGGACTAGGCAAGGATTGCTGTTTAATGTCTGACTGGACAAGGCCAGAGCACGTGGAAGAGAAAAGGCGACAATGAATAAAAGCAACAGTGAAAAAAGTGCTTGACTATCGCATGTGGAGACATATGCATGGGGAATAATCATATGGTATATGTGAATAATGTACTATAAAGGAGCTGTTGTTTCAGCTGTTGGCAGATAATAAAGTAAGTGAATATTGCAAAGATTCCAGCTTGTTTATAGAGTCGGATGAGAGAAGCATTTGGGTACTGATCGTAGTCTTTGGTGAGTCATTTGAATGTATTATATATATAGTACTTAGTAATTATAGGCAATATGAATGTAGCTCTGCTCTACAATCGCTTGTCGTATACTCGATCTTTATGCTTATTCTACCTGTGCTCGTTCTCCTTGCAATCATTCTCACAGTGTTCATTCCTTCAATGTTAACTCTCTCAGCGATCACTCTCTCAATGAGCCTCTCAGTGATCATGCTTTTAGTGATCACTCTCTCAATGACCACTCTCTCATTTATCACTCTTTCAGTGATCACTCTCACAATGATCATTCTCTCAGTGATCACTCTTACAACGACCATTCTCTCAATGATCGTGCTCTCAATAATCATGTTTTCAATGATCATGACCACGTTTACAGTGATCACTTTTTCAGTGATCAGTCTTTCAATGGCCACTCTTTCAGTGATCGTTGTGCTCATCTCCCTATGCTTATTCTTCCTATGCTCACAAGAGATTTGCATAGCTTCACTCACAATATACATCGTGGAAGTGTGTGTGAATGAATATGAGTAGTGAAATGAATAAGAATAAATATAGCATTAAATGGAATGAAACATGTTCAAACTACTGAAATAGGCGGACATAAGAAATTAACAAAGACAAAAGATGAAGCTCAGAGGCCGAAGCAAATTGAATATTTTGATCCTTTTAACGAAACACTCCTGAGCAGACTATTGTTAGTTTCAGTAGACCTGAGTTGCTTTCTTTTTTTTTCATATTGAATGCATTGGAATGCATTACCCAAAACATAGCTATGAAAAAGGAATAAATCACATTGTGTATACTTGATTTTGAGCAAAAATCAGCTGAGAATGAATGAAAAGCTTCTGCATGGTTCTCTTACTTCTTGACGTTCCATATATCTTTTAATTTCCATTTTCAATATAAGAAAAAAGTGACAGAGAGAGAGCTGCGGAGAGTGGGAGAGTGAGTGAGAGAAAGAAAAAGAGAGAGAGAGAGAGAGTGTGAGCGTCCAGCTCAACTCGTTCCAGTTGACAAACGTCTTGAGGCAATATTTAAAATTCAATCAAATGGCATTTGCTGAGGGTTTGGCTGGGATGCTCTGCATCCGGAATAAATGTAGCCAGGGCAAATTTGATTTTTAGCTGCTCTGGTCGACAGAGAGGCCACAGCCACCGCCACAGCTACCTACAGCAACGGACAGCCATGACCAAGGGCATAAAAAGCTACGATTATTAAACAAGACCTGGACTGGGAGGGGCTGTGAGGGCCGGTGGAAGGTGCTGCCAAACCTGCCAGTAAATCCCATGTTATGACCGCCTTATGATGATTATGATGATGATTATTACAAACTACGCTTACACTAGACAACAAAACATTACATTTACTGTTATGTTTATGCACTAACCAGGAGCAGGAGCAGCAGGAGGAGAAAAAAAAACAAAAACAAAATGAAGCAACAATTGCGAGCACAAATCGGAATTTAGAAAGTTCTGCTAGGGATAAGCAAGTGTGTGAATATATATATGAATATACATATATATTAACTATATAAAATATACTTACTTATGCATCACAATTACAGTTAGAGGTTTCACACACTTCATTTTTGAGCAGTCATTGAGAAGTAATATATGTACATACATACATATATATATGTACATATATATTAACTGTGATTCGACAATGCAAATGCCAGAACGTGGCCCAAGGGGAGGGGGGGGGTGGTGGCACAAATAACAAGCGCATAACAAATCCCACGTAACAAATACAAAAATCTGGCCATGAGGATGCCAACTCTGGCTAAAACTTTCAGTCCGAGGCATGACCAATGATTTTGCTGCTGCTGCTGCTGCCATTGTTTTATTTTATTTTTTTTACTTATTCAGGAAGGGGGGCGTGGCAGCAGCATCGCCAGCAACGCGCTCAACTGTTTTTGTTATCTTACGCTTCGATTATTTTGCGTTAGTCGTTGTAGAAAATTAGCTAAATTGCTTATGGCAACGCACGTAGCGGACGCCGGCAAATGCCACGACCCCAGCCCCGCAAGCCTCGCCCCAATCTAACGCCCTCACTCTCCCCTCTCTCTCCCACTCTGACTGCACAAAGGCAGTCGCCTGCGTATTGTTTGGCTGGTTTTTTGGATACGGCAAACGCTTCTGAGGTTTCTGTTTCTCTTTCTGTTTTTGCTGCTGCTGTTTTGTAATTGTTAATCACAGAAACGTTAAGTGTGTGTGTTGGTGTGTGCTGGTGTGCTGGTGTGTGTGTGGGCTAAGCTTTTTGGGGTTTGGTTGTCAGCACACAAAATTTACATAGCGCATTCGCTTTTTCGCTGGCATCGCTCGACATTTTTGCGCTATTGTTTCGTCGTTTTTGTGGCCCATTGACTAAGGTGAGTGGGTGAGTGGGTGGTTGCATGTAGCTGTGTGTGTGTGTGTGTGGGTGAGTGGGCGCGGCTAAACATTTGCAAAATCTGTTGCCTCCCCACTCGCTGGCAGTTGTTGTGGTACGTGCAGGTAACGCATAATTAGGAAAATTTCTAGACAGCGTTTCATTGTTGCCGGAATTAGAAAACAAACAAACAACAGAAGCAACAACAGAAACAACAACAACAACGACGACGACGAAAGATCAACGAACAGGAAATAATTTTGCTGTTGGTTTTTCTATTTCCACTAACTTGGCTAATGATTGAAATGCTTCTTTGAACAACGAATTCTCTAGCGCTTTACAATTGTAGCTTAGAGCCGAATTTCAATTGAATTTGTATTGATTTGGTTTATGATAATGCTGAAAATTTCAGAAACCCAAAGAAGCCTAGATTCATATTGTGTTTGTATATGATTAGGGTGAAAATTTCATAAACTGCCTAGATATATATGGAATATTAATTAAATAAAATTTTACTTGTAAGCAACATGAAGTCAAAATTTTCCTTAATTTATATATACATACATATATTTATCTATATGTATATGTATCCCCTTTTACTGCAGATCTTTTTAGCTACTCACGATATTTTCCAATTTCAGCTTAAGTACAGTTGCAAAAGCATTTGCAATTTGCCAAACAGAAATCAAGAACTCACCTGTAAAGAGAAAGAACAAAAGATAAAACATAAGTAAAAGCAGTAAATCGACACACACACACACACATATACACACACACACACATTTATGTTACATGCATGCGTATGTGTGATATCCGGTTAACAGGTCGTATGAGTGATTTTTATTGGAAAAAGTAGCTGGGCAGGCAACACACACATTCAGTGCTGGCGCTTTGATGCCTAACTGTGTGCCGCATCATCTCACATTTATTTGCGCACGCATAAAATACGATTTCCTAATTTACGAGACTTCACCAGTTTGGGTGGCTGAGTGGCTGTGAGTGGTGCAGGTGCCGCTCGTTAATTTCTGGCTCGCTTTTTATTGTCTCTCTCTCGATGGCAGGCGGCGCACAGTTAGGGACTGCTTCGATTTCGTGGCGCCTAAAATTATGCCATAAAAGAGATTCCAAGAAAAGTTGCGCCTGCTGCGTTTTCTAATTAAATCAACATAAAAGCTAAAAACAACAATAACAATAGCAGCAGCAGGAGCAGAGGCAGGAGCAGGAGCAGGAGAAGCAACCACAGCAACAGCAGCTGCTGCTCTCACATGTGTATTTCGCAGAGCACTTTTAATGTGCGCCACACGAATTCGTGTTTCTTTAACTTACTTCCCCCCTCCCCCCCTCCCCCTCTTCAGCCTTTGTTTCTGCAATTGCTGCGCTTCTTGTGCCGAAATGGAAAAACACAAAACAAAAAAAAATTAATGATGTGGAAATTGCGCAAACGCATTGCACATTTCCAGGCGCCGCTCGTTAATTTTATGGCGCCCCGTAAGCCCGGCTCGAGCAGCAGCAGCCTCGCGTTGATTTGATTAGTTTTTACATCAAAAATCTGATAACCTCTGCTGCCCCACCCGAGCTGCGGCCCTTCCGAGTTTTCTTTTGATGAGCACATGACTTGCGCTTAATTCAGGCTACGCATTTTAGCCTTGATCTTTAAGCCTGTTCGTTGATTAATTTTAGGCGGCTCAAGCTTTTGCTTTACCTTACTCTGGAAATGTTAATTTGTGTGATCAAAAGCTTACAACATTTGCTCTTATATACTTAAATGTTCATTCAAGTGACCAAGAACCTAGAGAGCATCTGCCAAATGAACGCAAGGTAAATATATTTCTATGTGTTGAAGATAGAAAAGCCTCTAAATAAATTATAAATATTATAAATTATTAAGGATTATATTTTTAAAACATATACATGGTTATAAAACATATTATATTATATTTTGATATAATAAAATAATATGATATGTATATGTACATATAATCCCTTTTATATATATGTATGTACTCTAAAAAGTTATCAAACTGCGATCGATTGCGACTATTATTATTATTATTATAATTTATTATTATTATTATTTTTTTTTTAAGGAAACTTCTAATTTGCTTGTAAAATTTTAGTATATTATATTATAATATATAATATTATATTTTTATTTAATATACATAAAGAATTTAACACAAGTTGTAAAAATTATATTAATATTCTATGACATTTTCCATCAGTCTGGACATAGCTCTAATATTCCTGGCTGCCTATGCTTCATAAGGACTCCGTAAGTCTGAGGCAGGATGCCATAGGTCCGGATCTTCAAAAACCCATGTAAATAGAAGTCTGGAACACTCAAATCGGATGATCTGGCGACCAGATTGTGTAACCCGGAAATACTTTCTTCACGTATTATTCCGTTTTTTAGCCCATTACCTTGGCTTCATCTGCAGCTACTCTTCATATAATAGAATTCTACTCAGGTTTAGTTCTCCAACATTGATTACCTCTTCTCAAATACAGCCCTTCAAATATTCCTTTTTATAATTTCTCCACATTTTTCGCTCCCTTAACTCCAACCCCGCCCACATTCTTAGCCTCATCAAGCCTGAACTACAGCGAACAGTTGCTTCACCTTTTACTCAAGCAGCCACAACAAGACAAATTTGAAACTCGTCAAATTTTCTATTTCGCCTAATTAATTTAATGAAGCCACAAATTTTTCATGCTTCAATGTGCAGCAAATATACATATATATATAAAAAATTGTTTTCTGTTGACATCCAACAACTTGCCGCAAATTTCACGCAGCATATTTTTCGATTGGCCAAGGGGCGAGTGGGCCCCGGGGAAGGTGAAGGGGCCGGCGTACGCACGCTGCATACATAAATCAATTTCAATTAACGTTAATTAAATACGCATCAAGTGGGCATGACCACAGCAGCAGCAGCAGACGCGCAGGCAAAGCAGCCACAGAAACCAGAAAAAAGGACACAGAGAGAAAAAAAAAAAAAACATGGGAATGAAAGCGGATGGGTTCTCAATTCGGGGTTGAAGCTCGTTCCGGATTGCCAAACGGATTTGTTCTGTCCGTGGAAGAAGCCGCACAACAAAAAAAAAACAAGAAGAGGAAAATGAAAATAGAAGTGAGTAAATGAGATTTGCAGCAGCTTCCATTTTAGTTGGGCGCGCTGCTCGAACTTATGCAACACAAATTGAAAATAGCTGCGTGGCAACCGCCAAACGTGCAACAGTGGGCAGATTAGGGGGAGGAGGAGAGGGGGGGGTGTGCCGCTGCTGTGCGTCGCTCTGCGGTTATGCGCTTGGTTTGACAGCCACGAGACCAAAGCCAAATAAACAAGCAACAACAACAAATTGGACAACAACAGCAACAACAACAACAACAATCGTATCCTCAACATGGACTGCACAGTGGCAAATCGCCAGGCAACCCGAGTAGAACCGCAATGATGTGCCCCAGCAGCAACGCCAACAACAACAACAACAACAAAGGAAAAGAAGCACACGCACAAAATACACCAAACAGACATCTAACATTACATAACGACAACAACAACAACAACAACAACAACACTAAACAACACCATACGCACCACTGACAGCAGCAACCCCCAATTTAGCCCAAGGCCTGTAAATGACATTGATATTTTTCTAGTTTGCCTGGCCACAACCCAAAAAAAAAGAGGAAGAAGAAGAACAGAAAAAAAAACAAATAAAAACTTGAGACGGCTATAGACGACGGCTTAATGCTCGCCAAAACAGTGCCAAAACAGCTTTAAAGCTGTTAGCAGCGACAGATGTTTAGCTTTAAAGCTGTTGGCTATTATCCTCTGAAGAAGTTTAGCTTTAAAGCTGCTAGTTATTAGTTTGCTGATAAAGCTCAGCTTCAAAGCTGTTAGCTTTGAGCTGCTGAATAAGTTCAGCTTAAAAGCTGTTAGCTATTAGCCACAGAAGAACTTTAGCTTTCAAGCTGCTAGCTGACAAAGTTTAGCTTTAAAGTTAGCTATTAACCGCTGAAGAAGTTCAACTACTCCATGGGTTGTACTCAAACACATACATATATATAAGGCTTACTGACCACGCCTTCTCTTGAGCGTAGCCCTAAGGGTCTTAAGATTGCATTGCAATAAACTTCAAAGCGTTCAAAATTCATACTGGGAAAGAAACGCCTATAGACAACTGCTTAATGCCCGCTCACAATGCCAGAGCGACTATGAATTGCTTTGAACTCATCTCAAGTTTGCTAAAGAGCTCATGCTTCTTCAGGAACTATATTGTAAAGAGCCTAAAAAGACTTAAGATTCCCATTACAAAAAAAACCTTTATAGTTTAATATCATTTATCAAACTGCATTGCTTCACAGTCAGCTCACATAAACTAATATGCTCTCTCTATTCTGCTACGTTGTATTTAAACTCACAATATGAAAGCTTAAATTTAGCAAACACACACACACACACACACTCACTCACACACACAAGTGCAAACCACAATTTTCTATGCTCTAACTGGAATAGCGAACAGTGACAGCCAAAAGCAAATTTCCTATTTTCTATTTGTTTATTTTATTTTCTATTTGTATTTTCATTTTCATTTTCATTTTCATTTTTATTCATATCTTTTTGCAATTCTAGCGAAATATATTGCTTTGATTTTAATTGAGTTTCAAATGAAATAAATATTGCATTCGTCTCACAAAAGTAATTATTGTGCAATTTGCACGAATTTGCTTTACTCGTGTTGCAAATTTGTGAAGTTTTTTTCTTTTTTCTTTTGGATTCCATGGAGATTGAATGAAATAATAATCTATGAAATTTACTTTGCGATAAAACTTTAAACCAATCACGAAATCATAGACCTAAATAGATTATAATTTGATATAAATTGTTTGTTGATATAACTATAAAATATTTCCGTAGAAATGTGGAAAAATTTATGAATAGGAAGTCTTAAGTCTTAGATTGCACAGTTCTTTCAAATGTGTTTGTTTACTTTTAAAGCAAATTTGATTCTAATTCAGACTCATGCTCTTTGTTGGAATACGATATATTGCAAGTTATATATGCGATAATGACTACTGTATGTGCAGAGTAGTTGAAGTTCTGTATAGGTAAGAGCAGAGATTGAATATATTGAATGCAAAATGAAAGATTAATGACCTCAGCTAATGACCTTGATACAATACGAGCTGAAGCAGAACTATAATTGAAATATTGTACTTTAGTCAATGACTACTGTATTTACAGCTTGTTCAAAATTCTCTATAGTAAATATATTTTTAAACAATGCCTTGTGCTCAAATCCTAACTAAGCAATCTGAATAAGAATATTAAATTAAAGCAATAATGCATATTAGCAGGAATTGTAGATTAGCCAGTGTTTACTGTACTTGCAAATAAGCTTAAATATTTTTAAAAGTGCTGAATCGAATCCATAGTTAAAAATAAACAAACACCTTAAGCAGAACAGTGAAAATATGTAAATATATACACATCTAACAACATCATATTCGCTACTCATATATGCGAGTGCCCACTGTACTTCCATGTAAAGAATCCTCACTCATGGCTATGCAAAGGCAGAAGCGAAACATAGCAAAAATTTATATATTACCCCTAAACTTTATGGTATATATATTCCTTACTTATTAATCTGTCGCATTAGTTAATGCCCACTGTACTTGCAATCAATTGCCTCACTACTCGATGTCACAAACAGCTTCACAGAACACAGCAGCCGTAGTTTGTGTAGCGCAGCGCAGCGATTGTTGGCAACGTTTATCAACGTATTGTTTATGAACAGATGGGGATGGCATGGAGGTCTCCATACATACATACATAGCTGCTGGGGGATATTTGGCCAGCCCGTCCCCCAATTGTAAATGCTTTTATTCATTCATTTCGTTTTGAATTTCATCTCGAGTAATTTTGTATTTGAGCTGCTCTTCTAATTATGTTCAACTTTGCATAATTACAAAACTCATTAGGCACCCACAAGTTTCGAGGGGGTTTGGGGGCATGGGCGTGGCGCACAAAAGTAGACAACGAAAAGTGTAAATTGTGTTTGACTGCGCCCCGCCGCCTTCCAGCTAATTGAAATTGAAACTGCACAAAAAAAGAAAACAGCAAAAACAAAATTAAAGCAAGAAACTGTGTTAAGCCGAAGAAAAATATATTTATAGAAAAAAAATGCAAAAACAATATAAAACAAGAAAAAAAGCAGCTGCTGCGACCTATCATCAATCGATAAGCAAACAGCTGACAGACCTGTGCCGAAACTGAGACTGAAAAATCAATTTGCATTTCAATTAAGCAACAGCCACGGCACCCGCAGCACTCAACGTATATAACGGCCCCAGTTGGCCGTTGGGGCCCGTCCATTGGCCAGTTGTGGGCGGGCAGCCGAGCAATGCGCTTCTTCGCCGACTGCTTCCTGTTTGGCAACTGCTACAAGCAGCATCAGGACGACGATGAGCAGACCTTTGCCGATCAGCTGGAACAGCAATCGCCGAGCCACAGCAAGGTGGAGCAGCCGGAGCCTCAGTTGGAGCTGGAATTGCAGCAGATGCCGGAGGCACGGCTAAAGCCACAGCAGCTACAGCTACAGTTGGAGCTGGAGACGGAACAAGAGCAGCAGCAGCTAGCGACGCCATCGGCGGTTGTCATGCGTGGCTCCCACTCGCCGGCCCGCCTCGAGGAGATCAACATCTGTGCGGATGTGCATCCCAGTCACCTGTTGTCAGAGCTGGCGGCGCCACAGTCCGCCCAGAAGGGCAACGCTGTGGGCGGTGAGCGCTATTCGGGCGTGGCCATCAAGGATGAAATTGAAATCTTCACGGATGTGGATCTGGGCAATGGCGCACATTATTTTGCCTTTTAGCCGGCTGCAAACTGAAAACTGACTCTAGTCAGGTGTTTGGCCATATCAATCAAGAGCAAGGGGCACGTAAATCAATATGCCGGGTTCAGAGTTCACTTTGAACTGTACTTGAGTTACACAAAGCTACCAATATACCGTTCCCATTTCCCACTTTCCCCACTCCCCACCATTACAAATCTCTCCTCTTTCGTCCATGGCAACCTTTTGGCCATTTAGCAGCAGTTTGTGCGTGAAATTTTAGACATCAGTCGGCTGTCAGCGCATTTGCATTTGCATTTGCAAATTGCAAATTGGTAATACAATATTCCAATATTCCCCCAACTCCACAGTGCCGCATGATGAATGATAATCAGCTGCAGCAACAGCAACAGCAGCAGCCGTTGCCACTGATTGAATGGCCGCAGTATTAAGCATAATTATAATTATTAAAATTTATATACACACACACACACACATGTCTATATATATTTATTTTCAAAGTGATTTCTGTAATAATCCACTCAATTATTTCATAAATTATTTCGCATTTTGCATAAACGAATTTGTCGCAGCTGCTGATTATGAATAACCCAACCCCGTATTTAGTTACAATTCGCCAGTCTCTTAGCACTCAGTCTAGCCAAACAGTTGTCGAGTGCGTGGTTCCAGCTAAAGAGCGCAAAAAAACAAAAGAGAAGAGAAGAGCAGGAAAAAACGAAAACTTCTAGTGGAAACTTTTACGTCGGACTATGAACGAGGGTAAGTCGAGCTCACTTGCACTCGCCTCGTCTCGCTATATAAAGCGTTGGCATTGCAACTGCCACAGCTCAAAGTCGTAACAGCCTTCCACACAGAGGGAAGTTCTGCTGAGAAGTTGCCTATTGAGAAGAAGCTTCTATTGGGAAACTAAATCGATCTATTGAGAAGAAGCTACTGAGAAGAAGAAGTTATCCATTGAGAAGCAGCTACTACTGAGCAGAATCTACTATCTACATCATCGATCACAATCTATTATTGAGGATCTGCATCAATCGAATATTGATTGACTTTGGACTGATCTGTGACTCCATTCATTTACGACCTGATTGGAACTTTAGGAGGTTTTTCGTTTGTGTAAGTCACAAATTTATATATTTTATTCTCTTATGCTCTATTCGAATTCTCAGAATCGAATTGAGATTCTTAGAACATTTCAAACTAAGAATTTCTTAAAGTTTCGCTTGCCCGGCTTCTTTCTTCAAAACTCTTCTTCAATTATTGATTCTCAAGCTCCCTCTCTCTCTCTCTCTCTCTCGCTCTCTTACTATCCATTCTATTTATTATTTAGTTACAGTTCATTTATATGAGTTTTAACTCTATCTCTCCATTTTACTACAGCTCATTCATAATAGTTTTATCTACTTCTCTCTCACACTCTCTCGCTCTTACTCTCTCTCTCCCTCTCTCTCTGTCTCTTTTATTATAAGTTTTACTGCATCTCAATGTTATACATTTATAATATATTTTTTCTCTCTTTCTCTCTCCCGATCGCTTTCTCTCTCCCTCTCTCTGTCTCCATCTGTCTCTCGCTTTCTCTACATATAGTATTTTTCATTCTACTGCAGCTCAATGCTTTGCTTCCATAATAATTTTATCTCTCACTCACTCTCGCGCGCCCTCTCCTTCTTCCTCCCTTTTTCTCTCTCTCCCCACAATCAGATGTGTAGCTGCTGCTGCAATTGCTGTTGCTCGGCCAGCTCTTTGGCTACGAGCAGTCGCCCTCAGTGCCAGGAGTTGCCGCTAAAGGAGCTAACCATCACCGTCCAGCCGCGCAACAGCAGCTCCAACAATCTGAGCTCCAACTTGAGCCTGGTCGAGCGTCCCAACATTATCGGCAGCTGGGGCTGCGACGAGGACTACGACCACTACAATGCGGATGACTTTGAAAATCGCACGCCGACCATGTGGCGTGCCTGGTGGCTCGAAGGCACCGGCGAGCCGTTGCCTACTCCTGTACTCACTTGAGCTCACACTCGTCCTGCAGTGTCTGTCTCAGCGCACCACTGTGTGGGTGAGCGTGGGCGTGTATGTGTGAATGCGACGGAATCAAAATGATGGCGATAAACAGTTATTGAAGCCCACACACCTACAGAGAGACTGCAGAAAATAACACACACATATATACATACATATACATATATACATATGTTTATGATAGATATACATATGTAAACAAAAAAGTAGTAATATTTAATAAATGCTTTTTATAGCGCATTTAAATGTCTTTTTTTTAGAGTTGGATGTTCAGAGTTTACAGCAAGGGTATTACACTATACATACATACATATATACATGTATATATATGTGTTCAACTGGGAGCAACAGCAACAAAAGCCACAACAAACAAATATTTCGCTAGTTTAGCCAGACTTTGCCCCAATGCGGGGACAGTACAATCACACACACACACACACACATACACACACACACACACATACACACACACACACACAGAGAGAGAGAGTAAGAGACATGAGCATGCATTTTTAAAATGAAATTACGCCACGTTTAGTTAACTGTCTGGCACTGAAGGGTGTTGGCCAGGTCTATATAATAAAAATTTGATTAGGTGCTTGTTTAACTTTAATTAAGTTGATTTTATTGCGCACAAAAGACTTGAACTGAATGCGGTGCAAAAAACCGGTGAAATGAAGCCAGATGCCTGGCTAAAAGCTGAAGCCAAATCTGAAGCTGTAGCTGAGGCTAAAACTAAAGCTAATCAAATATTTAAACAATGCGCCTGCTGGCTTCAGCTTTGCTTTGCTTTGGCTTGGCTTTGGCTTGGCTTGGTTTGGTTTGGCTTTCGGGACGCTGGCTCAGCATATTAACATTTTGTTGGGCAAACAACGGGCAAACTGTTTGCCCGGGGCCCAAAATACACACCAAACAAGCAGCATAATATTCATGATTATCATTAACACACACAAACACACACAAACACACACACACACACACATAATGTACCAAGTGTGTGTGTGTGTTGCATTGTGATTTGATGAGCTTTGCATGGGGGCGCTCGGCAAGGCAAGCATATCCTGCAGGACGTTTGCTGCTGACATTGCCGCTAACATTTGACGCCTGTGCATATCACATATGCAAGCTGAAAGGCATTAACCAAGAGAGCAGAGAGAGAGAGAGAGAGAGAGAGACAGTGAAAGGGCTGTCAGAGGTCAGAGCAACAGGAACAAGCAACAGCAAAAGGCAGAGGTGGTAGAAAGAGCGAAGAGCGGAGAGAGAGACAGAGAGAGACAGAGAGAGAGAGAGAGAGAGAGAGAGAGAGAGAGAGAGGGAGAGAGAGAGTGAGAGAGAGAGAGAGAGAGAGAGAGGGAGGGAGTGAGATAGAGAGAGAGCAACTTAAAAAATCAGCTAAAAATTCATTCAACTCTTTAGCTCAAATTCTTATTTTGAATTTTTCTTAATGATTTTTAATTTTTATCATAAAAATTTAAATTTAATAATTAAAAATAATTTTTTAATAAAAAATATCAAATACAAATTTAATCTTCTTTTGAATTTGCCGAAAAAAATAATAATAATATTTTCCACTCTCTTTCTAGGTTTTCTTTTCTGCTTCAATTTTCTTTAAATTCCTAACTCTTATTTGCGATCCCTGATCTATACTCTTCAGCCTCAAATATCTAACGACTTTCATATATTTATGTGCATATTTATGTATACAAATTTCTGTATATACTATTCATATGGACTTTGCTCATCAAGCATATACAATTCATAAGCACTTCTTCGCTTTCATTTGGTTTTCTTATTATTGAGTTGCAGTGCCGCTTTTTATACTGGATATTCTTGGAATTTGCGACGATCGAACAGCCCTCCAGTTGCACGCCTTTATTTATAGCAAATGGAATATTTATTTGTAAGAAGAACCATCATATATACACATTTGATAGAAAATGCGTAACGTCGCGACAGTGATCGACGCGTCGATCGATTGAGCTTTGATCGCTGTGGGCTCACTCGACTCACTCGACTCACATTTCAAACTGCTCAGAGAAGGCGCAATGGAATGAGTAGTGTCGTATAGATTGGTGATCATGAGCATAGGCAGACTATAGAATGTGATCGACTTCTTATACCATGAAAAGGTATGCATGTATGAAGGAGGCGTGGCAGACCGCATAAGGAATATGAATAAATAAATGTATTCTAGCTGAGGGCGATGAGCTAAGTCATTCGTCTATTGGACTGTTCGGCTATCTATCCGTCCGTCTGTCTCTCCGTTCGTCTGTCCGTTCCGTTCATGTCAAGACTTGTTATTTTAAATATGGAATGATGCGAATGTCAAATCCTAACTAAAGCATATTTATATATTATTAATATATTATACTATATATATATATATTTTTTTTTTTTTTTTTCTATAAACAATCGGCCTGTGCTTAAGAAGTTATATCAAATTCGCATGCATTAAAATTTACCAAAAATATGCTGAGCAATAAACATTTGCCAACGTTGCGAGAAAATAATTCAATACACACATAGTGATAGAGAGAGAGAGCGAATGAGAGAGAGAGAGAGTGGCACGAGCACCCACTTCTGCATATGTATATGTATGTATGTATGTATTGCTCGCCATGGGACTTGGCAACATCTTGAGTGTGCTGTGGCATGCCATAAAAGGACTTTGATGCCGCGATGCCACTGCCACTTAGCCAAACGCGGCGCATATTATCGATGGCCATAATACCAGAAGCTGTTGTTGTTGCTGTTGCTGTTGCTGCTGCTGCGTTAGCCATTAAAAACTTTCCGGCAATGCCATTAAAATAAAAATCGAGAGCGTGTTAAATGATTTACAAAAGCAAAAGCTATAGCTGAAGCTGAAGCTGTGGCTATGGCTGTGGCTGTAGAAGCCAAAAGCCCGACCAGGCCAAGATGAAGCCAAAAACAATTTCGTTGCTTGCGGGTTTATCGCATTGGCATAATGTGTTTCAGGTTATCCCATTTGCTAGACTTGCCTCCCCCGTCCACACTTTCTCCCTACCCTTTCGCCGCTTGCCGTATTTATTTTATGCGGCTTTTGCGACAAGTTAAAGCTTTTGCCACGCCTACCCCGACAAGCACTGTGCGTCTGCCAAAGACATTTTCGTATTTTATGGCTCTTATGACTTTTCAATAAGTTTTTCCAAGTCGAACGCTAAAGCTTTCAGCCACGAGCGATACCAAGAATTTATACTTATGGCCAAAACGTCTGCAATCGGATATGGCCATAGATTCGTGACGCTCGATACAGTTTGTTTAGATTGTGCTCTAGGTATTATATGTTGCTGTATTATTATTGAGAAATTTGAATTCGAGTTGATTTATTTATTTATTAAGGTGTTTACTGTTATGTTGCGAGCTAGCTGTGTATAAACACATATGACATATAAGATCTGGCATCGATTGGCTCTCGTCTTGCCAAAGATTTCCAGAGTTTTGGCTGACTTGGCTTGAAGTTTGCCTTGTTTGCCTTTGAACAAACTGCATTTCTATAGCAGTAGCATATCAGGTACTAACTTAATTTGCAGTTGGCCATCGATTGCTTTGACCTTCCATTAACTGATTGATTGCCGGCCATAAAGACCGGGCCATATCCCTGGGCGCTAAATTGATATGAGATAGTTGTTGTGTGGCTGCGTTTGCTATTCAATTACGCACTCACTTCAAGCGAGTGAGTGAGGGTGAGTGGGAGAGAGAGAGAGTGGGGGGAGGGCGAGGTGGTGGTGTTGTGGTTGTGCTTGGGGTTGTTGCTGGTCAACTTAATGCAACTAATCGCCAACCATTAACCGCCAATGACACTTTTATGCCTCTTTAATAAACTTAAGAAACACAAGTGACACTGCCTGGCTGCAGGGGGGGTGTTCACTCTGTGTGTGTGTGTGTGTGTTGGAGGATGCGTGTGACAGACGCTTGTCCAAGCATCACAAAACTTTCGGCACGTTGCGGCAATGTCTTAAGCGAGTTTTCTCATCCGCCAACGAGAATCGTCTCCCAGGAGTTTGTATAACTTGTTCCATGTTGTTTCAGCTGTTCGCACACACACACACACACACACACACGCACTTGAACCACTTATATCAATAATAATTCCCATTTGTATTAAAGCCAACTTAAGGGCGGCATTTTGAGGCATTGCGGATTAGCCCATGGGGCAAGAGTTGCATGCATTAAGTGATATGCATAAATAAACAACAAGCCGAATAAAAGATGTCTGTGTGTGTGTGTCTGTGTGTGTGTGCTATATCAGCAATGTGTAGCTATTGTAACTGTGCTCGCCATATCAACAGTAAATTGATACAAATTGTATAATAATCACGTCATTGCATTTTATTTTGCGCCATGGCAACGGCAGCGGCAATAATGGCAAGAAAAAAACAATGGCACGTGTGGCTTAATGGCAACAACGAGAACAACAACAACAACAACAGCAACAGCAACAACTGCAACAACAAGAGCAAAAAGCATTGCGCGCTGTGGACAAGTTAGCAAAGTGCTGTGCATTAGCCTGGCGGCAATTTCATTTGTTATTAATAGCACATGGTCACACTGAGCAAATGGCAAACTTAAATGACATTCAGCTAGCCCAGAGAGAGAAAGAGAGAGAGAGAGATGGGGGAGACAGTTAGAGGCAAAGATGAAGCGAAATGTTTTAAGACAAAAGTAGGAAAACTTTTCAAAAGTCAAATAGACAGTAATAGCAGACGGTCACACTGTGCGCGAAGAATAACAAGCTGAGATGGCAGCAAGCAATAAAAGAAAAGCCACAAAGAAGCACAAAGAAAGAGACAGCAAGCGAAGAATAGAGATAGAAAGTGGAATAAGGAAAATATGGCTAAATCAGAATGGGAAATCAAATCGATACGCAACTAGAGCTAGAGCTAAACACCTGAAGAAAGAGAGATAGAGGAAAAGAGATGGAGAGAGAAAGGCAAAACAAGGATAACAGAAAGAGAGAAAGATATAAGTAGAGAATGAAGACAGAAACAGAGAAAAGAGAACCAAAGAGGGAGAAAAGGAGGGGCTCCAGATAGAGAGAGAGAGAGAAATAGAAGACAGCCAAATAAGAAGAGAGACAAATTTAGCGAAAGGGAGAGAGAAAGAGTGAGAGAGAGAAAGAGAGCAAAAGGGAAAGAGAGAGAGAGAGAGAGAGAGAGAGAGAGAGAGAAGGGAAAGAGAGAGAGAGAGCGAAAGGGAAAGAGAGAGAGAGAGAGAGAAAGGGAAAGAGAGAGAGAGAGCGAAAGGGAAAGAGAGAGAGAGAGAGCGATAGCAAGGGAGATACGGAGAAAGACTGAGGGGGAGTGAGAGTGAAACGACAGAGAGGGAGCGATAGGGAGATAAGGAATCGGAGAGAACGAGCTTGATAGTGTGAGAAAGTTAGGAAATCATAAATTAGCTCGAGTAATAAAGTGAGAGAGTGAGAAAGAGGGAAACTGAGAGACAGAAATGTTTTTAACATACAATTAAAAATTTTGTAAAAATTTGATGTGTTGGATCCGCAACAAATTTACGATACAGTAATCAAGAACAAGAGAGAGCAAACAAAATTGATCAAATAGAAGAAAGAAACTTTCAATAGCATACGGTCATACTGTCCTCACTCACTTTGCAATCAAAAATTCATGCAAAATGGAGAGGGAGAGAAGTAGAGGCCCACTTTTAAATAGAGTTGTGTTAACAACTATTGATTATCGATTGGAACCATTACGTCTTAAGCATTTGACAAGGGACAAGGACAACAACAACACAAAAAAAAAAAAAAAAAAAAAACAATTTCCTTAGATTGCATTGGGGTTGGCTAAGGAATACTCAGCTGCAAATTGGAAGGTTGTGATGGATGGTTTTCTTCTGCGTTTTTGCAGCAATTTAATCAATTTTATATGGGCACTTGCCATGTGATCGGGGCGAATTTAAATATGTTGAGCACGCAGTTGAAGTTTGTATGTATGTGTAGCTAATGCGAGGCGATGCTCATTGTTTCCATTAATTTGAAGCACAGGGAAGCACACGGCCCGCCCACTTTGAGCCGCCCATTCGATGTTATTTATCATGTGGCAATGTTGTAATGCATTTTGTAATCGATACAAAGCAATCACAACGAATTGAAGCCCAGCCCCGTGCGCCAGGCACGTGACCAATCAGCCCTGGGCGCAGGCCCGCCTCCCACCACAGCCGCCTACGGACAAGTCGTAAGTGTACGACAGCCCCGCCTCGCAGTTTGCTCAATATGTTTGTTGTATGCGGGTTTCACCCCCCTCCCCTCACTCCCTCCCCACCCTCCTGTTGCAAATTAATGGAGCCAAGCAGCAGCAGCCAGCGCAAAGTGCGCCAGCCACGTACCGCAACAGCCCAACAGCAACAGCAAACGGTAAAGCGCGAACTTTGACCGACGCATAAATGCAATCACAAAATAATTCAAACTTAATTTCGATTTGACAATCAAAAAGAGCATTAGCTAAGCTAAGATGGAAATTCTAGGCATTTTTGAATGATATTTTGAAGGATTGAATATATGCAAATAAGTATATTTAATAGATATACGAAAAGTAGATGTTTATAAATCTAGATACGTTTCTGTTTCTTGATCAAAATAATCTATTTAAAATCTATTAGAAAATCTAAACATTTATTGATGATAAATACATGTAATAGATATAGGTATATTAAATATTGATGATAGTGGTAGGGATTGAGTATATGCAAATACATATAATAGATATAGGGCTATTAAATATATATAAAAGATATTCATATATAAAAGTTTGATTTTAAGATGTTTATAAATTCATACACCTTCCTGTTTTTTATCAAAATATTCTATTGAAAATCTATAAGTATAGTTCAATATATGCAAATATATGCAAGAGATATACGTATAAATCTGATATATATAAATCCACATGACTTCCCTTTTATCAATGAAAATATTCTATCATAAATTCAGCATAAATTCAATGAAAGTGTTTGTAAGGAACATATTTATACTTTATACGTATTACTATATTATAATGTTCTGATATTGTACATATATTATATGGTTCTTTGATATGTCAAGAATTTCATTTGACGGGGCTAAACAAATTTCCTATTAAGAGGGATATTATATTTGTTAGATAGTTTTTTAATATATAGGGACTTGTTGTATTGTTATTTAAATAAATAAATAAATAAAAAATAATAATAATAATAAATAAATAAATAATAATTAATAAATAAAAAATAATAATGATAATAAAATATTATGTCATTTAAATAAATGAATAAATAATAAATAAATAAATAAATAAATAAATAAAAATAAAAATATATTCATATTTCTTTTTTTTTCATTTTTATTATTATTATTATTATTATTATTATTTTTTTTAAATTTTAACTTAGTAAAACCAATAGACGAGTCTAAATTCTAGCGGAATCTCTTATAAACCAATTGAAATCGCGTTCAATATCATGGGCAATTGCTAAGTCAAGATTTATAGGATTTGCTGTCTTACAGTCTCAGTCATTGCTAAAGGTTTAGCGAGCTCCAAAAGCTCACCAGAGTCGATGACAATCAACTGGAGCAAATTGTGCTGAATAAAAAGTCAAGAAAAAAATGGCTAAATAGCAAAACGTTGAAGCTGTTTGGTAGCTGCTTCCCCCCTCTGCGGCTGTCAATGTGACAAACCGTTTGAATGGCCCAATAAAATGCGTATTCAAATGCCAAAAAGTAGGCTACACACATACATAAATATATATATTTGTGCTATATCTAAACTGCTGCAGGGACAACAGTCGAAGGGCATAAAACGTCAACTGCGCGTGCTGCTGACTGATAACAAGTGGCAGTGACACAGTGTGGCAGCTCGGTGTGGCAAGCCCGCATTGATTTCTGCTTGTTGTTTTTTTTTTTATTATTATTTTTGCTGAGCACAGCGTTTGCCACTAATCAGCGGCAGCATAAATGCTCCATATATAAGTGGAGCACAACGAGGGATATTTTATTTTATTTTTTTATTTTATTTTTTTATTTTTTATTTTTATTTTTTATATAATTTCTTGCGAATTTTTGTAGCATCAGCAGTTGCCAGCCGTATTAATTTGTTAGCATTAAAATGGGGCGTGAGTGGGTTACTCAAATCGAATTGAAACTTTAATGACTTTATGCGCTAGTTGCAGCTCGCAGCTCGCAACTTGCAACTTGCAACTTGCAACTCGCAACTCGCAACTTGACCAAAGTTTGTAACTAGTTGCCAGCATTTCCGTTGGCCCAGACAATTAAGTGCACAACTTTTTGCACAATTGTACTTTAAACTTTGGCTCATGCCACGCCCATTGCTGCTTGTGTTGCTGCAACACGTTGAACAGATTCAATTAATTAACTGTCAATATTCTAGCAAGCACGAACGCCACTCTCCAGTCTCCAGTCTCCTGTCTCCAGTCTCCTCCTCCCCAGCGTCAGCTCTTTGCCATTTTTCGCCTACATTTGCGGCTGTGGCGCTTCGCTTCGCTTCGCATTGCTTTGCTTTGCTTTGCTTTGCTTTGCTTTGCTAGCTAAATAATTAATGAAAAGACAAATTGCTGTTGGCGCAGCAGCCGTTGCCCCACCTCTGCGTCAGACTCGGTTCAATTGCAGCTCAATCTGGCGTCTCCCACCCACACACCCCCTACCATTCACAATTCTATTTTCCATTGCATACTTTTATGCGCTGCTTTGATTTTTCTCTCCAGGATTTCGCATTATGCTATTTCCTTCTTCCCCCCTCTCTCTCACTCTCGCTCTCTCTCTCTTTTCTTTATAGATTGCACTTCATTAATTGCACTACTAATTGGTTTAGCTGTGTGACGAAGAGAACTATATAGAGAAAGAAGGAAATGGAGAGAGAGTGAGAGAGAGAGAGGGAGAGAGGTGCATTGCAGTGGTAAAAGTTCTGCTTAAAAATTGTTGAGCTGACCGAGCGCGTCACTGTCTTTAGTAATATCATTTTGGGCTGTCTGAAATAAAGACTATAGACAGTTTGAATTGAGATTATCGATAACTGATATCGATACATGTATTAAATATATATATAAATATATACATATATAGAAAATATAGGATTCTATGGGAACCAGCAAAGACATCGAATTTTTGTCGCAATAAACGTAAGTCGATATAATCGGATTCTACTATATATAATAGTTACATTGGCGACATATATAATTACCACAGCTGCTTTATATATCGACTTCTTTTCTTATTCAGCTAAATATAAGAATAAAGGGCTTCTAAGATTTCTAGATAGCTAGGCTGCTGAATACCGATATACTTATTCATATTTATCGATAAGTGTGTTAAGTCTACCATCGATTGACGTACAAGTCTTTTAAATAATATCTTATAATTCATATATATCGAAAAGTAATTTAATTTTACTATAGATGAGCGTATGTGTAAGTCTTTTAAATAAGATCTCATATCTCGATAAGTAACTTGAATTTTTTATCATATATCAATTCAGTATTCTAGTTAACTAGATATACTATATATAACATCTAGTTACTATACTATACTATATACTATATATACTATATACTATATATACTATAGATATTATTATTCATCAATGTCGATCAATGTCCTCTTATTGCATTACCATCAATTTTTATTTAAAACTTCTATATAATTATCGATCTACCTATCGATAGCTGTTTTAACTTTCCTGTAGCTTGAGTTCATGGCTTCGGTGTAAATATATTGACTATATATCATATAAAGGTAACCAACTATGTTATGTCCATCTTAGAAATCTTACTCGCTCATGCAAATACGCCTTTGACTGATCCCGAGCAGATCCATTCGCCGCATTAGGGCAATCTTAAATGCAAATCTGAGTAAATGCTCGCACCTACGCGTCGCTGCCGCTGCCGCTGCCACTGCCGCTGCCGCTGTTGGACAGAGACAGACTTAGTCTCAGTCTCAGTCTCCACGCTGATTTAACATGCAAATGTGGCCAGAGTCTTGCCACCTTGAAGCCTCCTGGCCGGGGCTCAATGCATAAATCATGGCTGGCCTGCTAAGGCATAAAAATAAAACAAAAAGAAAGCAAATAAAGGAGAGCAAAAAACAAAAAAATAATAATAAAAGGGTTGCAACACACAAGTGGCAGCTTTCGCTTTCGGTTTCGGTTTCGGTTTGATGGGATTTCGGTAGCTTCGATTGCTGCCTGACACCGGCCACAACTGCTGCTGCTGCTGCTGCTCCATTGTTGCTGCTGCTGTTGTTGTTGTTGTTGCAATCGATAGTCGGCGTTTTTATGCCGCCAATGTCGGCCTTAGCACGTTCGGCGTGTGGCGCAAAGTATGCTAAGCTTATTTATTATTTACACGAGTGAAACGTGTATGAAACCAAAAGAGCTGCTAAAAACCTGAACTGCGACTCTGCCCCCAAAACGGCAGCAGCAGCAACAACAACAGCAACAGCAACAACAACAACAACAGCAATGGCAACTCGTGTGTGTTTGTGGTTGATTTGATTGCTTTATGCACCCAGTGAGTGGCCGCATGAATTTCAAATGAGCCGCTTTGCCGTGCCACATGCCACATGGCATTGCCTTGCAACAACAACAACAGAACAAAAAGTGCCAAATAATACCAAAAGGCATATGAAGGAAAAAAGGTTTAAAAATGTTAAGATACAGCCACAGCGCAGTCATTAGAGCTATGTCCGCTTTCTTTTACACACGCTCTAACTCACGTTACCTCTCCCTCTCTCTCCCTGTCTCTCTCTCTCTCTCTCCATCTGCCACATCTAACGTGTTGCACACGTTTCGCCTGCCAGTCAAGCAGCAGTGTGAATGGCAATGGAAATGGAAATAAACAAGAGAATGGCGCTAGCAATAAGAAGCAGACAGAAAGAGAGAGAGAGAGAGAGAGAGACGGGTATAGTGGGAACAGTCAGTTCAGTCAGTGTGTATGTGTGTGTGTGTGTGTGTGTGTATGCCGTGTCAGTGTTCACACGTCTTTGGGCAGGCTTTGGACAATCGTGTCGACTCCTACGTAACACACCCTCCCATTCAAGCAGACACATATATATACACACACACACACCCACACACACATACACACACACACAAGGACTGGTAGTGGGTTCTGTGTTGTGCGCTGTTCCCACAGTAATTTGAAATTCATGCGCTTCGTATGTGGAATAAATTCAAGATTTTGATTTGCTGCTACGTGTGGCATCTTATTCCGTACACACTCTCCCTTTACACCTCTCTCTCTCTCTCTCTCTATCTCTATCTCTCTTCCGCTCTGGTTATGCATGTGTGCAATTGAAGGTGTGAAATCGCACATAAAGGATAATAAAAGTGAAAAGCATGAGACGCCCGTTCAAGCTGTTCACTGCCCTTAAAGCTGCTGCTGCCAAAAATTTTGCCGTACGCATTATTTTTGTGGCAGCAATTACGGTGCTGCTACGGACATACATAGCTGTACCCGCCTCAAATGGCATATTATAATGGTAGTGTGTGTGGCACTCAAGTGTACTATTGTCAACTACAGACTGCAACAGCTATACGAAGGGTTTCCATTGTTCATTGATGATCGACTTGGCTTGAGGGGGGAGCTTTAAGATTTACGGAAATCTTATCTATAAAAGAGCTAATACTTAAATGTGTTCCATTTCTACTGAGGCAGGTTACTACAGAATATTGGCTGGGTCACCAAAATTGTAGTAGTAGTCGTCTAGCACTGCAGCTAGCTTTAGAGCTATTTCTATCCCTCTCAATCCACTGTACCTGACTTGAACTCCAACAAATATCCCCTTGAGTTACGATATATCTCTGAGAGTTACACCCTAAAAATCTCATATTTCATCTGTGATAAAAATTACATTGAACTAATTTTTATTTAGATGCAGTCGAATTAAAGGTCTGTATAAAATATTTTAAATGAACATTTTAAAAATCTTTGAAAAACATTTCTTAAATATTTCTATAAGCTAGTAATGTCAACTATGTTAAATGCTTTGTTTTCTGTTTGTTTTTTTTAATCAGAATTCATTAAAAAAAAATAAAATAAAATAAAATAAAATAAATTCTTATAGCTAAGCAAAATATATTTATCAGAATATTTTTAAAAGTTAGACATATTGATATAGAGAGTCTTCTACCTATCTATATATGTATCTCTGTTTGATATAAACATACATTGCTATAGCAAAAGGTTTTTTTTTTTTTAAATTTAGTTTTATTTATTGATTTATTTTTATTTTTAATTTTATTTTTATTTTTCTTTTCATTTCATTTTATTTATTTATTTACTTATTCTGTTTTATTTTATTTTTAATTTTTAATTTTATTTTTATTTTCATTTCATTTTATTTATTTATTCTGTTTTATTTTTTTTATTTTATTTTTTATTTTATTTTTTATTTTATTTTATTTTATTTTATTTTATTTTATTTTATTTTATTTTAATTTATTTTATTTTTTTATTTTATTTATTTATTTTTTTTTTTTTTTGTGAATTCAACAACAGTGACTGTCCCCTTTTGTGCTGCTTTGCCCCCACTCTCTCTTTCTCTCTCTCTCTCTCTCTCTCTCTCTCTCTTCATGACTTTAAGCTTATTTGTTCGCTATACGAAATGTAATTTATGATATTTAACGCCCAATGGCGCATCAGTGATTTCAAGAATTTGGTTCGATATCGCGAACGATTGGAAGGCGCGCCCCAACAGCCGCCCAGTCAGTCAGTTTGGGGCTCCATCTGCTGTAGGGCTGCATGACACGCAATTGCTTGCAATGGGCTCTTCAAGCAGCATATAGCGAATCAGGGCTATGAAATTTTCAAATGATGCCGAAAAGTAGGCAACTTACAAACACACACACACACACGCACACACATACGTATGCAAGCATCAAATAAACACGCGCAAATATTACGAGCTGCTTGACTGTTGATGTCTCTCGCCCCCACTTTGTTCGCTACTCTCCTTATACATCTATCCCTCTCTCTCTCGCTCTCTCGCTCTCTCTCTTTCTGTTGCTTTCTCTTTATCTGACTTTCTATCGCTCTGGCTACATCACCTCGTGCGGCAGCTGTGCGTTTATTTTTGGCATCGCGGCGCGACTGTAAGTATGCAGCAGTCGGCAGGAGGAATACATGTCAATGACTTTACAGAAAGCGGAAACTCATAAAGATAAGTGTTGACATGGCTGCCAACTTGGGTAGGCACTGTGCAACACCGACCCGTGGCCTGCCATCAGCCAACCCAACCCAACCACCCAACCACCCATTCACCCACTCACTCACTCAGTGCCTCGCGTCCCGCTCTTCTAAGTGGCATCTGTCGTCTCGTATTTGTGTCACTCCACGCTCTCTGCGCCAATGCGTGTGTGTGAGTCAGTGTGTGTGTGCGAGTGTGTGTACTGTATCGCAGCGCGCACTTCTTCAATGTCCTTTACAAGAAGCGAGAAACAGTTATTTGAGCATGGAAATTGGTTGAAAATTAAGCAACGTCTTTAAAACTTTTTGGCAAGAAGCTTTTAAAATGCCAAAATATCGATAATTGATATAAAAACAAGATATTATCGATATTTATCGATATCAACATACAGCAACAAATAATTTAAGACAAAATATCATTTCGTTTCATTTCGTAACGTAAGCAAAGCATCGATACTTATCGATACCTTAGTTATACATAAATTATGCTCATATCAGACATGAATTATGAGCTAAATAAATGCCCGTGCCCACAATCAACACACACACACACACACACACACACACACCGCCTCGCCGCAGTGCACTGCCAATGTGAACTATTTTATTACCAAAGTCATGCTAATAAAGTTTCCACCCAAAACGTGGCTGGCAGGCTGGGGGCACACGTTGGCACATGCTTTATATGCATAGCCGAGAAAGCACCAGGCGCCATTTGCCTGGCCACTCTGGTGGGGGGAGCAGGAGGCGGCCTATTGTTGAGCGTCCGAGCCGGGGCTAATTAATGTTATCGCATTTCATGCATCACTGCTAATTGTTATCGATAAATAATGCAATGTCAGGCGGCAAAAATGTGTGTGTGTGCTACATATGGATATATAACTATATATGTATATATATGTATGTATGTATATGTGTGTGTGCTGCTGGCGACTTGCTTGCTTATTATAATCCCTACCCCCCTCCCCCTACCCCACCCACTCGTTGCTATTGTTGTTTTTGCTTCTATTACCCATACGATTTATCAGCATAAAGCGTTAACGGAATGTCAAGTGACAGGCATTAATAACGGGACCTTCCTGCCGCTGCGCCGAACTACATATTCTATGTTTGCGTGTAAATGGAAATCTATAAAGGCAATCAGTGGCTTAATAAGGGTCACATGCAACGGTAAGCACTCAAACGGAAACGGAAACGGAAACGGATATTAAAACGTTTAACCGATATTAGTTATTTCATTGTTTTGTTTTATTTGGATTTTCTTCTTTTTTTATTCAATGGACACTTGCTGGCAATAGCTCTTAAATTCCTGGAAGCTCTCGAGGCAAGGCATTTTAGCCCACTCCTAACAGCTGTCAAGTTGATCGATTGATTAACAGTTTGATGCGGGTAAGTTCTTAACGATATCAATTATTCAAATTTTGTCTTGTCACCTGACGAAAGTTTCCGCGGATTGTATTACTGCTAATATACAATATTTAATGATGCGTGAAATTTTATTAATTTCTGAGAAATTATTAAAAGGGTAAAGTCTTATTCTGGCTAATCGATAAATATACTGAATATTATATATTGGTTAATTTATTTAAGGGTTAATTTTAAATATATAAAATATGAAATTTGTTATTTCCTAAATTTCTTTGGTCATTGAAATGTATAAACTTTGTAAAAGCATGATTTTCTAGAATACAGTCAATTAGGTTTTCTTCTTCTTCTTTTAAAACAGTTTCTAGTAAATCAAAATATTTATTATTAAAATTTACTCAGCCTGAACATTAAATAAAATCAAATCGAAGCAACAATTGCTGCTCCATGCTTCACTTATGTTCAATAAAAAATGAATTGCTAATAAATTTCTGCATAAACAACAATAGGACAATGGAAATATTACAAAAAACTCCATAAGATCTTGGCCAAACATTTGCAGTGTTAATATATTAATTAGCCCTTTTTTAAAGCCATGTTTAAGCTGGGCTATAGCCAAAGGCCAGTTGGCTCGCAGTAATTAAAAACTGAAAAATAATATGCACAACTTTTTTAAGCCAACGGCTGGCCAAAGTTTGCCAAAAAAAAAAAAACAGAAAAGGACGGGAAGGGGAAGCTAACAAACAACATCAACTGAAATGCTCAAAATAATTAGCAAGGCTCGCTAAAAGTCTGTTGCCGTGATTCTCTAGCCAGAGCGAAACAAAAAAAAAAAAAAATTTAAAAAAAAAAAACAATATCAAACCGAAAGGCATAACAAAGATTTATGCCTTGTCCGAGAAGCTGGAGGCAGAAATTTAATGCGCTCCAAAAAGTAGGCAACGTAAATTTCAAAACAGAAAACAAATGAGATGAGGGCGGCATGGCAACAAGAGCGTCGGCCACAGCGAAAGTATTTAAGCAAAAAGTGTATCCCTACAACAACAACAACAACAACAACAACGACAAAACACTCTTTTTTTTAGCCAAAACTTTTTAATGTTGTTGCAGTTGTTGTTGTTGTTGCGGCTGCATGATACGGAAATTTTTGCGGCTCGCACAACTTTTTGCGTGAAGCAAACAGACATACAGCCAGAAAGAGAGAGAGAGAGAGAGAGAGAGAGAGAGAGAAAGGCACACCCACACTCATACACACACACAGGCCACATGTGCGCAGTTCTTTTTGTGTTGGCTTGAAACTTCAGTATTTAGCCATAAGTGGTAATAATTACGAATCTGACTGCATTCACCAACTACTCGCAGTGGCAACTTGCTTACAGTTACGTTTCAGTATGAAACCACAAAGAGAGAGAGAGAGAGAGAGAGACGCATATATATACACACCACAGCCGGCACTCAGGTGTACACGCAAGTTAATTAAGTTTAATTGGTTAAAAATTATATGAAATTATGCAAATGCTATATGGAAACAACGGATACATTGAACAGGAAACAGGCGAGGAAGTAATATTATGCAGAAGAGAAAGGAAGGAGGAAGTGGCAAACGTAAAAAAGACAGAGTAGAAAGAAAGGAAATGAGAGGAGAATAAAAAAGTAGGTGCGGAGAAAAGATAAAAAAAAAAAAGTTCAATAAGTTGATGAAGCAGGAAAGTAGAGTAAGAGATATGAAATAAAGAGCTAGAGAAAGAGGAGATGTACATAGGGAGAGAGAAAGAGTTATAGATAAATGAAATGCAGGGAGAGAGAGAGAGAGAGGATGAGAGAACGAGTTATAGATAAATGAAATGCAGAGAGAGTAAGAAGATAAGGTAGATCTTACAATAATTTTAGAGTTGAGACTAAGAACTACTGAGAATCATAGTAAATTGTAAAATATCAACTTCAATTCAAATAATTCATCCAAAGAGCATTGGACTAGTCGACGTTCGAGAGCAGCTCTACCTGGTGGTTCGCGCATTCTTTTGGTCGCACTGCAGGAAATTCTTTAGCATTGTGATTTGGGCATGGCATGGCATGGCTTGGCCCAGGGCTGCTCTTTGCTCCTTGGCTGCAGCCTAATGGAAAATTCCATTAGGCCAATGGTGTAAGCCAAGTTTTCATTAAGCAGCCAACTAATTTGGCTGGCGTCTTGCATTTTAGAAAATGTCGCTTGGGGAGCTGCGATGCCTTCATTGTTCTACCTCCCCCCTTTCTCTTTGCCCTTCCCCTTTGCCAGCAGCGCCCAGTCAGCGTGTCGCTGCAATAGGTTTTACAGGCCGCACAAAAGCCAAAACACTCCCCAGTGCACTATTGTAGCAGAGTCGAAGGCGTGGCATGGGCTCTGGCATACTTTAATTTGACGTAGACAGGCAATTGCCCTGCTGCCTAGCGCACTACCAGCTACAGTTCTGTGTGTGTGTGTGTGTGTGTGTGTGGGGAGGAGCTTTATTGAAATATTATGCAACAAAGTTGATGAATTTTTAGCCTGACAAACTTTGGCGCTGCATGGGGACTGCGCATTAAGCAAAACTTGCCTCGCACAGAGACAGAGAGAGAGAGAGAGAAGATAAGAGCCAAGTGGCATGCCCCCTCAACTGCCATTGTATCAGGTGTTTACCAAACCGACGAGCACAACCGAAAGCAAAAAATATTATAATAGCAATTGAGAATTGCTGATGAGCTTTGCTGCCTGCCTGACTGCCTAGCTCCTTGGCTGCTTGGCTGCCTACCTGTCTGCCAACGACGATGACAAGCAGAGCCGCGCCAAGACACCGTCCGTTGCTGTACGGCCGCGCAGCCACATCCCCAACAACAATGGCCAGGCAGAGCGTACGGCTCCCCGCTGGCAGCTGAGGCTGAGGCTAAGGCTGAGGCTGGGCCCATGTCGCTCTAGTCTTTGCACAGACTTGTTGTCGAGGGAGCATTTTAATTATTCAACATTGTTGACAAAGTTTCAGCTGTGACTGAGCCAGCTAGACAGTGACACTGAGTGAGTGCGAGTGAGAGAGGGAGAGGAAGAGAGAGTAAACGCGCTCTTTATATAGCAATATGATTTGCTGCCTGAACAGTCAAAAGTCGAGGCACACAAAAATTGGCCAAATCTGCGGCTGTTGACACTGCAAAAAGCCAGCGGGCTTTCTCACAACAACGTGAAGAATACGGCGGATGTGGCCATAGCCCAGCAGTTGACGCCCATTTGATGGCACTCTGCTTACTTAGTTATGTAGCTGCTAACATACATATACATATGCTATATGCTTTATATACATACATATATTCATATTTATTTTTATATATTTATACAAATTCAACAATTGATCTAAGTAACTTCAGTAAACTCCTTTACACAGTTACAGTTATAGATTGCTGCTAAACTCTTCATTTCATTGCCTCTAGTGCTATCTACTACTACTATTTACTACTATCTACTACTTCTCCTGCTATCTACTACTACTATTTAGTACTATCTACTACCTCTTCTGCTATCTAATACTACTATTTACTATTATCTACTGCTTCCACTAATATTTACTACTATCTACTACTTATACTGCTATCTACTACTACTATTTACTCCTTCTACTACTGCTATTTACTACTATCTACTACTTCTTCTACTATCTACTACTTCTACTGCTATCTACTACTACTATTTACTCCTTCTACTACTGCTATTTACTACTATCTACTACTTCTACTTCTACTGCTATCTACTACTACTATTTACTCCTCCTACTACTGCTATTTATTAATATCTACTACTTCTACTACTTTTTACTACTTCTACTGCTATCTACTGCTACTACTATTTACTAACTCTAATTGTCTATTACCACTATTTACTGTCATCTACAAATTGGACTACTACTACTATTATTACTATTTTCTACATTCTACTAGATAGTAGTATCTACTACTACTATTTACAGCCAACTACTACCATCTAATATTTCAACTATTATCTGCTACTACTATTTAATATCATCAACTGCATCTATTGCTATCAACTAATAGCCTCTACATACTTTTACTAATATCTACTACTATTACTAGTAATACCAACATTTACTACCATTAATATTACTATTAGTACTACTATCTACTGCACTCTACTACTACAACTACTTTTTACTGCCTCTACTGCTAAATATCTAATATCAAATAATCTATCATAAGAAATATCTGGTATTGAATGTAACAACTAGAAATAAGTAGTATTTCTTGATTTGCTATGCCTCGGAAAAATCATAACGTTTTTACCAATCAAATTATAGTTTCCCATTTCAAGTTTCAATGTGATAAACTAATATACGAAATGGCATTTCACAAAATCAATATATCAAGTGCCTAAAACAGAGATAGATACTAGAATCTAATATATCCTTTTGCTCTATCAAAGAGAATCATATTTTTTCATGCTCTTACATGCAAAACGCAACTGTAAAGCTTAAATAACTTTGAACAGTTCAACGATTTAGGCAACAGCTGTGCTGTCTGATTACAAAATGGAAAAATTTCGTTAACACTTTTTTTTTTTTTGGGTGGGGGGAAGTAGGAGGTTTGTTGGAATTTGAGGTTTTTGTTGGTTATTTTGTGGAATTTCTCTCACTTTTAACCGGTTCAATATTTCATTTATCGAACTGACGCACATCGGCCTGGTCCAGGGCCAGCGTCGGGCAGGTCCTTTGCCAGACGCTCCTGTAATTTAATTCTCTTGCAGTGACCCAAAAGCCACAGCCGCAACTACAGCAGCGGCAGCAACTGCAGCTGCAACAATATTGAAAATGACGAGAACGTCCAGCTAAGTGAAGCGGATGGTCAGCCAAAGAGCCGATGGAGGGGGGTGAGGAGAGTCTGGCTGGGGCAAAGGACGTTCATATGGCTGCAAATTTTTTTCGGACGGCGCGCTTCAATAATTCTGTTTGCTCGTACACAAACACCCACGCACACACACACACACACACATATATGTATATATATGTGTATATATGTATATAGGTGTCTGTGTGGCAAGCATATTTCGAGTGGCTTTTGTGGCATTGACATCGACTGTGCGCCAAAGACAAAAATGCCAGCCAAAAACTGCAGCACAAGTGGACAACAACAGCAACAGCAACAACAACAACAACGTTGTTTGTATATTTGTGTTCTGCCTGAAAAATTACAATGCAATTGTTTGCCATTGGCGCAAGGCGACTGCAGACATTGACCAAAAGTCGACCAGTGCCGGAACCGGAACTGGAACCACATCACACACAAACACACACACACACACAGCTCAGTTTGCCACTTGACACAGAGAGCTTGGCCAACGGACCGCAGCTTATGTCGACATTTCGCGGTCATTATCGATTTAAAGCAATGCACTTTCATTGCCAACTAATTGAAACCGAATCTCAGACAAAGGCATCCAAATGAATTGCCATTGCATTGTGTAATGCTCGCTCAAAGAGCATAACAAATTGCCAGAGCAACGGACGTGAGAGTTCGCACAAAGTGAATCCAGATGAAACGAAAATTTCCGAATGCATTAAGAGATTTCCATATTCAAGGGGGCAGGGGGGAGAGAAGGAGTAGCAAAAAAAAAAAAGAAATTTTTAATATGATTTGCGTATGCTCAAGTCAAGTTGTCACAAGAGACAGAGAGAGAGAGAGGAAGAGGGAGAGAAAGAGTAGAACTCTTATGTAAAACCTTAACTTACAGCAGCTGCTATAGCATATACTACTTTATACTTAGTCATAGTAATATATACTAGTTTTAGTACAATACATTTGTAGTATAATAGTTCGTGTCTCGTGCTCAGCTGTGCGCTCACGAAACTTCAACCTGTTCAACTGACTATGTGCGAAGTTACTTAAAAATACATAAGTATATGCAAAGGGAGAGCAAGTGAGAGAGAGAGTGAGGGAGAAAGAGAGTGAGAAAAAAAAACAACAAACACTCACGCACTCATGTACATATTTAAGCACCTGAGCCACAGCACTTACACATATCCGCACCCCTGCCCCACCCCCTTCGCCACCCTAACAGTCACCCCATCATCATTTGGATGCCGTCTCGGTCGCGGCCTCAAACAATGAGAGTTTTGTATGCGACAGCGCGTTGGCCTTTTTGTTGCTGCTGTCTGTGGCACACACACACACGCACACACACTCACATATGGCCATTGTTTCGTATTGAACCCCAAACTCTGGCGCGGAGCCTGCGTGAGCCTGTCTGTTGTCTTGGCTGCCCGGCGTTTTCATTTGCGCTTCAAATCTAAGAATAATAGCTGCCTTGATTACATTCACGCCGCTTTATGACAAACGAAAACAACAACAAGTACAACAACAACAACAGCAGCAGCAACAATGAAAATCACATTGGCAACAATGAGAGACGGCACAGTGGGCAAATTGACCAATACATAAAACAAAACAAGAAAATAAAATGTTGAGAATGATGAATATAGACAGTATTCAAGAAAAACAAATAATATACATGTATTTTATATAGAATATTTTCTGCGTATACTAAATAAAATAATTATTAATATTATATTAATTTTATAATACAAAAATATATTAATATTGTATTATAACATGTTTTTTTATTGTTCATATTCTTATGGGTAGCTAAAATGTTGACTACTTCTCAGTAAATACTTACTTGTATTAATATAGAATATTTTTAGCTTTTGTGGAGAATTAAAATTATTATTAATTAAAAAAAAAAAAGAATACAAAAAATAAATAAAATAATAATAATAATAATAATAATAATAATAAATAAATTGAAATAAAACAACAACAACAAAAATAATAATAATAAATAAATTATAATAAATCTACAAGAATTTAGAGGTAGCACAAAAAAGTTATCAGGAATTTGATGGATATGGATATACAATAATAATATAATATTCTTCATGATGTCCTAACTATATGTACACAAAATATATATCATATAATAGGTTTTTATTGCACTTCAATTTTGATTAAACAATATAGTTAGCTAATGATTATACATTGACATATAAATAAATCTACAACAAATATACATATATTCTACACTTAAAGGCCTTTTCAGACTTCATTTGTGTATCAAAAGTTTCGACCACTGTGCGTTCCACTGTTGTCGAAATGAAAAGAAATGAAATTAAGTGGCATGTTACTCTCTGCAAGTGCGTGTGTGAGTGTGTGTGTGTGTGTGTAGGTGGCCGAAATGTGGCGTACATGCCTCACCAGCTTCTGTCCCCCACCCCCTCCCCTCCCCCCTTCCACACACACATCACATCAACTTAAGCCCCAGTGTTAAGGCCTGTTCGAGTGTTAATTGTGTGTGAACAACAATAACAACAGCTGACAGACAAGACAGACGAACAGACAGTTGGGCGGGCAATTTAACTGCCACCCAGTTGAGCCGAGCGCAGTTGTGATTTGTGCTGCTCAAGAAGACACCAGCACGCCCCCCTTCACTCACACTTTGCCATCCAGAGCTGTCCATTCGATCCACACGTTAATTGTAGCTCGAGTGCAGTCAAAGAGAGCGCCACACACGTTCACAAACGGAATTCAATTATGAAACAAAGGGTTAAAGAAGTTGTGGCAGCAGTGGCAACTTATTGTTGCATGGAAATTTTCATAATTTCTTGTGGCTGTGGCTCCCAATGCCAAATCAATTTGCGCTTTACATAAAAATCAACAAAAGACCAAGTTGATAAAGGCAAGCAGACAGCCACACAGCCAGGCAGGCAGGTGGGCAGGTGAGGGGCGTGGCATGCTCTTCTCGAAAATCACAGCACATAACCCATTAACCCCCACGTTGCCCAACTACATACAAGTAAATGCAAGGGGCGAGCGGCACGCGGCTAGAGATGCGGGGCAGATATGGAAATGGAAATGGAGCAGGCAACAAAAGGCGATTTTCATACAATTTTCGTTCTCGTTGTTGTCGTTGACGTCGCCGCATTTACATAATGAATTCATATGTTTAATAAAATCTACACGTGAACACGAGCACGAGCACACGCGAACGAGCACACACACACACGCACACACACACACACACACACTGACAAAAGGGCAACCTGAATGGGTACGGTGGTATATGGCAACTGGCGACTGGCAACTGGTATCTGGATTCTGTAAATCTGCGAATCTGAAGCGCAAACAGAAACTGAATGCAGCCGCGCACAAAAGTATGCAAAAGAAAGCCAACCAAAAAGCAAGTGCTAAGCGAAAGAGAAAGAGAAGGGGAGAGAGAGAGTGAGAGAGAGAGGTAAGGTAAGAGCGTGAGGGTCTGTGCTGATGGCAGCTTGTTGTTTCTGCCTTTACTTATTTCTTTTCTTTTTCTGTTTTTTTCTGCTCTCTCAGCATTTCAATAGTTTGCCTGATGACAAAGACGATGATGATGAGTGCAGCTACACACACACACACACACGCACACACAAAGTGCCCTTTATGGTATGTATGTGTGTGTGTGTGTTTTGCTAAAGATTTTGCTGTAGTCTCAAATTAAAATCATATAAAATTTGCATATTTGCTGCACGAAGATTTACTTACAAGTTATCGATAAGTGCACAGCACAGGCAGTTGCGCGTATCGGTAAATAAATAATTATGCAGATACACTTACGAGCTATCGA